>OY755209.1:29285729-29885729 GCA_963576765.1 Draba incana
AGTGTTTCAGTGTGTAATGACTTGGATAATGATGGCGTAGAAGTAAGTGAAGATGAAGGTAGAGGGGCGGTGACTCAGAGACAATCGCTTCCACGAAATGCGAAATACCAACACAAAGTGTTGGGAAACCCAAGTACCCCCAATAAATCTCATTAATATGACGGGTTTTTTCTGGAACATCCGTGATTTTAATAAATTGGATAAACATCCGGTAGTTAAGGAATGGGTACAAAAATGTGGTTTTGATTATGGTTGTGTGATAGAGACGAAAGTCAAGGAGAAAAAAGCAGAAAAGGTATTGTCTAAGGTTTTTCCGGGTTGGTCTTTCATGGCTAACTACGAACATCATAGACTTGGAAGGTTATGGGTTGTTTGGAAGAATAATGTTAGGGTCACACCTATTTATAAATCTGGGCAGATTATGACTGTTTCGATTGGTTTTGAAGGTAAACAAGAGGAGATCTTTGTCTCTTTTGTGTATGCATTCAATCTTCCAGAAGAAAGAAAGGAGCTATGGGCAGATTTGAAGTATCACAATGACTCGCCTATGTTTAGAGGTAAGCCTTGGTTATTATGTGGAGATTTCAATGAGATTTTGGACTATGAGGAGCACTCTTTACATGATTCTGATCCCACCATACCAGTTGGTATGCATGATTTCCAAGAGGTTGTGAGTTACTGTAACCTTATGGATATGAGCTTTCACGGGCCAAAGTTCACATGGTGTAACAAGAGGAAGGAGGGAGTGATTAGTAAGAAACTGGATAGAGTTTTAGTGAATCAGGAGTGGATTGGTTTATATCCCCAAGCTTATAGTGTGTTCGAGGTAGGAGGATGTTCTGATCATACACGCTGTAAGATTTTGATAGAACCAGAGGAACCGAGGAAAAGGAAGCCTTTTAAATTTACGAATTCTATTGTAAATTTTGATGGCTATGCAGGCATTATAGCAGATAAATGGAGTGGAGGGCCGAATTTATATCACTCTACTTCGGCATTATTTCGGTTATCTAAGAAGTTAAAAGCGCTGAAGCCGACATTAAGAAGTATGGGGCGTGAAATGTTTGCTGATATAACAAAGAAAACCAGAGAAGCCTACCAAAATCTTTGTGCTGCCCAAGAAGAAACTATGAAAAGCCCATCGTCTCAAGCTGTAGAAGACGAAGTGAAAGCCCATGAAAGATGGAGTTTTCTGGTTGCTACTGAGGAAAAATATCTGAGGCAAAAATCTAAGTTATTCTGGATTAAAAATGGGGATCAGAATACGAAAGCTTTCCATGCTGCGGTTAAAACAAGGGAGGCAAGGAACAATATTAGAGAGGTACACTGTCAGGATGGAAGGGTTGTTAAAGGAGCAAAGGACATAAAAACGGAAGCAGTAAGGCACTTCTCGGAGTTCTTGAATGATAGACCTACTGATTTTGAGTCGTGGACAGTTGAGGAGTTAAGAGAGTTAAGCGATTTCGAATGTTCAGAGGCTGATAAACAACTATTGATTCACGAGGTTTCTGAAGAGGAGGTTAGACGTGTTATCTTTTCCATGCCAATGGATAAATCGCCAGGACCTGATGGTTTCACCATTGAGTTTTTCAAGAGCTCATGGACAACGATTGGGAAAGATGTCTTGGTTGCAATTCAGTCATTTTTCAGATTTGGATTTCTTCCAAAAGGTGTGAACTCCACGATATTGGCTCTAATACCGAAGAAGAAAGAAGCCACTACAATGAAGGATTACAGGCCAATCTCATGCTGTAACGTCCTTTATAAGGTGATTTCAAAGATCCTTGCTAATCGTTTGAAAATCATCTTGCCAAAGTTCATAGCTCCAAACCAATCTGCATTTGTTAAGGACCGATTACTAATGGAAAATCTTTTACTGGCAACTGAGTTAGTTAAAGATTATCATAAGGAGAATGTCTCAGCTAGATGCGCCATGAAAATAGACATATCGAAGGCCTTTGACTCAGTTCAATGGGAATTCTTGCTAAACACGTTGAGGGCTTTGGATTTTCCCGAGCAATATGTAAAGTGGATCCAACTTTGTATCTCGACAGCTTCCTTCTCGGTGCAGATTAATGGGGAACTTGCTGGCTATTTTGGCAGTGCAAGAGGCTTAAGGCAAGGTTGTTCTCTATCTCCTTACCTTTTTGTCATTTGCATGAATGTTTTGTCGAAGAAACTGGATAAGGCTGCGATTAATCAAGAGATAACTTATCACCCAGGATGCCATGATATGAGTCTCACCCATCTATGTTTTGCGGATGATTTAATGGTTTTTGTTGAAGGGAGTAAACCATCTATCCAGGGGGTATTAGAGGTATTCAACGATTTTGCTATACACTCGGGGTTAAAGATTAGTATTGAGAAGTCAACGTTGTATATGGCTGGTGTCACTGATGTTTTTAGGGCGGATATATTGAGAGACTTTCCTTTTGAATACGCTGCTCTACCAGTTAGATACTTGGGTTTGCCTTTGCTCACCCGAAAGATGACTGCATCGGATTATGCTCCTCTCATTGAGAAGATTAAAGTACAGATTAATTCTCGGACAGCAAGACAGTTATCATTTGCAGGTCGCCTCCAACTGCTGAAATCAGTGATTTTTAGTCTAACAGATTTTTGGATGGGTGCTTTCCGCTTACCTAAGGCATGTATAACCGAGATTGATAAGGTTTGTGCAGCTTATTTGTGGTCAGGTCCGGAGCTCAATGCAAAAAAATCAAAGGTCTCGTTGCGACGGTTTGTTCTTTAAAGAGTGAAGGGGGACTTGGAGTCAAATCTTTGGAAGAGGTGAATAAAGTGTGTGTATTGAAACTCATATGGAGGCTGATCTCTAAGGACTCTCTATGGGTTAAATGGGTGAAAAGAAATCTGATCCGTGAGGAATCTCTATGGGCGTTGGATGAGAATACAAGTTTGGGGTCTTGGATTTGGAAAAAAATCTTGAAGTATCGAGAAACGGCGAGGAAACTATATAAGATTGATGTGAGGGATGGTAATACGGTTTCCTTTTGGCATGATAATTGGTGTTCTCCTGGTCCTTTGGCCGATTTGCTTGGATCTAGGGGTCACATTGATCTTGGAATTACAGCAAATATGTCTTTGGGAGAAGTCATGGCGCAAACGCGAACTCGAAGGCATCGGCGACCGATTCTCAATCATATTGAAGATGAGTTGCGGGATTTGAAAAGAAAAGGAGTGAGAGGGGAAGTTGATATTCCGATGTGGAAAGGAGGAACGGGTGAATACAGAAAGGACTTTGTTACAAAGGAAACTTGGATGCAAATAAGAACGCCAAATCCATCTTGGGAGTCTCATCAATGTGTTTGGTTTTCTTTTGCTTCCCCGAAGTTTTCTTTTATTACCTGGTTGGCTTTGAAGAACAGGTTATCCACGGGAGATCGAATGGAGAAATGGAATCAGAATGTCAATATAAGCTGTGTTTTATGCTCGGAACCCAGAGAAACTCGCAGCCATCTATTCTTCGAGTGTCACTACGCAAAGCAGATTTGGAGGAAACTCATGAGTAATCTGTTGGGGGTGAAATACTCAGAGTCATGGGAAGCCATAGTGGATCACTTGGTCACACAATCTGGAACACAAACCAGGAAATTTATAGAGCGATTCGTGTTTCAAGTCACTATCCACTACATTTGGTCTGAACGTAATAGGCGTAAACATGGAGAGGACCCCATACCGTGGGAGCAGCTGAAAAAAGGCATTGATATTGAGGTGAGGAACAGATTGAGTACTATAAGGCGAGAAGGAATCAAGCGATACGAGGATGGTCTACGGGTTTGGTTTCAAACTCGACAACCGCCTTAACTTTCTGTCCTTTATGTTTTAGATTAATTATCTTTGAACTCAGTACGAAACCGTTGTAAAAAGTATATTTTTCTTTTGAATATAATTTAACATTAGATTCAAAAAAAAAAATACAAATAAACAACTTACAAAATATCATTATTAAGTATGATCCAACTTACAAATATTTATACATTGTTTTCCGTCAAGTCGTAAACATTATTGTTAAAACTGAATTCGTATCAAGAAGCAATCTCTCGACCACCCAGTTTCCGAACAACTATCAAATAATTAATTTGCAAGTAAACAAAAATATTAAAATTCTTATTGACTAATAAATAAGGTTACATCATCAATCATTGTCTAGTAAATTCGATCCATAAAATTTTAGTTTCGATTGATATGGTCAATCGCCCAACATAATACGCACCCGCATAGAATTTTCGGAGGCTTGGCCTAAAAGTAATTGTATTCAAATTTCTACAACAAGCACAAGTATAAAAATAAAATGTTTTGTTGTGTGACAGTTTGGATATATGTTTCTGAATCGTTTTCCACCACCTAAGATTGTTGGGATGACAATCCAAGTCCCACATCGGAAGTTAGACCAGGAAGGGTCTAATATATAAGGAGAGTCCAACTCCAACTAGAATGGGGCCTTTTGGGAAGGTGCCCAAAAGTAAATCCGTGCGGGCTTTGCCAATTGGGCCCAAAGCGGACAATATCATTCTAAAAAGAGAGTTGGACATGGGCTTGAAAAGCCCGAATCAACAAAGATCAGAAACCGGTTAATTCACAACCATGGTGTACTATCAAACTCACTGAAAACTCAAAGAGATTGCCAAATTTTTTTTTCTGATGAATGAGGAGGCAAGTAGGTTTTTGGGAAAAAAAAATTATTTAAAGCCAAAACGCTCCGAATTAATATCAAATTTTGGTGTTATGGCACTAATATCTTGATGATAGTACAAAACTACCATGAATTAGATCGACATCATCACCAATACCAATCTCTTTGTAGATATGCCCAGTCAATAATGTTTTCACACGCAGTAAATCACGGAATTCATGAACTAATGGGACTTGCCAACTTTTCTTCTCAACCACATCATTATAGTTCTTAGCAACTCTTAGATATGGTGGAATAGTTTTGTTGACACTTTCTGGTTTTTTTGGCTAGTGTGTCGATCGATATTGTGCTTGTGTCGATCGACACAACCCTTGGTCGACGCTGGTTTGCTCTTCGTGGTCGACACATTTGTTCTTCGTCGTTGCTGGCTGGTGGTGTCGATCAACACACACCCCCTTATGTATCGACACAAGGTTCGAAAATTTATTTTTAGACGATGTTGGGCTTTGGTGATGGAAAATCATATTATAACTTGGACCCACGACTGGTAATGTCAATTAGAGTTAGGAATTGATTTATTTCCTTTTCTCTTTGGGTTTACAATTCTAGGTTTTAGAGTTGTCTTATTCTTGTAATAGATTTAGTCTATAAAAGGCTAAGCATGTGGTAGAAGATATATATCGATTTCTTTCAGAGAGAATAGAGGGGAGATAACTCTTGATAGCTTTGTAATCCTGATACAGTGAATTACCGGAAAATCTCCATGCCGAGACGTAGGATTCACACATCGTGATCCGAATTCGTAAATTCTCTTGTGTTCTTTCTTTTTTGTTCAAACAAACATACAAATTACCGCGCATATATTTAGGTTCAAATCTCTACAATTGGTATCAGAGCTTGGTTGAAGCTTGAGGAGGAAGAAGAGGAAGAAGAAATTGGCTAGCTAGGGTTTCTGTTGGGCGGCTTGGTTCAACGGTTTAGCTAGGGTTTCAACGGCTCGGGCTCAAGGGTTCGTTGGGTTTTAGTGGCAGTCGGATTAGAGTTTGTCACGGTTTAGGGTTTGTGTTCGGCTAGGGTTTCTAGAAGGAAGATGAAGAAAATTGGCTCGTAGGGATAAAAGGGAACGGTTAGGGTTTGTTGGTTTCGGCTTTGGTTTAGAAAACCGGTTCTAGGGTTTTTAGGATTTAGTTAGGGTTTCACGGTTTGGTTTTGGTTTGGGTTAGTGGACCGGTTTAGGTCGGTTTAGTGGAACAATTTTGGTTTCACGGTTTGGTCTAAGGTCTTAGATCGGTTTACTTGGTTTGTTCATTGGTTATTTGAAATTGGTTTAGTCCTAGCCGATTTCTTGAGTTTAAGCAATGGCTAAATCAAGTGTTTCAAAGGTAAAGATAGCTATCTTTGATGGAGAAGTTGATTTCTCCATGTGGAAGAAGAGGATGCTAGCTCATCTGTCACTTGCTGGTTTAAAGAGTGAAGTGATAAAACCAACCATAAAGCCTCCAAAGCTGAACCAGAAGAAGGATGAATTTGAAGATGAATTTGCTGACAGACTTTAAGAAGATGAAGTCAAAAGGGTGGAGCGAGCAGATCAAGCGATGGACATGTTAATGCTCCATCTTGAGGATTTTGTTCTCAGGAAGATAGAGGATTGCAAGAATGCACATGATCTTTGGGCTGCACTAGAAAGGTTATATAATACCAAGACTTTTCCTAGTCGAGTTAATCTTTTGTATAAGTTCTATACATTTAAGATGGAGGAGTCGATGTCTGTGATCAGAATGTTGATGACTTCTTGAAGACAGTGTCAGATTTGGCTAGTGTGAAGGATGTGAAAGAAGACGAAGTGCATGAAATTCTCCTACTTAGCTCCTTGCCATCATGTTACGACTCAATGAAGGAGACGTTGAAGTATGGTAGAGAATCTCTCTTCATATGATATGATTAATGCAGCAAGGGCAAAGGAACACGAGCTCAAGGCGGCAGGTTATACTCCTAATAAGAAGACGGTTGGAGAAGCGTATGTTGCTCGTAGAAGAAACAACTTCAGAAAGCAAATAAATTTTGGAGATAGAAGTAGAAGCAGGTCAAAATCGGGTTCAAGATTAACCTGCTGGTTTTGTCACAAAGAAGGACATAAGAAGGCTGATTATTTAGCTTGGAAAAGGAGCATGGGTGGCGGCAATGATGATGATGCAGCAGTTGTCATCGATCAGTCAGATGTATTGGCAATTGGCATCAAGAGAAGTCGGTGATAGATTTTGGCTGCTCATATCACATGACTTCAAGAAGAGATTGGTTTGATACATTTGAAGAGTTCAAGGTTGGTCAAGTGCTTCTAGGGGACTATTTCTCATGCAGTATTTACAGGAATCGGTTTGATAAATATCAATACACATGGAGGCACTGTTAAGAAGTTGGCCAATGTCAGGTATGTGCCTAAGCTTAGGAGAAATCTGATCTCTACATGTACTCTGGATAAGCTAGGATTCAACAATGCTGGAGAAAATGGTAAAACGCGGTTCTACAAGAATGGAAAGATGGCACTACAAGGTAAACTTGTTGGTTTTCTGTATTTGCTAAATGGGGAGACTGTACTTGCGCAGTCAAATAGCGTTGTGTCCAAGAAAAACGCAAAAGATGATACAGAGTTGTGGCATAGAAGACTTGGACACATGAGCATGACGAACTTGATGATCTTGGTTAAGAGAGGCATCATTGACAAAAGGAGAATTGGAGTGATGAGTTTCTGCGAGAGTTTTGTGATGGGGAAGAACAAGAAAGTAAGCTTTCACATTGGTAAACATGATTCTGAAGTTGCTTTGAAGTATGTACATGCAGATCTCTGGGGCTCTCCATCAGTGACTCCAAGCTTGTCAGGTAAAATATACTTTCTGTCTATCATTGATGATTTCACCAGGAAAGTATGGGTGTTCTTCTTGTCTGCTAAGAATGAAGCTTTTATGAAGTTTTTTGAATGGAAGAATCTAGTTGAGAATCAGGTTAACAAGAAGGTGAAGTGTCTGAGAACCGATAATGGTTTAGAATTCTGCAACATGGAGTTTGATGAGTTTTGCAGGAAGCATGGTATAGAGAGGCATAGGACGTGTGCCTATACTCCACAACAAAATGGAGTAGCTGAGCGCATGAATAGAACAATAATGGAGAAAGTGCGTTGCATACTTGATGAGAGTGGTCTAGAGGAGGTGTTTTGGGCTCAAGCGGTTAGCACAGCGGTATATCAAATAACTTGCGGTCCCTCATCACCCATAGATGGCAACATTCCTGAAGAACTTTGGTTAGGTAAAAAATCGGGTTACAAACACATGAGGAGGTTTGGTTCTTTGGTCTACGTCCATATAGATCAAGGAAAGCTTAAACCGAGAGCATTGAAGGGAGTCTTCATTAGCTATCTAGAAGGAGTCAAAGGTTATAAGGTATGGCTTCTTGATGAAGAAAAATGTGTGACAACCAGGAATGTTGTGTTTGTTGAAGACAAAGTCTTCAAAGACTTGAAAAAGGAAGAAGATGGTGTGCCTCAGACAGAGGTGTCGATCGACAGGGGTAAAGGTGTTGATCGACAGGAGCCTGTGTCGATCGACAGGATAGGCGTGTCGATCGACACCAGTCACGGATCTGCACGTGAAGAAAAGAAGGAAAAGCCTGTTTCGGTGGTTGTTGCGGGTTCAAGTACATCTAGTGATGCTATAGAAGCTGGAGATTCAGGTGGAGTGACTCAGAGGGAAGATGAAGCAGATGAGAATACAGTTGTTGAAGATTCTGAGTTCGATGAAGAAAATTCCTTGGGTAATTATCAATTGGCAAGATATCGACCAAGAAGAGTGTCGAAGTTACCTGCTCATTACAATGAGTATGATATGGTGACTTAAGCATTGGTAGCAGCTACAGAGATGAGTTTAGAAGAGCCAAGAGATTACCAAGAAGCCATTGAAAGTAAGGAAAAAGCTTTCTGGAATGGAGGTATGAGTGAAGAGATGAGTTCACTTGATAAGAATAGGACCTGGAGATTGGTTAAAAGACCAAAGAATAAAAAGTTCATAGACTGTAAGTGAGTATACCGACTTAAATCGGGAATACCAGGAGTTGAGGAACCGAGATACAAGGCTAGGTTAGTAGCCAAGGAATATTCTCAGAGAGAGGGTATTGATTATCAAGAAGTATTTTCACCGGTAGTGAAACATGTTTCCATAAGGTTCCTCTTATCGATTACAGTAAATTTAGATCTTGAGTTGGAGCAGCTTGATGTTAAGACTACATTTCTTCATGGATTGGTTGAAGAAGATATCTACATGGAACAGCTTGAAGGTTTTGTGGTCAAGGGAAAAGAAGACCATGTTTGCTTGTTGGAAAAGGCGATGTATGGACTGAAGCAGGCGCCTAGACAGTGGAACAAGTGTTTTGATCAGTTTGTTGTGAGTCATGGATTCAAGAGGAGCAAATATGGCCATTGCGTCTACATCAAAAAGAGTAAAGGTACATGCCATATCTACTTAATCTTATATGTTGATGACATGCTGATTGCTTCCAGGGATATGGAAGAGATACAAGTTGTGAAAGACTTGTTAAGCAGCAGGTTTGAGATGAAAGACCTTGGAGCTGCGAGAAGAATTTTGGGTGTGAATATAGAGAGAGATCAAAAAGGTAGAGTTTTCACTTTGTCTTAATCTGGTTACATCAAGAAGATTCTTCGGGTTTTCAACATGGATGAATCGAGATCAGTTTCTACCCCAATTGGATCATATTTTAAGTTGTCTAAGTTGAAAGATGACGAGTTTGAGACAGAGATGAACGATGTTCCTTATTCAAATGTTGTTGGTAGTATCATGTATGCTATGTTAGGAACAAGATGTGATATAGCATATGCAGTTGGGTTGGTTAGTCGGTTTATGAGTAAACCGGGTATGGTACATTGGTCTGCGGTTAAGTGGGTACTGAGATATTTGAAGGGTACTCAAGACATGAAGTTAGTTATCAGGAAGAACAAGGAGTTTAAGATTGAAGGTTTCTGTGAATCAGAATTTTCGTCTGACCTGGAAAAAAGTAGATCGATTTTAGGTTATGTCTTTACTGCAGGTGGGTGTTTCATATGCTGGAAATCAAGCCTTTAACACGTTGTTGCTTTACCTACAACAGAACCAGAGTACATGGATTTGGTAGAGGCTGTCAAAGAGGCAATTTGGCTAAAGGGTTTAGTTGAAGAATTCGTTTTTAAGCAAGAGTATGTAGAGATTTGGTGTGACTCGCAGAGTGCTTTGAGTTTGGCCAAGAACAACGTGCATCATGAAAGAACGCAGCATATCAATCGAAGAATGCATTTTAACAGAGACATAGTTGCACAAGGTGAAGTGAAGCTATCAAATATTCCTACTAAAAGGAATCCAGTTGATATGTTAACAAAGGTTCTTCCTATGGAGAAGTTCGAGAAGACGGTTGGTTTTCTCGGTTTAGGAGAGCACTAAGGTGCTGGTTTTCCTGGAGTTGCACATGTTTGCAAGGATAAAGGAGTTATAAGAGTGATTTTCATCAAGGTGGAGTTTGTTGGGCTTTGGTGATGGAAAATCACATTATATCTTGGCCCCACGACTGGTAATGTCAATTAGAGTTAGGAATTGGTTTATTTCCTTTTCTATTTGGGTTTATAATTCTAGGTTTTAGAGTTTCCTTATTCTTGTAATAGACTTAGTCTATAAAAGGCTAAGCATGTGGTAGAAGATATATATCGATTTCTTTGAGAGAGAATAGAGAGGGAGATAATTCTTGAGAGTTTTGTAATCTTGATATAGTGAATTACTGAAAAAGCTCTAGGCCGAGACGTAGGATTCACACATCGTGATCTGAACTCGTAAATTCTCTTGTGTTTTTTCTTTTCTGCTCAAACAAACATATAAATTCCACGCAAAGATTCAGGTTCAAATCTCTAGAGACGATTTTTGAGTGTGTCGATCAACACATGTTTTTTGACATCCATATCTTTACTTTTATGTGGTAAAGCCCCATATACATTACATTGGTGTATCTGTGACACGTCGAATACATTAGTGCTTCAGCATTATTTAACTTCTTTCAAAACTTAGATTTTATTATTATCTAGTTTAACAATCATCAAACTGACATTTCCACAATTATTATATCTTTATTATTTAAGAATGACCAACTTACGAATACTTTTTTCTTATAATAAGACCTACTCATAAATTGTTTTATTAAGAATGAGTCGACATATATACACTAACCTAGAAAGAAGCAAACCATTTTCTCTCTAGAAGGAACCATACCCTAATCGTCGTCTCTCCTCTTTGATTCAGTTTTGGGCCGGCGTCGTCGTCTCTCCTCTTTGATTCAGTTTTGGGCCGGCGGCTTCGGCCTCGCCGGCGCCGTCCCCTACCTTATTTGTCCCTTTCCTTTGTCTTTTATCTTTTCGGCTGGCTCTTTCCCGGTTTCAATTTTATCGCCGTGGGAGGCCTTTGTTTTGCCCTGCAAGTGGTGCTTTCGGATATGGCGGCCGTCGGTAGTCCTTTCCTTCTTCACGCTGGCTATGAGGTGGTCTTGGGTTGCATACTTGGGTCTAACGACCTTGGCTCTGGGACGGGGACAGTATGGGTTTCGGTGTTGGCCGCTGATCCTTTGTTTCCGGTATGGAGGCGCGATAAGCTTTCTTCTCCCAGTCGGCTCCGATGAAACGCGCTTGGAGACCTGAGATTTTGGAGGGGCGATTCCAAATCAGACACTGGTTGTGTTTGTTTTGTGGGTCTTCTGAGGTCTGGTTTGGGCTTAACGGCTTGGATCTGGGATGGTGGTGTTTGGGTATGGTGGGTGTTGGCCTCTGTACTCGGCATCATTGGAGGATGAGGTGTTAAGTTCCACTGCATCGATGGTCCCTTTCAACTAAACCGTGGAATGGGGGTTCGGCTTTGGTCCTTATTGTTGAGTCAGGGCTCCGATGAGATGTGCCGCCGAATCTCTAGCCCTCTTCCTCTCTGCTCGAAGTGGTGTGTATATTATCCTTATCTTTGGTTTCTGAGAATTCAAAGTAGAGATCGATTGATGGAGAGTGAGAATGGGTTGCTCACCTGGTAAGATCTTTTGATTCCGTGATTTCTTTCTATCGCCGAGCTCTTGGATCTATGATGACTCCCATAGATTAAGGTGTAAAAGTCGGCGTGTAGTTCTGGTTATTGAATCCCATCTTGAGTTTAGTGTCTTGGAATGGACTTATTGGAAGTACATCTGTTCTGATTATTGTGAAGATATTTGTTGTGAAGCTGCTGTGGATGGCGTCCCTCAGCTTCTATATTTGTTATTCAAGAGAACCCGTGAGAATAGGACTCCGTGAACTCCGACTGGCTCGTGAGAACGCGTGAGACTTGACTTCGAGAACTCCATTTATGACTCTGATGCTACTCTCGTGATGACGATGGTGACCATGGTTTATGTGCTTCATTGTCACTGCGTTTCTACTGTTGTAGCTTTCGTGGTCTGTCGTTTTCGCTTGGTGCAGTTATTGCGTTGGAGTGGTTTTGGCTTCATCAACAATTCTGAAGATATTTGGTTTCCAATGGAATAGTTGTGGATATTGGTCCCATGGTTTGGTTTGAGGTAGCCCCTCCACATGGGATGGCCTTCTATCCCTTCGTCAGTAAATTGGGCGAGTTTGTGGTCTCCATAAGAGTTAAGAGTTAAGTTAGAGTCGCGTCGTATTGCGGATGGCTCGTGGAAGTTATCGCACCCTTTAGATCTTGTCTCGCCCCCTTGTATTCACTGTTGATCTTCCTTTCCTTTGGTCAATGTGTAATTGTTCTGCTATAGCTCCGAAAATCCACTTGTAACAAACATTTAAAGGCTTGCGTTCTTGCAAGTTTTGGTAATATTAAATATATCAGATGACAAAAAAAAAAGAATGAGTCGACATACATAGTATTTTTAATAAGAACGAACAATTCACAAAATATCTTTATTAAGTCGGGTTAAGAATGATCCAAGTTACAACTTTGTTTACGTTTTCAAATTATTGTTATTTATTTATTCATTTTCAACTTTGTTTTATTAAGAATGATCCAAGTTACAAATTTTTGTACATTGTTTTCCGTCAAGTCGTATTAACATGATTGTTAATACTGAAGTCGTCTCAAGAAGCAATCTCTCGACCACCCAGTTTTTGAACAACTATTAAATAAATAATTTGCAAGTAAACAAAAATATTAATATTCCTAGTGAATAAAAAATAAGGTTACATCATCAGTCATTGACCATTGAAAGTCGTTTCCTTATTACGATATTTCTTTAAATCAATATAGATCCGGCCTTGCCTAGTAATTTGGTTTCGACTGATAAGGTCAATCGCCCAACAATAATACAATGGGTCCGATTGGTGTCATTTACAAGTTACAAAATCACTATGCTTACAGTTTTGGTTCACCAATCATAAAAGTTTTTTTTTACAGCTTTCATTATTAACTTTCTCTCTGCTTTTTCTTACAACTTTCACTATGCTTACAGTTTTGCACTATGTTTACAGCTTTCACTATGCTTACAGCTAATTTTTACAATTTTCGTTAGTTCACTAATCGGACCCAATAATAAGCACCTAACATAGCATTTCAGATGCTTGGCTTAAAGTAATATATTCGAATTTCGACAACAAGCACAAGTATAAAAATAAAATGTTTTGTTGTGTGACGGTTTGCAATATTTCTGTTTTCTATCACCTAAGATAAAAAATCGGTTAACTCACAAACCATGTTGTATTATCAAACTCGCTGAAAAAACAGAAGGGATTGTGGAATTTTTGATGTCTGGTGAATGAGGAGGAAACTAGGTTTTTTTGAAAAAAAATTACGGCAAAGCCAAAACGTTTCGAATTAATAGAAAATCATGGTGTTATGGCACTAAGTCCCTATGGTTATGAAATTCTTATATCTTAATTTCTGTTTAAGACAAAAGGATTTGATCCAAAATATGAATGTTAGTCAAAAAGAATCTTGGAGAGAATTTACGAAAAGAAAACTCATTTTCTTCATTGAATTAAAAAGAGTAAAGTCATTTGAATACAATACAAGCTCTTTTATATTGGAGCGCATTCCGGTTTATTCCGGTTACATTGGTTTTCTACTTTTATTCATTGGTTTATATCCTAATAATGACTATTGAGCATTGGACCCTTTGCATCATTCATGTGTTGTAAGCATTCGACCCTTTGCATCATTCATATATTACAATAATACATGCTAACCACTAGTACCATTTGAGATGGTTTCAAACTTTGTAATTGTTGTGTATTCCGTTGAGTAAAACACTAAAGATTCGTATGCGAAAAGTAGAGAGAAAAACGAACTTGGGACAAATACTATTATGTCTAGGGTTTCTTTTATTATTACGTGTGATAGATATTTATAAACCCTTGACCCTTTTATATAAGTCTCAAAAACCCGATTCAATAAGGAAACGAATCACAAGAGACCATTATTGTTTTCATTCCTCAGCTCACTCGAGAAGGGCTCCCATTGCCACTACACTTAGATTATTTATCACCTTGGAACTACAATCTCTACCTTGATAAATAATCTCCTTTAACATCATCTTCTGACTCTTCTCACATCTGGGGGGGACCTCATCTTCCTCTAGCTCCAGAAGACCTGGAGTAGTTCCAAGAAATGCTTAAACTTCTCCACTGGGAGTGACTTGGTCAACATATCAGCTGCATTTTCAGACGTATGCACCTTATCCCATAAGATCTCACCTGAAGCGACTAACTCCCTGATCTTGTGAAACCTCACAGCTATGTGCTTCGTCCTTGCATGATACACTGGATTCTTAGCCAAAAACAATGCACTTTGGCTATCACAATGTAACTGAACTCCACAACAACTCTTTTGTTGCCTCTCCCATCGCTATATATTCAACCTCCGTGGTGGACATTGCTATAACCGATTGCAGCACAGATCTCCAACATATAGGTCCTCCTGAAAGAGTAAACATATAACTTGTAGTCGACTTTCTGTCATCTAGATCACCTGCATAATCTGAGTCCACAAACCTCACACCTGAAGTACACGCCTGACCACAAAACTTATTCCCAACATCAGCCATACCCTTCAAATACCTGAGAATTCAATTCACTTTGTCCCAATGCTCTCGCCCAGGATTAGACATGTACTTGCTAACTTGACTAACAACTTGTTCTAAATCTGGTCTTGTGCAAACCATAGCATAATTCATGCAACTAAGAGCACTAGCATAAGGAACTTGTAACATACCTCTGATCTCTGCATCAGACTTAGGACACTGCATTCTTGAGAGTTTGAAGTGCATCGCCAATGGTGTAGACACCGTCTTTTCATTAGACATATCAAATCTATCTACCACCTTCTCTATGTAGCTCTTTTGAGTAAGCCATAAACTCTTAGAGATCCTATCTCTGTGAATCTCCTTTCCAAGGATCTTCTTTGCAGTACCAAGATCCTTCATTTCAAACTCTCTTCCTAGTAGTCCTTTCAACTCGGAATATCATCCATATTGCTCCCAAGAATGAGCATATTATCAACGTACAGGAGTAGGAATATGGGAGTATGGTTTTCAAGGTACCTTACATAAACGCAGCAATCATACTCATATCTCTGGTAGCCTATCTTGAGCATGTATGAGTCAAAACGTTTGTACCATTTCCTAGAATCCTGCTTCAACCCGTACAATGACTTCTCCAATTTGTACCCAAGCTTCTCCTCTCCTGGTTTCACAAACCCCTCAGGTTGCTCCATATAGATCTCCTCCTCCAAATCGCCATGAAGGAAAGTTGTTTTCACGTCCATCTGCTCAAGGTGAAAATCCCAGCTTGCTACCAATCCTAGCACAACTCGTATGGAAGTGTGGCTAACCACCGGGGAAAATATCTCATCATATTTAACCCCTTTTCTCTGCGAGTACCCCTTTGCTACCATCATTGCCTTGAACTTTAATGCATCATTCTCAGACAACCCTGGTTTTCTCTTGAAAACCCACTTGCATCCAACCGCTTTATTGTCCTTGGGTAAGGGAACAAGGACCCAAGTCTGGTTCTTACTAAGACTCTCTAGCTCCTCAATCATCGCTTTCATCCATTCTTTTTTTTCTTGGCTAGAGATAGCCTCTCAAAAACTCGATGGATCATTTGAACCAACTACTAGAGCGAAACTAACAATGTCTTCATAACTATACCTTTCTGGCGGTTTAATGATGCCTCTTGGTCTGCTTACAGCCATACTCTCCTCTGCCTTCTTCTCAACACGTTTCTCACTATGTTGTTATCAACGTTTTTCTTCGTGTTCTTCATCACGATTCTGATCTTCCTTATCAGCCTTCTCATTACTCTCTGTTGCTTCCTCTTGAATTGCCTCAGAACTTGTGTTAGTCTCAATGGTAACATGCACCAATTCTGACCTTGCCTGCTGCACCATATATTGCACATCAAATACCACATCTCGACTAAACACCCTCTTCTTAGCCTTAGGATCCCATAACTTGAAGCCCTTCACACCTTTCTGAAAGCCTAGAAAGATGAACTTCTTTGACTTAGAATCCAACTTTGATCTCTCGTCGCCTGGAATCAGCATATAAGCTGGACATCCAAATATCTTCAAGTTTGATAGATCGATCTCTATCCCAGTCCACATCTCTTCAGCGACTTTACCCTCTTAGGAACTCCTTGGCGATCTATTGATGATATAGACCGCCATGTTTACTGCCTCAGCCCAGAACTGTTTTGGTAACCCTGCATTCAACCTCAAACACCTAGCCTTTTCTGCAATCGAATGGTTCATCCTCCCACTGACACCATTCTGCTGAGGTGTTTTTCTAACTGTAAAGTACCTCTGAATGCCACGTTCTTCACAAAACTTCTTGAACTGTCCATCAGTAAACTCCGTGCCATTATCCGATCTCAGATACTTAACCTTTCGTTCCGCTTGGTTCTCAACTTCTGCTATCCAAATCTTGAAGTTCTCAAACACTTCAGATTTCTGCCTCATGAAGTACACACAAACCTTCCTTGAGAAGTCATCAATGAATATAACAAAGTATCTAGATCCTCCCGATGATTGTTCCTGAGTTGGCCCCCACACATCAGAATGGACATAGTCTAAAAAACCCTTTGTCGTGTGTTGACCAGTCCCAAATGACACCTTGGACAGCTTACCCATCACGCAAAATTTACAGAAATCCATCTTGAAACTTTTCAACCCGTCCAAAAGCCTTCTATTATGGAGCTCGCTCAAGCCATGCTCTCCAATATGCCCCATACGTATATGCCACAGAGCTGTACTTTCAGATTCATACACTGCTGGTGCAGCTCCACCTACAACAACACTTCCCATCAAACGATATACACTCCCAGCTGTCAACTGTCACTTCATCACTGCCACATCTCCATTGCATATTTTCAAAATGCCTTTCCCTTCACCAGCATTGAACCTGAATCCGTTTCTATGAAGCGTACCTAACTAGATCAAATTCTTCTTCATCACTGGAACATGTCTCACATCAGTCACCGTTCTTACCACACCATCAAATATGCGAAACTTCACATGTCCAATTCCAACAACGTTGCAAACCTTTTCATTAGCCAATAGAGCAGAACCAATATTTCCAGGTTTATACGTCTCAAACCATTCCTTGTTTGTAGTCATATGGAATGAAGCACCCGTATCAAAGATCCACGAATCTGAGTGAATCCCCGACGTTTGAACAAGCATATTGTAATGTATGGTCTCTGAATCTTCCTTCTTTTGAACCGCGTTTGTAGAATTCAAAATGTCTTGCTCGTTTCTGTCACATTCTGCCTCTTATTATTAGGGCAATCTCGTTTTTAGTGTCCGAGTTTGCCACACCCATAGCAATTAGCCTTCTTAGACTTCATCGTCTTCGACTTTGACTTGCTTTTGCTATTACCATCTGCATACTTCTTCCCCTTATCCTGGTTGTATTTTTTATACAACCCATCAACATGAGACTTCTCTTCACTATTTCCCTGCTATCGCTCATAATAAGAAACTAGATTATATCCCGCGCCATGCGCGGGTATTATATATTTGTATAAATGTTCATGTAGTTACTAATAATAATGAATTGAATATATAATATTTGGCATTTGAAATATTTTATTTTTTTATCTAGTTTAAATATTTTTAAAAAAATATTCTATTTGGTTTGATTATGTGATTCAACTAAAACTTATATTAAATTGGATAAAATTTTTGAAATTTGGACATCTATTGAATCAAACATCCTATATATAATTCATCATTACCATCATGTCTAAATTATTCATAAGAACGATTTATGTCCACTTTCTAAACATCCTATATATTAAAATTTTTGAAATTTGGACATCTATTGAATCAAACATCCTATATATAATTCATCATTACCATCATGTCTAAATTATTCATAAGAACGATTTATGTCCACTTTCTAAACATCCTATATATAATTCATCATTACCATCATGTCTAAACATCCTATATATTGAGCATGTTTAATTATTTATAAAAAGATGCATGTCATCTCCTTCATTTTGTAGTAGATGTGGGATAAAAATTGTATTTATATAATTTTCAAAAATTAAATGTTACGTAGGCCATTAAATTTCTCTTAATTATATGTTAATAAAAATATTTGAATTTAATGCTACCAGAAAAGGAAATACACAATCTGAGAAATATAGATATTTCCATAATTTTCCTTTTTTATTTATTTAGTTATTTTTTAATTTTCGTTTTGAATTTATTTAATTAAAAAACTAAAAATTAATGCCACATAAGACCTCAAAATCTTCTAAGCTTGACACGTAGGATTTTCATCTCCTTCTTTTACTCTCAAGCCTACACTTCACCGTTATACTCTTTCTCCGTCTTCTGAATTAATATATAGGGTAAATAAAAAATTGTTCAATAATTAACAATATGATAAACCATTTTTTATAAATATATACAATATTTTATACATCTATTTTTTTATAATATACTTATTTTTATAACTGTAATAAAAATATTTATTTAAATAAAAAATTTAAGTATTTTAGAAAATATTAAATATTCACCTTTTTAAATTTTAGTTAAATATTTTTAATATAAATATGAATTAATATTTTAAATTTACTTAAAAGATTTTATAAAATACTTAAAGATTTTATAATTTAAAATATATTTTATTTAATACAGTTATAATAAATGAAATTGTATATTGTTATTTATTAAACTTAATAAATATATATTAAATTAATATATATATTTTTAAATATATTTTTTTTTTAAATTATAAATTTTGATTTAATACAGTTATAAAAAATAAGTATATTATAAAAAATAGATGTATTAACATATATTTATAAAAACGTTTTTATAATATTGTTAATTATTGAACCATTTTTATTTTTAAATTATATTTACGAATATATATTTTATATTTTTAATTTATTTTTGTATATTAAACTTATTATACATTTTAAAAATAAGAATATCATATTTTATAAATTTGGGACTAGACGGAAACTCTTTAAATATAATTGATGTTGATGATATAAAGAGTATTTGACAGTAGCCTAGTCGCTAACACCCCTAGGGTTGACCGATTTTATAATTTTGTTTGGGTAATTTTTGGCTTGCTCTATAGCTCATGTTTTTTTGACAAAACCTGAAAAGTTCAGGTTTTATTTTTTGGCAATTTTCCCAAAGACAGTTATAAAGAATCAAGAAAAAGGATATGCTAAGAAACAAAATTAGAAAAAGGTTAATAAACGCATCTATAGTCTTCATCAATAAATAAATTACATGAGGTAAAAAATTATATATTCATTTGGAAGGAACTATTTCTACTCTCTAAAGCAAGCTCTTTTTTTATGCTTCTAACTTTCTTAAGAAAAGCTTTGCTTGAACCAAACCAGCCTCGACCATTTAGCTTGTAATCTGATGCGACCGGGTCGCACACTGGTCTTTAACTGGGCGTTTTAACGGTTTGTTTAAGTGTTGAGTGGTAGAGCGATGTGCTAAGCGACGCGATGAGCGATGCGCTATGCGATGTGACTTTTTATATATGCCGTGGCGTTCATGCGAGATGAACTTAAGCGGGTCGGAATTCTCCGTGAGAGGAACTCGGTAGTAATAAGATAACGAGGCTAAAAATAGAGGAACAGGTCGCTCTTTTATTGATGTAGAAGGAGATAGATGTGCGAAGCAGTTCGTTGAACGAAGAGCAAAGCCTAACCTCGAAGGACCGAGGGTCGCTGTGCGTGGGTTAGGTTTGATCTAAGTAACTAGGCTACTTCTATCTATTCCTTAAATGCTCTTAGAGAGAGAGAGTGATTAGAGTAGGTGAGAGAGTAATAAATGTGTGTCCCCCTCTCTAATGAGAAGATAAAGGGGTATTTATAGTAGATCGTAGATCCCTTGGGGTTGACTTATAGCGCCTAGCTATGTTGTAGCCTTTTTGTAGCCTTTCGTAGACTTGGGCTGTCAATCTGATGGATGACCGCTGTACGCGGCGCGTCACATCCGAGGTTTGCTTTCGGCCTTCTAACACCTCGAAAAAGTGTGATGTGACGGGGTCACATCACTTCGTGTTTCGTGCTGGACATCTCCCAGAGTTCGTCTTTTGAGGAGCCGTCCAGGGAGGATGTGCCGCGAGGCGCGGCTTAGCGAGGCATTTAGGCGAGGCTTGAACATTTGCGATGCTTCCTTCAATCCCTCGTCTGGGCCGCGGGCGTTGGGCCCAGAATGTATTTTCATGGGCTTTTGCGGCCCACGACTGTACTCTGGTGAGGATCCGATTTGGGCCGGGGGTGTGCTAATACCACCCCCAACAGTTGCCCCCAGTCCGATGACGTGGCGGACGTTCATTGGGCTTTGGCGTATGGAAGGCCCAAATCGTCGTGGGTCCCAGCACATCGGGACGGTTGCGACGCCGAACCCTTTGGGGGAGATTTCACGTCTCCTCGACTGTCGGGACGCCGTCGTTTCAACTATAGGCTGGATGACGTGGCGACGTCTTACTGGACCGTGGGCGTAGATCTATAGGCGGGAATGACGCGCTGCTCCGTTTCACGCGCCTAGGTCATTATGACGCTTTTATGGCGGTTTCTTTTTCGAATCGTCGTTTCTCCTCCTCCGACTGCCTATATAAGGTTAGTTCCTGCACTTTCTTCTCTTCATATTGTCTGCCTTTTGCCCTAATTCTTTCCTTTTTTCTTCCTTCTTTCTTTCCTTTGTCGACTTCCCTGTCTGCGATGAGTCCTCCAAAGGTTGATTTCGCCGGTCCTCGCAAGGCTCCGATGGCCTTGCCAGCGGTCCCGTCGTCGGTGAATCGGAAGCGTGAGCATTCCGGGGCCGGCCATTCTTCCTCCTCCAAGGTACCGCGACTTTCTGCGGCGCCTAAATCGGGACGGGACTCCCGCCAGGATGATCGGCGCGGGAGTTTCCAGTCGCCACCTAGGGCAGCGCCTGCGTCCGTCGTCGAGGGCAGTGATGAGCACGATCCGTCGGAAGACGGAGGTTTGGTGAGGAGGCTGGCGGGATCTCGCGTTCCACCGCCTCCACCTGTGTTGGGGGCTACTGCTCCGGAGATCGTGGGACCTGCCGTCACCCGCGTCTCCTGTTTCGTTGTTGATCTCGGGCGGCGCTCACCTAGATCTCGAGGCTCCGGGGGTTGTCGGCTCTCCGAGGGCCACAGAGGAAGCGGAGCCTGCGGCGAACCCTATGGAGGCGGCCGTTGAGACGCCGGGCGGTGGCAACGCTGCGTTGGTGTTATCGGGTGGTCCCGTGGGACCTCCCGAGCAATTGACGGCCGTGGGAAAGGATCGGGAAGCTGAGGACGCTTCCGAGGCAATTCCGGTCCCCATGTCCTTCCAGTTCTCCTACCCTGGGACGGTCGCTATTGATACGGTCGCGGCGGAGTGTGCTCGTTTTCAGGCGGCGATCCCCTCCGAAAACCTCGACTTTTCGCACTCCTCGCTGCTTTTCCCTGAGGATTTCGCGAGCCTGGCGCGTCTTAACATCCGAGGGATGGTCTTTCAGAACCATCTGGTGGCCGCCTATGATCGCCGGGTTAGGGTTCTCGAACGAGAGCTCGAAGATGCTCGAGCGGCGCCGAAACCGAGGCTTGAGGAGACCGAGGCTGCCCTCAACCTTGCGATTGAAAGGAGCAAGGCGCAGCTCGTTGAGAACTCGCTCAAGGAGGAGAAGGGTCGTGTCGAGGAGTTGCGGGCGTATCTCGAGCGCGAGGCTAGCGCCGTGATCGCCCTTCGAGGCGAGGTGAGGAAGGCCGAAAGCGAGGCTCGGGAGAGGGAGGCGCTGATACTTCGTGATGCGCAGAGAAGGGCCGAGGAGGAGCTAGAGCCCTTCCGCTTCTTCGTGGAGCGGGCCAGTTTGTATCTGGCGGATCGTCCTGCGGCTCGGGAGCTCCAAGATCGTCTTGAACGGACCTTGGGGGAGCTCGCCTGCCTGGAGGTCGTTGATGAGGAGGGTCGTGCTTCAGAGTATATGAACACGCTGCTTCGTCGCGAGGCTGAAATCTAGGAGACGATGTCGCAGGTGAGCCATGCGACCCTCGAGGTATGCGACCTTGCGCTAGTGAAGCCTGCTGTTCATGCCGGCTCGCTAGGAAGGACCGCGGATCCTGCCAGTGAGGACAGAGAGCTATGCTAATGCGGGGGGCGCCCCCTTCCGAGGATTCCTTCCTCCGACCTTCCTTGGCTCAGGTTGTTGTGGAAGAATGACTGTCTCACAAGTAGGCAACCTTGCCTAGCGGAGCGGCAGGAGGAGGAGTTTGACGAGGCGGATTTGACACCGCAGTATTTCCATGTAGGTAACGGGCTTCACGAGCTCTTAGGAAAGGTGTTCGAGGTTTTGAGGCGCGTCTGAGAGCAACATTTTCCATATACTGCTTGCTCGACGCCTCTGATACGCTTTCGAGTTCCCGTGGGGCCCGTTGCGGGGTTGGGCATTTTTGGTTCTTCTTCGATCTTCCGTTTTGAGGCCCGGAATCGTGTTCCGGTGTTCTCTAGGATAGAAAGTAATAGGAAGAACGGGACGCCCTTCGAATTTGTGTTTGAGCAGGCGCTAGCTGAGTCCTCCGTTGTCGGATGGATCAGGCTTCGTTTGCCTTCCTTGTATTTTTGTTTTTGGCTTCGTTTGCCTTCCATGTACTCGACCGGGGTCGAGTGTTCCCCGGGTGTTTGGTATGAATAAACGAGTTTTTATGAAAGAGATGTTTCATTTTACTGCGCTTATTCGGGCCTTGGGTTTTTGAGGGGCAAATTTACAGCGATACGTAGCCTCAGCTTACCTTGCCCCTTGGCCTAAACGTAGTTCATTAAATACGCATGGTGATGCGGTTTTTTTTTTTTTTTTTTGGAAGTGCGGGGCTTCACTGTTTGTACCTTCTGAGGTGGAAGGCGTTCCATGAGTGTGGGACTTGCTCGCCGGAGGCGGTGAGGAGTTCGTAGACGCCAGGTTTGACGATCTTCGAAATGAGATACGGACCTTCCCAGTTTGTTCCTAGTTTGGTGATGGGTTTTTCGGCCGTATTTTCGAAGACTTGACGCAGGACCAGATCGCCGACCATGAATCGTCGGGAGCAGACCTTTTTGTTGTAATGTTGGGCCGTCGCCTGTTGGTAGTTCTGGATTTGGAGGAGGGCTTGGTCCCGTTTTTCCTCTAGTTCATCGTTCCATTGTTCCAACATTGTTTTGTTGATCGCTGGTTGGATGGTGAGCGTTGAACGTCGGAGGGATGGTACTGTTGTTTCCGCGGGTGCTAATGCCTCCATTTCGTGGGATAAGGAAAATGGGGTTTGACCGGTTGAGCGTCGGGGGGTGGTGCGATGTGACCATAGTACCCCGTCGAGCTCGTCGGCCCACAACCCCTTACGTTCCTCGAGGCATTTCTTAAGGCCTTCAATGATTCGTCTGTTGGTGGCCTTGGCTTGGCCGTTCCCTTGCGGATAGCGAGGCATTGATTTGTTGAGGCGGATTTTGCACCGCGCACAGAAAGCCTCGAATTTCTCAGACGTGAACTGGGAGCCGTTATCGGTGACGATCTCGTATGGGAGGCCGTGGCGGCAGATTATGTTTCTCTATACAAAACGCGCCACCGTGGTTGCTGTGATTTCCGCGTAGGCTTCCCCCTCAACCCATTTTGTGAAATAGTCGGTCATGATGAGCAGGTATTTCTTGCCTGCTCTCGCTGTGGGAAGCGGTCTGACGATGTCCATTGGCCATCGCTTGAACGGATATGGCTGGGTGGATGCTGTGAGGAGTTCCGTGGGAGACAGGATGGCCGGGGCGTGGCGTTGGCACATCTCGCATACTGCTGCGTAGCGCGTGCAGTCGGCCAACAAGGTAGGCCAGAAGTAGCCCAATCCCCTAATTTTGTTGGCCAAGGATCGACCACCGGCGTGATTGCCTCCGTCGCTGTCGTGTGTGTTGCGTATCGTTGCCAGGGCTTCCTCGCGGTCCACGCATAGGAGCATTACTCCTTGTGCGTTGCGCCGGTATAGTTGGCCATCGAGGAGGTGGTACTGGGCGCATTTGATTTTTAAGCGTCGGGCGGCCCATCTATCGGTGGGGAGCTCCCCGTGCTCGATGAACGCCCTGATTTCTGCGCGCGTGTCACGTTCTTCGGCAGTCGGGGCGGCTTCATCGTCGGGGTCGGGGCTGGAAACACTGTCTGGAGCGTCCTCCGCGATTGCGCAGACGGCGGGGTAGTTTCCGACGCTTGGCGAGTCGAGGGTCCCTACTGGTATGGTCCGACGCAGCTGGGGGTAGGATGTGGAGGCGAACGCGGTGAGAGCGTCTGCGTTAGAATTGTCGCTTCTCGGTATTTTCGTTAGGGTGAAGCTTTTGAATTCTCGAGATAGCTCGTTTACCAAGACGCGGTAGGCGTTCATTCCTGGGTTTTTGGCGTCGTACTCGCCCGTGTGCTGGAGAGTGACGAGTTGGGAGTCAGAGAAGGCTTGGAGCCTCCGTGCTCCCACCGATCTGGCTAGGCGCAGGCCGGCGATTAGTGCCTCGTACTCGGCGTCATTGTTAGAAGCTTTAAAGGCGAGGCGCAGGGATTGTTCGAGGAGCTCGCCCGTTGGGGACTTTTGGCAGATCCTAGCCCTTGACCCTTGCTTGGATGTCGAGCCATCTACGTAGAGTGTCCACGGTTCGGGCTGGGGGTCGTTATCCTCTAGCTCCTTGGGGAGCTCGACGAGGAAGTCCGCTAGGAGTTGGGACTTGGCCGCCGTTCGCCCTCTGTATTCGTACTCGCTGAGCTCGACGGCCCATTTCGCCATTCGTCCGGACTGCGTCGGGCTATGTAGGATGGCTCTCAGCGGGTGGTGAATTAGGACGACAATAGATTGTGATTGGAAATAAGGCTTAAGTTTTCGGGCAGCGGAAACCACCACGAGGGCCAGTTTCTCAAGCGCGGTGTAGCGCGTTTCTGCCCCATTGAGAGCCTTACTGGTGTAGAAGATGGGCTTCTGGTCGCCGCGATCCTCGCGGACGAGTACTCCGCTGACGGCTGATTCCGAGACCGCTATGTAAAGGTACAGGGTTTCGCCGTTTTCTGGCTTGGCGAGGATCGGGGGGCTCGTGAGGTACTGCTCTAATTCCTTGAAGGCGGCTTCGCATTTCTCGTCCCATTCGAAGTGTTTGTTCGCCCATAGGAGCTGATAGAATGGCAAGCACTTGTCAGTTGATCTTGAGATAAATCGATTGAGGGCCGCTATGCGACCTGTGAGTCTTTGAACCTCCCTCGTGTTGCGAGGAGACGGTAGATCCGCGACCACCGAAATCTGCTTTGGGTTCGCCTCGATCCCTCTCCTGGTGACGACGTAGCCTAGGAATTCCCTGGAGGAAACTCCGAACGTGCATTTGGCGGGGTTAAGCTTCATGTTGTAGCGGTTCAGGGTCACAAAACAGTCCCGTAAATGGTCGACGTGCTCCTCCGCGCGCTTGGACTTGACCAGCATGTCGTCGATATAGACCTCCATCGTGTCTCCTATCTGCTTGGAGAACATTCCGTTGACGAGCCTTTGATAGGTCGCCCCGGCGTTCTTTAACCCGAAGGGCTTGACCCTGTAGCAGTACATTCCTTGCTCCGTGATGAAGGAGATTTTCTCGACATCGTCGGGATGCATCCTGATTTGGTTGTATCCGGAGAAGGCATCCATGAACGAAAGGAGTTCGTGCCCAGCAGTTGCTTCCACCAGTCTGTCGTTGTGCGGGATAGGAAAGCTGTCCTTCGGACAGGCTTTGTTGAGATCGGTGAAGTCCACGCAGATTCGCCATTTCCCGTTCTTCTTTTTAACGACCACCGGGTTCGCGAGCCACTCGGGATATTGTACGGGAATGATCGACCCGGCGGCTTCCAATCGTTTTACCTCGTCGCCGACAGCTTTCGCTCGCTCGGGGCCCAGCTTTTGACGCTTCTGTTTGACCGGTTTGTAGGTGGGATTCACGTTGAGTTCGTGGCAGGCGACCGATGGGTCGATGCCGGGCATATCCTCGGGCTTCCAGGCAAAGGTTTTGGCGTTGTCGGTAAGAAGCTTGGTCAGCTTGGCTCGAAGTGTGTCGGGGAGGTCGGTGCCGATCCCGACGGTCCTAGTAGGGTCGGTTACATCGATGTTGAGCTGCTTGATGTTTTCTTTTCTCGGAGCGTCTTGGATGGGGTCGTACGCCTCGATCTGGCCGCGTACTACCAGACAGGCTGAAGTCGGTGACTTTCGCAGCTTGTGCTCGACGATGAAACAGATCCGGGAATCCGTCTGGCTGCCGCAGAGGGTGTGTACTCCGCTCCTGGTCGGGAACTTGACACATTGGTGATAAGTCGACGCGACGGCTCGCATGTCGTGGAGCCAAGGGATTCCAACGATCGTGTTATATATCGCCGGTTTGTCGACGCCAAGGAATTTCGTGATCTTGGTGACGCCCTCGGCATGGATTGGCAGTTTTATTGTGCCGATGGTGATGGTGGAGGACCCGTCGAAGTCGGTGAGTGGCTTGTACCGCGGTTTCATTTCGTAGCCGCGGAGCTCCATCCTAGCGAGGGTTGACCAGAACATGACGTTAACGGTGCTCCCCATGTCCACCAGGATTCTCGAGACCTCGCAGTCCGCGACGTGTAGGGTGACGACGAGGGGGTCGTTTTGGGGTTGTGCGACTTCGCGAGCGTCGGCGTCGGTAAAAGTGATGTTGTTTGAGGGGTCGATCTCGAACAGTTCGCTGGAGACCGGGTTGAGTTGATGGAGGGCTGCGACCCTTCCGCTTTCTTTGATGGCGCGAACGGAGTCGCCGACTTCTAGGAGTCCGCCCATAATCATGTTGATCTCTCCCTCAGCGCATGGCTGTTTCTTGGGGGAGGTCAGGACAGTGGTGTTTGCCCTAACCGAGAGGGCCCCTGCTGAGCGGGCCTTTCTCCTTCGGGAGGCGCCTCTTGCTATAAGGAGGCGAGAGCGTTTCTTCATATTTCTCTTTAGGGGTGAGAGAGCTTACCGAGGTTCGGGAGTAAGGAGAGATTCCTGAAAGTCCCCACAGACGGCGCCAACTGATGCGACCGGGTCGCACACTGGTCTTTAGCTGGGCGTTTTAACGGTTCGTTTAAGTGTTGAGTGGTAGAGCGATGTGCTAAGCGACGCGATGAGCGATGCGCTATGCGATGTGACTTTTTATATACGCCGTGGCGTTCATGCGAGATGAACTTAAGCGGGTCGGAATTCTCCGTGAGAGGAACTCGGTAGTAATAAGATAACGAGGCTAAAAATAGAGGAACAAGTCACTCTTTTATTGATGTAGAAGGAGATAGATGTGCGAAGCAGTTCGTTGAACGAACAGCAAAGCCTAACCCCGAAGGACCGAGGGTCGCTGTGTGTGGGTTAGGTTTGATCTAAGTAACTAGGCTACTTCTATCTATTCCTTAAATGCTCTTAGAGAGAGAGAGTGATTAGAGTAGGTGAGAGAGTAATAAATGTGTGTCCCCCTCTCTAATGAGAAGATAAAGGGGTATTTATAGTAGATCGTAGATCCCTTGGGGTTGACTTATAGCGCCTAGCTATGTTGTAGCCTTTTTGTAGCCTTTCGTAGACTTGGGCTGTCAATCTGATGGATGACCGCTGTACGCGGCGCGTCACATTCGAGGTTTGCTTTCGGCCTTCTGACACCTCGACAAAGTGTGATGTGACGGGGTCACATCACTTCGTGTTTCGTGCTGGACGTCTCCCAGAGTTCGTCTTTTGAGGAGCCGTCCTGGGAGGATGTGCCGCGAGGCGCGGCTTAGCAAGGCATTTAGGCGAGGCTTGAACATTTGCGATGCTTTCTTTAATCCCTCGTCTGGGCCGCGGGCGTTGGGCCCAGAATGTATTTTCATGGGCTTTTGCGGCCCACGACTGTACTCTGGTGAGGATCCGATTTGGGCCGGGGGTGTGCTAATACCACCCCCAACATAATCCACTATGGCAAATTTGATCACACCTCCTTTTTGAGGAGAAAGTCAGAGAAATACAAATCATCATCATGTTTCAATTGTTGTAGTTCCGGACCTCGTGATAGATGTGGCGGAGGTAGAGACAAAATGTTCTCATCCATTTATTTAACGAGCACGTCACGAATTCTCCGAAAATAGAAATTTCCACCTTGCACCATCTCAGCCACCTTCTTTCCCCTATGCACAAGCTCGTGCCTGAAGTTCCTAGGACTTCACAAAGTCACTCCATTGACATCCACGGATCTGACCAGAAATCGACAGAGGCACCATCATAAAATTGATAACAGAAAAACTAAGCCGCAGACTGTTTAGCTCGGAAAAGCTTTTTCCAATTGTATTCATGAAGTATTGATGATTAAGAAAGTATTTAGATTACATTTGAATAATGAAGATTTCCCTAAACTCAAACTTAATTTTTTCTTTTTACTTTTAGTATGTTAGATTACATACTAACATGAAAATAAAAGCTAAAGACAACGCGCATATGAACATACCTCCATCTACTCATGGAGTTTCTTCTTTACCTTCATCTTATGTCGCATAGTCTCTGTAATACCTACCACGCTGTAATATAAATATGATCAACAAAATAATCTATTAAAAAATTCATACAAGGTAAATCTGTGAAAATATATTATAGCATTTGTGATATTACCAAGCAAAGGAACCCTTACCCTTTCATCAAATAGTTTAGATGCTCAAATGGTGTCAACCTCTTCTATGGCAAGCTTGTAATGATCAAAGAAACTATTTTTCAACTTAAGGTCATGGAATTTGAAGGAAAATTATGAAAAAACTATTAAGACATAATCCACTTTGCTCTCTACCTTCTCATGGTTCTAGCCTATACCTAGCCGTCCTATAATGTTGGATAAGCTCCAAGATGATTCTAGAAGAAGGGTTCCTTAAAGGAATTAGGAAACTCAATAGGAAAAGGAAATTGTCTATTTCCAATAGGATTAGGAAAAGGAACTTCTAATCTATATAAATATGTGATCATTGTGCTTGTGATGATTACAAGAGAACAATAGAGTTTATGTTTAGGTTTTGAGAAGGAAGATTTTCCTAAGCATTAATAAGGAGAAGGATTTCTTTATAATCTAAGTTTGTTCTAAGTCACTTTATTTGGTATCAGAGCGATTACGATCTTGAGACATCACGAAGATCATTCGCGTGGAGGAACGTCACCAAGTCATGGGAGACGTAACCGTTGCAAGTTCGACGCGTCAAAAGGATCTGACGCCACCATCGATTCAATGTCCCATATTGAGCTCAACGAACTATACGGTATGGGCCATAAGGATGAAGGTTTTGCTGAAAATCTACAAAGTATGGGATACAATTGAACCCGGAACAGATGATCTAGATAAAAACAATATTGCTATGGGTTTATTATTTCAAGCTATTCCAGAGATACTCATTCTGCAAGTGGGAGAACACGAGACTTCGAAGGGAGTATGGGAAGCGATAAAATCTAGACACCTAGGAGCTGATCGGGTCAGGGAAGCTCGATTACAAACCCTTATGTCTGAATTTGAGAGGCTCAAGATGAAAGATTCAGATACAATAGATGGCTTTGCTGGCAAGCTATCGGAACTTGCGTCTAAATCAGTCTCTCTCGGAAAAACTATTGAGGAATCCAAACTTGTAAAGAAATTTCTAAATAGCTTACCTAGAAGCAAGTTTATTCAAATAATAGCCTCTCTTGAGCAAGTTTTGGATTTAAACTCAATTAGTTTTGAAGACATCATAGGAAGGTTGAAAGCTTATGAAGAAAGGATCCAAGATGAGGAGATTAGTGGAGAAGCACTAGGGAACCTACTGTATACACCCTCAGTATCACACGGACATTAATCTAATTCCGACAACTCAAAAGGACGTGGGAGAGGTCGAGGTCGTGGAAGAGGATTTCGTGGTCGAGGTCGTGGGAGGTTTAATTTACAAGATCGAAGCAACCAAAAGAAGGAGAGGAAGGAGGTCATATGTTTCTATTGCGATCAACCGGGTCACTACGCTTCGGCTTGTCCTGAGAAAAGACAGAAGCTACAAGAATTAAACAAAACCGAGACACAAGAGGCAGAAATTGCACTTTATATGCATGAGACCGTGTTTCTCAATGAGGAAAGGGTAATACCAAAGAAGTTCGAATCAGATAAAAGGGAAGATGGGACTTGGTATTTAGATAATGGTGCAAGCAACCATATGACCGGTGTGAGATCATTCTTTTCAGAATTGAATGAAAGCATCAATGGTAGAGTTAAGTTTGGAGATGGATCTTGTGTGGACATTGGTGGAAAGGGATCGATTCTCTTTCAAGGAAAGAATGGTGAACAACAACTTCTATCAGATATCTATTGGATCCCCGAGCTGAAGAGCAATATATTAAGCTTAGGACAAGCAACCGAGGTGGGTTGTGATGTTAGGATGAGGGAAGATTACCTAACTCTACGAGATCCTAAGGGGAGACTTCTGGTGAAAGTAATAAGAACTCCAAATCGGCTCTACAAGATTGATCTTAAAATCGGAAAACCAGTTTGCTTTCTCTCAAGAATCGAAGAAGAAACATGGAGATGGCATGCGCGGCTTGGACATATCAGTTTTAACACCATCAAATCAATGTCATCACACGATATGGTCCAAGGGTTACCAAACATAGAATGCAAGAAAGAACTTTGCGAGTCATGTTTGGTTGGTAAGCAAACACGTCAAGTGTTTCCACGGGCAACACAATATAGATCCTCTCGACCATTGGAACTTCTTCACGCTGATTTATGCGGACCGATAACTCCAGCTACTCTTGCTCGAAATAGGTATGTATTTGTAATCATTGATGATTATACAAGATACATGTGGACGATTCTCTTGAAAGAAAAAGGAGAAGCTTTCGAAAAATTCAAGGTGTTTAAAATCTTGGTAGAGAAGGACCTAGAGAAGATGATTGTAACCTTGCGTACTGATAGAGGTGGGGAGTTTACATCAATGGAGTTTCAAGATTTCTGCGACAAGAATGGAATCAAGCGTCACCTAACAGCACCTTACACCCCGCAGCAAAATGGTGTAGTGGAAAGGAGAAATCGAACTCTTATGGAGATGTCTAGGAGCATTCTCAAAGCAATGAGGGTTCCGAATTTCTTATGGGGAGAAGCCATTCGCCATTCTACCTATGTGATAAATAGAGTTCCCACAAGAGCATTGAGGAATCAAACACCCTATGAGTGTTTGAGAAACAAGAAACCAAATGTAAGTCATCTTAGAGTTTTTGGTTGCATTGCTTATGTCAAGATCGAGTCTACTTACCTAAGGAAACTCGATGATCGGTCTCAAGCTCTAGTTCATCTCGGCATAGAACTTGGATCTAAAGCGTATAGACTCTAAAATCCAGTGACTAGGAAAGTCATTGTAAGCCGTGATGTTGTCTTCAATGAAAAATCTGCTTGGAATTGGAAGGGAGCAGAGGAAGATAGTCGAGAGCCTGGGATGTTTCAGTTAACATGGGGAAGTATAGTTGATGATGGAGTTGGACCGGCCACGATTGGAACTCAAACGGAAGACTGGGAAGACGTCGAGGAATCAGAATCAAGACCGACTGATCCTCCTACAAGACCGGTCGATCCTTCACACTCTAGAAACAGAGCGGAGGCTCTGGATCCGGACCGACCGGTCCCCCTCCAAGACCGGTCGATCCTCAAGCTTCTGGAAACAGAACGGATGTTCTGGAATCCGGACCGACCGGTCCATCTCCCAGACCGGTCGATCCCCATTCTGCTGATGAAACACAAGATGATCTTCAAGAAGGACCTCGAAGATCGAATCGACAAACAACACGACCAAAACACCTGGATGATTTCGTGCTTCTTGCTAACGTAGAATGTGAGTTACTTCTCCTATCTCTCAACGATGAACCGGCAAATTTCCAAGAAGCTAAGGACATGCTAGTATGGATAAGTGCATGTTCAGAAGAGATAGACTCAATCAACAAGAACGGGACTTGGCGTTTGGTAGACAAACCGGCTGGAGTTAAGATTATTGGTCTTAAGTGGATATTCAAACTCAAAAGGAATGCAGATGGCTCAATAAACAAGCACAAAGCTAGACTTGTAGCAAAAGGTTATGTACAAGAAAGTGGGATTGACTTTGATGAAGTCTTTGCGCCGGTGGCACGCATTGAAACGATTACGCTACTTGTTGCTTTTGCTGCTTCTCAAGGATGGGAGATTCACCATCTTGATGTTAAGACTGCATTCTTGCATGGCGAACTAAATGAAGAGGTGTATGTGTCTCAACCCGAAGGATTTGAAAAGAAGGGAGAAGAGCATAAGGTTTTCAAACTCTCTAAAGCTTTATATGGGTTAAGACAAGCTCCACGAGCTTGGAACACAAAACTGGATCAGATTCTAAAAGGAATGAAGTTCAAAAAGTGTTCAAAAGAAAGCTCCGTATACCGAAAGGAAGAAGGCGGAAATCTTCTTATAGTTGCCGTGTATGTGGATGATCTCTTTGTTACTGGATCTACGATGAAGATCATCAAAGATTTCAAGGATGGAATGTCATCAAAGTTTGAAATGTCTGATCTTGGAAGGCTTACTTACTACCTTGGTATAGAAGTCAACCAAAGCAATGAAGGAATTGAGATCAAGCAAGAGGCGTATGCACGACGGATCTTGAAGGAGGCTGGTCTAGAAATGTGTAATCCTACTCACATTCCTATGGAATTTGGTTTGAAGATATCGAAAGGACAAGAAGGAGACAGCGAGATAGACGCTACCATGTATCGAAGACAAATCGGTTGCTTAAGGTATCTCTTACATACTAGACCTGATCTTGCGTTTTCAGTTGGTGTGCTAAGTAGGTATATGCAAGACCCGAGAGAATCACATGGTAACGCCTTAAAACAAGTCCTAAGATATCTACAAGGAACATTGACTCACGGCTTGATATTCAAACGAGGAGGATCAAAGAAGCTCATTGGATATAGCGACAGTAGTCATAATGTAGATCCGGATGATGGAAGAAGTACAACCGGGCATGTGTTTTATTTCAATGATTCACCAATCACGTGGTATTCTCAGAAGCAAGAAACAGTGGCTTTATCTTCATGTGAAGCCGAGTTTATGCCTGCGACGGAAGCTTCGAAACAAGCAATATGGCTTCAAGATTTGATGAGTGAAATCACGGGTCAAAGTTGTAAGAAGGCGGTGATTCGTATTGACAACAAATCCGCCATTGCTCTCACCAAGAATCCAGTGTTTCATCGCCGAAGTAAACACATTCACAAGCGTTATCACTTCATCAGAGAATGTGTCGAAAATGATCAAGTCGAAGTTGAGCATGTTTCTGGAGAAGAACAATGCGCAGATGTATTGACGAAGGCCCTTGCAAGAATCAAGTTCAAGAAGATGAGAAGTATGATTGGAGTTCAAGATCTCTCAAAGAATGACTTGAAGCTTAAGGGGGTGAATGTTGGATAAGCTTCAAGATGATTCTAGAAGAAGGGTTCCTTAAAGGAATTAGGAAACTCAATAGGAAAAGGAAATTGTCTATTTCCAATAGGATTAGGAAAAGGAACTTCTAATCTATATAAATATGTGATCATTGTGTTTGTGATGATTACAAGAGAACAATAGAGTTTATGTTTAGGTTTTGAGAAGGAAGATTTTCCTAAGCATTAATAAAGAGAAGGATTTCTTTATAATCTAAGTTTGTTCTAAGTCACTTTATATAAATCTTCAGTTATTAAAGGAAAAATACCATCTTTATCTAGTATTATTAGAGTATGCTAATGATGATTAGTAGATAAGGCTTTCGTTTACCTTATAACTAACTAATTGTTGTTAGTTAGTTAATATTATAACTATAAATACTCGAAGCCTTTATAAGGTTGTATTGTTGACAATTTTGAGTTTAATGAGAAAATATCCTTTTTACCGTTCTCTCTCTATATTATGATATGGTATCACAGCTTTCTCTCTCTACCTGCCGCCAAATTTCTTCTTCGTTCGAACTTTGATTTCATCAAATTCAAGCTCATTTCTTTGCGATTTGATCAGATCTTACTTCGAATCGTCTTTTCTTCTTTATCTCAAGCTGCAATAAGCTTTGTTTCATCATTTTTCTGGTTCTTTGTTGTTCCGCTTCTTCGTTCCAGATCCAACAATGGCGACGAACAATTCGAACAACTGGACGAGTAACTCCCACAATACGACGATCGATTCTTATGAAAATATGTACTATCTCAGCAATCATGATCACTCGAGCCTCAATCTTGTCTCATATCGCCTTACCGGAGCTTTGGATTTCAGCTCCTGGTACCAGTCGATGCAAATGGCTCTCAACGGTCGAAAAAAATTGGGATTCGTTGACGGTACTCTTGTTAAACCTGCAGATAATCATCGCGATGCTGCTGCTTGGTCTCGCGTTAACGATGTGGTACGTTCTTTGCTCATTAATTTAGTTTCTAAAACGATTGGTCAGAGTATCTTGTATGCCAAAACGGCACATGGAATCTGGATGAAACTATTAAAGACATACAAGCAGAATAATGCCCCTAGGCTATATCGAATTGAGCAATAAATACATGGACTTCGTCAGGGTTCTCAAGATGTTAATACCTTCTATACTAAGATGGTAACGATTTGGGAAGATGTGAAGTGTGCGCAGGATTTTCCGGTTTGTTAATGCCGTGAATGTGAATGCAATCTTGAGACAAAATGGATGGAGTTGCTAAAAAGAAACTTTGTCATCAAGTTCTTATTTGGCTTGAATGAATCGTATGAGAATATTCGAGAATGGATCATCATGCTTGATCCACTGCCTGATCTATAGACGACTTTGAATTTGGTGATTCAGCGTGAATACCAAAAGATGATCAAGCATACACCACAAGTAGATGTTGTTTCCTTTCAAATGAGTTCTCAGAATTCATACATTGGGGACTCTAATCTGTCACAGTATGGAGTTCTTGGACAATATTCAAGCCAAAATGAGATCATTGGAGTAGTTGCAGGAGGATACAAGTCCAAACAGAGACCAGTTTATACCTATTGTGGTTTACAAGGACACACAGTAAACAAATGCTACAAAGTGCATGGGTATCCACATGGGTACAGAGTCTTAGTTCCACCAAGTCAACCGTCTCAAGCTCCAAAACCACGATACCAAAATCAATCTATGCAATCTCAGAGGTATGGTGCACAATACAGTAACAACAATACAGAGAATTATGGCCAGAAAGGGAGTCGCCAGAACACGATTGGAAATATCGTTGTTACAAACAATGCAGTAGTCCAAGACCATTTCCATCAAGTTTCTCATGCGTTAGCTCAAGTTCCTGCTGAAAAACTCTAGCAGTTGTCACAACAACTCACTACACCAGCTTCTAACCATATACCAACTATTGATGAGCAACCTGGTATGGTCTACTCTTCCACTACTGCAGGTAATCTTGTTTGTACCACTTTAAAGGAACCCTTCCTTGATTTTACTGCATGGATTATTGATTCTGGCGCCACTACACATGCTTGTTGCAATCTAGGCTTATTTGATGATATTAATAGTGTCCCTGAAGCCACTGTGAAACTTCTTGATGATACCTTGCTTGTCATTAATCAATCTGGTACAATCAGATTATCAGATAAACTTCATCTCCAAAACGTGCTTTTTATTTCTTCTTTTCACCTTAATCTGATTAGTGTAAGTTCAATTCTAGAAGGATGTGCCTCCTCTATTAATTTATTTCCATTTTTTGTCACATCCAGGGGTCTACTCCGGACTCGATGATTGAGAGGGGTGAACTCAAAAACAAACTCTACTTCCTGGATTTTGAGTCTCAATCATCATTATCACTTTCCACTTCATCATCTCTTGTTTGTTCTGTCAATAATTCTGATCCAGCAGCTCTTTGGCATTCAAGGTTGGGTCATCTATCATTTCCAAAGCTTCAAGTTCCTTATGAGGCTCTTTCCATTCCGAAAAACAAGCTAAAGGACTTATCTCATTGCAAGACATGTCATTTAGCTAAACAAAAAAAAAATTAGTTTTTCATTTTTCTAGTAATCTTTCTAAGAATCCTTTTGATCTTGTTCATCTGGACATATGGGGTCCATTTTCTGTTGTTTCTACGGATGGATTCAAGTATTTCTTGACTCTAGTGGATGATTTTACTAGGGTAACTTGGGTTTATTTTTTAAAATCGAAAAGTGATGCACTCACTATCTTTCCAACCTTTGTAACCCTTGTAGAAACACAGTTTTCAAATAAAATCAAAGCAATAATGCTCTTGAACTTGCTTTCACTTCTTTTCTGGCTTCTAAAGGAATTTTTCATTTTTTCTCGTGTGTTGATACCCCACAAAAAAATTCTGGGGTGGAAAGAAAATATCAATACATACTTAACGTTGCTCGATCCCTTCTTTTTCAGTCAAATGTACCTTTACAATACTGGACTGATTGTATTCTTACTTCAGATTTTTTTATCAACAGGACTCCATCCCCTTTACTTCACAACAAAACACCCTATGAACTTCTTCTTCACAAACAACCTAATTATTCTTCTCTTAAAGCTTTTGGTTGTTTGTGTTATGCTTCAACTTTACCCAAAGATAGACACAAGTTCTCTCAAAGATCAGAAGCATCGGTTTTGATTAGCTATCCTTCTGATTACAAAGGCTATAAGATCCTTAACATTGGCACACATTCCATCTCTATTTCCAGAAATGTTCACTATCATGAAGACATTTTTCCATTTCATAATGCAGCCTTACACTCTGAAACTCTTGAACTTTTCAATCCACATATTCTTCCCCTTCCTATTCTGGATCCTTATCCTTCTATTCTTGAGGTTTTATCTGATAATAATAGTTCCACAGTGGAATCTAATGCTACTATTGATGTGAATGCAAATAGACCAAGAAGAGTGACTCGCATTCACAGTTACTTTAATGACTATCATCATCAACTAGTCAATCATATTCAAGTTTCTAGTGGTCAAACTGCCCATCCTCTGTCTACCGTGTTGGATTATTCCAGAATGAATACTCATTATAAGCAGTTTGTCCTCAATATGTCCGTGGAGTCAGAACCAAAAACCTTTCTTGAGGCTGTCAGAAAAAGGAAATGGCATGCTCCTATAAATGATGAGTTACATACTTGTGTCAACACATGCACATTCTCAACAGTCTCATTTCCATCAAGAAAGAAGCCAATTGGTTGTAGATGGGTATTCAAGAACAAATACAATCCGGATGGAACAGTTGACAGATATAGAGCTTGCTTGGTTGCGAAAGGCTACACTCAACAAGAAGGAGTGGACTATATTGACACTTTTTCACCTGTTGCCAAAATGGTTACAATGAAATTAGTGTTGGATCTTGCAGCAAAACATGGTTGGTCACTCACTGAAATGGATATAACCAACGCTTTTTTTGTATGGTGACCTTGAAAAAGAGATCTATATGGAGCTTCACCCATGATATACTCCACCTCCTGGTGAATCATTGCCTCCTAATGCAGTCTGGAAACTACATAAGTCCCTATATGATCTTAAGCAAGCGTCAAGACAGTGGAACAAGAAATTCTCGGATGTTCTGCTTCAAGAGGGGTTCTTACAATCTGAAACTAAACACAACTTATTCGTGAAGCACACTGATGATGTTTTTATTGCTCTTCTGGTGTATGTAGATGGTATTCTCATCACCAGCAATAGTGATACTGCAGTATCAGAGTTGAAGAAATCTCTTGCTCAAGCGTTTAAACTCAAGGATTTAGGACCAGCAAAATATTTCCTTGGCCTGGAAATTGAAAGAAGCAGTAAAGGTATCTCGCTTTGCCAAAGAAAATATGCATTGGATCTTTTAGACAATGTTGGTTATCTTGGATGCAAGCATGTAGCAACACCAATGGATTTAACAATCCAGTTAATTACAGAGAATGGTGATTTACTATCTAATCCAACAGTTTATCGCGCAGTAATTGGAAAATTGCTCTATCTAACCATCACAGGAGCAGATATCACATTCGCAGTTCACAAGCTGAGTCAGTTTCTCTCACAACCAAGAAATACACACTTGGAAGTTACTCATCGTGTTGTTAGATATTTGAAAGGAGATCCCGACAGAGGAATTTTTTACTAAGCTGACTCAGAGGTATGTTTAAGGGCTTTCTCTGATGCAGATTGGTCTGCTTGTCCTGATTCTAAACGATCCACAACATGATTTTGTGTTTTCCATGGTGATTCCTTGGGTTCTGGAAAGCTAGAAAGCGGGAAAATAGTTTCTAGAAGTATTGCAGAATCTGAATATAGAGCATTAGCTGATACCACTTGTGAGTTGGTGTGGTTGGCCAAATTACTACAAGATTTGAAGGTTTCAGTTATAGATCCAGCTAATCTCTAATGTGATAGCACTGCAGCTATCCACATTGCATCAAATTCTGTCTTCCATGAGAAGACAAAACACATAGAAAATGATTGCCATTTTGTCGAAGAAAGGTTAAGGGCAGGCTTCTTGAATTTGATGCATGTTACAACAGAAAATCAACCTGCAGATCTGTTTACTAAGGCTCTACCTCCAAAGACCTTCAAAATGTTGATGTCTCAATATGCGTTTAAGAATGAAGAGATGTTGGAGCTTTAATCTTTCCTATCTAAGCAATTAAACCATAGGAAAAATGAAGAGATGTTGATCGTTTAAGAATGAAATCATTTTAGACAATTAAAATAAACTACATGGTGGAAAACGAAGGGGTTCAAACTATAATTTTTAGTTTTGCGTAAACGCTAAATATGTAACTTGGACACGTGTCATTATTTACGAATCCACATATAATATTGCTGGAGAGAGTTAGCCATCTTTTATATATAGGATTAAGTCTGTTTATTCTTAATAAAGATAATTTTTCACTTGTTCATTATTATTAAAAATACTATGTATGTCGAGTCATTCTTAGTAAAACAATTTACGACTTGATCTTATTATAAGAAAAATAATTTGTCACTTGTTGTATGTCGAGTCATTCTTAATAAAACAATTTACGACTTGGTCTTATTATAAGAAAAATGTTTTCGTAAGTTGGATCATTCTTAAATAATAAAGATATAATTAATTGTGGAAATGTCAGTTTGATGATTGTTAAACTAGATAATTATTAAATATAAGTTTTGAAAGAAGTTAAATAATGCTGAATCACTAATGTATTCGACGTGTCACAAATACACCAATGTTTATGGGGATTTACCACATAAAAGTAGAGATTGGGATGTCAAAAAACTACTTTGATAAGCTTTTGAAGATAGTTCATGACATACTACATGAGGATAATGTGCTTTCAAAGTCAACATAACATGAAGAAGTTTTTGGTTTTGGTTATGATCATTTTTGCATGCGAGATCGATAATATTCTTTATTGTAATCAATATGATAAGATGAAAAGTTGCCTAAGGTGTAGTGTTCCAACATGGGAAATGGATAAGCACAATGGTGAGATACTGAACAGAAATTTCCGTGAAGGTCCTTAGGTATTTTCCGATCAAGGAAAGATTCAAGAAGATGTTTAGATCAAAAAGGATGGTTGGGGATTTGCATTGGCATGTCAGCAATGCAACTAATGCAACACCCAGTCGACTCTTAAACTTGGGCTCAGGTGAATGATAAGTGGTGACAGTTCTCTGTTGAACCTAGAAACCTCGACTTAGTATTTTTACCGATGGGGTGAACCCTTTTTGTATTAAGAACACCAAGTACAGTACATGACAGGGGTTGTTAGTGAACTATAACATGGCTACAACAATGTGGATAGTTTTTAAAGCAAGAATTTGATAAAAGACAAAAAATCAACGAGGTTCACAAGTATTGAAACTACACACTATGGGATAAAGGAGAAAAACCAGACCTTCCAAATGCAAACCAAGCCAAGTTGGCGTTTAGCCGAGTCAAGATTTGCCAAGGTCTAGCTTAGGATTTCGATTTTCATAGAGTCGAAAGCTCATTAGTCATATTTTAGATCAAATTCTTTTTCAGTTTTAAATAGAAAATCAAGATATTAGTGCCAAAACCCCACAATATGCTATTAACTCGGAGCGTTTTGGCTTTAACGAATTTTTTTTCTATTCCATCTTCTCATCAGACATAAAAATTCTGCAAATCCCTTCGGTTTTTCATTGAGTTTAATAGTACAACATAGTTGTGAGTTAACCGGTTTATGATCTTAGGTGCTGGAAAACGATTCGGAAACATATATCCAAACCGTCACACAATAATCATTTTATTTTTATATTTGTGCATGTTGTAGAAATTCGGATATATTACTTTAAGCCAAGCCTCCGAAAATTCTATGTTGGGTCTGTATTATTGTATTATTGTCGGGCGATTGACCATATCAATCAAAACTTAATTTATATGGATCGAAAATTACTAGCCAAGATCTATATTCGATTTACAGAAATATCACTTTCGATGGTCAATGATTGATGATGTAACCTTATTTATTTATTTTTATTTTTTGAAAAAATATGTAAAATTAATTCAAAAAAAAACTTTTTTACAAGCTATGCAACGTTTTTAATCATAGAATGAAAATACATTTTGAAGAGCAAAAAACTCCTCTAATTCAGGATTAGCCCATAGCTTCGAACCATCTCACCATGTAGCCTTCAAACTTTTGATCTCCTGTCAAGCGTATGGAGGAGATTTGTTCATGATGTTTTTATCAATAATTTTACTCATTAACGTTGAAGACATGTGCTGTTCACCATGTTTTCGCCTGTTTCTCTCCAACCATATTCAGTGGAGAAAAATTTGGAAACAGTATCTAAACAGGAAGAGAGTAGTACTATCCATAGCATCGTCAACCAATAGCACCATGAATTGATTCCAGTTTGTTGTAAATCTTCGACCCAACAACTTACTCGTTAGTCTTCTCCATACTTCCGCACCATAGTTGCAGTCAAAAAATAAATGCTTCCTTGTTTCGAAAGTGTGGTCACAAAGAACACATGATGTGTTCACCCCTTGGCTCCAAGTCTTAACCCGATCCGCAGTTTATAACCGATTGTGAATCGTGATCCATGTGAAGAAAGCATACTTCGGCGTTGCCTTTTTGAACCATACACCTTCGCTCCAGCTCACAGTTTGGTTCGATGGTCTTATATTGTTCCAAGTGATTTTTGAATGAAAAACCGGTTTAAAAGTGTCTTGTTTCCCTTTCCACAAAGTCTGATCTTCTCCTTCATACAATCCTCTACTCTTCAGGTCGGTTATTTGCTTCTCTATGTCCCGAAGAGCATTTGTACGATGACGGTGCGGACGGTGATTCCTTACAACATCAGCAATGGTAGCCTCTATACCAATACCAAGATCAATATTTCCTTTTCTTCCTGTAATGTAAAATATTCAGCCAAGAGATGACCAATTATCAAACTAGAAACTCGTTCTTTGACCGTTATAAATAGCCACTTTCACAAAGTCATCCGCTAAAGGTCTAAATTTTAACAACTTTTTCCACATCCAGAAACCCAAAGTTGTTTTCTCCGAAATTGACCAAAATGAGCTCTTACGGATTAAGTGAATACGGATCCATTGAACCCAAAGAGAGTTACCGGATAGTAGTCTCCAAATAAGCTTCAGACAGGTTACGTTGTTTACCTCCTTCAAATTCCGAATGCCCAACCCTCCTTCCTCTTTCGGTTTACAAACCTGTTCCCAAGATATTTTAGCCTTTTTAGGATTCAAATCAGGGCCCAACCAAAGAGACTCAGAACATAGCTATCGATCTCTTGGAGACATGAATTGGGAAGTCGAAAAGCCGACATCCAAAAATTCGTAAGACTATGGATAACTGAACCGATCAATTGCAATCTTCCTGCAAAAGAGAGGTGCCGAGCTGTCCAGCTTCCAATTCTTGAGCGAATGTTTTCTATTAGCGGAGCAGTCATCTTTTTGGTTAGCAATGGAAGACCGAAATACCGAACCGGAAGATGACCTGCCTCAAAAGGGAAACTTTGCAAAATGTCCACTTTATCGTTCTCCATAACTCCCGCCATAAACAGAGTAGATTTTTCAAGACTTATATTGAGTCCCGAAACTTGCGCAAACCGAGAAAAAACCTCTAGAACTCCCTATATAGATCTTTTCCTGCCATCTGTAAATACCAGCAAATCATCCACAAAACACAAGTAAGTGAGTTTGAGGTTCTTACAGTGAGGATGGTAACCAAACTTCTGATCCAACGCGGCTTTGTCCATCATCTTGGATAACACATTCATGCATAATACGAATAGATACGGAGAGAAGGAACAGCCTTGACGAAGGCCCCTTCACTTCGAAATAAACCCGATAATTCACCATTCACTTGTACAGAGAAAGAAGCGGGGGTAACAAAAAGTTCAATCCATTTAATGAATTGAGATGGGATTCCCAAAGCATTAAGAGTCGCGAGGAGGAAAGGCCATTGAACTGAGTCAAAAGTTTTAGATATGTCTATCTTCATGGCGCTTCGAGAAAAATCGAATCCTTGTGATAATCTTTGACTAGTTCGCTGGCCAATAGGATATTCTCAATAAGAAATATGTCTTTCACAAAAGCTGACTGCGAGGGGGAGATAAGTCCATGGAGCAGCCTCTTTAGCCTATTTGCTAGGTTCTTCGATATCACCTTATACAGAACATTACAACATGAAATAGGGCGAAAATCCTTCATCTCCATCGCCCCTTTCTTCTTTGGTATCAAAGCCAAGATTGTCGCATTTACTCCTTTGGGAATAAAGCTCTTAACAAAGAACGATTGAACTGCTGTAATAAAATCATCTCCAACTATGTCCCAAGAATTTTTTAAAAATTCAACCGAGAATCCGTCAGGTCCTGGACTTTTATCTTTAGGCATGGCAAATAATATTTTTTTTATTTCCTGCTTTGTTACCTCATGTACCAGCCGCGTTTTTTCCCCCTCCTCACAGGTAACTCGCAGCAAATCTTTTAACTCCTCCACCTGTATCCCTTGATAATTCTTCGGTTTAAATCCCAAAAATTTGTGAAAAAACCTCTCTGCTTCTGCCTTCATTTCCTCCTGCGAATTTATGATATCCCCCGCCTCGTTTTTAATTTCTTTCATTGAATTCAGCGCCTCTCTAACCTTCACCGCCTTAAAAAGCTCTTGCTATTTCCATCACCAACTTGTAACCAATGAAGCTTCGATTTCTGCTTTAAATACCTCTCTTCCAAATTCGACAACTTTTCCCTTCTCATATAGGCTCTAGACTCAGCACTAACCAAAGATGAATTCGAATTCAACATTGTCTCCTCTTGTCTACGACAGAGCTCTTGATGTGCCGCTTTTGTCTTCTTCGATATATCGTGTAAAAGCAACCGGCCAAATTTCTTTAAACCGGGTTTTAACGCTTTGAGCTTCTTCGAAAACCAATATATAGCTGATGTGGATGTAAATAACTTGTCTGTACCAGCCCAATAATCCTTTAACAAAGGCAGAAAATCATGCGATAGAGTTAACACATTCACAAATTTAAAAGGTCTTCTAGGCTTTATAGGACTTTCTTGGATATTAACACGACATCAGTGGTGATCAGAGCAGCCTCCAGCTTCAAAAATACCATAAGCATTTTGGTATTCATCTAACCAGACTTCGTTTACCAACACCCTATCCAGCTTCTTTCGAATCAAACCTTCATCTCTTTTGTTGCACCATGTAAAAAGAGGCCCTTGCGTTTGCATATCACTAAGAGAACAATAACCAACAACCTCCTGAAAATCTCTCATTCCTAATGGAATAGAAGGTGAATTCTGAAATTCAGAGTGCTCCTCCCCGTCTAGTATTTCGTTAAAATCACCCATAATCAGCCATGGCTTATTTCTAAACATAGGCAGATTATGATGATATTTAATATCCTCCCAGAGCTGCTTCCTTTCCTCAGCAAAATTTGAAGCATAGACAAAAGAGCAAAAAAATTCCTTCTCCATACCATCTAACAAGACCGAACAAGTGATCATTTGGCTACTTGTAAAACAGGGAGTCAAACGCACCTGAGTTCTCCAAACCACCCAAATTCTTCCCAATCTATGAGAATCATAGTTCGACAAAAACGACTAATCTCGAAACAACGAAGAGACAATGTTTCTAGACTTATTTTCCTTCACTCTTGTCTCAATGAGACAACCAAACTGCAGACTTAACATGTTTACCCAATCATGGACAACGGAATGTTTTGTATTCTTGTTGAAACCACGAACGTTCCAAAAGAAACCCGACATAAAAATTTATTGTGGAGGAATTCTTTTACTCATATTACCATGTTTTCCCCTAGTTTGCTGAGCAACTGAATTGGAAAGAAATTTATGAGCATTTTTGGAGTGCCTTGGCAAGGAAACACGTAGCTTTGCGCCTTCATCATTTCCCTCCGACTGTTCTGAACTCGAACTTTCCGTATTCAAGATATTTTGGTCCGATTGTTCTTCATCAGCCACACTTGATCTCTTCGTGACTGACACCTCTGATTCTTCACCCTGGTCCTCCTCCTCATGACCCTCCAAGGCCGAAAAAGAGTTTGACAGAATGGATCCAGTACCAGAATTCTCAACATTTGCTTTTACCAGAGATCGCATAGCTTTCACCGGAGTTTCCCATCCCTCCTCATCTTTAGTTTCCGTCTTCTCAACCAATTTTTCCTCCATTGAAACAACTGGAGAAGAAAGAGTATTCTCAGCTATTTCGGTGATGGAAATTTTGTCCGCTTTTTCTTCCTTTTTTCCTTCGCTATTTCCTGAACCAGGAACGTCACCTTTCTCTGTCGCAAAATTTTTTTGTTGCTTCACATTCGTACCATTTTCCTCGTCCCTTTTATTTGTAACAGGTACATCCTCTGTTACACTCTACAAGAAAATTGGGTATTGATAGCGGCCAGAAAACGCTATGTATCACATTGATAGCGTTATTTGAAGCGCTATGTCATCGACTGCAATAAAAAGTCTGAGACTTTAGATAGCGTTTTCAATAAATGCTATCGTATATATTTTTAAGATAGCGTTTTTAATAAATGCTATAGCATTTTTATGTTTGCATTACGTTATTATATAATAGCGTTTGTTTTGTCTTATGAATTATATATATATATATATATATATATATATATATATATATATATATATATATATAATAGCACTTTGTAATTGTTATCTACTAGGCACGAAACCCCCGCGAAATCGCGGGGAAACTCGACTTAAATAAAATTACCTAGATTAAACTATAATTTGGCATTTGGAAGTTGAATGTACGATGGTTTTATCTGAACATGAATTTCAAAATCATTAATGATATTTCTAATAAGAAGGGATAATTATTGTGTTGAACAATAAATTTCAAAATCGTTAGTGATGTTTCTTATAAGAAGGGATAATTGTTGTGTTAGAATGTTTGATCGATTGATATGAATATACAAAATAATATTTTTGTATTTTAGTTGTTGACTAACTTGAAATTATGGGGTTAGACGCTTAGAAAATACAATCTTGTATAGTCAGTTGTGTAATTTTGCACATCATTGGCAACATAATACACATATAAACAATATTTTAATTCAAAATTTCAAACACAAAAAGTGATTATTATATATCAAATCGTAAACTAATATTTAAATGTTATACATATATATATATATATATATATTTAAGTGTTACAATTTGAAGAGTTGCAACTTTTCATCAAAATAACTTTAATAATTGAAAAATTGCAACTCTTCAAATTGTAACACTTAAATTATTAAATTACTTTGATGAAAAGTTACTTTTCAAAAGACTTGTAACTTTGTAATTAGTAGACCTAAAACTATTTGAAAAATTAATTAAATCATTAAAATAGATTAATTTTTTTTATTAAATTATATAGTTAACTAACATATAAATGTGATATACACGTTAAATGTAATAACATAATTGGAAAATTATAATATATATATATACTGATTAAATAATATATAGAATGTAATTGTTAAGTTACAATTTGAAGAGTTGTAACTTTTCAGTTTAGTAAGTAGTTAATTTACGAAGAGTTACCTCTCAAAAAGACATGTAACTTTTTAATTAGTTGAATCATATTTGATATATTAATTCAAACACTAAAATGATTATTATATATCAAATCATAGTTAACTACAATTTAATGTTATATATATGTTTAAATGTTACAATTTGAAAAGTTGCAACTTTTGGATTATTAAGTAGTTATTTTGGTGAAGAGTTTCCATTTAAAAGACTTGTACCTTTTAAATTAGTAGACCTAAAGCTATTTGAAAATTTAATTAATTCATTAAAATAGACCTTTTTTATTAAATTATAGTTAACTAACATTTAAATTTTGTATACACATATAAATATAATGACATAATTATCATGTTAAATGGTTAATTCTATTCTCACATCTTGACGAGACCGTCATAATGAAAAGAAAAACTTTTGAAAACAACTACTAATCGAATATTTTTAGGAAAAGACGTCAACCCAAAATGAAAATACACAATAACAACTATATATAAACAGAAAGAACAAAAAAAACTTTAGCCATAAAATGTGCATTGTCTAAAGAATTCAAAATTGTACAATTCAAAAATTTTAAGCCAAATCTTAACATTTGTATGGTCACAAGAATCCTGAAATTCACATAAATCAAGAATTTTATGAACTTATATTTTTTTAGTTTGTTTTAAAAAATCGTATGACATTTTCTATCATTACCATACTTTTTTCAAATTGATAACCATAAAGGAACTAAACATTGAATTAAAGAAATATATAAAATCATTTAAAAAAAGTTACTCAAAAGATACAACCTGAAAAAACATAACTCAACCAAAAATAACCATAAAATGGTTATTTTTGAAAAGACACGATCTTACAAATTTGAAATGACACAATTCTTCATAACGACTATAATGCAGTTTTTTGGAAATAATGCGACTACGAAATATTTTCAAAAATACACCATCCTACAAATTCCTAAGGACACAAATTTTTTTAAAAAAATTATAAAACCCTTTTTTTTTTTTTTGGAAAAGAAGTGATTCTACAAAACAATTTTGAAAACAATCTTATATATTTCTAAATTACAAAACTTTTCATAATAACTATAAAGCGGTTATTCCCCGAAAATACGCCACTCTACAAAATCTTTTTGAAAATACATGATCTTCTTTGACGTTTTGTATAATTATCATGCTTGAAGTAAATTTTAAATTGATCTACAAATAAATTAAAAAATTAATAAAAGAAGAATATTGAAGATTTTTTTTTCCGAAAAGCCACGACTCAAAATATACCACATGAAAGGACACAACTCTACAAAATAACCATAAAACAGTTATTTTCGAAGAGGTGTGTCTTTACAAAATTGAAAGGATACAACCCTTCAAAATAATCATAATGCGATTTTTTGGAAAAAAAATACTACTTTAGAAAATAATTCGAGCATACACGACATTACTAATTTCAAAGGATAAAACTTTTCAAACTAATCATAAAGTAGTTTTTTTTTTGGAAAAAATATGACACTAAAAAATAATTTCAAAAATACACGATCATACATTGTCTACATTGAAATTTTGGATAATTTATCAATAAAATCTACACTGTTTAACGAATTCCAAAATTATTGAAAAAAATTAAGAATTATATGAACTTCTACAATAGTAAAAAGATCAAAAATTTTAAATAATAAAAAATGGCGTTTTTGATGATTATTGTTTTTAAAGTGAGTTATAAAATTTGAAGCCAAGATTAAGAATACATAGAACAATTAGTAAGACACATATATATAAGACGGAATGGTTTTGTCATGAAAGATTGCAACCATTCAAAAAATTAATTAAAACGGTTAATTACAAAAGACACATTTTTGAAAAACATTATAAAACCATATCTTATTATATAAAGGAGAATTCGCATAATTGTAACTCACGAGATCGCGACACGTGTAAAATATCGTTTAGATGATGACACATGCCAATTAATTAAATATGTAAGTTTTTCAATATCAAAATTGTTAATTACCAGAAGACCCAAAAAATTATAAATACGTTTATGTGAAAGGACACAACTCTTTGATTATTTTTTTGAGGATTGTTATTATCATTTACAGAATCATATAATTTTTGTATTATTATTATATTTTAAAGAAATTTTTAAATTGATAGCCATAAATAATCGAAAGAAATATATTGAAGAATTTTTTTTGAAAAGTCATGACTAAAGAAATACCACCCTAAAAGAAACAACTCTACAAAATAAACCATAAAGCGGTTATTTTCGAGGAGTTGCGACCTTACATATTTGAAAGGAACCAACCCTTTTAAATAACCATAATGCGGTTTCTTAGAAAAATACGAATCTATATAATTTTTGGAAATAACTATTAAATGATTTTTTTTTAACGAAAAGTCACAATCCTATGAATAATCAAAAAACATATTTGCACCTCTTGACGAGATAATTGTAATCAAAAGATGTATATTTTCAAAAGAATGACTAAACGGTTATATTTACAAAAAGTTGCAACCCAAATGAAAAGACACAACCCTTTAAAACAACCACTACTTATATGCGAAAAGATACAACCCTACGAAATAACCATAAAACGGTTATTTTTGAAAAGATGCGACTTTATGAAAAGACACAACCCTTCAAAATAACCATAAAATTGTTATTTCCGAAAAGGTGCGACCCTACGAAATAGAAAAGGCACATCCCTTCATGAACATTCGCAACCCAAATAAAAAAACACCAACGTACGATAAGTCGCAACCCAAATGAAAAGACACAAACCGTAAAACTAACCACTATAAATAAAACAAAAAAACCAACCAAAAAAATATTCATTTGTTTGGGTTTGCTATTATATATAAGATATATTAAATACATCAATTGTTAAATGTCATCTTTATATCAAACATATCAATCCTTAAATGTTATATATTTCGTTTGTTGTATTCATTCACATATTTTGATTTTTAGCTAATTTTCTGAAAATATTAAATTTTTAAAAGAATCAAATTAAAATAAATTGAAACCAAATATATTAATATGAAACAATCATTCCAAAAAACCTATAATTTAAAAAATCCTACATTCTCAAGTTTTGCATAAGTTCTACTACTCAACAAGTTCTACTAGCTACACAATCTAAGAGGATGCACTTCTTCTCTTCACTATAAAATCAACAAATGCATTCCAAGTGTTGATCTTTCGTGAAGCATCAGCAACCTTTGTTCCAACCTGCAATTGACATGATCAAACTCTTAAACCAACTTTGATAAACTTCAAAAAAAAGTTAAGAAAAACTAGTGGAGCATAGAAAGTTACTCACAATAGAGAAACAAAAGTTGTAAGTGCCAACTTTCTTGAAAAGGTCCGGAAACTTGGATCCCAGGGAGAAGATGTACAACAATGAAACCCTCTATGAGATGTAACTGATTGTTGCAGTTCTCGGACCTGCGGTTGCCTCCTCTAGAAGATGTACATCTCGTAGAGGGTTTCATGGTCTGTACATCTTAACTCCAACCTCGTCCAGCACGCACTAAGTCACCAACTGGTAATACCTGTAACATAGTGATAAATAATACTTAAAGAGAGTTTCAAACATAATCATCGGAAAGACAATCAATGCATACTATACCCTTGGTAACGAAAAACCTAATCAATGAAACTTTCGTCTTGGTAACTTACTTTGGTGTTAAGGAACCGAAGATATCAGTAAGGAACAACTAAGACTAACCACCAGAGCACAAGGCAACCATGACACCATGATGTCTCGGCCTACCAACAACACTTGGGACACAAATATGGTAATAAAGAATAAAGAATATTACCCCAAAGGGATGTTGCTTTTGGTTATACTCGGTTTAGAGAACTACTGCAACATTGGATCCTTTTCAACATTTGTAACATATCAATCATGTTTATTAGGAAAGTTTATGTATACAATTCAACCAAACCATAATAATATAGACGAAAATGCTTTACCTGTGAACCCAATGCATTGAATGTTGAAATCTGCAACTTTTCCAACTGTTGCAACTTTTGCAGCTTTTTCGAACAGTTGCAACTTTTCAGAGAAAACTCATCTTTACTCCTACTCTATTAAATCTGCATTGTCAAATCGTTTCAAAACCAATTGGTTAGTAATAAATAAAAGAACTGCATGGACGGTTGGGTTGCTAAATGGTAACTTTTGTATAAAATGAGGCAGTTTTCTCTCATCGATCTCACATAGGTTTGCCCTGCAACTCCACAAAAAACAAAACCCTAACCCTAAACCCACAGACATGGCGACCTACAACATGCTTTTGCAACTACGACTTGATGAGAGACTAAGAGCATGGCGCTTCAGAGTTAAGATCATCTGTGTCTACTCATTCGAAGTGCAGTCCAGTGGACCCTTTTGGAGTTACACCTTGGCTGACGAGACTGTAAGTCTATCATCATTCATCATCTTATATTTTATTGCTATAAGCATGCATGCAACTAACAAATCCTACTTAAATGTGCAGGGAAGCAAAACTGAAATGATAATTCCTCCATCTGAGCCTAACAGATTTGAAGGTTTAGAGCAACAAGAAGGGAATTGGATAGAAATCTCTAGGGTTGAAGTCCAGCGAGCGTGGTCAGGCTTTAAGCCCGTAGACTTCCCTTTCAAACTCGCAGTACTTGAATCGACTCGCATCTATCCCCTCCCTCATCTAAATAACAACCACTCCATGGATTTCAAATGCATCTATGAGGTTCAGCACATCACAAACCTAAACGTTCCCATAGGTATGTATCCAAAACACTTTCACGTATTACCGAATCATGAAATAAATTGAAGTAATCAAATTTGGAAACTTATCTTCTAGATATAATGGGCGTGGTCTTCAACATGGAGCCACTGGAAGTCTGTTCTGAAGACCATCAAAAGTCAAAAATTGTGTTCTACATAAGGGATAACAGGTAAGGAAATTGAAACTATATTAGACAACACTAGTACATTCACATTAGGGTAATTGACAGGATGTTATTTGATTGTATTTCATGACAGAGAGAGCCAGGTTAAATGTGTTGCTTTTGGGGACACTGCTTATCTCTTCCGCGATCAGTTTGCAAACAGTTGGGGAGTGGTGATTGCGGTTCTGAAGATGTGGAGGGTATGCAAATATGGAGGATCGTTTCTCCTGGGAATCCAGTAAGAACTATCCTATCTCCTGTAATTTCACTGCCAGGGATTTCCATCCTTCTCAGCACACTGAGGAGGATTAATTCCGCTGAGCTGCCAGTATCGATTAGTATTCTAGTAAGCTCGAAGACTCCTACATCCAGCATGACGAACAGAGCGTCATCGTGCAGAGTGTCTAGCTCGGCTGCTTCGCTTTCCCAGAAGGACAATTGAGTATCGGTACCCTTGTGAGGGAGGTTGTCCCTCACCTGGTTATCGATCCTTCTTTGATGTCTCTTAATTGAGTTTAGGGAATTGCAACATAATCGAGATCCTCCGTGAATGAAATTGATTCTTTTCTTCGAACTCGGAGGTGGCAGGTCTCTTTCTTCTTCCGAGACCTCTCCTCGCTCCTGTTCATCGATATATGCGTATTCTCGCTTTTTCTTGTCCTCAGCTGGATGTCTCTGATTGTCCCCCTCCTGAGATGAAGATTGGTTTCTCCTCGGAGGTGGAGTTTCCAGCTGGATTCCTTTCAGTTCCTCTGCTGCGAATTTCGCAGCAAGTTGCTTTTTAACTTCGTAACACTCGTCAGTCGAGTGACCCTTAAACTGGTGGAATTCGCACCACTTGGTTGGATCGTACGACTTGGATCTGTTTCGAGATGGGCTTTCTATTGCACTAAAGTGCTGCCCTTGCCCTTGGGTTCCTTTCCTCCCAGGTCTCCTGAATCCAGGAGGGTTTAGATTTGAAGTTTCTCAAAGGCTCTCTTGGTTTTTGGTTGACCTCCCACAGGTCAGCTTCCGTAGTAGTGATCGGAATAAAGATCGAATACTGCTTTAGGAAGGCTGCCTGCAGCTGGGCGAAGATTTCTATTGAATTTGGCTCTAGCGTGGTCAACCACTCTTGAGCTGAATCTTTTAGATTCTCAGCAAAGAGTCGGCAGCAAGCTGCGTCCAAATCCTGAGCAGGTATGCGTACTCTAGAAAATGCGAACCTGAAGCTTTTCATAAAAGCTTTAGGATCTGTTTTTCCATTGTAGCGAGGGAATCATATCTTTCCTACATCACCGATCTGGGGTGCTGTAATTTGAGATGTAAATGGGGACTGACTCAGTTCCTCAATTACACGGTCAATTTTGGGAGCTGCGCTAAGAGCAGAATGAACTTTCGATTTCATCTGCTGGATCTCGGCAGCTGTATCTTCATAATATTTCTTGAGGGATTCGAACTCGGTTGAGTAGCCTGAGCTCGATAAAGTCCCATACTCGTGTTGATCATAAAGGTCTCCCTCGGGAATGGAGTGCTCTCCATCCTCTTGGTCGGGCTGCCTTTCACTTCCTGGGTTATGATGGCAGCTCCACTAGAAGTTAATCCAGGGTGCCCCCCAGAGGGTGTTGTCTCATTAGGCTGACTGGTTATCGGCTGGGACCCACCTGACGGGATTCCATCTGTAACCGTCAGAATTGTAGACGAGGTGAATAACAGAATCGAAGTCGTCCTCGGGTTCACCGAAGAGCTTACGAATCTAGAGATGGAGGTTCAGTTGCCAGCGGAGTTTGATCGGAGAGATGGGACGAGGTGAAGACATGCTCTAATTCTCATGCCTCCATAGGGAGCTCGTGCTCTCGGACTGAGAACAGTCTGCGCCTGAATCCTCGCTTGAGCATCCCTTTCGATGTTGTCCTGGCGAGTAGTCATGGCTCGATTTTGATCGATAACTAGCGAGAGCAAGTTCCGGATCTCAGTCATCTGAGCTGAAACCTGTCCACTGAACTGCATCGTTTGTTATGGTTGATACCCCCGGCTGCGAGACAGAAGGATTCCCTTCACTCGTAGGTGGATTGCCTGAGAAGGCACAGTTGTTTCCGAGGACGAAATCGTCGGAGAACCTGAAAAAGTAACGGAAGGTGAAGAACTTACATTTGTTGCTCCCGTTGACGGAGTGGCTGGAGCCGATGATACTCCGGATGAAACCATGATTCTTGAACGTGACTTTTGGAGAATTCTTGGCGAAGAAATTAATCTTCCCCACAGACGGCGCCAAATTGTGGGATCTAAAACCCACAATCAATCTTACCTAGCTGGAGAAGGCCAGCTAGAGTGTAAGGTCGAAAGGTAGCTGATCTAAGTCTAAGAAATTGCTAAGAACAATGAAAATAGAAGTACAAGAAATTGAGAGAGAAAAGTGTGTTTGTATATTGATAAGTAAGAATGTGTTCGTTCCCTTTTACAAGTGTGCTCAGCTAGTTATATATTCCTAGCTGAGCCGTAACGGTTTTACATAAATGACAAATTATGGTAATAATGACAGAATCTTGAAGTAAATGCCGAGCTGGATCTTAGGTATTAAATGCGCGTTGACTGGGTCTTTATCCGTCGTCTGAGCTCGCGTTCGCCACCTCGGCTACTTGTTACGATTCCGTCCTTGGCCGAGCAGTCTTGATCCTTCTCAGCTGAGTCTTTGCCTATCCCGAGCCGAGCTGGTTCAGCCGTGCTGAATCCGGGTCCAACAAATATCCCTCACTCATAATTTTGCTTTGTACTGCCTTTCACATTTTGCTAAAAAAATTCTTTTATTGCAGGTGGTTGGTGCCGTAAATGAGTTGGTGAGCTCGTTCGAGGAAGATCTTCCTTCCTCACGGTCAACAGAAGTGGCCGGAGCTTACGCTGAAGTAGAGGCCTTGAAATCTCAAGTTTCCACCTTGGAGGTGTGCGTCAGCGAGGCCAACTCGGCCACTAGTTTGCTTAACTCCGAGCTTCTTGCTGTTAGGGTGGCTCATGATCATCTCAAGACTGAGGTGGATGGAGCTTCTGAAAGACAGCGCGTCGCGGTAAGGAGTGCCGAAAAGGCTACTAAAAGGAAAATGCTTGAATACTTTCAAGGTCTCCTTCCCTCAATCACAACAAAGTTTGAGGAGAAAAAGAACGAAGCAGACGCTGAAATTATGATGTCTGAGGGCAGATCAAATTTGTGACTCCTTGAAGAAATTATGAAGGGCAAGATTTCTGATGTTAAGGTAGAGAGGGAGCGAGCTGAGGTTGATTTAAGGATCATAGAGGATCTATTTGAAAAGGCCAAAGTAACTTAATTTTCTCCAAGCCAGCTCGCCCTTCCCGAGATTTCTAAAGACTCGGCTGAGGAAGCCAGTTCGTCCCACTCTGAGTGACTTTTCTTTTCTTCTTTTTTTAGAATTTAATTCGGCCTGGGGAGGTCTTTAAACCTGAACTTGGAGCCCATAAGAACTTATTTTTTTGATAGCCTGAGGAGGCTTTTATACCTTAACTTGCGCCCGTTAGGGGTTTTATGTATCTTTTTCTTTGAGTTTCTTCATTTTTTGCTCGATTTCTGACTTCCTTAAAATAATTCCCACTTGAATTACTTCAAGAAAGACTTTAATTTTTTAACCCGAGCTAGGTTACCTCAATAGCCCAGCTTGGTTTGTTTAAAAGATTTTTTTAGATAAGAGTATGTTTGAGGTAGTTGATTCGAGTAAAGGCAATTCCTTTGCCAAAACTCAGGCCATTTTAGAGACCGTGCTCCCTGGACGTTTAGAGACCATGGGTGTTGACCAAAAGATTTAAAGATGCAAGGTCAATGCCGCTTTAAGAGGCGAAAAATTGTGACCTTAACGATTTAAAGACGTTATGGTCGAGTCATGCTGGAAAGCATGCTCTATCATAGAGGTTTTGGGCTTTGAACCCAGCAATCTCTTTTAGCTCAATGGCTGTTTGAAGTATCAAACTTTTGAGGCTGCTTGAATCAAGCTCCAGAAGAATAATTTTATTAAATTGATAGATGCACCTCTCACGAGGTTGCCTACGTACCCAAGGTAGAGATTAAGCCAGATCGTAGTTCGCTTGTTACATTTACGTTTCTAGTGGTAGTAATTCTTGGCATTCGTAGCATTCCAAGAGTTTCTTTCGAGCTCATCGGTGTGAACTTTGATGAGTTTATATACTCCGTTTTTTACCACCTCGGAGATCCTATAAGGACCCTCCCAGTTGGTTCCTAATTTTCCAGCGTCTGGTTCCTTGGTGTTATCATAAACCTTCCTCAGAATCAGGTCGCCTACTTTGAATCTTTGTAGCTTAACTTTAGAATTATAATATTGAGCTACCGCCTGCTGATAGTTCTGCATACGAATCAGAGCTCGGCCTCTTCGTTTATTGATTACATCTAGCTCGTCTAAGAGCATTTGTTGTTGAGTTCTTCGTTTACTGCTAGAACTTCTCTTCTCAAGCTGGGAATTGAGACCTCAGCTGGAACTATTGCCTCAATCTTGTATGCCAGCGAGAAGGGTGTTTCTGATGTTGCTGTGAGAAGTGTAGTTTGACAAGCCCACAAAACACCTGGGAGCTTGTCTGCCCACCTTTATTTTCTTGAGTCAAGTCACTTTTTGAGGTTGTTAAGAATCAGCTTGTTTACTGCCCCAGCTTGCCCATTACCCTGAGGTAATTAATCGAATTCCTTGTTTCCACAAAAACCAAGGAATTTTTTTGAAATGAATTGTGATCCATTGTCCGTAACTATTTCATATGGGACTCCATGTCAACAAACAATGTTTTACCACACAAACTCCTCCACATGTCTAGCTGTAACTGCTTGGAAACTCCTGCCTCAATCCACTTCATGAAATAGTCAGTGAGAATGAGCAGGAAGCGGCAATTCTTTCTACCAGAAGATATCATTGGCCCCACTACATCCATCGACCAACTCATGAATGAGTATGGTGACGTAATGGATGAAACAATTTCAGCAGGGGTGGGCAGAATGGGAGCATGGCACTGACACTTGTCACACTTCCTTGAGTATGACTCGCAGTCAGCTACCATAGTTGGCCAAAAATATCCTTGCCTTTTTACTTTTAAGGCTAGTGCTCTACCACCTGAATGACTTCCACACGAGCCTGCATGGATTTCAAACATGAGGTTGAAAGCTTCCAGTACATAGACACATACCAAGTATAGCCTAGATAGACTTCTCTTGTAAATTCGAGAGCCAATTATACAATATTTTGCAGCTAGTGCTCTGAGCTTGCGAGCTTCCCACCTATCGGGGGAGCCTCACACTCTCAATGTATTGTATAATGGCTTCTCACCAATCCAACTGGGCTGCCATCTCTTCACTAAGGACTTATCCCTAATGCTGAGTGGTGCATATTCTTCCCCGGATTCCTCCATTTCGATTGTGTTAATCTCCATGGTGTCTTCACCTGATTCTACCTTTTGCTTGACAGCTTTGATGTTGGGTTTCTCAATTCCTTCAACTGGAATTACCCTGGTAACCAATGGATTTGAGGTCGAGGACAGAGCTGCTAGCGCATCAGCTATCCACGCAGTACTTTAGTTAGGTTGAATTCTTTTAATTGATTGACGAGATCAGGGACCACGGCCAGATAGGCTTCCATCCTGACATCTCGAGTTTCATATTCTTCATTGTATTGACTTGTTACAAGCTGAGAGTCGCTAAAGGCGTTCAACCTGCGCATTCCTATTCTAAATGCAAGCCTGAGCCTTGCTATGAGGGCCTCATAGTCTGCTTCGTTATTTGAGGATGCGAATCCCTGTCTGAATTACTGTTCCACTACCTCATTGTTGGGAGAAATGAAATGGATTCCAACTTCCGAGCCCTGCTAGGAAGAAGCCCCATCTACATATAATGACCAAGTTCCCGAGCTGGATTCCGCCTGCTCGCTACTTGCGGTGAGCTCGACCACAAAATCGGCTAAGACTTGCTCCTTTGCGCTGGTTCGAGGTCGGTACTCAATTCCGTACTCGCTTAACTCGATAGCTCACTTAGCCAACCTGCCTTACTGGCTGGGACTATGCAAGATTGTGCGGAGTGGTTGAGTGGTCAGCAGTATCGAATGAGATTAAATGTAGGGTCTCAGCTTTCGAGGTGACGTTACTACTGCGAGAGCAAGTTTCTCCATCTAGGGATACCTTGTATCAACTTCCACCAGGGATTTGCTCACGTAGTAAATTGGTTTATGCTCGGTGTGGTCCTTTCCTACGAGGACTCCACTTACTGTTACCTCAGAAACGGCCACATAGAGGTAGAACACTTCTCCCTCTACTGGCTTTGACAAAATCGGAGGTTCAGATAAGTATGATTTCAGCTCTCTCAGACACACTCATCATCCCGAAAAAATTTCTTATTCCCCTTTAACTTCTGATTGAAGGGTAATCATTTGTCTGACGACCTGGAAATAAATCGGTTTAAGGCCGCTATGCGACTTATTAACCGTTGAACTTCCTTTATCGACCTCGGAGACTGCATTTCTAGAAATGCTGTCACCTGCTTTGGGTTGGCTTCTAGTCCTCTTTCAGTTACAAGGTAACCTAGGAATTCACCTGAGATGACCCCGAAGGTTTCATGCCAAATTTATTGAGTAGGGCAAAACACTCAACCAGGTGGCCAATGTGATCACCCTCCTTCAACCTTTTTACAAGCATGTCATCGATGTAGATCTCCATAGTCTTACCTAAGAGTTTATGGAACATCTTATTCATAAGCCTTTGGTAGGTTGCACCTGCGTTTTTTAATCCGAAAGGATGATTGCTACCTTCTCCACGTATTCTTTTGTGGCCTTATCCTAGGTCCACTCTTTTTTTTACTCGGTGATCATCAAACTCTCCTTGCTGCTGTAATTGCTATAAGGTCGCCTTTTTAGCTATACAGAAACCTCCCAGGTAGTATATTATCGATACCTTTTGGCTTCCACTAACAGTTACGAATCCATGCGGAGCGGGAAACTTGATGCCATGGTGGTATGTTGAAGGTACTGCCCTTATTGAATGTATCCAGGCCCTACCTAGGATAGCATTGAATGGAGGTTCCTTGTCCATCACCGTGAATTCCACAGTTTTCCTCACTCGTGTTGTGATGACAGGTAGCTTGATTGTTCCAAGAGACAAATTGTTTCGACTGAGAATCCAGTGAGAACTATTTTATCTCCTTCAATCTCGCTGTCAGGAATTCTCGTCCTTCTCAGCACGTTGAGGAAGATCAATTTTTTTAAGCTGCCTGTGTCGACTAACATTTTAGTTAGCTTGAAGCCACCCACATCCAGCATGACAAATAATGAATTGTCATGCGGAGTGTCTATCTCGGCTGCTTCACTTTCCCAAAAAGAGTATTGGGTATCACCACCTTTGAATGTGAGATTCTCCCTCATCTCGGTGTCAGCCCTTCTCTGATGCCTCTTTATTGAATTCACTGAGTTGCGATATAGTCGCGAGCCCCCATGAATGAAGTTAATTATTTTCTACGAGCTAGGAGGAGGCGAGTCCCTTTCTTCCTCTGAAACTCCCCCTCGCTCGTGATCATCAACATATGCGTACCCTCGCTTTCTTCTTTCCTTAGCTGGATGTTTTAGATAATTATCCTCCTCCTCAGATGAAGTCTCATTCCTTCTCGAAGGTGGAACTTCCAGCTGAACTCCTCTTAGTTCCCCTGCCGCAAATTTCGCAGAAAGTTGTTTCTTCACTCGTGGCATTCGTCAGTCGAGTGTCCAATAAACTTATGGACTTCGCACCACTTAGTTGGGTCATACACCTTGGACTTGCTCTGATGTGGACTTTCTACCGCACTGAAGTGTTTTCCTTGCTATGGAAATCCTTTCTTCCCAAGTTTCTTAATTCCGTTGGGATTCGGGCTCTTAGCTTGCTTGTTCGAGGTAGCTAGTGCAAGTTGCTTTTAGGAGACCGCACTCGCTTCCTCGAGAACTATAAATAGAGATGCACGATGAAGTGCATCCTCCAAAGATACAGGTTCTCGTATTGTAAGCTCCTCGAAAAATTTAGAATTTTTCAAGAGCCCTTTTTGGAGAGCCCTCATGGCAGTTGGGTTAAGCAAATTGGAAATTTTAGCTTTCACAGCCTTAAAACTGTCAATGTACTTCCTCAATAACTCCCCTGGCTTTTGAACTATTTCCCCCAACTTTGCCTCTGTAGTAGTAATCAGAATAAAAATCGAATACTTCTTCAAGAAGGCTACTTGCAGCTGGGTAATATTTTCTATGGTGTTTGGTTCCAGCGTGGTAAACCACTCTTGAGCTGAATCCGTTAGATTCTCAGCAAAGAGGCAACATCGAGCTGCGTCCAGGTCTTGAGCAGGCACTCGCATTCTTGAGAATGCGAACCTAAAACTCTTCATGAAAGCCTTGGGATCCGTTTTCCCGTTATAACGTGGAAATTGGATTTTCCCAATGTCACCGATCTGGGATGCTGTAATCTGAGGTGTGAAAGGAAACCGATTCAGCTCCTCAATCACACGATTGATCTCAGGAGCCGTGCTAAGAGCAGAATGAACCTTTAATTTCATATGTTGGAGCTCTGCAGTTGTATCCTCGTAATATTTCTTAAGGGACTCTTACTCGGTTGAGAAACTGGAGCCTGAGGCGTTCCCGAATTCATGTTGAAAATAGAGGTCTCCCTCAGGATAAGAATAATCTCCTTTCTCCTGCTTGGGATGCCCTTCTCTATATGGATCGTCATTGACCGCTCCATTGGATGTTGGTCCAGTCTGTTCCTGAGTGGGTATTGATTCATCAGGCTAAATTGTTACCGGCTAGGATCCACTGACTGAGATTCCACCTGTAACTGTCTGAACCGTAGGTAGAGTGAACACGCGGTTCGCGATCGTCCTTGGGTTAGCAGGGGAGTTCGCGAGCCTGCTGGTCAGGCCTCTGTTATTAACCGAGTTCAATCGGAGGGCTGGAATGAGATGGAAACCCGCTCCTCCTTGTCCTCCCCCATAAGGAACTCATGTCCTGGGAATGAGAATGACCCGCGCTTGAATCCTCTCTTGGACATCTATTTTGATGTTTTCCTGGCGAGTGGTCATAGCTCAATTCAGATCTATTACCACTGAGAGCAGATTTCGGATTTCAGTTATTTGAGCCGAAACCTGACTGTCAGAAGTTGAAGTTCCCAGAGGGGCTCCAGTTTCAGTCAAAAATGACATTCAAGGCTGTGTAACAGAAGGAATTCATTCGCTCACAGGTGGAGTTCCTACGCTTATGATCAGATTCTCGCCAGTGCTGGTCAAACCAACACTTGTGACAGATATTGGAATTGCCTGAGAAGGCAAAACTATCTCTGAGGACCAAATCGCAGGTATTCCTGAAATGGTAACGGAAGATGAAACACTTACATTTGTCGCTCCTGTTGATGGAGGTACCGAAGCTGATGATACTCTGGAAGAAATCAAGTTGATTGTTCGATGTGACTTTTAGAGAATTCTGGCGAAGAATTTAATATTCCTTACAGACGGCGCCAAATTGTGAGCGATAAAATCTACAATCAACTTACCTAGCTGGAGAATCCCAGCTAGAATGTAAGGTTGAGTTCGAAGGCGAGTTAAAAAGATATCAAACCATAGAATCAAAGTCAAATAGTTAAAAGAGTTGTTTTTATTCGTATGTCACTACAAGAAAACAGCATTTTAGTGACTCCGATTTGTGTCACAAATCAGTCACAAAAGCAGTTTTTTTGACACTTTTGTGACGAAATTAAAACGTGACAATTTTTTTATCGCTAATTTGCGACACTGGATTTTGGTCACATATTTGCAACACTTTTGTGACGGACTTTATTGAGTAGCACATTTGTGACGGACTTGAGACGTTCTAAAGACGTCACAGATCTGTGACGAAAGTGAGACAAGAGAATGTGTCACGAATTACCAACGGATGTGTGACGCAATCGTAGTGGCTAATGTGTGACGTCTTTGTGACGCTTTAAAGTGACATTAATGTGCGACTCTTTTATGACTACTTAAGGAAAAGTGGTAGTCTCTAAAGTGTCACAAAAGAGAGACTAATTTGCTAAGTATGTGTGACAGTTTTGACAGTCTTTTTGTTGTATTGTACAATGTATTATACTTCGTATTCTACTCAATATTCTACTCTGTATTCTACTAATAGAAATTTCAAATAAAGGGAATTCTATATAAATAAACATAGTTGAAGCAAAATAAGGTTCCGAATTCCGAATTCCGAAAACGGTTAACAAAATGTACAAAATAGTTAACCGAAACATTAAACAATTAGTTCAAAACATTAGACGATTAGTTCAAGAGATAGAAACCATTTATGAAGAGCTTAACAGATACAAAGAAAATATGCCAGTTTTCCCTTTATCTTACATCTTTGAATTCCACCTCTCTGTCATCAGTGTAGAACAAATCCCGATGCCCGATAGCTTTTCTAAATCGAAACGGTCCTCCTGAGGCAAAGCCATATATCGGCTGCAAAAAACATGATCATTCTTAAACAGATGCCTTTTAAGTGCCAATAGCCACTTAACGCAGACAAAAGAAGCTATTTTAGACTAAATTCAATCTATTTCCCTGCATAGAGCTAACTAGTGGCCTAATCAGAGATTCTTACCTTCGCAAAACCTTGGAAAGAGCAAACATGGTTGTTCCGTTTAACAGATCACTGGTTACCTGCTCATACACACACGAAAAAAAAAAATCAGATTAAGAAATAGCTTTTGTAAATGGAAGCAATAGATAAGATTCGAAAGAAAGGTTAAGCCTTTCATTTTGAAAGATCAGAGCTGCTAATGTCACGGTTCTTCTTATCAGTACTACCAATAATTTGTATCATATTAAGATCGTCAATAGAGAAATAGAGAGAGAGAAAGACCTTGGTGGAAAACAGGGGATATCTTTGGTTTAAAAATATCACGCCCCGTAAGTGCTAAAGGTATACATGCTGCCTGCATTTGCAAGATGAGCGATTCAGATAGTCTACAAATACTAGTAACTGAATCTAAAACTCTTTGGGCAATGACCTTTATAATGTACCTGAATACTAATGTAAATCCATTAGGTCTATGATTTATACATAGTCTTTATAATGTACATTTGAACTAAACAACTTCCATAACTTGCAAACAACCTTAAGAGAGAACTTACTATCCAATATCCAACAAATTACACTATGCTAAACACATAAAAGCTAATAAAGCAAACACAAAGGTCATACATTTTAGAGTATGTGAGGGTAAAAACAGACCTTGAATATCAATCCAACGATAGTTGTTCTAGTCTTCAAAAACCCAGGGGCTTTAAGTCACATTAGCTTCAATGGTAAGGGTTGTGGCATAATAGTATGGTTTTTGAAATAGCCTCTTAATTGACTAAATTTGTGAACTTTTTCTACTTAGCATACATAATTAGTTACAGGAGGAAGAAAGAAGACCTTGGCGGTACCGGAATGGGAGACAGGAAAACGGCTGTTTAAAAGGCTCATCTGGGATTTCGATTTGAGTTAAGGGCTTCGCTGGAGGAGAATCATGGGTTTGAATCTGGCGAATTGGTGACGAAAGAGAGAGCGAGTTGGCTACAAGAGCTCGAATCAGAGCGGTTGGTGAAGATTTGTCTAGGGTTTTGACGGGGCTAGCGAATCTCCTTTCTCTAGATCACGTTTCACTTCCACCGACGTCTGATCTACGAAGACCAGTATCTTCTCTTTCGTCGGCGTTTGCGAATTGGAGAGTTTCAGATCGAGAGATTATTAGGGTTTCGGATTGAGAGAGGCTAATGGGATCCCAATCATATTTGTGTTTGGAAAAGATTGAGATTTTGAGGATTAGGGGAGAGATTTTGATAGAGATTCGGAATATTTAGGGTTTAGATGAAGATTGAAGGAGTTATCAATCATGATACTAGAGAGAGAGAAAATGAAAAGGGGATCTGATTTTTTTTGTTAAGGGGAATTTCGGCGGCCCAATTTTTTTTTTTGGGGGGGGGGCCAAAATAATTTTCCCGCTCAGTGAAACCAGAAAAGAGTCACGGTTGCGTCGCAAAAGAGTCACAAATTTGTTACGAATTTGTGACGCTAAGTGTATACACAGTTTGAAACCCTAAACCCTAAACATTTAAATGATAAATTGGTGAGTTAATGGGTTTAAATTTTGTTTTCTATCAAGTATAAAGCATTTGGATGATTATATTTAGATAAATTGTACTTATAAAATTTATTTATACAAAAATTTGTTTTTTGGAAAAGATTCAAAGTTATACTAAGTACTTTGTAATAACACTTATGTGATTAGTATGAACATTTTTTTTTGGGTACAAATTAGAAGTTTTAAACACTTAGATGTCAAATTATTAACCCACTCGTGACTATTGTACTTATGTTTAATCCCCTAGTTCTTGAATTCACATTTTAAACACCAAAATGGTACTGGGCGTAGCTAATCCGTAGCAAAAGTGTCACAAATTTGTGACGCTTTTGTGACTCTACGTGAAACCCTATACTCTAAAACATCCCATCCAGAAAAGCGTCACAAATGAGTCATACAAGAGTCGCAAATTTGTAACGCATTTGTGACGCTAAGTGTATACATACCTTGAAACCCTAAACCCTAAACATTTAAATGGAAAATTGGTAAGTTTATGGGTTTTAAATAAGTTTTCTATGAACTTATGAACCATGTGAATGATTATAATTAGGTAATTTGAACTTCAAATGCCCATTTATCAAAAAATTATATTTTTACAAAGATTACAAAGTAATAACACTTATATGATTGATATGAACATTATAATTTTTTTTTTGGAAATAGAAGATTTAACAGTTAGATGTAAAATTTTTAGTCCACACATGAATAATATATGTTGTATATAATCCTAGTAATTGAATACACATTTTAAAACACCAAAATTCAACTGAGCGTAGCTAATCAGTAGCAAAAGAGTCACAAATATGTGACGTTTTTGTGACTCTTTAGTGACACTACTTGAAACCCAGAAAAACGTCACAAATGAGTCACACAAGAGTTGCAAATTTGTAACGAATAGTTTATTGTCGCTAATGCGTCGCAAAAAGTGTGACGTTCATTAAAATAGTCACAACTCCGTCGCTAATTTGTGACGCTTTTACGACAGAAGTTTTTCGTCACAAATTTGCGACGATTTTGATACGTTTTTCATTTTCGTCACAAATCCGTCACAGTTTCATCCCACTTCCGTCGCAATCTTTTGTGACGAAAAAACTGTCACAAAAATCCGTCACAGATTATCAGTTTTCTTGTAGTGTGTGATCAAGTGAGAAATTGTTGTCCTTTACAAGTGTGCCCATCTACTGCTTATATACCTAGCTGGGTGTAACGGTTTACATTAATGACAATAATAAAGACATAATCTAATAATAAATGTCGAGCTAGATCTCAGGTATTTAATGCGTCTTGGCCGGATCTTTGTGTGTTACCTAAGCTCGTGTTCAACCCCTCGACTTTCTCTTTTTACTCTGTCTTTGAGTGAGCAGTCATTGCCTTCTCCAGCTGGTCTTTTAGTAATCCCGAGCTTGGCTGGATCTGCCGTGCTGGATCCGGGTCCAACAGTTAGGATCTATAAAAGGTGTAGTTAGTTAGTTAACCTCTGTTAGTTTGTCTATTTCCAACATTGTAGCTTCCATTGTAAGCATCATAGTCATTTGCAGATGGGTCTGAACCTACATCTACAATGTCATAACCTTAAGATCTAGACAAAGTGTCTAGCTCGTGAGAAGACTGAGGTAGTGGTAGCTGCTGATGTTGCTGCTGCTGCTGCTGTGCTGAGTTGCTATAAACCGAGCTGTCTCTGTACAGTTCCCCTATAAAACCTTCAAAACTATTAAATGGGCACGCGGAAAGTCTAGAACCCGTCATAAAGTTGTTTCTTTTGTAACCATCGTTAGCAATACCAATTGCAGAAGAATTAGAAAAAGGAAGTCCCCAATTCCCTCTGATGGGGACATTCAAGTTCCAACTAGTGTTCGTTCTGTTTACACATAGATCTGCTATAGGCATTGTGAGGAGTTTCAGTTCTGTTTTGGCCGGTTGGAGAGGTGTAACTGTTTGGGGAAGCGCCGTTAAAGTAGGGGTTGCTCGGAATCCGGTTATACCCAAATGTGGAAGTTATTCCATCAAAGCTTGGATTAATATTCAAATTCAAACTCAACTTATGATTCAAAAACGAGGCCAAAACGAGAAACTGGATTCCTACCACTACCGATAACAGGATTAAACCGAGCACCAAGATTATTAAAATAAGTAGGAGAAGAAGCATGAGCAAAGTTATTGAAGTAGTTATTATCAGAGATTTGATTAGAAAGCGGAATTGGGGATCGCGTATTGTTATTGGAAAGCGGAGAAATCTCTTTAGGAACAGCTCTTTTGACCTCGACAAGTTTACCATTGAGCTCATGGAAGGTCTTGTGGAGAACTCTATCAATATCATCATGTAAATGAAAGTGATGAAACCAAAACCTCTATGCCTCTGCATGTTGTGGTCACTCAGCAATTGTACCAAACTGATAAAAGTAGTTCTTGAATTCCGCCTCTGTAATACTAGACGGTAAACCACCTACAAAGAATTTCTTTGTCCTTCCACCACCTTGGAATGGTGAGATAAGGTGGATAGGACCCGCGTGTTGTTTCAGCACCTGATTCTGATCATCGCGAGGCAACGCCTCCGCCTTAACCTGAATTAACCCCAAACTCTGATTGCCAATTCCACATAACAAACCAAAATCAGATGATTTTCAAGCAAATGCAGCGATGGAACAATTTCCTATCCAAGATCTGAAAAATTTACTAACAGTGCGGCCATCGATGATGTGTTTATCGATGATCACTCTCTCTGCAACACAAAGATCTGCAAAGATGATGAATCCGAAGCCACGAGCACGTCCAGTGGCACGATCTCTCATGATCACAGCTTCAAAAACATCACCATACTTGCTAAAATAATCTCTAGGCCTTTCTTCATCCGTGTCCAATGATATCCCACCAATGAACAAATTCTCCATATCTGATTCTATCTTTTAGCTCCTCCTCCTCCTCCTCCTAAGCATATAAATTCCAATCCAATCTAATCATATCAATTTGGGACAGATTCATAAATACAGAATTTTGAGTGAGAAGTTGAAAATTCTTACATACTTATGTTGTTTGCAAATCTAGACGAAATCCGTTCTTTTTTTTTCTTTTTTCGTTTTTGTTCCTGTCTCTGATCAAATAGAGAATTGGGTGATCTTCAAATCTGAAAAATGCATCATCAAATTGAAAAAACCACAAAACCTAGAAACGGAATAAGAAATTCATCATGATGAATAACGGCAAAAATGGACCAAATGGTAGATTAAAACAAGCAAATTCAAACTTTGAGCAAGAGAAACATTCACCACTTTTGGAGATGACCCAGATGAGGAAATGTTATAAAATACCTACAAATCTTATTAAAACACTAAAAGGCTCTATAAAATCACAAAAACATGGGATAAAAACCCGTCAAAACAATAACATATCACTCATGCTAGTGAGTTAGTTCAAGAACTGGATAAGGCAGTGTCGAATCAAAACAGTTGCGTTTTGCCACATACTCATGCATTGTTTATAAAAAATTCTTGAAAAGCAAATTCTAAGGATTGTAAGCATACTTTACATTAACCCTAGGACCTTACGTATGCATAATTTACATGAACTAGGACTAATAAGCATAGATTAAATGAACCTAGGACCACATGGAAACATGTCTTAATAAATAAATTAACATTTTACTTAAGCTTTTTCTAACATCATTTCATAAAATCTGGTCCGTAGCTCAGTTGGTTAGAGCGTTGGTCTTATGAGCCGAAGGTCGCGGGTTCGAACCCGCCGGGACCAAATGAAAATCAGGTTTATAGATTTTACCTCAAAAAAAAACTTTAACAAAAAAAAAAACATCATTTCATAAATTTACGCATTTTAAATTTTTTATTTTTAATGATAACAAATAAGAAATAATATTTTTAGTGATATGTTGTAATTAACACAAATATGAACTTGCAAAGTTTATAGTGATATATCAAACGTGCTTTTCAAAGTACATAGTCTTTTTTTTTGATAAATGCTAAATTTATTGCCCAAAAGGGAAAATGTGCATAATAGTTTTACAACTTTACTATTGCCCTCAAAAAAGGATATAAAAAACAATAGAAGAGAAACAAAATTTACATCAATGATGATACGTAAACAAAACAGAAAACAAGTTCATGTAAGATTTTCTGTCTAAGTAGCCCAGAATCCTATCCCTTACGCATCTATCGATTGCATGGAAGAGGACAAGAGGAGGTTGAGAGGAGACATGATGAATCCTATTATTGCGTTAAGTAAATGGTACACTGCACCACTAGCTTCTTCATCGTTTGATCCAAGGCAGTAACCTTCGTCACCAACCAAGATATTAGAGTGTGCCAATCAACAGAATAATAACATTGTTGACCCAGCCTATGCATCACCATTTCCAGACATTGACTGTGTTAGGACAATGAAGGAAAACATGGTCTCTTTCTTCTCCATTCCCATCACACAGCAGACACAAGTCAGAACATTCAACCCCCATCTTCTTAATCTTACTCTCAAGGGTAGCCGGTCCAAATGGGCTAGCCAAAACAAGAAATCATGCTTTTGAACATGGGACTTAAAAGAAAATCACTTGGGACCATTTCTTTCTTGTTTCTCTTGGTCTAAGGAATTGCCAAATTTTGCCAATTGAGAATTGTTTTGAGTTTGAGACAATACGTAGACTAGTCCAGCAGTATTTATCAGGCGCAGAACTTCTTGAAGGAGGATTGATCATGGTAAGGAAAATGTGAAGTTCTTGGGCCTGTTGTGACATAGCAGGTCTAAGCTTCCAGCCATCATTAGAGCAGACATTAGCTACCACCGCTTCTCTTGGAATTCTAAGATGCCTAGGACCGTTCTCACCAAAGAAGTCAATTAGTGGCCCTAACCGATTCCAAGTATCAAACCAAAAGCTAGCTTGTATCCCATTTCCCAAATCAAAGGAAATAAAGTTTCTTGCCAAGGGTCTTAACTTCAGGAGTTGCTTCCAAATCCAAGAGTCATTAGAGCCTTCTTTTACATCCTAGAAACTTGTCCCAGATAGATATGCCTACCTAACCAAGACCACCCATAAGGAACCCGCAGAAGAAAATAAGTTCCAAATAAGATTTAAAGTAAGTACCTTATTCCAGATGACTAGGTCCGAGAGACCAAGACTACCTTCCTCTTTAGGAAGACAAATATCTTTCCATAAAACCTTGATACCTGAGGTCTTCCTAATGTTCCCCTTCCACAAGAATCTACTACACACTATACTCTCTTTAAGCAGCCTTTAGGGGAATTAACGCATGCATTCAATAATTTAAGGTACTATTGATCACAGAGATAATGAGTTGCAACCTGCCAAAGTAGGAGAGAAGCCTTGTTTCCTAACTGCTGAATCTTTTGGCAAGAGCATCCATTAGAGGGCTGTAATCTTGTTTCCAAAGCTTCCTTTGAAATAATGGGAGGCCCAAATATCTAAAAGGAAATGAGCAACATTGGAATCCAATTTCCAAAGAAGAAGCTGATTCCACTGGGCTCATACCCGCATAATACAAAGCAAACTTTTCTTTGTTCATGCCAAGACCCGACAGATTCTTGAAGTTCTCTAGCACTTCTACTATACCTCGGAGAGACTCTGGATTCCCATCGTAAAGAATCATGAGGTCGTCAGCAAAGGAAAGGTGGGAAATTCTCTAACTTGCAGCCTTTGGGTGGTACCCAATTTTTCCACTTGCAAATGCTTTATCAAGTGAAGCAGAGAGATACTCCATGACTATAATAAAGAGAAGGGGGAGGTTGGGTCTCCCTGTCTTAGACCCTTGGCACCTATAAAGAAACCACAAGTCTCCCCATTCACCAAAACTAAGAAGCAAGCTGTAGAGACACACTGCGCAATCCAGGTTACAAACAAGGGAGGGTAGCCGGCTGACTGAAGGATCTTTAGAAATAAATCCCAATTTATAGAATCAAAAGCTTTCTTAGTATCCACCTTAAACAGTCCTCTCTTCGAGATATTATGGCTAAAGAATCCATAGACCATCTCCGAGGCAAGTAAAATATTCTCCACAATTAGTTGTCCTTCAACGAAAGTTGATTGGGATAGAGCTATCAATTCTTTCAATGCACTCTAAGCCTCCTTGAAATAATATTGGCAATCACCTTGTATGTGGTATTCATACAAGATATAGGTCTGAACTGCGAAAACTTCTCTGCATTGACTACTTTAGGGATTGAACAAATAAGGGTGCAGTTCCATTGACTCGAAAACTTAACGGGGTTAAAGAACTCCAATACAGCCTTACTAAAGTCATATCCCACCACTGGCCAGGCCTTCTTGAGAAACTCAACTGTGAAACCGTCCGGGCTAGGGGACTTGTTTTTTGGAAGACTGAATACAGTTTCATTAATCTCACCAAACTTCACAGGCCCCACTAGATGATGCTTCAAAGACTTAGAGCAAGACAACCTATTGTTTGACTCAACCTCCCAGAGCTGATCATCTAAGAGAGACAAGTTACTTCTTCTAAATAGAGAGGTAACGTACTCAACACAATGGTCTTTTATACCTTGATATGAATCAATTCTCTAACCAATATCATCAATCAGAAAATGAATCTGGTTCGACGCTCTCCTACTCATAACCTTCCTGAAGAAAAACTCTGTACAAAGATCACCACATTTCAACCATTGAACTCTGGATCTCTTCATGAAGAACGCTTCTTCTACCTTGTCAAGATGGAGCCATGAAGAATACAACTCTTTTTCTCTGACAGCAATAGCACTATTAAGATCCTCCAACAGTTACGCCTAGCACAGTTGTAACTGCTTAAGAGCTTCAACTACCCTCTTTTCTATCCCAAATTAGTTATCCTAGTGAAGCTGTTTAATGCTTTTCTTTAGTCCCCTTAGCTTCTTCTAGAAGGAGAACATTTCAGTCCCTCTAATTGACGTAGACGACCAGTAATCATCAACCATAAGAAGGAAACTAGGATGGTTGGTGATAAAGTTTGGGAACCTGAAGGAAGACTTCCCTCTTTTCCGCTAATCACCTATTCAAACACAACAAGGGCTGTGGTCAGAGAAGGCTGGTTCTACAAAAAATCCATAGTATAATGGAAGCTTTAAAGCCCATTCATCATTGAACAATAACATGTCCAGCTTCCTTGATAGAGGATTTTCTTTGCTCTTGTTCCACCAAGTGAATCTAGCACTTTTATAATTTAGATCATGAAGCCCAACCTCCTACAAACACTCTCTGAACTGCTTCATACAACCTGAGATTCAAGTAGAGCTTTTGAATCATCCTATGGGTCAAGCTTTTGGTTAAAATCTCCCAGATTTACCCAAGGCTTGGAAAAGACGATGGGATTTCCTGCCAACTTAATGATCTCCTTCCATAACTCTTTCCTTTCCTCTTTCGTATTTAGTGCATAAACAAAAGACACAACAACTTCTTCTTCTAACCCAGGAATCTTAGCCACAAACAAAACCATCTGGCTAGATTTAGCTATAATAGTCACTTTAACATAATCCTTCCATAACACCCAAATTCTTCCAAGAACCGCAAACTCATAGTTACCTTCTAACTGCCAACCAGTAAAATGCCTATTTACACACTGATTGGCCTTATGCACTCTAACTTTGGTCTCTATCAAACTCCAAAAAGTCCCTTATTTTGCAAAATCCAGCTTCGACATGTCCTTCTCCTTTCCGCTATATTAAAGTCGTGTACATTCCAACAAAATATCTCAAAATTTGTATCTTCCATATATAAAGATTAGGTTTGTTTTGGGCTACAAACCCTCTCCCTTCTTCTCTGCCTACTAGAGATATGCTTCACAAAACAATCATTTTGCTCCAAATCATCTCCATCCAAAGATTCATACTCTTGATCATCCACTTCTTTCTCATTAGTTTGTAAATCCAGAATGTTCTCACTAGTGCTGGCTACGTGGATCACTTTGCCAGCCTCTTCAGAATGGATTGTTGAGGAAGGCCCATTAGCTTGGATCTCTTTTCCTTTGGCCTTCTAAACCCAAACCTCTTTTGTAGCCACTGTTTTACCTTTGTCAAGGCTTTTCTTTTCAATATGAGTTGTCGTCACCTCATTAACTTTCTTCTTCATTGGGCAATCTTTAGTGGTGTGCTGCTTTGAATTACATCCAATGCAAGTTAGAGGAGCTTGGGGACACCTTTTTGTAATATGTCCCACTGTATCGCAGTTAGAGCAATTTGGAGTCAGCCAAGGACTGGAAACCTCTATTCTCTAAATATGGCCAGACTTAAATTTCGCATTAACAAATTCCATAAGCATGGATCTTGGGTCTATTAATGTGTATACCTTCGCCACTTCCAAGTTTGTAAGACTCAATGTTTCAGGATGGAAAACAACCGATTCCACAAACAAAGAAGCAATCTTACCCAACCTTTCTTCATGATAAAATTGCAATTAAACCTTTATAAATTCTAGCCACACCGGGACTGATGTTAGTTCTGGCATTTCTGGAGTAAGGCCTGGTTCCCATTTAGATACAAACATGGTTTCTCCGTCAAAGTGCCACATACCTTGCTCAAGGACTCTTCTTCTTGTTACTGGCGATGGGATTCTGAACAGGAATGCTTTCTCACTCAGTCTGGATACCGAAATGTCTATCTACTTGCTACTCCAAATACCATTCACAATTTCATAAGCCGCACCTCCGGAGGGAACATCTCCATAAAACTGGCTGATAATAAATTTTGTCCATTGATTCATATTCTTTTTCTATAACTTGGTTTGAAATCTTGACACCGCTCACCATATTCAAGGAGAACGCCTTCATCTTTCTTCTCCGTCTTTCTAGATCCTGGCTTGAGTAAGTCCTTCCACATCGGTTTCGTCTGTTGAGGAGATACAACTGTATCCATTTCATTCTTGGAAGCGTCAATTTTGTGAATTGCAACTACAATTCCACTTCCAGTCTGAGCCTGGGTAACTGCAGCTTTCGCAGCTGGAGTTACTCTAGGAGTGATAGGAATAGAACCATCACCGGCCTGAATCTACGAAGATGAATCGACCAAAGTATTTTCTTCTTCATTAGCTTTTCTTCTATCGCAAATTTCTGGGCGGATTGAGATGCTCCGGCCAAATTGGTATCAACATGAGGGATCTCGATTGAAATCGTGTCTCCTTTAGGGAGAGGCTCGATTCTGCTGGGGAAATCGAGTCACTGCCCCCAGTGTTCTCTAAGTTTGCTGAGACAGACAATCTGATCTGAGATCGAGTCTTTGCAGGAATTGTAGCAGCTCGAGGAAAATTCTTTTTCTTCTTGCCCATGACAGGCGCGGTCCGAAGCCACCGCCACTGGCGATATCGGAGACAATCTAGGGATTTCGCTCTCTCCCTCTCTAAAAGGGATCTTTTTTCTCTCTCTAGTGCTTTAATTCGTCGTTCAAGTACATACTGTTTTACATTACTAATCTGCATTTGTAACACGTAATGTATATACTTTTATAAAAATAGAAATGTACATTCATGTATAGATTGTTTGGTGGAAAATGTTATATTTTAAAGATGAATTTGCGAAAAAAAATTTTAGATCACAAATTTTGGTTTTTTAAAAATTTGACAGATTTTGGGTTTATGAAAATCCTCATTTTATTTTTCAAATAATAGATAGAAAGTTAACAAAAGATATATTATGCGAAAGAAAACCAACTAAAAGTACTCTAGTTTAAACATAATTTCTTCAACTTGTTCATATAAAAAAACATTATTTATATTTAATTAAATAAACAAACAGAGTGTAATGTTGCTAATCCCAATCTAAACACTATTAATTTTGAAGCCCATTTTAGAAAGAAACCTTAACATTGTTAATAATTACATCATATGCCATTATACATACTAACCAATTAATATTTCTCATTAAGGGTACATTTGTATTTTCTTAAACCAACATAATTAAGATGATCCAAATTAGTTCTGGGTTTTAGCGCGGATCTAACGCGGGTCGTACACCTAAATTTGGTTCGTTCGATTTTAGTAGTTTAATGATGTTTTAATCCTCACCGTTCGTAATGGATCCTACCAAATATGTAAAAGAAAGATGAGGCCATGAACGAAAAACCTAATACGGCGCTGAGAAAAAAAAACTGAAAGAGGCGATTGGAGTATGAGATCAGGGTTTCAGATTCGATTTTCAGTCTCCATCTCTTTCTCTGTTTTCAACAGCATGAACTTGGCCGCTTGAAGATGTTTCACATAAGGTAAGCGACTGATTTTTTTTCTTCAATTTCTGAGTATTTCCTGTGAATTGAAACTCGATTTTTTTGCTTTTATTGTTTCATGTGAATTGAATCTCGATCACAGGAAAGCCTCGCTCACAAACTATTCAGTGGAACTGGAAAGCCTCGATTTTCTGAATATTTCATCGCCAATTGAAACTCGATTTTTTTCTTTTATTGTTTGACTCTGTTATGGGTTTCATCAAAGTTTCGATTTTGTTTGTTTCATATTTTCAAAGTGACCCGGAGAAGTATGTCTGTTTCTTATGCTTTGTTCTAAATGATTTGTGTTTTTGATTTTGTTTCTGCTTTCTTCCCGTGTCTTGGTTCGTGTTTTGGATCTCAGATTCTGGAAATAAGGATCAAAGTCACTCTTTTCTGCAATGAAGAAGAAGGACATATGAGAAATCTTGTCTGATTTGGGTTGCACACACTTGCGATGAACCTGATGTCAAATCTTTTCTCAAGTCAGAGACAAAACACAAACCCTGCACTTCCCATCTTCTTTAAAGCGGAAAGCTCTTGATGAGGTTTATTCTTCAACTCACTTTTTGTGCACAATGTCTTTACATTGCTGGATCGTGAAAAAAACTTCTGTTTTTTGTCCGCAGGATGCAGATAAATCATTGAAGCCACCACCACTTAAACGAATTGCCATGTCTCCAAGAGAAAACAGGTTTCGAGTTTTGTTTCTTCAATAAAACTGTAACTTTGCTTCATTAGTTCTCTGTGGTACTTTGATATTACTGAAGATTTGCACAGGAACGTCGAGGATCTCAGGCATAGACTCGTGCAAGGAAAAAAAAATTCACCAATTGTCAACAACAACAGTCCACGGATTATAAACATGGCGAATCTGGAGATCCCAATCACGGAGAATGATGACAAAGTAGAGAAAGCTGAAGCATATACCAAAGAACTCGAAAACGTAAGTTTCTATTAACTATCTCATCTTATGCTCCAACATTTTTTTGACTGTTTAAATTGTTATACCTTTTTGTTTCCATTACAGATATGTAACAGTCTGAAGAAGAAACATGAGGAAGCGAAAGAGTTGCTTGTTCGAGCTGTAACACCAATAAGCTACCAATGCTTAACCATCCTTTATATGAAGACAAGATATCCTTTTTTTATAGCCATTGTTAGATTTTTCTGTCTATTTGTAGACTCTTGTGTGTGTGTGTGTGTATGTTTTTTCCTTAATATTTAGAAACATCCGTATGGTTCAGAAGTTTGCAGCTAAGTTGACTTCTAAGGACCAAGATATGATGCAAACTCAAACCACTGTTGCTTAAGAGGTAAAGAATCTTAATATTTTGATCTCTCATTTTGATTTTAGCTAATGACTCAAAATTACTTTTGATTATTCATTTTAGATCTTGTGGCATCCTCCTATTGGCCGAGGTTACAGTTTCCACACCAGCACGTTTTCGTTGTCACATATGAGTCCTCCAAGGTACTTAACTTGATCGTCTTTCTATTATTTTACTGGTTGACAAAGAAAACCGGAAAAACTTGGGTACGTAATAAAGTTTGATGCTAAACTGATAAATAATTCTGCTTTTTATCAATTTTAAAAACCAGAATTTTGAATCTCAGAGCTCTTTTTAACCGGTGCTTCGGTTTTAAAAGTGTGTTAGTCTGAAACCATCTTTTCCAAGTTTAAATTTTGAATGATTTTATAGGAACATTAGCTTTGATAAATTATAAATCAAAAAGGAAAATTCGCTGGTGGTGCTTTTTTCAGGTAGACACGTGGAGATGAGCTGGTCTTAGATCTAAACAGCTGTTCCCAGCTGTTACACACATTTTTTTTTCTCTTTTCCATAAACCTTTATCTCTTTCGGTTTAGTTTATTTAGGAAGGGGCCCGCTATGTTTTATTCTTTGTAATTGTATTCACCATCTGTGTACTTTGGCCTTTTAAGGGTAATGAAATATTAATGTTTGCCAAAAAAAAACACACACATCTATTGTTTCCCACTTAACAATTTAAAGACAGTGTAATTTTTGTTTTCTATTATACAATATTCAAATACTAACCTATAAAATATATCACCCAATTCTTATTGTTTCCCACTTTACAATTTAAAAACAGATTACCTTTTTTAATATAGCTGAGTGGCATCAATAATTGTAAAGCTGAGTGGCAAACCAACAATATGAACTTTGTCTAATTTCTTTAAAAAAAAAACTTTGTATAATTTTACGAACCTTAGCTAAAATATAGTAAGGGGCTGTTAGATCTAAATTTTAGATACATTTGAATGATGTTGGGGTTGTTCGTTTGATCATTCCAATGGATCATCCGAATGGAAATGGAAATTGATGTTCTTTTAGTACTAAAAATGAGCATCATTCAAATGGATCATTTGAATGAGTTTTTAAAATTTAGGCAAATTTTTCAAACTCATTTGAATGGACTAAATTGGATCATTTGAATGGAGATGGTTCATTTGAATAGAGATGGCAAAATCACGTTTTCCGGCCAAAATCGCAAAATCACGTTTTCAAGCCAAAACCGCAAAATCACATTTTCTCGCCAAAACTGCAAAAATACGTTTTCCCGCCAAAACCGCAAAATCGCGTTTTCCCGCCAAAACTGCAAAATTATGTTTTTCCACAAAAACCGCAAAATCACGTTTTCCCGCAAAAACCGCAAAATCACGTTTTCCTACCAAAACCGCAAAATCACTTTTTCTCGCCAAAACCGCAAAATCACGTTTTCTCGCAAAAACCGCAAAATCATGGTTTTGGCGGGAAAACGCGATTTTGCGGTTTTGGCGGGAAGACGTAATTTTGCGGTTTTGGCGAGAAAATGTGATTTTGCGGTTTTGGCTTGAAAACGTGGTTTTGCGATTTTGGCGGGAAAACGTGATTTTGCTATCTCCATTCAAATGAACCATCTCCATTCAAATGATCCAATTTGGTCCATTCAAATGAGTTTGGAAAATTTGCCCAAATTTAAAAAACTCATTCAAATGATCCATTTGAATGATGCTCATTTTTAATACTAAATGAACATCAATTTCCATTTCCATTCGGTTGATCCATTGGAGTGATCAAACGAACAGCCCCTAACACGATGTTGAAAGGTCATTATGTGAAAAAAAATTTCTCATGCATATTCTTCACGATGTTGAACATATAGTTATTATATACTAGCTACTTTATCTTATATACTAACTATATAATTATATGGACAGACAAAAATTATATGGACATATAGTTATTTTATCAAGGACACTTCAATTATCAATCCTAATTAGTTCAAACTAATTTTTTAATACCACGCCTACTACACTATTTTGCCCATAATTAATTTTATGTCGTGATTGTGGTGAATTATTGTACACACGCTTCCACAATTTTATGCCGTCAATGCTTAAATTAATTAAATAATGAATATAAAACTTTGTGGTTTACGCTGCCTGCAACAATGTTAGTTTCGATTTCACATAGTTCTATATTGGTTGGGTTTCTTTGTTTGTTTTTTTTTTGTTAAAGAGGTTTCTTTGATTGTTTGTTTTTGGCTTTCTTTTAATTTCTTTATTTGCTTGCTAGGGAACATTTTCAGTTAATTTAAATTGTTCTTACCAACGTTCAATAAAATTGCTCGTGTTTCCAATTTTTTTTTTTTTTTTTGTTAATGGTTGTTTCGAAAGAACAAATTTTTTAACCTTATCCGTGATTTAGCTGTTTATGATTTGCAAATTAAGCGAATATTAGAATTCCTTCATCTATCATATTCGAAATATTAATTATAAGATATTTTCCTGATAGATAGTGAAAAGCCTGAATCCTTACAGATACTATGAGGAAAAATGAACCGATACTATTAGAATTCCTTCATCTACCAAGTACCAACTAAAACTCTTTATAGCCTTAACGACACACTTTTTTCACATTCAAATTTCAACACTTATTTATATATTAGAATTTTATATTAACGGAGAAAGTATTTATATGCAACAATTTAAATACATGTGAAATAAAAAACACGTTTTTTGATCAAACAATAAAAGTATTGATTTTATAGGAACATTAGCTTTGACAAATTATAAATCAATAATAATTGGAAAACAATTTCAAGAGTTCCGACAAATTTTCATTATAGCATCTCAAATTTCAAAACTAAGCAATTACAACTCTCTCAAAATATGTTTAATAGATGGTAGAGTAGAAGATAATACAAGGGGATTTATTTGTTTTTTCTTTTCCTTTTTTTGGGATTAGCCAAAAGGTTTTAGTACAATTCACAATGTTTTCGAACTCAGATAAGAGCAGAAAATGCAGTTAACCTATTTGAATTTGAAAAAACACGAATTGAGGCTATATTAAATTAACCCTTATTCAGTCATCACAACATAAGAATTTCAATCGTTTTGAAACAGGTCAAATCGTAAATCAAATTATATAGTTTACTCTTCTATTTCTAGAATATGTAAATATATCATCATGAATAACATTACAACAAATATTAATATAACCAAATTTAGTTTTCTGTTTTTTTTTTCGTTTTTTCATTTCATTTTATTAAAAATATCATTTTATTGGCTAAATATATTTCACTTCTTCCATTCACAAAATTAAAATCTTAATTGATAAGGACATTCCGGATTTTCTCAAATGGAATTATCGCATGTAAATTACGAAATAAATAAATATTTCTAATATTTTCACTTTTTCTTTCCCAACCACAAATTCATATAATCTACTCTTCTTTTTCTTAAAAAAATAACAAATATATCATTCAAAAACATTTAAAATACTAATACAATGAGATTATATACAATCTTATCCTATATTACATCAAATATGCTATATTTTAATATTTAAGATCAAAACGATTTTTGCTTCATTGTAGACAAAATAAAGGATAAAATTATTTATTAAAAATACTGTCCATGCTCAATCAATCTAAACACTATCTATATTTTAAGTTTGTATGTATAAGATTTATATGTAGTTTACGTTAAAATTTCGAGTGTATTATTAGTTGTACGTGTTTTTTTAAGAATGTTCCCTAATAATCACACGTTTTGTAGTTTGTATTTTGGTTACGAATGTTTGTATGGACTGAACTTATAACTCCAGTATGATGTGTGACGATATTAGCTTATAATAACTGCCGCTTGTGTATTCTGTTAACAAATTTGTGTTTTCAAAATAAAACACAAAGAATAGACACTACACTTCACACACTCCGTATATTATTTCACAAAGAATAAAAGAACAAAAAAAACCAATTACCACAAATAATGACACTAACTTTTTGCTCAATCATTTAAAAATAAAATTAAAAAAACAAAAAAAACTGAGCCCGCGCATATGCGCGGGTCAAAATCCTAGTTAGTATATAATATGATATTAGGTTGCCCGTTTACAGAGCGAAGAGGTAAGGTGTTAAGACTTCATATTAATATTATATATATATATTAACGAATAATGATTACATCATTCATGTGTTGTAAGCATTCTATTACAATAATACATGCTTAACCACTCGTACCATTGTGGACGGTTTCAAACTTTCTATATAAGAAGGTTTGCATTCATTAATTTCTCACACTCGAAATATTTCTATACGCTATCAATGGCTCCTTGTTTAGAGAAGGTTCATGATGCATCTGATAAGCATGTACATGTATTCATGACTGATGGAGAAGCAAGAGGAGAAGGAAATGGTGGAAGCACCGGAGGAGGAGGAGGAGGTAAAGGTGGAGGGGGAGGAGGAGGAGGAGGAGGAGGAGGAGGGAAAGGAGGAGGAGGAGGACGTTGATGAGGAGGAGTTGTGACTAATAATAAATTAGTGGTTTTATGTCCTTATCTTTGAGGTCAAACCAATTTTTCCCTTCCCTTTTTTCTGCTTTTTGTTTCCAAGTGTGTAGGAGTTGTGACTCCATTGTAATATGAAAATAAAACAATTGCGTATTGAAAGACATCGTATTAAAACTCGACACCAAAGTATTATGAAAAAGACATCTAGTTTAGATGGACGTATTTTCGACATTGGTCTCAAAAATCTTCAAGTCAAATCTTATCATTTCTTACAAGTCGTCATGGGTTTGCATCATTTCTCTTCATGTGAGATTGTTGTAAGCAAGTTTTGAGAAGGGGCTCCATCCAATTTTATGGATGCTTTTCTTGCGAATTTTATTGTTAGAATGAGCGGATTACAAAAACGTCAGAGTGAACACTATAACATAATCTACACATATGTCGAATTCGGAGTTTGTTTGAATGAAAAATAGAAGTTAAAAGTAGATAGTATGTAAAGCAAGAATTTGGGAGAAAAACAAAAATCAACAGGTTCACAAGCCTTGAAACTACACACTATGAGATAAAGGAGAAAAACCAAACCACCCAAATGCAAGTCAAGCCAAGTCGGCGTTGAGCCGAGTCAAGATTGGTCGAGCTCGAGCTCAGGATTTGGATTTGCATAGAGTCGAATGCTCGATAGTCATATTTTGGATCAAATTCTTTATCAGTGACTTAAACGAAAAATCAAGATATCAAAATTTCATACCTAGTGCTATACCCCCACGATTTACTATTAATTCGGAGTGTTTTGGATTTGAAGAAAAATGTTTTAAAAACCTAGTTGCTTCCTCATTCCAAAACATAAAAAAAAATTATGCAATCCGTTCGTGTTGTTTCAAGGTGATAAATTATCTAAGTGTATTAGCTATGGGGTTTTTCTCGAGTGAGCTGAAGAATGACACGAGTGAGCCCATTATTGTTCTTAAGCCCAGTATAAATAGCAGTATCCCGGGCCCGACGAAGTGGACATCTAGGGGGTGGGGGCTTCCCCCGTAATACGATACAATTTGGTTTAGAGATATTCCCGTTTTGGGTTTAAGAACAATAATGAGCTCTTGTTATCCGTTTTCTAATTGTATCGGGTTATTGGGACTTATATAATGAGGTCAAGGATTTGTAAATATGTATCACACGCATTAATAAAAGAAACCCTAGACAAAAGGGTATTTGTCCCAATTTCGTTTTCTATCTTATTTTCGCATACGTTTCTTTAGGGCTTTAATCGAAGGGAATTCACAACAATTCGTTTTTTTCAGTGAGTGTGATAGTGAAACAGGGTTTGTGAGCTAACTGGTTTATGATCTTAGGTGCTAGAAAATAGGAATATTGCAGTTGTATTCTGAAGCATATATCCAAACCGTCACACAACAAACATTTTATTTTTATATTTGTGCTTGTTGTAGAAATTCGATTATATTACTTTAAAGCCAAGCCTCCGAAAATTCTATGTTGGTCCGTATTATTATACAATCGAAATTAAATTTATATCGATTGATATGGTCAAGAGTAGATTGTTTCTTGAAACAAATTCAGTTTCGTGAGAGATTGCTTCTTGAGACGAATTCAGTTTTAACAATAATATGACTTGGAAACAATGTATAAAAGTCATTAAGTCGGGTCATTCTTAATACTGATAATTTGAAAGTTGTTCAGTCTTATTAAAAATAATTTGTAAGTTGGGTCATTTTTAATTATGAAACATACATCGTGTCCCCTACTAGTAGAGTAGATCGAGTAATTTTAATACGACTTGGCGGAAAATATTGGATCATTTCTTAGACAAATAAAAATTTGTAAGTTTGATCATTTCTTAAGTCTGGTCTTTCTTAATAATGATAATTTGAAAGTTGTTCAGTCTTATTAAAAATAATTTGCGACGAATTCAGTTTTAACAATAATTTTAATACGACTTGACTGGAAAAAATGAATAAAAATTTGTAAGTTGGATCATTCTTAATAAAATATATTAGAGATATTTGGGTAAGTGGTCTCTTTTGGAACCAAAATTAAAAACTCAAACCCCCTCATTCGGACCATATTTCGAAGCAAATTCTGGACATTTTTACCCCTACATGCGGGATCAAATTGGAGCCTAAAAGTCTCTGAGATTACTGACAACAAGCTTTCCAGAATCTTACCAAGATATTGAGCCATTACATACACTCATATAATCGATATATTGAAGGAACGGTTACCCAATTTGTGACATTTTTTTTGTTCTATTTCTGCGGCTTTTTATCTTCTCAAGAGCAAGAGTGAAACAAGAGCAAATCTCTTCTTCATCATCTATTTTGTTACGGTTTCGAGGGTTGATTTCAGATTGAGGCAGTCCTACTACACGGAAGCAACAATCTACTCGAAGCTTTCGGGTCCAGGTTAGAATTAAACCAGTAATTTCGTTTTTGTTTACAGTTTATATTTGTGCGCTAATCGTGAGAAAGGAAAATAACATTCGCCAATATAATGCTTGTAGATGGCGACGGAGTTGCCGGAGAGACTCTTTGCTAGGGATGAGGAGCCAGTTGGTGATAGAGTTCAGATTTATCAGAGCAAAAAAAAGATCAGGGCGATTATTCGAGCGCTAACGAAAGAGGAATTCGAGAGAGTAAAAGCTTCCCCTTTGGGCAAATTGTTTGATTTGCTTGAGAAACCAAAGTATTCGGGCAAGCTAGGACACCATCTACTGACCAAGCAACTTCAGATTTCGAAGAAACACGAGATTTGGGTACTTTTTGCTGGGAAACCGATTAGATTCTCACTCCGAGAGTTTGCCATCGTTACAGGTCTGCCGTGTGGGAAATACCCGAAAGAAGATAAGAAAAAGAAACGGAAGAAAGACGTGCTTAAGCAGGATGAGTATTGGTATCAACTATTTGGTGGCTTAACTAACATTTCCCTGGATCGAGTAACAACATTGCTGAAGAAGAAGGTTGTTACTGACAAGGAGATCAGATTCAAGATCGCCTGCTTAGCATTAGTAACAGCAATTTTACTCCAACCGTCCCATCATCCCAACATCTGTCATGAACACGTAGAGTTGATAAGAGATATTGATAAATTTCTAGCATATCCCTGGGGTAGAGTTGCTTTTGACCAGGTTGTATCAACAATCAAAGCGAAAGGTGCAATTGGGTTGGAATAGAAGAATGTTGGTATCAGGGCATTTTACCAAGCATTGCACCTGGTTGTTGTTGCCGCGGTGCCGAAGCTAGAGGAGGCTAAGACAACTGAAACTTCGTCTTCTTCGGATGATGATACTGACACTGATAATGACAATCAGGTCGTCCTACCCATGATGAAGTCCAATACAATAAGTCCGAACTTCGCAATTGATATGTACAAAAAAGCAGAGGTAAGTAGGTAAATGTTATGCTAATTGTTTCGTTACGATGATATCTTGGAATATAACTGTTAGGTAGCTGATAAGCAAACAAACCTTGTTATGGGATGTAGTTAAATATTTCAAGTAACAGATAAGTTTTATATTATGATGATATTTTGAAAATTAACAGGTATGATGCGTCTTAGCGAATATAACATATTGTCTGTTCTTCGAACAGGTCTTCTTGATTAGGTGAAATAAATTGAACAATCTATTAAATGAATGTAGGTTAATGTTGAAAGCATCATTACAGATACAGGCGACACAGAAATCGATGAATCTGAACTCACCTGGTCTGATGATGAGGAAGATCCCAGGGTGTCAAATATGCTGACGATGATTGATCTCAAACAGCCATTCAGCAATAACTTGTTTGTAGGTGGTCACACTCAAGCAGACCTTGTAGAATTGAGGGAGAAGGCCGAAAAGGAAAAGGAAGAGAAAGTTAAGAAGACTGGGAAGGGGAAGGATAAAGTTGTAGATGCTGAAAGTTCTGGTGTGCTGCCTGTTGATACGCAGGCTATTGCTGATAAGGTGTTCTTGAAGACGAAAGATCTTGTTCTTGGTCTGGGGGAGTCCATTGTCGGTAATGTTGACAAGCTGATGAAAGAAAACGCCGAAGCAACGGAACAGCGGTTATTAGTTGCCATTGATGTGCACATGAAGAGAATAGAAAGTTCAATGATAGCAGCATTATTTGACTTTTTAAAGAAGCATGCTGAAGTTGAGGTTATACACGCAGATACAGAACCACCAGCTGCAAACACTGATCATATTGGACATGCAATTGTGGCCAATGTTGCTGAGATTCAAACGCAGAAGGACAAGGTAATAGATGTGTATGAGTTGGACACAGCTACCATATTTGAGGTTGTTGGTGCGATTGAAACATCAAGAGCTGATAACACCTGGAACATCGGAGTGGGTTATGTTCTGATTAGCGCTGTAACTTCAAACATTACTGGGTGTAAAGCACATATTACAGAGATACCATTCTAACTTACACTTTCACCTAAATGTGTTACAGGATCAACAACCTCAAGAAGATGGAGCTCCAGCCTCAGGTTTGGCCTCGGATGTACCGGATGGTCAGTCTGCACCTCCATCGAGAAGGAAGTCTAAGAGGAAAGAATAGAAACAGCAGGTGACTAATTTTCACAACATATTCACATTTTATTTATCGAATTTTTTTGGTCTGAAATTAGGATTTACATGGTTGAGTATCAGGCGATTGATGCCATTCCAGAGCCTTCATTCTGTCTGCATTTGTCATAGATTGAGAATAACGACGATGCCGTCACCGACGATGTCCAACCTTCAGAAAGCATAATTGATGACGAGATACGTACTGATGCTTCTGGTAATGCATTGGGCCTTCACACCAATCCCAATATCGATACAAACGCAGATGCTCCAAAAAAAAAGAAGAGAAGAACAACTAATAAGAAGGAAAGTTCTAAGGTTCCTGCTGGGACACAGGGAAGTGGTACCGCTGAGATGGTGACCAAGCTGGATGATGTGGTTGAGGCAAAGAAAGATGGTGATGATGTTGATAATGACCATGAAGATGATAATGATCTAGATGTACCATTGCAAACAGTAAGGAAGAAGTTAACAAGATTAACTAGGCACAATACTGCCGCAAACGTTGTTATCCCAGCTAAAGATAGTGTTAGCGTCGAGGCTAACAACGAGGTGGGAGATACTGGACCCGCAGTGACGGGGGGACAAATCCCAATTGCAGTTATTGGGGATCCGAAAGTGGATTATGGTGCCAAGTGGAATCTGCTGAATGAGAAGATGGCAAAGCCTTTGTAAGTATACATTGGTAGTCAGGGGTGGTTTTGTTTTTTATTAATAAGTATAATTGAAGTGAAGTGTGTTATATTTTATCAGCACTATGAAGATTGGCGACACGGTTGCGGTTTCTGGTAAAGAAATTGCAGAAGTGGCAACGCGAAGCAAAACACTGACAGCGAAGGTGATCGTTTCCCGTGAATGTGAATATGCATATTAATTGTCTAGCCTAACAAACCACGCTTCTCTTTGTATGCCAGCACATGGACTTTTTGATGGAGTTCAGTAGATCGTACTTTAATAGGGAAAAACATTTCGCAGCTGGAAAGAAGGTACAATCTCCAGCTACCACTGATTATACGTAGGATAAACATATAGTTACCGGGTTATATACATAAATATCGAATAACTTCACTCAACGGACGATAACACCTTCTGCAGGTTCTCTTCGTGGACACAAAGTTTGTATCCACATTAGGCAGGCAGATGATGAAGTTCACCAAAGGCGCTGGCTCGTATGTGTTTCCTAGTTCGGTTAGTGATCTGCTGCCGGCGGAGGATGAAAATCCAAGGATCACTGATGCCCAGTTTGTATATGCTCCTTTTTGTTCTGATAAAAGCCATTGGGTGACACTCTGCATAGCTCTCGAGGAAGGTTTGATTTATGTTCTTGACTGAAACACTCGATATCGTAGCCTACCTTTGATGAAGAAGACTCTTTTGAACCATTGGTGGAGATGCTACCTAGCTTTATTTCTCAGATGGGTTCAAAAGAAAATCACCACACTTCACCAACAAAATTTGGTATAGTTCGGGCTCCGGCAATTCCCCAGAATTCAAGGAACTTGGATGCATGACTCACATCTATACTTCTCATGCATGCTCATTCCATCGGAGGTCTTGAAGGATGCAAAACAATAACACCTGCCATACTAGAGACAGAGGGTCCGAAGATAGCAGAGTTGTTTTATGAGTACTGCAATGTGTTGTCATTATTTGATTCACTGTATGAGGTATGTGGTCTTGTACTTTTAATTACACCCTCCATCTATGTTTACTCTCCTTATCTCAATGGGCGAGACCCTCGACATTTGTTGGTTCCCTTTTGAACTAGTAGTTATGCTATTTCCTGGTTTGATGAATAAGTATTGCTATATTAGCAGCAAATTCTACGGTTCACTTCTGCGTTCCAGCCTATGCACGTTTATCTCTTAAGTTATACGGGATAAACCATTGCTTACGAAAACATAAAACGATGCGTTGCAATAAAATTGGGCTATTTAAGGGTTCGGGAACACACTGGTCTCAGTAAAAAATAGATCTGAGATAAGATTTAGGGTTATTTCGCGCAGCCACACCAGAGGAAGGTGAAATCAGGTACTCGTTAGTGACAAAAGAAGTATTCGTTAGTGACAAAAGAACCATACAACATCAGCCTCTGGATTCAGCTAGCTTTAAGAAAAGTAATTTTCACCTTTGGATTCAGAAATGCAAGCTCCTTAATTCGTCCAGCGATAGTGTTGTAGTCAAACTCAATTGCAGTTGTGAATACTGAAAAAAAAGCAGTTCATTCCATGAAGGGAAAGTAATTAATCGTCAAAACCGATTGTGGAGATGTAAAGTAGTGAAGAATGGAAAACGGGCAAAAACCTTCTTTGTCAAGTCAAAACCTGATGGATGTCCCTGTAGTTCCCTTGTGAGTTTAGTTATGGGCTTTCCACGCGAATATTTTTGTTTATGCTTCATCCCATCTATCCAAACAGTGACCTCCAGGGCCTGCAAAACCAGTAGAGAGAGGAAGCTTCTAAGTTACCTGTACTTCGAATTACAGTCATTGCCGGGAATTAAACAAGTCTTTACAATTTCTTGTGGTAAAATAGCATTTGACGTCAATATCCCATAGAATTCGATAACGAAACATTCCAACTTTTTTTCTCGTAACAATCCCATAGTAGCGTATGGTTTTCACAAATCACTGAAAGGGGGTATAGAAAAAGGAAATCTATTTCCGAAGGGAAAAAAGAACAAAGCGAGTAAAGATTAGAACACACCTCAGACAAAGCATTTACAACTGATAAACCTACATGTAATCCACCAGACACACTGTAACCACTACTCGTGCCACCAAACTTGCCACCTGCATGTAAAACCTGCACAATTAACATTAGAACATGAATATCCAAACGTCTACATTAGAAAGGAATTAAGAATCTCGGACTTGAGGAGACTACCTTTTATCTTTCCATACCAGAGACCGTCGAATCTCACCAAATCGAAACATGAATTAAAACTGAATCCCCAAATCTGTAACCATAATTCTCCCATCAATTCGCTCAATATCCAAACAGAAGAGGATGTATATCGATCTAGCAGGTCCCAGAGGAAGCAACGTGACACAACGCGATCCACCCAGCTTTCCAAAATCAACCCAACGAATCCTCTCTTTCCCTAATTGGTGAACCAAAACGACACTCCAAGCCGATAACCATAATCTCCATAATCGAACCCCTTAGCCCCAGAAGAAAGAAGAAAAACCAAGGAAATTCGATCCCCTCTCATGACCAAACCCTACTCGCCATTACTATCGCCGCAAAGCTCTCCTTATCTTCTTGGGTTCATGATTAAATAAAAAAATGGTCATGAAACGATTTATGAGTAAAGCTTTTTGGGTTAAATGGATTCACGACCCTATCGAAACTCTTTATAGTAGAATAGTAATAGGGTTTTTAGTTTGAGAATATTCGCATATTCATTGAATATCTTATCGACAAATTATTAAATTTAATATATTAAAAATGTTTGTATAAATCGTTTAAAAATATCTTAACTACTTGATTTGTTTTTTTTAAAACATAATATTATGTAAAATAAAAAAATGTGAATCCATTTAACTATTTTAATTAATCTAATTTTAATAATAATATATAATGGCATTGATCGTAAATAAGTACTTTTCATTAAACCCTTAATCGTAATTAACCTTCAGAGAGTGATTCTGGTGACGACACGTCAGCATTATCCTCTCAGAATCACCTCTCAATTAATATATTAGATTTGTTCAACTTATTCATATCGAAAAACATTATTTATATTTGATTAAATAAACAAATCGCGTGGTAAATCCCTTAATATATAAAATAATATGAGATTAGTTTGCCCCTTTACATAGCCAAGAGATAAGGTATTAAGACTTCAAATTAATATTGTTAAATATATATATAATGAATAACGATTACAATAATATAGGCTAACCACTCGTACCATTGTCGACGGTTACAAACTTTCTCATGAAAAATCTATATAAGAAGCTTTAGCTTCATTAATTTCTCACACTCAAAATATTCAAAATATTTCTATACACTATCGTTCTTCTTACTTTCATTAATTTCTCACACTCAATATTTCTATACACTATCAATGGCTCCTTGTTTACAGAAGGTTCAGGATGCATCTGATAAGCATGTACATGAATTCATGACTGATGGAGAAGCAAGAGCAGGAGGAGTAGGAGAAGGAGCAAGAGGAGGAGGAGGAGGAGGTGGAGGAGGTGGAGGAGGCGGAGGAGGCGGAGGAGGTGGTGGTGGTGGTGGTGGAGGTGGTGGTGGTGGTGGTGGTGGAGGAGGAGGAGGATGTTGATGAAGAGGAGTGCTTTCAGGAGGGTGGAGGAGAAACCATGTTCCTTGTTTAGTTTCTTTCTTTTTTTTGCAAATAATAAAATATTGGTTTTATTTTCCCATCTTTGAGGACAAACCCACTTTTCCCATCTTTTTTTTTCTTTGTGCTTCCAAGTGTGTAGGAGTTGTGACTCTATTGTAATGTGAAAATAAAACAATTGCGTATTGAAATAATTGTTCTTGTGTTCTTAAGAAATTTGTATTGCTAACTTTTAAAACAAATTTGACATAGCCAGAAAATTGATAAGGAAACATCAAGTAATCATGAACAAGACATCATGTCCCCTACTAGACGAGTGGCTCCAGCAATCACCACTACAAGTTGTTCAAAAGCCGAAAAAGCTTTCCTCGCGAATTTAACCGTTAGATAGTTTCTAAAGCAAGGAAAAAGACAAAAATCAACGAAGTTCACAAGCCTTGAAACTACACACTATGGGATAAAGGAGAAACCAAACCACCCAAATGCAAACCTAGCCAAGTCAGCTTTTAGCGGAGTCAAGATTTTCCAAGCTCGAGCTCAGGATTTGGATTCGCATAGAGTCATATTTTGGATCAAATTCTTTTTTAGTGTCTTAAACATAAATCAAGATTTTAGTGCCATAACACCACGGTTTGCTATTAATTCGGAGCGTTTTGGCTTTAACGAATTATTTTTTTCTAAACACCTACTTGCCTCCTCATTCATTAGACAAAAAAAAATTAGCAATCCCTTCGCCCAACTACACTTAACAATAACATTGATTTTTATTTTTCACCACTAATAGATGATTTAAAGAACTTGCGGGATGAAGGTATTGAAATGTATGACTCCTTATTAAAACACAATTGCACTCATCGAAAACCTGTTTTGTGGCTTCTGAGAGTATATCAAAGTAGAATGTTTGTCCCTCGATAGTTGGTCTTTCCATTAGTCTGGCCATGTGAAAATTCATTTTCAGGTATCCCAGGTGGAGAGCAATTTTTCGTTTGGTTCAGCATTAAGCTCAAGAACAATGAAATCCACGGTTATAAAGTAATTACCAATCATTACTAAGAGGCCTTAGAGAATTCCTTCTAGATAGCAAATAGAATGTTAAGAACACACCTACAAGACCTTGTGGTTTTGAAATAAGTCATCCCAAATCACTTAGCTACAAAGAATGACATAAGATGCACACATGAACCGAAATCTATAAAGATCGCTCAAAATTCTCATTCTTGTTGGTGTATTTCAAAACAAAGCTCCCTAGATTGTCGAGCTTCATAGGATTCTTGTTCTGAAGATTGGGACTCCACTCCTTTGTAATCAGCATCACTCCTTCTTCATGGCTTATATTGTTAGTGATGAACTTTTTAACATAACTCCTTATATATGGGCCATCTTAAATGCATCAAAGAAGGGAAGTTAAATCATTATTTGTTCAACCACTTCATTACCTCCTTCTTATACTTCTTAGATTGCCTAGGATATGGTATCCTTGGCTTGAAGATGCTTTCATATTCTTTAGGTTACTAATCATTGGTGATTGTCTTCGTAAAGGGTTGGTGTCAATTGACACCACCCTGTGTCGATCGACACTTGGTTGGTCAATCAACACTTGGTTGGTGATGTATCATGATTATTATCAGTTTTTAATCATGATACAAGAACTTTTTGGAGTCATTTAGGTTCTTTTGTAGGTATAATGTATGGAAAGCACGTGTTTAAGGATTTGAGTTTGTAGTTAGAAGACTTGAGGATTTTGGAACTGGAAATAAGCCTTTTTGGAAACCAAAGTTGAGCTTCAACCGACCGTCCGGAGCATCGACTGACTGTCCAGAGCGTCGAGCGACAAACACGTTTAAGGAATATAGAAATTTCCAAAATCATCCATGAAGAGTTTCTAATTTCAAATTAGGTCCTTGCACGTTCTATACCTTGTATTAGATTTTTTAGGTTCTATATATACCTCTTTAGAGGGAGTGGAATGTATCAACTTTCTTAGCCACTTTTAGTTTTACAAGTTTTATGTATTTTTTGTTCTAGAGAGATTTTGGGGAGAGTCTTTGTTCTTGTGTCAATGTTGAACCCATGCAGATCTTTCTCTTTACTTTAATGAATTCCAGTTTCTTCTCAAAGATGTTTTCTGTTAATTCGATTATGTCTAAATAGATCTGTTATTAGATATAGGGTATTTGGATGGGTTAATTTCATATCATGTAATAGGTTGTTAGATTGGGATTTGCAAAGTATTCATTATCGCAGTATTATTTCATGTCTTTGATTAGGAGTTTCTACCCTATTCAAAGGGTTGAGGTCGATTTGACTCTGGCGAAAGCTGTTCAATCGCCTGACAATTGTTGTTATGAGCGAAGTGTGATCGGTATGAAAAGAGATTTCGCCGAGATGCTTTGTGAATAGATCAAAACTTATCCCCAATGTTTATTTGATCGCAGTAGGATTAGATAAAATATTTCAATCTTATGATTTTGGGTAAAAGTGATTTCTTTAACGAGAGCTAGGTTTTCATAGAATCGTGGTTCTGAGTTCTGGAATAGAATTCCCTAGTTTGACTATTTGTTAGTGGTCTGAATTCCGTGAAGATATGTCCCTAGATCTAATTTTTTGTCCATTGATACACACACGTTTAAGCAATCATTCATAGTTTTAAAGTATTTCATTTCATTCATTATAGTAGTTTATTTTGCCAGTCTTTAGGTGTCTGTGGATTCGACATCCTACGTACTACAACACGACAAGTTGTTCTCTTTCAGCGAGTTTAGGTTTAGTATTTGGGTTTTTATTTATTTATTTTTCATACATCAAGATTTTGGCTCCGTTGACGTGGTCCAAAGTCACTTTTAGGATAAACGTACTACGAATAGTTTTGAAACGCTTGTTAGTCTTTTTGTTATCTGCGATTTGCTTATCTTTTTCTTTTGTTCTTTTTATGTTTCAAGTGTATGCCTAGCACTACAAGAAAACAGGGCGATTTCCGACGATTTTGGTCCGTCGTTTCTATCACGTCGGAATTTTAGTTCCGTCGGATTTCCGACGGAATTAAGACGGATTAAAAAAAAAAAATCGCCGGAAAATTTTTCCGGGTGAGTCACCGGAATTCCTTCTTCTTCTTCCGGTTTCTTCTTCTTCTTCCTCTTCTTCTCTTCTTCTTCTTTAACTCTTCTTCTTCTTCTCTTCTTCTTCTTCTTCTTCTTCTTCTTCTTCTTTAACTCTTCTTCTTCTTCTTCTTCTCTTCTTCTTCTCTTCTTCTCTTCTCTTCTTCTTCTTCTTCTTCTTCTTCTTACCAAATAAGAGAATGTGTGTTTGGGTATAAAATTAGGGTTAATCCGTTGGAATTCCGTCGGATTTCCGACGGAATTAACCCTAATTTTTACCGCCTAAACACTTCCGTTTAATTAAATGGGCGGGAAAAAAAAAACGTTTTCCGTCGGAATTCCGTAGGGAAAAAAAAAAACGTTTTCCGTCCGAATTCCGACGGATTCCTCTTTTTTTTTTTTTTTTTTTAAAAAAAACGCAATCCGTCAACATTTAGTCGGATTGCCGTCGGAAAATTCCGACGGACGCAAAAATCCGTCGGAAAATGCCTTGTTTTCTTGTAGTGTAGAAACATCAAAAAGAGTGATGAGATGTGAATTTAGGGGTTTTAGCACTTAATTTACATGGATTCTTGACCATTAGACCCATCCTTCTTTCATGTTTCATGCACTTTAGGTTAGATTTTATATGCATTGAGTCTTAGAGAGTGTTTTGTGTATATTTTAAGACTTTCTAGGCACCTAAGGGGGCTCATGAAGCTTTGGGAAGAATCCGAGAAGAATCCAAGAACATGAGAGCAAGTTTCAAGGAAAACGACATTTATATCTACTCCGTATAGATCAATACTGAATTGTATAGATCGATATTGAGTTTATATCTACTGGCATATCGATCGATATTCAATTATATCGACTGGCATATTGACCAATATTTCCACCCAATAATATGAAATAATTATGAAAATGCTCATGTCCGACTTAAAACACTATAAATAGAGTCTCTTGGGCTCAATTGTAGAAGACTTTTTCTCCCTCTTAGTTTTATCTCTCTAGTTATTAAGTATACAAACTCTTTGTTTTATTTTAATGTAATTTAGCTTCTTTTTTTTTTTTTTTTCCTTTGTTCCATTAAAACTCACCATGACTTACCCCATAACCATGAGTGAGTAGTGATCTTATGGGTTAAGTAAGAGAACGGGATTAGGGAGATGATTAGTAGGGTAATTAAGGTTTAAGGTTAACAATTAGGGTTTAGATTAGTTAATCATGAGTCCATGGGAGAGATTAAGATGAGGACTTGTGACAACCTTTTTCTCGTATCTCTCTTCCAAACTCTCTTTGAATATGATGTGTTAAAGAGAGTATCTAAGTGGTTAAGCTAAGTGTGATTCTCCTCTTAAGAACACTAGAACATCACTAGGTTCTTAATTGTGAATTGTGATGAATGTTTGCATGGGTTAAAGCCTTTAATTGTAGTTGTGCCCTTTCAAAGGCTCTTCTTAATGAGCACTAGAACATCACTAGATTCTTAAGAGAAACTAAAGAGTGTTAGTCATTTCTAATAAAATGTTGAGAAGGTTAATGACAATGGAAAGTAAACCTTCACATTAAGAAACACATAGGGATGTTAGTAGGATTGAATATCTTGTTCATTTCCCTTTCGAAGGCTTATATTTCTAGGCTAAATGTACGAGTGAACCGCTTCTCACTGACACATCATCGTGTTAACCGAATGGTAGATTGAGACAAACCCTTAAACGGAGTCTTTAATAACCTTAACCTCATGATAACCTATTTAGTGTCTTCTCTAGTCATCTATCATCTCTCTCATAAGACCCATACCTTTTATCGTTGTTTTCATCTTTTGTATTTATAAATCGCATTTACCAAGTTTTACTAGACAAAACCAAACAACCCCAAAACCCCTTTTATCTTACATCCGACTTCATATCTGGTTTTCAAACACAACTTAAATTTCCTAGCTCCTTTGGGTTTGATCCCTCGATTGCTACAACGAGTATTGCTTATACTTGGGCAAGCATTGAGGTGTTCCATGAATTTAAAGCTTGAAAAACACCGACCATCAAGGATCAGCATGAACAAGGATTTGTTTAATCTTGACAATGAGCAACTAGCCGCGTTAGGTCTATTCGGAAAACTGCAAATGAGAAAAAGGAAACAAGTTCATTTCGAACAATGGGAGATCAAGGAAAAAACATTCGATTGAATGAGAGAGGATAAATAGTTGATGTTGAAGACAACAGGCTGGACTACAATGGAAATCGAAGCGATCCAATTGTGCACTATGCCTAGACAATTTCTAATGAATGAACACCGACCGGAGGAGTTCTACACCAACCAATCGGAGATTATAATCCCATCGGCCCCACAAGCAAACTACATGATCAAGAATAGCACTTTTGAAATGGTGCAAGGAAAGCAATTAAACAGTTTCCCGCATGAAAACCCTATGTAGCATATTGGAAAGTTCGAGAGTCTTGGAGGAATCCGAACCAATGGAGTTACCACTGAATGTCTAAGCTGGTAACTTTTTCCCTATTCACTTGGCAAAAAGGCGATAAGATGGCTCAAACAACGCGAGTCGAAGTCACTGAAAACCTGGAATGAAGTGAAGAAATAGTTTATCAAGCACTTCTTTTGTGAAGCTAAGAGAGAAGAGATGCGAAAGAAGATATCAACCTTCAACCAAAACGAATTGGAGACTTTTAGCGAGACATGGGATATGTTTAGGTATTGGGTTCAGAGACTTCGCGTCGTCGAAGTGGGTGTCGACGTAGAAGTTTCAAGTCTTCTACCTTCTGTACTGTTGACCTGGTCTTCGACGCGGGCATTTTCCTGTGGCACGTCAGCAGCGTGGACCTCGACATACCTCCTCTTTATTCCTTTTCTTCATGTTTCCTTTCTTGATCCTTGTGCTTTCTTTTGGCTTCTTAGAGTTTATTACCTGCGAAACATAGACAAAAACACACATGCCCAACACATATGCTCTAAAGGTCCTAAAGCTAGTTCATACATTTTTTTATCACTTTAAGGTGCTAAAATGGATAGAAGAGGATAGTTTCACACTAAAAACTAGCAAAACTGACTAGCTAAGGAAGGTAAAATCTACCCCTATCACCACACTCAACACGCTTTCACATATCATTTTCTTTAAATAATGTATATAACTTTTCATACAACAAAATATAAGATATCTTAAAATACTACTAGGGCTAGGCATATTTCTTGAACCCGAAATCCGAACCCGGTCCCAACCCAAACAAACCAGTTCAGTACGAGTATGGGTTATGGTGAAATAACCGAATGGTACTTATGTTGAGGATCCACTGGGTTTTGGGTTAATTTAAACCAATCCGAAACCCAAATGGATGAACTGAAAGAGATAAGGAGGAGGAATTGATAGAGTGTAAAAAGTCTTATCCTTTTCTACTGCAAGTGCACAGTGAGTGCAGCTGTAGTATATAAGGTTATCGAACCCTAGAGACCGAGTAAGACACAGCAATGTTCTAGATTCAACTTAACCTAAGCCAAATGGTTTGTAACGAAATAAACTACTGAATTAAATTGACTGAGAGTGTATAAAATCGAGTGTGATCAATGGGAATAAGAGCTAGACCTAAGGTATTCCTAGGGATCGAATCCAAACCAATGACAAACCTATTTCTCTAAGGATTTCACTACAATTCCTAGTCTAGAACTCAAACACGATATTGTAAACTACCAACTCTCGTTGTATAATCTACCTATGCTTAAAGCCTGGATCAACAAGTCTCCTATGATTAATCCAATGCCTATCTCTAGATCAGCCTAAGCATGCATTCTAGTCAAGTTTGATATGTTCACATAAAACCTAGTACAAGTCTCCTATGATTACTAGATTAATTATGCTTAATTAGGATTTGTTCTAACTGCAGATAACACTCTCGTGTATACCTAGCAGTCTGCGATTCTTAACTCTAAGTGATCAGATTAGAATCAAGTTTAACACACTCCTAAATAAAGATTAGTTGTTGTAACCTAATGAATTCGATTATGTCATTGATTCTTCATCTAACCCTAATTTGGAACCCTAGGTCTAACAAAAGGAACTACTCAGACATGGAGATGAAAGAAAACATCATTGAATTGAAATAGTAAAAGAGAAATAACAGAGTTCAGGAATCTTCTCGAACAAACAACAGAGTATCGAATCCTTCTCTCCAAAGCTCTCAATGAATATCTATCTCTCAAGCTCTCAAATCTGTAAAAAATGCCCAGATACTAAAAAAGTCGTGGCTAAAGATATATAAAAGGGTAAAAACAAGTTTGGGCCGTTTCCTTTTCTTCCGGTCCACTTTCTGCTTGAAAAAAGAAATTGGCCCTGATTTGTCTCTTGCGTCGATCGACGCTGGTCAGAGTGCGTCGATCGATGCGCCTGCGTTGACCAAAGTCAACTCTCGCCACACTTAGCCATTTCTTTGGTTTTGCCTCTGTTTTATTCCACTTCTTAATTCCGTCCTTGCTGCTCCAAATGGGTCTTTTCTTCATCTTTTCTACCTACAAAACATCCAAATATGTACAAAAACAAACGGGATAAACCCGCAAAAACCATTATACATCAACTCCCCCAGACTTAGCCTTTGCTTGCCCTCAAGCAAAAACAAAGAACTAAACCCGAAGTCGAGGTTTGAAAACAAAGAATCTGATCCAATATAAACCAATGCAAACTCAGAGTAGACCACCATGTAATTCTCTGCCAAACTGCTTAACATCAGAAATCAATCTAATCCAAAGATCCTCCAAATCGCCATCTTAGCTGATTTTCACTGATGATCAAGTACTCAAGCCTTCTAGATTCGTTTCCCTTCCGATTACCAAACACTTTCAACTATCTACCGAATGGCTTTCTCTCTCCTCCAGACTTATTCATTTCTTTACTCTTTTTTTTTTTCTGTGTCAACTGCATGCTCCGAACAGCCAAGAAAAAGGCAGGTGCTATCGGGTTTTCATACTCCCTCACCCTTACATCTTTTTCATTTCCCATTCCCAGTGAAATTGAGTCCGAGACTACCCTCCACCGCAAGTCCGAGCTTCAGAGTTTCGAGAATCATCAGCATAATGAGAACACATCTCTAGCCTCAAAACGAAAACTCCGGGGCCTCATCAGAACACACAGAAGACATCTTTTTCTATTTTTTATTCAACAAGTCAGAAGAAGAGAGAATCATTACTGTTCTGGTTAAAAGTGTTGGCACGAATATGAGGAATCAAGCTGTTTTTATACCATCTCATCAGCTATTAAACGAACACATCGCAGCTGCGGTTCATTTGGAATCTCTCTGAACTTCGAACAGAATCAGTCAGTAAAGCTATTAGCAGATTTTCCATTAGTCACATCTGAAGTTAGTTCTGCAGCAATGGTCACTCAATAAAAAGTCAATGCAAATGGTTAAATAATGGATCATCATCTCAAACAAAATTTTGACTCAATAAAAACGACAAACTGACTCGATAAAATCCAAAAGACAAAAGAAAAAGAAATAGATTAGTACCAGAATCCTCCCCCAGACTTAACCAAAACCGTCTCGGTTTTTGATCAAGCTAGAAGAAAGGACAAAAATAAATAAAATAAAAGAAAATAAAAATGAAAATAAAAGAAAAGATGAAGGAAAAGAACCCAATCAAAACTGCCCGCTCTCTGACTCGGAGTCTGCAGCGATCTCATCCTCTGTGGCTGGTGAATGGTGCGCTGGTGGAGAAATGGACACGCGCGGTGGAATCACATCGTCTGAGCTGGAACAGCCTCGCACGATCTGTCGAATGCCACCCCACATCGACTTCAGAGTGCTCCTAACCCACTTCTTGTACTTCGTGTTATCCTCAAGATCATCATCAGTAATGTCAGGAAACTCGCCCAAATCAAATGCAGCAGCTGATGCGTGGCTCGAAGAAGGTCCAACAGCTGCAGCCTCTGCGCGAGCCTTAGATAGTCCAACTGCTGGTGGAGCTGTACCGCGTCTGCGACGTCCAGTGCTAGCTGGCGGCTGGTTGCTAACTGTAGGCATGAATCTCAAAGCTTCTGCGCAATCAATCGTACAGAACTCAGTAGGCAGGACCAGCGAATCCCGACGTCCATGAGCAGTGATGTAAGTGAGCTCAAATGGACCCTTCCCGCGAATCTGGTGACCAAGTCTCATGAAACTCTCGCCAATATAGAACTCATCTCGAAAGGGAGACTCCAAACCATCAGTCCGAATCTTCACGTATTTAAAGAAGGGATAGAGAAGACCTCAGAGAGATTCAGTCTTCTGGTTCTTGGATGGAGTGATTGCGCGAGTCTTAGCGACCTCCAATGTCTAAGCAAAAATCGCGGCGAAGTTGATGTCTGATACGTTTCCGATTCAAAAGATTGTAACTTTGAGAGAAATGAATAAAAAGACTCTGATTTTAGATAACTCCAAATGTGTAAGATCCGTTACAATGAAAGAAGATGACAATTAAAGATAAAACAATAGGGCAGAGTACTCTCTCATGCACCTACACACCAAAAGATGATCTCACTCATAAGATACCTCCAAACAACTTTCCCCTCCTTTATTTATAAGCTCTGACTGTACTGTAGTGACTCACACTCCCATCCTTATCTTGACAACTGCATACGTGTCTAAGAGCCGTTATTCTTCTGGTGCTCAGTTGTGCTTCCTTCCTTGCTCCTAGGTTTCCTGCGATACTTGAACAACAAGGGAGGTCGCTCCTGATCGTAACTCCCCACCGTAACAATACCCTCCCCTTTTTCAAGGACCTTGTCCTCAAGGTCGAAGTTGGGAAACTGCGCCTCAATTACACGTTTCTACTCCCACGTATTATCGAACTTGGGCAGACCTTTCCATTTTATAAGTACCTCTTCCTGTTTCGTGACCTTGTTGATTCTCAGCCCCACACAATCCTCTGGCTCGGCCTCAAGTATCCCATCTTCTGTAAGCTGAGCTGGTAATGGTAAGGGCTCCAGAGAGCTTCCCTTAACAGGCTTAAGCTGGGACACATGCACTGTGTCATGGATTCTGGATCCTTGGGGCAGTTTCAGTTTATAGGCAACCTCTCCTATCTTTGCCACTATTTCATAGGACCCGTAATACCTTGCAGACAGTTTTTCATTAACTCTCTTGGCCAAGGAATGTTGTCGGTAAGGTCTCAGTTTCAAGAACACATACTCCCCTACGCTGAACTGAACTTCTCTACGATGCTCGTCAGCTTTCTTCTTCATCTCTTGCTGTGCTTTGAGGATGCGTTGTCTTAGCAACTGAATCATAGCATCTCGTTCTTCCATTCTCTGTTCCAAATCAGCATTTGTCGTTGATCGGGGTTCGTACTTAAGCAAGGCTGGAGGTTCTCTCCCATACACTGCCTGAAAAGGCGTCATCTTTATAGTTGAGTGATGGGAGGTATTATAGCAGAGCTCTGCCCATGGTAAGTAAGGAGCCCAACCGCGAGGTTTGTCGCTGCAGAAACATCTGAGGTAAGTCTCCATCCCTCTGTTGGTTACCTCGGTTTGGCCGTCCGTTTGTGGGTGATAGGAAGTGCTAAAGCACAGCTTGGTTCCGGCTAGCTTGAAGAGTTCTGTCCAGAACTTGCTCGTGAATAACGGGTCTCGGTCGGATACCAGTGTTCGGGGATATCCGTGCAACCTCACGATCTCTTGAATGAAAACCTTAGCCACGGTTGGAGCATCGAAAGGGTGCTTGAGCTTGATAAAGTGAGCATATTTGCTCAGACGATCGACCACTACCATTACCACTTCGTATCCTTCTGACTTCCGCAGCCCCTCCACGAAATCCATGGAGACGTCCTCCCATACCTTTTGAGGAATTGGCAGTGGTTGAAGAAGCCCTGCCGGTGCCAACGTCGAATATTTGTGTCTCTGGCAAACTGAACATGCTGCCACATACTCTCTAATGACCCCCAACATTCCCTTCCAATAAAAGCATTCACTGATCTTCTTTTGAGTCTTAAGTATTCCTCCGTGTCCCCCATACTTACTATCATGAAACTCATGTAGAATTTGATTGACCAAGTGCGAAGGCGCTGGAACTACTGGTTTACCCTGCCTCAGGAGCCTTCCTTGTACCACCGAGTAGTCGGGATGTTGCTCGGGATCGGCCAACACTTCCTGCTTGAGTTTCCAGAGTTGTTTATCCTTGTTGACCTCTCCGTCTATCTCCTCCAGCTGCAACACCTGCGGAATCGACAGTGAAGACAACTGAGGGTCTTCTTCTCTTCGAGATAAGGCATCCGCAGCCCTGTTTTCTAATCCCGATTTGTACTGAATCTCGAATTCAAATCCCAAAATCTTCGTTAACCATTTCTGATATTCCATATTTACTTCTCGCTGTTCCAGGAGAAATTTCAGGCTTTTCTGGTCTGTCCTCACAATAAACTTCCTGCCTAAAAGATAGTGTCTCTATTTTTGTATGGCGAAAACTATCGCCATTAATTCCCGTTCATACACTGACTTCAATCTCTGCCGTTCTGTTAGAGCTTGACTGAAATAGGCTATTGGATGTTGGCGCTGCATTAGGACGGCTCCTAAGCCTACTCCCGAGGCATCCGACTCGACAATGAACGTGGTTGAGAAATCTGCTAGGGCTAGGACTGGCACCGTGGTCATAGCTGTCTTGAGTTGCTGAAACGCTGTTTCTGCCTCTATACTCCATAGAAACTGACCCTTCTTTAAAAGGGATGTGAGTGGCTTAGCTATGTCCCCGTAGCCCTTCACAAACTTGCGGTAGTATCCGGTAAGCCCCAAGAACCCTCTCAAGGCTTTGATATTCCTCAGGCTTGGCCAGGAAACCATGGCTTGAATCTTCTTCGGATCTGCAGAAACCCCTTTTCCTGATACAACATATCCCAAATACTCCACCTCTTCACAACCAAACTGACATTTCTTCTTGTTGGCGTAAAGCTTCTGCTGGTCTAACACCCTCAAAACCAGTTTTAAATGTTCCAAATGTTCCTCAATCGTCTTGCTATACACCAATATATCGTCGAAGAAAACCAAAACGAACTTCCTTAGATATTTCTTGAATACCTGATTCATAAGGGCCTGGAACGTCGCTGGGGCGTTAGTGAGCCCAAACGGCATAACCACGAATTCGTAATGACCTTCATGGGTTCGAAATGCGGTCTTGGGAACATCCTCCTTCTTCACCAAGATTTGATGATATCCTGAGGTCAAATCCAGCTTTGAAAAACATCTAGCCCCGTGGAGCTCGTCCAAGAGCTGATCTATCATCGAAATTGGAAAGCTATCCGGGATTGTCGCCTTGTTCAGTGCTCGGTAATCAACACAGAACCTCCAACTTCCATCCTTCTTTTTGACCAACAACACAGGGTTGGAGAACGGGTTGTTGCTGTCCTGAATAATTCCCGCCGATAACATAGCCGTGACTTGCTTCTCGATCTCTTCTTTCTGCTCCTGAGGGTACCGGAAAGGTCTCACGCTAACTGGCTTGGACCCTGGTTCCATGGTGATGCAATGCTCCTTACCTCTTGACGGTGGCAGCCCTTTAGGCTGGGCAAAAACCTGCGGATACTCTTGGAGAGTTTGCTCCAACTGACCCTCAAACTGTTTTCCCCATTTTTCCTTCGGCCCACTAGCTTGTAAACTCCCGAACTCGATCAACACTCCTTGCCCTTGGTCTTCTAGGGATTTCCACAGGGCTTTGAGAGTTATCGCAGCACACATTAGCTTGGGATCCCCTTGTAACACTATCTTCCTGCCATCGACCTTGAAACTTAGCTTCTGTAATTTCCAATTCACCTTAGTATCCCCCAAAGTTTGAAGCCATTGTATTCCCAAGATCACATCGGCGCTTCCCAGTTCAAGGGGTAGAAACTCGGCCCTTACGGTGTATTCCGCTAGCTGGAGGGACACTCCCGTACATACGCCTCGGCCCTGAACCGTGATTCCCGTTCCCATTACGATCCCATATTTTCTCGTCGGATTCACCTCTAGCTGTAAACTCTAAACCAGTTTCTCCGAAAGGAAATTATGCGTGGCCCCGCAATCAATCATGACCACCACAGCTTGATTCAAGATCTGGCCAACTAGCTTAAACGTCCGCGGGGATGATACTCCGGCCATAGAGTACAGAGAGAGCTCGGCTAATCCACACTCTTCGGTGATTTCTTGCGGTAGCCCGATCTCAGTCTCCCCGTCCCACTCCTGCTCAGTCCCATCGTCTTCCACCACTAACAACCTCAGTTCCTTCTGGGAGCAATTGGCAATTGAGTGCCCCTTCTCATCACAGCGGAAGCATCTCCCTTCTGTTCGTCTCACGGCGATCTCTGCGTGCGTCAGCCGCCGGAAAGGAGGTTTGATTCTATTGTGGTTTGCCTTAGGGTTAGGCTGAGACGGCGTCGTCCTGACTTTGGGGTTGTTGGCTGAAGAGGAGTTGGGCTTATTAGGATAAAGCCCAGAGCCACTTCGCCCACTAGAGAAGGCTAATGGGCCGCCGCTTCGGTTTTGGCCCACTCGCTCTCCCTTGTGTCCGTCACTGTACTTCGCCGCTGTCGCTTGAGCCGCCGCCGATGCATACGACTCCCATTTTTTGGAGTAAAACATCATCCTCTGAAGATTTTCCGGCTCAAACAATTTCACACCAGCTCTTGTCTCTGGTTTGAGGCCATTCAGGAAGGCTAGTTCGAGCATCTTTTCCGTCAGATCTGTGACCTGGGCTGTGATGTCCATAAATTCTTCGCAGTAGTTCCCGACGGATCCGACCTGTCGGAGTGCCAAGAGTCTCTCCCCAGCCGTCGAGTCCGGCTCCGTAGAGAACTGGGTAGCTATTCTCTGCCTCATGTGAGCCCAACTCTCAAAGGGGTCTTTTTCCAGTTGCCAGAGATACCATTTGAGAGCTTTCCCAGAGAAACAACACCTCACCTCTTCCATCTTCTGAGGTTCGGTGTAAAGTCCCACCTGAAAGAACTGCTCGATCCGAGCCAACCAGTCATCCACCTCCGTCCCGTCAAAGACCGGAAGTTCCAATCGGCGAGGGTTTTGGTTAGGCGCGTCTGGCTCCTTCCACGGCGGTACCCCATTAGGGTTTGTCTCCGTATATGCCGCCGCCTCAGGGAACAGCTGTGTGTACGGCCTTCCCGGAGGATAAGGTCTCTGTGGGTACGTCGTCTGTTCCATCGGTTGGTACATCGGGCCCTTCCCGTTGTTTCTCTCCAGTTGGGAGTCGACTCTAGAGGAGCCGATGTGACCCGTCGCCGCCGGCGACTCCTTTTCAAGGACAAACCTCTTCCTTTCGGCCTCGTTGTCGTCGAGCCTTTTGGTCAAGCTCTGCATCATCTTAAACATCTGTGCCGCAAACATCGGATCCTGAAAGCTCATCACTGTTTCGTTCAGTGCAGGAGTCTGAGAGCCCTCCATGGCCGACGAAGCTTCTGTTCGCTCTGTCACCGGTGAAGGTGGTTTTTCTGGACTCATCTTTCGCCTGAATCTTCCCTGGGATCAAACAAGCTCTGATACCAAGCTGATACGTTTCCGATTCAAAAGATTGTAACTTTGAGAGAAATGAATAAAAAGACTCTGATTTTAGATAACTCCAAATGTGTAAGATCCGTTACAATGAAAGAAAATGATAATTAAAGATAAAACAATAGGGCAGAGTACTCTCTCATGCACCTACACACCAAAAGATGATCTCACTCATAAGATACCTCCAAACAACTTTCCCCTCCTTTATTTATAAGCTCTGACTGTACTGTAGTAACTCACACTCCCATCCTTATCTTGACAACTGCATACGTGTCTAAGAGCCGTTATTCTTCTGGTGCTCAGTTGTGCTTCCTTCCTTGCTCCTAGGTTTCCTGCGATACTTGAACAACAAGGGAGGTCGCTCCTGATCGTAACTCCCCACCGTAACAATGTCGTGGTTCCGGTCCATGTTTTTGCCATAAGGAAAATGATGCCCAATGGTGTAATGCAGAAGAGACAACTGATCCTTTCTCATCTTGCCTGACTCCATCTTGCACAAGAGAGTGCTATCCTACAGCTTCAAGAACATGCGCAAAACTGGATGATGGATCTCTGAATGCAGCACGTTGGAAGACTGATAATAAGGCTTGCCCGAAATCTCCTTCCACAATGAGTTACACTCGTCAGACAGATCTGGAATATCATACTTCCTATCCCTCTCGTTGAAACCATAGAACTCACAGATCTTCTCAAACGGCACATGATAGGATTTACCGTTGAGGTTGAAAGACAGCCGACCTCCAGTGTTATACTCAGCACCATCTTCATAGGTGATCCAACAGGAAGCTAAGAACTGGCGCACGAGATCTTCACACAATGGATAGGGACGAACCAGCATGTTTCCCAGACCCAAATCAGCAGACATAGTCTTCAAGTACCCGTACCAATCGATCCTCTTCATGAAGTTCACATCCATCACATTAGTGTGCACCATCTTCATCTCGAGAAACCCGTTATAGAAGTAACTGTCATACTCGTCCCAAGCATCCTGGTACTTCTTCTTCGTGTACGCTGGCTTCTTCTTGATATCTTTCCAAGTCTGACCTCCGAGAGTAGGCAACTGAAAAGGTCCCGATCTTGGCCATCTGATAGCAGCTGGTGGCGCAGAACTCTGACCAGCTTGCATTGCAGACGTAGGTCGTTTCTCACTCCTCTTCCTCTCGAGTCTGATCCTCTTAGCCTCTTGTGTCTCTTGAGTCTCTCGAACCATCTGCAAGATAAACACAGCAAAATATTCGCAAAAAGCGATCATATTAGAACCGAAAAATCCAAAACCTCAATCAATCCATCAATCCATCTCAACATCACTTTCTAACATCCTAATGAGCATGAGCAAGGTACTAATCAAGTCTAATTCGTCCTTAAACATGAAAGAATTCGCAAACCACCATGAATATACCATTAAGAACAATGAACTAATCAAAACTTGACAAAAACGTGAATCCATTCAAAACCAATCGCATAATCCGATAAGTCTATCCCTAATGAACCATAATCATCAAAGAATCAACAACAAATACCAAGAAATCAAGAGATCGAATTTCTCATAATATTTGAAAAAAATTGGACTGAAAATCAGCCAAAACAGTGCCATACCTTGCTCAAATGCTCAAAACAATGCCAAAATCAGAGAGGGGACGAAATTCCACCCAAAATAGACTCTTGAATCACTTAATTTGGTGTAAAAATGAGGATTTTAGGTTTTGGAGAGGTGATGATTAAGTTTGGTGGCGGAAGAGAGAAGAAGAAAGGAAGAAGAAGTCAGGGGAAAAAGGTGGGATTTCCGAGTCAAACCCGGAAAGTTCCGGGTCAACGCGCGGGTTGGGCGAGGGCGTCGATCTACACAGTGGGAGCGTCGATCGACGCTTGGGCAGGGAAAAAGTCACGGGTATTATGTCGATCGACACTCCAATGAGAAGCATCGACCGATGCTGGATGGGGACTCAGGGTGGTCAAAATATTTTTGTTTTTTTTATGTTATTTACACCCTAACTAAATAATTAATAATTGTCCTAATACTAATTAAAAACGAAAATTATCCTAAAAATCCTAAAAATAAAACTGAAAAGCACAACTTACAAGTGGGTTGCCTCCCACTAAGCGCTTGTTTACAGTCGTTAGCACAACTTTGTCTGAATCAGGCGACTGGCGGATCCGAAACGGGAATTTCTTCACCATCCGGTACTTCTTCTTGAGCCCAATAATGTTTTAGTCGCTGGCCATTCACAGTAAACTGACTTCCATCCTTGTCGTTATACTGCACAACAGCTCCATACGGGCGCGCTTCTTTCACAGTGAAAGGACCTGACCATCGAGAACGCAGTTTACCAGGAAACAACTTTAAAGGAGAGTTAAAAAGAAGAACCTGGTCATTCGGCTGGAAATCGCGGGAAATGATCTTGCTATCATGATATGCTTTCGTCCGCTCTTTGTAAATCCGCGAGTTCTCATATGCCAAATGTCTCATCTCGTCAAGCTCGTTCAACTGGATCATCCGCTTCTTCCTGGCTTTATTGAAATTGAAGTTCAGCTTCTTGATCGCCCATTCTGCCTTGTATTCAAGCTCAACCGGCAAATGGCACGGTTTTCTGTAAAGCAGATGGAATGGCGTAGTTCCTAGCGGTGTCTTGTACGCGGTTCTGTATGCCCAGAGTGCATCATCTAGCTTCACAGCCCAGTCTTTTCGCGTAACTATAACCGTCTTCTCGAGAATCTCTTTGATCTGCCGATTAGAAACTTCGACATGTCCATTTGTCTGAAGATGGTAAGGAGTAGCAACCTTGTGCATTACACCGTGTTTCTTCAGCAGCTTGGCAAACACCTTATTGATAAAATGGGTGCCACCATCACTAATAACCACGCGCGGAACTCCAAACCTCGGGAAAATGATAGACTTGAACAACTTCAAGATTACACTTGCATCATTAGTAGGGCTCGCAATTGCTTCGACCCACTTAGACACGTAATCCATAGCGACTAAGATATACCGATTCTTGTACGACGACGGAAACGGTCCCATAAAATTGATGCCCCAGGAGTCAAAGACTTCAACCTCAAGGATAAAGCTCTACGGCATCTCATGTTGCTTACTGATTGTCCATTTCCTCTGACACGCATCACACTTCGAAACAAAACAGTGAGCGTCTTTGAACATTGTCGGCCACCAGAAACCTGCTTGTAAAACTTTGGCAACTGTCTTGAAAGTAGCAAAATGGCTTGCGTAGCTCGAACCGTGACAATGATATAGCACTTCTGGAACCTCTAATTCTGCCAAGCATCTTCGATAAATACCATCTGAACAGTGCTTGTAGAGGTATGGCTCATCCTAGAAGTATCGTCTGATCTCGCGCAAAAACTTCTTCTTCGCATAACCGGTGAACTCATTAGGTTCTTCACCTACAGCAAGAAATTTCACAATATCGTTAAACCATGGACGAGTAGAAATCTGCGCGCAAAACTTTTCAGAACCCTCAAACAGTTGCCTGAAACCAAAAGGATTCGTCTTGGCCTTGCGTCGATCGACGCTGAACTCTCTTCACCAATTCTTGGACGAATTTCAGTGCAAATGCCTCCCATATGTGCTTTGACCATGTAAACGTGTTCCTCGCGAAGATCATCATTGATAGGAACGGACTCATCTACTCGAAGGCGAGATAGATGATCAGCAACTCCATTCTCTATGCCTTTCTTATCCCGAACCTCTATGTCGAACTCTTGTAGAAAAAGAATCCAACGCAGCAAACGAGGTTTCGTGTCTTTCTTCGCCATGAGATACTTCAGCGCAGAATGGTCTGTATGAACAATAACCTTAGAACCAACCAAATACGGCCTGAACTTCTCAAAAGCAAATACCACAACAAACAGCTCCTTTTCGGTGGTAGCGTAGTTTCTCTGAGCTTCATCTAGCATGCGACTCGCATAATATATCACATGAAGCTTCTTCTCAATTCGCTGACCCAGCACTGCTCCTACCGCAAAATCACTGGCATCACACATTACCTCGAAAGGCAAATCCCAGTTTGGTGGTTGTACAATAGGAGCACTCACCAACGCGTTCTTCAACGTCTGAAATGCAGCCATACACTCATCAGAAAACACGAAAGGAACATCCACACAGAGTAGCTCGGTGAGTGGTCGCGCGATCTTAGAGAAGTCCTTGATGAATTGTCTGTAGAAACCCGCGTGACCAAGGAAACTACGAATATCCTTCACATTCTTCGGAGGCTGAAGAGTAGCCATTACTTCAATCTTCGCTCGATCTACTTCAATACCTTTCTCTGAGATTCGATGACCGAGAACGATTCCATCTTGGACCATGAAGTGGCATTTCTCCCAGTTTAAAACCAAATGTTTCTCTTCACATCTCTGAAGCACTCTACACAGGTTCTCAAGACAGTCAGCAAAAGATGATCCGTGAGCCGAGAAGTCATCCATAAAAACCTCGACAATGTCTTCTATCATCCCTGAGAAAATCGCCATCATGCAGCGCTGAAAGGTCGCAGGAGCATTACACAGTCCGAATGGCATTCTGTGATATGTATAAGTACCATAAGGACAGGTAAACGTCGTCTTCTCCTGGTCATCAGGATGAATCGGGATTTGGAAGAAACCCGAATATCCATCGAGAAAGTAGTAGTACGGATGGCTGGCGAGTCTCTCGAGCATCTGATCGATAAATGGCAGCGGAAAGTGATCTTTGCGCGTAGCAGCATTCAACTTCCTGTAGTCTATACACATTCGATGCCCTGTAATCGTTCTTGTAGGTATCAGCTCATCCTTATCGTTCTTCACCACTGTCACTCCACCTTTCTTTGGCACCACGTGTACAGGACTAACCCATGAGCTGTCTAAAATGGCATAGATAATCCCAGCTTCGAGGAGTTTAAGGATCTCCTTCTTCACTACTTCTTTCAGATTCGGATTCAGCTTCTCTGGTTTTCCACTGAAGTCTTTGTCTCGTCCTCTAGATGAATCCTATGCATGCACAACTGGGAGATATACCTGTAAGATCATCCAAAGAATACCCAAGTGCCTTCCGAAATTTTCTCAACTTGCTTAAGAGCAAGGTGGATTCGGCGTTATTCAATCCAGAGTTTATGATAACAGGATATGTGGAGTTAGGGCCAAGAAATGCATACCTCAAACCTGCTTTAAGCGTTTTTAACTCCACCTTTGGAGCTTTGTCTGCGTCCCAATCAACCTTTCTCGCTTCCTTTCTTGAGTGTTCAGGAACCTCAAGCTCAGCTGCTGCGACCATCTTGCTAATGTGCTTGCCAGAGTCCAGCAATCTTGCATAGCATGTAGCTTCTTCACTCAGGTACCCTTGCTCTCCTCCAGCCTTAACCAACGCCACTTCAAGAGGATCTTTGGTGATTAACTCCTCAAAAACGTGGCTAGATGTGTCATCTAGGGTATCCACCATGAAAGTCTGCCCATCGATGGTAGGACGTTTCAGCATCTTGTTCATATCAAATGACATGGTCATATCATCTAACTGCGCCCATTTCTGCAGTCAATGATGGCTCCTGCAGTTTCCAAGAATGCTCTCCCAAGGACAAAGGGTGTATGATCATACTTGAGTACGATAAAATCAGCAGGTATCCAGCACTCGCCAATCTTGACTGGAACGTCTTCTAGAAGTCCTTCAGGATGTCTGCACGATCTATCTGCGAGAACCAGGATGATGTTGGTCTCTTCGAAGTTAGTCATGCCAAGCTTCACAGCTACATAGTAAGGCATGAGGTTCACACTAGAACCGAGATCACAAAGAGAGCGCTCTAAGTCATGTCCAGCTATGCTGCAATGTAGCACAAAGCTTCATGGATCCTTCATCTTCTTTGCCATCTTGCCTGCTATCATTTGTGAGCACGTATCTGAGATCATCAGAGATCCTTCTTCTAGACTTACTGCGTTGGTCACCATCTTCTTGACATACTTGCGTAGAGTGGGTGCCATTTGGCATGCTTCGAAGAATGGTATGCGAACAGACAAGTCTTCCAAAATCTTCTTACACCTCGCGTCTTCTAATTCCTTCTTAGACAGCTTAGAGGCCTTAGGGTAAGGTAATTTTGGTTTGTAAGGGGTCACAGGTGGCTTGGAGATGTCTTTAGATGAAGAAGAATGAAGCTTGGCGTCCAGGGCGGAGCGTCGGTCGACGCTGGCTGTCTAGCGTCGATCGACATAATGTTCGTGATTCTGAGAAGGCCTAGCGTTGATCGACGCAGGTGCAGCGTCGTTCGACGCTAGCACTTGATGGGGGACTTCTTCTTCAAAAACTTCCATGTCTTCTTCTTCTGTAACATCCTCAATCTCAACTAGCTCTTTCGTGGATGACTCAATACCATAATTAGGCGTGTATTTCTTCCCACTTCTCGTCTGTAACGCGTTACAATGTTCGCGCGGATTCTGCTCGGTCTTACCAGGAAATTGATCGGGCTGTCTCTTAATTCCTTCAGCATTCTGCGCAACCTGAGTATCCAAATGCTTCATATGAATGTTAATAGCATCAAACTTCCGGTTCATATCTTCATAGACCTTGTCGATCTTGCCATTGAAGGTATGAGTCATCTTGTTCTGACCTTCGAGAATCTGCTCTAACAAGCCCTGAACAACATCTTCAGACTTAGCAGCAGCTGGCTTCTGATAGTCATTCGAACCATAAGTCCGCGTATAACCCTAATTTTGTGCATTCTGCCTCGTAAACTGTGATGAAGAAGAACCATACCCAGCTTGATTACCTTGGTAGTTGTTGAAATTGCGATTCTGGTAACCATTGTTGTTGAAGTTGCGGTTCTGATACTGATTCCTCTGACCTTGGAACCCAGCTCCAGCAACATAATTAACATTCTCTTCCTCTGGTGGTGCTTCAAAGACCTCAGCTTCATCTGCGAAACTGACCTGTTTAGTAAGTTGGCGCAGCATGCTATGCATTGAATTCAACTGAGCTTCTAGCTTGCTCAGATCAGTGCCTTAAGTAACACCAATACGCGCACGTTCCTCATCAATCTTCTTGGTGGAGTTACTCTGAGTGAGGTTCTGAATAAGCTTCTTGGCAGCTTCAGGATTCCTTGTCTTGAAATCACCATCACTCGCAGAGTCCATAGCAACTTGGTATCTCCAATCACAACCCTTGAAGAAGGTGGTGAGTAACTGCAGCTCGTTGAACCCATGGTGTGGATAGTCACGCTGATAATTCTTAAATCGCATCCAAGTAGCCTTGAAAGCTTCTTTAGGACCTTGTACAAACGTGGATATCTTGGTCCTTAGATCCTCTGACATGGCTTCATCATAGAAGTATAGCAAGAACTCCTTTCGCACTTCTTCCAAGGTAGTCAGCGACCCTGTTGGCAATGAGTTCAACCAGCTAAGAGCTTCGTCAGCCAATAAGTATGGGAACAGTGTCAAGTGAAGGTAGTCACTGCTCACTCCTTGTATCTTGATCCCAACGACAATCCTCTCGAAGTGCTCCAGATGATCCATCGGGTTTTGAGAACTCATCCCGTGGAATTGCTTCTGCCCTGCCAGAGTGTAATACTGAGGCTTCAACTCAAAATCATTCCTCTCGAACCCAGGTGGTCTGATGGCTGAACGATTATGGTAGAAAGTGTCTGGCCTATTGAAGTCTGCCAGAGTGGGCTGAGGAGGAGGTGGTGGATCAGCATGCGGTTTTGGAATAGCAATGTCATATCCATGGGCATCCACTCGCTGGCCTTGAGTGTTGTACAGATTTCCTTGAGGATCAGTAATGCTCCCATCTTCATTGCGTAAGAGAACCATAAATGGAATCTGGTGTGGTGGAACAGCGGCCATTCTTGCTTCTCTTTCTTGGCGATCTCTTGCTTCTCTTGCTTCTCGCCTGTTTCTTCTTTCCAACCTTGCTAACTCGTCGTTGGAAAGGTCTTATAGCTCTGTATCGTTGTGGCTCCTTGTGATAGCACGAGGCATGCACCTGAAAGTCACAGAGATAAGCAGAAACTGTAAGTAAACAAAGAAGTAAAAGACTTAGTCTCAAATCTACTACTAGAAATCTTATTTGTCTTAAACTCAGTCCCCGGCAACGGCGCCAAAAACTTGATAGAGTGTAAAAAGTCTTATCCTTTTCTACTGCAAGTGCACAGTGAATGCAGCTGTAGTATATAAGGTTATCGAACCCTAGAGACCGAGTAAGACACAACAATGTTCTAGATTCAACTTAACCTAAGCCAAATGGTTTGTAACAAAATAAACTATTGAATTAAATCGACTGAGAGTGTATAAAATCGAGTGTGAATAAGAGCTAGACCTAAGGTATTCCTAGGGATCGAATCCAAACCAATGACAAACCTATTTCTCTAAGGATTTCACTACAATTCCTAGTCTAGAACTCAAACACGATATTGTAAACTACCAACTCTCGTTGTATAATCTACCTATGCTTAAAGCCTGGATCAACAAGTCTCCTATGATTAATCCAATGCCTATCTCTAGATCAGCCTAAGCATGCATTCTAGTCAAGTTTGATATGTTCACATAAAACCTAGTACAAGTCTCCTATGATTACTAGATTAATTATGCTTAATTAGGATTTGTTCTAACTGCAGATAACACTCTCGTGTATACCTAGCAGTCTGCGATTCTTAACTCTAAGTGATCAGATTAGAATCAAGTTTAACACACTCCTAATTAAAGACTAGTTGTTGTAACCTAATGAATTCGATTATGTCATTGACCTTCATCTAACCCTAATTTGGAACCCTAGGTATAACAAAAGGAACTACTCAGACATGGAGATGAAAGAAAACATCATTGAATTGAAATAGTAAAAGAGAAATAACAGAGTTCAGGAATCTTTTCGAACAAACAGCAAAGTATCGAATCCTTCTCTCCAAAGCTCTCAATGAATATATCTCTCTCTCAAGCTCTCAAATCTGTAAAAAAAATGCCCAGATACTAAAAAAGTCGTGTCTTAAGATATATAAAAGAGTAAAAACAAGTTTGGGTCGTTTCCTTTTCTTTCGGTCCACTTTCTGCTTGAAAAAGGAAATTGGCCCGGATTTGTCTCTTGCGTCGATCGACGCTGGTCAGAGTGCATCGATCGATGCTATGCCTGCGTTGACCAAAGTCAACTCTCGCCACACTTAGCCATTTCTTCGGTTTTGCCTCGGTTTTATTCCACTTCTTGATTCCGTCCTTGCTGCTCCAAATGGGTCTTTTCTTCATCTTTTCTACCTACAAAACATCCAAATATGTACAAAAACAAACGGGATAAACCAGCAAAAACCACTATACATCAGGAATGTACGATACTTATTTAGTTTTTCTGTACAAGGCAAAAAATTTCTAAAGTTTCCTGTTTTGATTTGGATAAATTTTATTTCTCTTTATGATTGTCTTTATCTATGTTTGCTAAATTTGTTGTTATTAAGTTCTAAGTTATTCTTTTTCTATGTCGATTTGAATCTGCATTATAGTATTGTGAAGTGATGTGTATTTGCAGTTGTATTACTTGATTAGAGCATGAATGAGTTAGGACAAAAACTAAAGCATTCAACTCTTCAGTTACGACGTAATCTAAGTTAGGATGAAACTAATTAAAGATTAATCTCTTTAGTTGTTAACTTAGTTTTAATCTCTTTATTTGTATTCTGCAATAGGTTTGCCTCGCAGAAGATGTAATAAGGTATTGAAAACTTGTTAAATGTGTAATACAAGTCTAATGTAAAAATTTATTGTAAAATAACCTAATCTGAACTGAACTCGTATGGATGATGGGTTTTTAGCTTACACCCCAAACCGATTTGAACCCTGCATAACCCGAATCTCACCTGACCAGATGTTTCGTAATATTCCAAATGGGACCTATAAGTCTATACCTGAAAACCCAAAAACCCGAACTACCCGAATCGAACCCTATTGGATACCCGAACGTCCACCCCTAAAATACTATCAGGATATTTGTTTATTGGAATCGTATCTTTTTTTGGAAAAAGATTTCCATACTAAAGATATGTTGCAAAATGTTTACAAACATTAATTTGAATTTTTTTTTGATGATACGTTATATTTAATTTTAATTTTGGATAATTTTTATTTTATTTTATAATTTCTAAAATAACTTATTTTTTTAACCAATTTTAGCAATTCCAGATCAGATCTAAATAAAATATTCTTTATTAAATTTATAATATATAAATAAATATAAAGAGTAAAATCTAGTTAGTAGATATTTTAAAATAATTAGTAAAACAATTGTGAAAACATAGTTTAAAGTCATTTAAAAATAAGAGGTATATAATGAAAAATAGAAATTTTAACTAAAACATTTTAATCAGTAAATTGAAAAAATATGATATTAAAAAATTCATAAATTATTACACCTACAATTAAAATACAATTATTATAAAAATTAACAAAATATACAAACAAGTTTATTTAAATAAGATATATATATAAACTAAATAAACACCTATATTGAACTATGAAAAATTTGGATTTTATTTGAGTGAAAATTAGAAGTAAAAAGTAGGTAGTTTGGAAAGCAATAATTTGGGGAAAGAAAAAAAAAGTCGAGGTTCACAAGCCTTGAAACTAAAAGCTAATGGATAAATTAGAAAAACCAAACCACTCCAATGCAAACCAAGCTAAGTCAGCGTTGAGACGAATAAAGATTGGCAAAGCTCGAGTTCGGGATTTGGATTTACAAAGTGTCGAATGATCAATAGTCATATTTTGGATCAAATTATTTTTTCACAGTCTTTAACACAAAATTAAGATATAAGAATTTCATAACCAAAGGGATTTAGTGTCATAACTCCACGATTTGCTATTAATTTTGAGAGTTTTGGCTTTGACGATAAAATGTTCAAAAAACCTATTTTTCTCCTCATTCATCAGACATAAAAAATTCCGCAATCCCTTCGAATTTTGAGTGAGTTTGTTAGTACAACATAGTTGTAAGTTAACCGGTTTTTATCTTTTTTTTTGGCAATGTGGATTGGATTAAATGCCTTACAAAAGGCCCAAATATAGAGTTGAAACAAAGAAAAGGCCCAAATACAGTGGCTAAACATCAAGATGAGGAGATTATGTACAGGTCTACTGAAAGGAAGAACAACAAAGAACATACGAGAGAAGAATTAATCTACGGTGGACAAAGCTATCAGAGATCCGAAAGCTTGTCTATGTCCAAAAGAGGCTTAAAACAAGGGCCAAAGCCACACGCTATAGAGGCTTAAAACAAGGGCCAAAGCCACACGCAATATACCCATTCTAGAGATGATGTTGAGTATCACTTCTAGCGTGACTCTTTGCAACCATAATTGTTGTGGAATGACACAATGATAACTTATGATTCCGATAACGATATTTGAGTTTCAGTTAGTCTTCGAGGAGATGTTGAATGGAAGTGCAATCTTCTAAGTGTTGTATCGTTGAATTTTCCCAGAATTCCCATGGTAGCTACATGAATAGATTCCAAATGTCTTCGGAAATTCCAACACTCTTCCCCAATTGGAATAGAAATCAACATTTGATGCTTAATTCTAGGTAGCTAACCGACAACAAGTATTAAGAACAATCCTAGATGAAGACACATAAGATAAATCATAGTATCATGATATAATCAACAATTCTTCATCAACCTTTATGAAAACCATTGACCTAACTAATTAACTACTCAGACATTGTGATTGAATTTAACCTCATGTATTAAACAGAAAACATAAAAGAAACCAAGAATAGAAATAAGGAGTCAGATCTCTCTTCTCCCTTAACAAAAAAAAATAAAACTTGGCCTAAACAATGGCCTAAACAAGTAACTATATACATATGATACGTCCTTGGCAAAGCTAAAAGAAATAGGAAGTCGGTTTCCAAATCTGTGCAGAAAAAGGAAATGTCCACTATGTCGCTGCATGTTGTGTCGATCGACAAAGTTGATGTGTGCCGGTCTACACACTCCGTGTTTGACTGGTCAACCCTCGAAAATCATAATATTCGACTTTTCTTTAAATCAAACCGGTTTCCGCTCTTTTTCAGTCCAATCTATTTTTAGTACCTATAATCCCTATAAAAACCCACAAATAGACTCGAACACCTACATAAAAACCGTAAAAACCAAAATATATAATATCCTATGATAAATTTAAACTAAAGGCAAATATGACATTTAACATGTATGAAATACCTATTCATCAAATGATTTTAAAAATATTTTTTTATAAAGTATGCTAAAAAAACTTAGAAATTTCCACAAATATATATATATATATATATATATATTTATTTGTTAAAGAAATTTCCACAAATATTTCTCTTTATTAATTAAGAGTGGCCCCAACTTCCGAATACTTTTTGTTTTATAAAGAAAGACACAAGTTGCTTTTATTAAGAATGACACGTTACAAATTTTTAAATAAGAATGAACGACTTATAAAATCTATACTATATAAAAGTTGGAGCTATAGTGTTCTAAGGTTTTCCACATGGGATTTAAGTCCACCAATCGTATCATTACACGTCAGCAGTTAAAAAAAATAGAAAGCTAACAAAAAAAGGAAATTTTTCCAATCCACCAATCGTATCATTACACATCAGCAGTTAAAAAAAATAGAGAGCTAACAAAAAAAGGAAATTTTTCCGTCACCATAGGATTTAAATCCACCAATAAGCATATGTCACCTAATTTTCCAAACTTAAGTAATATCTGTATTATGAAGTTTTCTAAATTATAAAATAGTGTTGTTAAAAGGAAATAATTTATGAGATATATAATTTTACATTTTAAACAATTTAAGATTTTTTTTAATTTTTAAAACGTTTTCCTATTTTCCAGGTTTTTTCTTATGATCTTTTTAAAAAACTAATTGTTTTATTAATTTCCATATGTTTTGATGTTATAAAATGATTTTAATTAAAACAATATATTATAAAATGATTTTAAATATTGAAAACATGTTCCATAATACTTTTAACATAAAAAGTTGCTATTTTCATAATTAAAATAGTGTTGTTCTTAGGAAATAATTTATGAGATATGTAATTTTTACATTTTATAAACTTTTACATTTTTTTTTAAATTTTAAAAACGTTTTTCTATTTTTCAGGTTTTTTCTCATGATATTTTTTAAAAATTAATTGTTTTATTTATTCCCATATGTTTTGATGTTATAAAATGATTTTATTAAAAAAAATATGACAAAACGATTTTAAATATTGAATACATGTTCCATAATACTTTTAACATCAAAAGTTACTTATTTTATAATTAAAATAGTGTTGTTCTTAGGAAATAATTTATGAGATATGTAATTTTACATTTTATAAAATTTTACTTTTTAAATTTTAAAAACGTTTTTATATTTTTCAGGCTTTTTCTTATGATCTTTTTAAAATATTAATGGTTTTATTAATTTCCATATAATTTGATATAAAATGATTTTAATTAAAAAGTATTATAAAACGATTTTTAAATATTAAAAAATGTTACATAATATTTTTAGCATAAAAATTATTATTTTCATAATTAAATTAGTGTTGTTAATAGGAAATAATTAACGAGATAGGTAATTTTTACATTTTATACAATTGTAGTTTTTTCAATTTTTAAAAATGTTTTTATATTTTGAGGCTTTTCTTATGATCTTTTTAAAAAAAATTAATGGTTTTATTAATTTCCATATGTGTGATTTTATAAAATGATTTAGTTAAAAAATATTATAAAATGATTTTTAAATATCAAAAAATGTTCCTTAATACTTTTAACATAAAAACTTACTATTTTCATTTTTTTTTTTTTTTTGATTTTCAAATTTAAGACGAATTTATTAAGTTTTTTGTACAATCGGTTAAGAGGTAAACCCGTAGTTGGCATGATTTTCTATTTATTAAGACAAGAGACTCGGTCTCTAGCATTTTAAAAAATTTTGTTTGATTTATTTTGTTTTGGATCCCTATGGTACGAAACGATACAAAACAACAGAAGCAGCTAGAAAGGTAAAAAAGGAAAATATAATGCAAAAGTATTCAATTTCAAAAGTTTTAGTTACTTTTAGACTCTAAGTTTAATGTGGGTTTAAGATCAGATCATATATCAATCTTCATCGTTTGGTTAATTGTGTTTGACAAGTATATGAAGTATTTTTAAATAGATGTCTTTGTTAGTTCACTTATCTTACTTGGAATGTTAAATAATTAGTCATTGTTTCTTTCATTTCAAATTAGGTCGAATGTGAAAATGAGACAGAAACCAAAATGAGTATTAGTCGTCGATGTAAAAAGTTAGTAATTTTTTATTCATACGAGACAAGTTTTGGAAGCATGGATAAAAGGTTTTTATTTTTATTTGGTAGAATTTTTTGTGTTCTTTATTGTTTTCCAGCAAAAAAAATATTAAATCTATTATGAAGAACTCTATTTAAGAAAAAACTGGTTATCCATCTTTTCTCAATAATCTCTTATATAAAAAAGAAAATTTATATGTGGTATACGCTTCTGAAACATTCTTTATGAAAACATTTGTTTATAGAAGTATAAAATTATATTATCTTCATGTTTGTAGATCCACTTTTGATAGTCTTCAATTGAATACGAAAACACCATTAGATTTTGATAACTCAAGGAACAAATCTATAAAGATAGTATGATCATGAATTTATGGCTTGAAGTTTAAGGGAAACAATGAAAGATACGAGTTAAGAAAATGTTAATATGACAAATGATGACAATAGGTGGAGGACCAAACATGTCAAACTATATATGCTACAATTTCATTGTCACTAGATAGGTAAAGTAAACGAGAAATTTTACATTGATCGATTAGTGCATGCATGGTGCTTCTTATGTTTAGTTTCAAGTGAGATTGACAATCATTTTGGGGTTTGAATGATTTTTAATATGTCATCAATATGCTGCGAGTAAGAATTTGCATATTAGTTTGCATTTCGATTTGTAGTTTATGTCGAAAAATTTGTTGATTAAACTATCTGAGGAACTTGAATTGAGTTTTTTTTTTTTGTTTTTTCATGATCTCAATAAAAATATTAGTTGTATATATATCTTATTAACAATATCCTAAACATTACGCGTGGGTACAAACCTAGTATCATTATTAAGAATTGCTTCTAAATGGTTGATGATGTATTTTTGTTCGGTTGAGAGATTGCTTCTTGAGACGAATTCAGTATTTACAATATGACTTGACAGAAAACAATGTATAAAAAATTGTAAGTTGGATTCATTCTTAATAAAAAGTTGTTTATACGACTTGAGTTAGGTCTTTCTTTATAAAACCAAAAGTATTCATAACTTGGGCATTCTTAATTAATAAAGATAGAAATAATTGTGGAAATTTCTATGTTTTTATGAACATACTACACGGAATATTATATTAAAAATCATTTGTTAAATAGGTATTCCATACATGTTAAATATCATAATTTCCTTTAATTCAAACTTATCTTAGGAAACAAACGAAAATGTAGGATGTTTATCTTATTCAGGTTAGGTAATTCATGTGACATGCGTGGATTTGAGAAATTTACGAAATGTTTTAATTTTGTAATATTGTAATTGATCAGCAGTAAAGTTAATAATACTTGATATAGATACGTTACATTAGAATGAGTTATTTGTAAAATGTTAGTATTTGATAAGAAAATTCAAAACTTTAAAGACTCTCTGTTAATTAGGCAGTGTTAAACGTATAAAATTTGAAAGTTGAAGAATTTTTTTTTTTTTCAAAGCTACCTCTCCACATGGTTTCGATGGTTTCAGCCTTAACATCATATTTGTGGTTCATCAAAGACTCTAATTCTCCAGCTTCACATCAGCTTCGTTATCCATCTACTTACTATGTTTCGCATAGCGGCTGTACTACATTTACTTCTTAGTCTCTTTCATCTCTGATTTTAATGTTTCATCCATCTCAAAATGTAATCATACTTGGGTTTGAAAGATGAATAAAAGAGACTTAAAAAAAAAAAAAAAAAAAAAAAATTTGTATTGTAACGAAAGTTGAAGAATTATAACGAAAAAATTAGTTGGTGTAGTTTGTTTGGGTATATTTGTGCATGTTGTAGAAATTCGGATATATTATTTTTAAGCCAAACCTCCAAATATGCTATGTTGGATCCGTATTATTGTTGTATTGTTGGGTGATTGACCATATCAATCGAAATTACTAGCCATCATGATCTATACTCGATTTACACAAATATAAATGACCTTTGATGGCAACTCACCTTCAATAAAAAAAATTATTAGTTTTTGTTTATTTAATAGTTGTTCGGTCGAGTGATTGCTTCTTGAGAGGAATTCAGTATTAACAATATGACTTGACGGATAACAATTTGTAAGTTGGATATTTCTTAATAAAAGTTAAGGGCTCGATTGGTTACGACTGTAGCTTTTGGTTTTTGGCTGTAGAATTTCGGCAGTAAGTTTTTTTGCTGTAGCTGTAGGATTTTGTCTGTGACTTTTTTAACCAAAGACTGATTGGTAGATGTTAGGGGTATGATGTAGATATTTTATATATTTATACTAAAAATATATAAATATTAATAAATAAAAAATAACTTTTATAAATAATTACCATGTTACACTATATACTAAATAATAATAACTATAATATATATAAATAAAATTCTGCACATATAAATGAAATGATAGTTATATCAAAATATAAAGGATTTATATACATACTAGTTGAAAATTAATGTATAAACATATAATTACATATATAACGACTTATGTATATAAATGATGTATTTCTAATTTTATATATGAATACATATGTATATATATATATATATATATTATTTTTAAAACGTTCGTTTACCGTTTATGTTTATATATTATTATTTTTTTGTTAAAGTAATGTTTATATATTATGCCGGAGAGAAAAGGTAAGAATATCAAAAAAAAAAATTAAATGAGAGAGAACAAAACCCACAGCAAAAGTATCGGTGCTTTAGGAAATCATAATCTTACAGCCAAGGAAAAGCAGTTTTGGCTGTGAGTTTAAATTTGTTATTAAAGTTAGATTGGTAAAAATCCTTGTTCTAAAAATTGGCCGCCTAGCCGATTAATCCTCCGATTAATTCCAAATCGGTCACTGACCGCCGCGATTTTAATAAATTGCCGGTATTAATCGTTGGTCCGTTGAATGCTAATAAATCCCTGATTATAAGAAAAAATTCCGATTAATAAGAAAATCGGCGATTTAATGTGTTTATCTGATTAAAAAAGTCCAAATTATTTGATTGTTTTTGACCCAAATTTTTTGTTTGTTATTCGCCGATTGTTTACTTCTCTTTTTTATGTATTTGTAGGTTTTTTGTCTTTCCAATTGTAGATGTAATTAATAATTGCTAACACATCCACAAGCCCAATCACAGTTGATTATTTGATCATTAGAGGAAAAAAAAGAAATAGAAATATATTAACAAGTCTTTTAAATATTTTTTTTGTTCTCGTGATCAAGACATTCTATTTTTTTACCCTGTTAATTAGAAATGATTTTGTTTGTATTTTGAGTTAGATGTGTAATAAAACAAATAGCAAATTAGCTATTAAACCAAATTAAACATGGTTTCTAAATGAATTTTGATCAAAATTAAAATACAAATATTTTAACTTGGTTTATATGAATTTAAGACATGAAAATGTATTGATGTTATAAACAATTAAGGATTTGCATGGTTTATACAAAAAATAGTCTGAAAATTCCGCCCCGCATAATCCCCGATTAATCTCCGATTTTCTCTCCAGGCGCTAGGCGCTGCTCTACCGATCGATTAGCGTCTAGCGCCATTTAGAACAAGGGTAAAAATTGTGACTGTAGAAAATTTAATAGCTGTGGAAAGCTTCTACAGTTGGGTCATTATTAATAATGATAATTTGAAAGTTGTTCAGTCTTATTAAAGATAATTTGAAAGTCGTATGGTTCTTAATAAAGACAACTTGTGCTTTGTGTCTTTATAAAACAAAAGTTATTCGTAAGTTGGGGCCACTCTTAATTAATAAAGATAGAAATATTTGTGGAAATTTCTATGTTTTTATGAACATACGTCATGGAAAATTATTTTAAAAATCATTTGTTGAATAGGTATTTTATACATGTTAAATATCATAATTGCATTTATTTTAAATTTATCTTAGGAAACAAACAAAAAAGTAAGATATTTATTTAATTCAGGCTAGATAATTCACATGCTATGCGCCGATATGTAAATTTACAAAAGGTTTAAATTTGATTATATCGTAATTGATTAGCTCTAAATTTTTTTTTATTATTATTCAGGATTTTTTTTTTTATATATATCACTGGATTACAGCAGCAATGTTTTTTTATTTTAATATTACAGATGGATACTGAAACTTAATTGAAGCAATAGATTTGTGGCAGAGAGGTATGAAGCGGATTGCTCGTCACGGTTGAAACAGTTGAAACCATGTGGATAAGTAGGAATCAGGAGTTGATGATGAAGTAGATGGTGAGCTATTTGGAGGAATAGCTCTGTCCAAAGCTGCTAGCTTGGTTCTCATCACCTCGGCTGGTCACCTGTCTCTCTTCGAACACTACAAGTGAGTATTGTTAGTATTGATAGATAGAGGTTTTTAAATTTCCACGGTAAAGCACTTTGTAGAGACTTTTTATAGCGGCAAAAAATGGCCGTGCTATGATATGGAGGCGTAAAATTATTCGACTCTCGATTATTATTATTTTTTACCTTGTTCTCTAATAGCGACGACCTCAATTTAGACGTCATTGTAGGTTCAAGCGCGAGAAAGTGTTTCTTTGCCGCATCTAAGTAAAATTTAGGCGTCATTTTTTCTTTCCAAAATTTCCATTAAAGATTAAAAGAAAAAATTTAGGCAAAAATCACTGGAACAAATACAATCACTTGAACAAATCACTTGTAAGAAATTAGGCAATTCAAAATTTTTATTTTAGTGTTAACAAACAAGAAATATATTTTTAGTGATATTTTTGAAATAACATAAATACGAACTTGAAAAGTTTATAGAGATATTTCGAGCCTGATTTTTTATAATATGTACTCTTTTATATTACTGATATGCATTTAACACATAATATATTGATTTGATCTGCATTTTAAAACATAAATATTGAAAAATGTTGACAAATTTTGGGTATATGAAAATCCACATCTTATAAATATAAAAATATACATCTAGTATAGATTGTTTGGTGGCAATGTTATATTTTTAAAAAACCTTTTAACAAAAAAAAATGTTATATTTTAAAGCTCAATTTGCTAAAACAATTTTTGGATCACAAATTTTGGGGTTTTCAAAAATGTTGATGTATTTTGGGTTAACGAAAATCTTCATTTTAGATTTCGAATAATAGATGGAAAATTAAAAAAACATATATTATGGGGAAAGAAAATGAACTAAAAGTACCCTAGTTAAAATATAATTATTTCAACTTCTAAAACATGATTTATATTTGATTAAATAAACAAACCGCGTGTAGTGCGGTTAATCCCTTAATATATAATTTGAGATTAGTTTGCCCTTCCACACAGAGCGAAGAGATAAGGTGTTAATACTTAATATTAATATTGTTAAACATATATTAATGAGTAATGATTACATCATTCACTCGTATCATTGTCGACGGTTTGAATCTTTCTAGTGAAAAATCTTTATAAGAAGAAGGTTTACCTTCATTAATTTCTCACACTCAAAACATTCAAAATATTTCTATACATTATTGTTCTTCTTACTTTGATTAATTTCTCACACTTAAAATATTTCTATACACTATCAATGGCCCCTTGTTTACAGAAGGTTCATGATGCATCTGATAAGGATGCACATGTATTCATGACTGATGGAGAAGCAAGAGCAGGAGGAGGAGGAGGAGGAGGAGGAGGAGGAGGAGGAGGAGGAGGAGGAGGAGGAGGAGGAGGAGGAGGAGGAGGAGGAGGAGGAGGAGGAGGTGGAGGAGGAGGAGGTGGTGGTGGAGGAGGTGGTGGTGGTGGAGGTGGTGGTGGTGGTGGAGGAGGAGGAAAAAAAAAATGTAGTACTTGTGGAGGAGGAGGGGGAGGAGGAGGAGGCGCATGTACTTGTTGATGATGAAAAGAGTTTTGTGGAGGGTGGAGGAGGAGAAGCTCACGTACGTTTCTTTTTTTGCAAATAATAAAATAGTGGTTTTATGTTCCTATCTTTGAGGACAAACCCACTTTTCTTTGTTTTTTTTCTTTGTGTTTCCAAGTGTGTAGGAGTTGTGACTCCATTTTACATTGAAAAAAAAAACAATGTATAAAAGGCTTTCGTATTGAAAGAGTTGTTCTTGTGTTCTTAAGAAATTTGATAAAGCCAGAAAATTGAATTATGGAAACAAAATAAAAATAAAATTTGACATCAAGTAATCATGAACAAGACATCATGTCTCCTACTAGTCGAGTGGCTCCAGCAATTACCACTACGAGCTTTTCTCACGAATTTAACCGTTTGAATGACCGGATTACGAAAACATCAGAGTGAGGACTACAACATAATCTACTCATAAGTCGAATTTGGAGTATGATTGAATGAAAAATAAAGGTCAAAATAGATAGTTTGTAAAGCAAGAATTTGGGCTAAAGATAAAAATCAACGAGGTTCACAAGCCTTGAAAATGCAAACCAAGCCAAGTGGGCGTTTAGCCGAGTCGATATATGACAAGCTCGAGCTCAGGATGTGGATTTGCATAGTGTATAATGCTCGATAGTCATATTTCGGGTCAAATTCCTTTTTTTTTTTTGAATCTAATGTTAAATTATATTCAAAAAAAAAAAAAAATTTTACATCATGTTTTTAAAGAAAATAAAAACTGATAAAACTTTTTTAATTTAACGTTTAGGGATGAAGCTCTTTTCAAAAAAAGATTGGACAGCGGTTATGAAATCCTTACCAACAATAGCCTAAGATTCCTTAAACAATTCCACCAAATAACCAGGACCCGGAGCCTTTTCCTCTTTTGTGATTTCCCGGATCAGACTTGCTTGATCATCCTCATGACACTTAAACAGAAAATTCTTTTTTGACTGTCTTAAACAGAAAATTAAGATATAATAATTTCATAACCAAAGAAACTTAGTGCCATAACACCACGATTTGCTATTAATTCGGATCGTTTTCGCTTTGATGATAAAATGTTCAAAAAGCATAGTTTCCTCGTCATTCATTAGACATAAAAAATTCTGCAATCCCTTCTGTTTTTCAGTGAATTCGATAATACAACATGGTTTGTCACTAGAAGAAAACAGGTCATTTGCCACTCCCAGAAGAGTCACAAATTCGTCACAAATGAGACATTAGCGACTACTTTGCGACGAAAACAGGTCGTCGCAAAAATGCTGTCGCTAATTTTCGGCGTCGCTAATCAGTCGGAAATTAGCGACGACTTTGTGACTACATTATTTCAGTCGCTAATTTGTGACTGATATGAGGCTCCTCGAAGGCGTGGCAAATAAGCGACTGAATTGTGACACCATGTATTAGTCATAATTTTGTGACGAATCTGTGTCGGTTCATGTAGTCATTAATTAGCGACGAATATTGTAGTCATTAATTTGCGACTAATAAGTGACGCCTTTGTACTGGGTTTAATTCATTTGTAGTCACAAAGTAGTCGTAAATTTGCTTTTGATTAGCCTCTGATTTGCGACTCTTTTTTTGAAATGTTTGTTTTATTAGTCACTTATCAGTCTCATTTCAGTGTCAATTTAGCTACTAAATTCTGATTGTTATTTAGTTATGAATGCTCAAATGTAAAGAAGAAGCTATCAAATATGAAACAAAAAAAATATAATACATAATCAAACATTTCAAATTTAAAATGTTTGCAAAAGGTTTAAAGTACCAAAAGACAAAGTACTACAACTCATAAATTGTGTGTTAAAAGAAGAGTGATAAGAGTGAGAGGAGTCAACTCATAAACCGCTATAAATGTCGCCACCTGAGATTGCATAACCGCCAAGAAATTCTTGTTCTGTTTTCTGTGGCCAAAGTTCAAGGGGAAACATACCATTTGAGCTATGACAAATGCACCAAGTAAGAGAAGACCGGGGGTTTCGACGAAGGACCAGATTGCACCAAGTAATGACAAATGCACCAAGTAATGAACATGAAGCCAAACTGCCAGACATTGCAATGACTTCAGATTAAACCATTCAAACCAAATGAAATCTCGTCAGAACTACTATAAGTACACTTACCACAATACGTATCGTGATTGAAACTGCATAGATCTACAATGAAAGACAATGTATTAGTGAGTCTGTGAATTGGACGAAAAGATATCATGAGAAGAAGTTTTAACTTGTAACTCACAGTGTAGTTTTTCATTCTTTGAAATATGGCTCTACTGGTGAGCACTGCACTAATGATTACGCTTAATCCAGGTTATGTGAGAACAATATCAGAAGCGCCTCTCGCAGCATCCGTAGCATCAACAACATCTATACCAATATCCGCTTTCTTGAGAGCCGGAGCGTCATTCACACCATATCACAAATCATGAAGACTAACCTTCGCCACATACTTTCTATCATCTCCCCTTCTCTTCACTTTAACCTGATCAAGAATTATGTCATTAACCAACGGTGAACGCAATAAACCTGTGTATAGGCTAATGTTCAAGTGCAAACGGCACATACATATGAAGAGCAAGAACAAAAGTAAACCTGTGTATAGGCTAATGTTCAAGTGCAAACGGCACATACATATGAAGAGCAAGAACAAAAGTAAACCTGTGTATCATGCTCCACAAAATGGGCATTTGTCAAGAGCTTGCCATCTCCTATCATAAAAGCACTGCAATTGAAGAAGATACAATTAACTCATGGAAAAACAACCTTTTAGAAACATAAAGAAGAAAACTCAAACATGTCAGTAAAAAACGTGCCTCCCTGGTAAATTGTCTTTGCTTCTACCATGGGAGTGAGTAATCAGGCGCCCTATGAGTGCAATAGACCAGTTAAAAAGCAACCATATAGTATAAGCAACAAGCAGAGTCTTTCAAACAAACAAAGGCATCTTTGCAATGAGAATTGATTTTGACGTGTTGTTTTTGATGAGCCCAGATTTTTTCTAACTACAAATTCGAGGCATTACCTTTTCTTAGCAAAATTTGATTCTGGTGAGCTCAGATCTCTGTAAGCAATGAGAATTTGAACAAATTTTATCAAGAAGATAATCATCAGAAAAAGCTATATGTATGTACCATAATCAGGTTGAGTCTTTATCCAGAAAGAAATATCTCCATTGATATAAGCATATGCAAGTCCTAAATCCGCTTGTGTCATAACCTGAGAGTTTGAGACAAGAATCAACAATCAGTACCCAAATCAAACTGAAGATAATCAACAGAAGAACAAGAAGACAAAAGGTTCAACAAAACAATCGAGATAAGACGCGTTTGCCCAATTTGATATAGAAAGAAGAAGAACGTAAGAAGACAATTTATTTTTGCCTGTTTGAATCTGTTTCCAAGAAGAAATGAGATAGAACTCCACCGTCGCTCAAAAGTCCGATAAGATGCACAATACCTTTCTCGAAAGATTCAGAAATGTATTTGAAACCTTCATCTTCATATATTTTCCCAGAAGCTTAGCTCCTTGAGCGTAAATTTGCAGGAGTTTTTGAGGGAATCCATGGCAGATGTTGGAGCTTTGTGGATGCAATTGTATTGATGGGGGTCAGATTCACCCCAGCCATCAAGAACAATCAATCCGATGGTTTTACCCTTGGGAAGCTTGGGGTGGTCATCAAGTTTCCAGTTAACGTCGCCGGAGCTACCCATATCTAGGTTGATGTGTTGTGGATCTTGTGTTCAAAGGGGGATTTTTTGGTTAAAAGATTCATATCGAAGTGGAGAAGAGAATACGAGACAAAGAGAGAAGAGGAGACGAAGAGATAGGAGTAATTTTGTTTTTTCCTTTTTAATTATGTGTGAAACAAAAAAGTTGGTCTCATATATTGCCAATACTTAGGCGCATAAACGAAAATTTTGTTAAGTAAAATTCTGAAAATTTTGGAAATTTGACCTCCAATATTTGGGCGGCAAAATTTGACCGCCAAAAGGTCCAAATTTTTTAATCAAAAAGGTCCAGATATTAGTCCCAACATAGTCTGAGAATTGTTACAAATTTGTGACTGATTTATGACTACTTTGTGACTAATTTGTGACAATTGAAAATTAGTCACAAATCAAATCCCTAAACCCTAAACAATAAGACTCAAACTTTGTTCCTCTAGTCTTCTCATACACCATATACCCTAAATGAAAGGATATTCCCATTGAACTACTACTAAAAAAACTAATTTATAAAAAACATCAAGTTCATGTAACATGTCATTAAACTTCTAAGTTTTTATAACCTAAAGTATGTGAATTATTGTTCTTCAAAAAAGTTTGTTTTTAAATTTTATTTATGCACTTGTATCACACATTCACTACTTTGCCATTGAGTTTAGTACAATCTAAGTACAACTATGATTCATAGAGACATTCATTTTCGGTTTTAAGGTATACAAATGTTATAAGTAGTGGCAAAATAGTCACAAATCAGTCACATAATCACGTTTGCGTCGCAAATATGTGGCAAAATAGTGGTATATTTGTGACTACTTTGTGACGAAGATTTAGGGTTTCGGAAATGCAAACCTAAACCCTATATGGTCACAAAAGAGTCACAAAAGAGTCACAATTTTTTTTAAAAAAAAACCATAGTTCCGTGGCTTCAAACTCGGGAACTCAATGTTCAATCACTACGTGTTAAACCGTTTGCCCATAGTCACTTATTCGGACAATTTAAGAATGAATACTACTAAATGTTTGTTTTTTTTGTTGAAAAAATACAAAAGTGTTATTTTTTATTCTTTTAAAATTTGTGACTCCTCTGATAGTCACAAATCTGTCACAATTTTGCGACCACTATAATCGTCTTCCAGGAGTCGCTAATTTGTGACTGATTTGTGACGATTTATGAACCTACTTTTAGGTGTCACAAAGTAGTCACTAATTTGTGACTACCTTACGACTAGTTGTTGGCGTCGCAAATTAGCGACTAGTTTGCGACGCCTTGTATTGGCGTGGCAAATCAGTCGGAAATTCGTCTCCAAGTAGTCGCAAATATTAGTGACTGATTTTTCAGTCACAAACCGTAGTCACTAATGGATTGTTTTCTTGTAGTGTGTGAGTAAACCGGTTTATGATCTTAGGTGTTAGAAAACAGAAATATTGCCAGTTTTATTCAGAGATTCTGAAACATATATCCAAACCGTCACACAACAAAACATTTTATATGTATATTTGTGCATGTTGTAGAAATTCGGATATATTATTTTTAAGCCAAACCTCCGAATATGCTATGTTGAATCCGTATTATTGTATTATTGTTGGGCGATTGACCATATCAATCGAAATTACTAGCCATCATGATCTTTGATGGTAAATGACCTTCAATAAAAAAATTGATATTTTTTGTTTATTTAATAGTTGTTCGGTCGAGAGATTGCTTCTTGAGAGGAATTCAGTATTAACAATATGGCTTGACGGAAAACAATGTATAAAAAGTTGTAAGTTGGATTCATTCTTAATAAAAAGTTGTTTATACGACTTGAGTTGGGTCTTTCTTTATAAAACCAAAAGTATTCGTAACTTGGGCATTTGTAGAATTCAGAGAAGTTTTAGAACTGAATTACTTGATTTCATTATCACGGCAATATGCCCTTTTATACAAGTTATTCACAATACCTAATTATGAGTATACAATGTACAACAACGATAAGGCCCACATGCCCCCCCCCCCCCCCTCCCCCTCAAGGTGGAGTGTGTAGATTCCGAACACCCAGCTTGACAAGAAAAGTTTCAAACTCCTTTCCTAACGCTTTCGTTATAATTTTCACAAGCTGAGATTTTGTCGAAACATGTTTAGGAACAATCGTACCGCGGAGAATCTCGTCTCGTATGAAGTGACAGTCATTTCCAATATGCTTTGTCAGAATGAATTACTGTAGCCTCCGTACAATCAATCCCCAAAACCGGTAAAAGCCGACGTAACCACATGATCTCACAGACTGTATCAGCCATGGCTCGATATTCTGCCTCAGCCGACGAACGAGAGACCACATCATGCTTCTTAGTCTTCCAAGAAATTGGTGAACAACCCAATTGAATAAACCAACCCATTAAGGAACGATGAGTAACCGAACAAGAACTCCAATCGGCATCGCACCAAGCCGTAAGAGTCAAAGATATATTGGCTTGAAGAAAAATTCCTTGTCCAGACGTTCCTTTTAAATAACAAAAAACTCGCAAGGCTGCTGTTCAATGATATGATTTCGGACTACTCATAAACTGAGACAAAATATGAATAGCGTATGATAGTTCATGCCGAGTATTACCAAGATAAATGAGCTTTCCCACGAGGCGACGATAACATGTCGGATCAGAGAGATCATCACTGGTGGAAAGAGCAAGTTTATGATTTTGAACAACGGGAAATGAGGTTGGATTCACGCCAAGAAGACCTGTGGAAGAGAGAAGATCTGGAGTATATTTCCATTGGCACAAACACATACCGCTGGAGTTACGCGCTACCTCAATTCCAAGGAAATACCGCAATACACCAAGATCCTTCATATGAAAACAAGCACTCAAGTATTCCTTAAAATCACTAATTATCTGCACTGAACTCCCAGTCACAATCAGATCATCAACATAGACTAGCACATGAATACGAGATATTTTGTTATCAAATGTGAACAATGAGTAGTCTGACACATCCTGAACAAAACCGTATTCTTTCAAAGCATTTCCAAGTTTGGCAAACCAACAACGAGGAGCCTGCTTCAGACCATATAAAGATTTCCGTAATCGACATACCTTCGTTTTGTCATGAGTACGAAAACCCGGAGGAAACTGCATGTAGACCTCTTCATCAAGATCACCGTGAAGAAAAGCGTTATGAACATCCATCTGATGAACTTCCCAATCACAAGATACAGCCTGTTGTAAAAATGCGCGTACCGTGACCATCTTACAAACCGGAGCAAACGTCTCATCGAAATCAATACCTTCGGTTTGATTATTTCCAAGAACCACAAGCCGAGCCCTATGTCGTTCGAGACTACCATCGGAATTATACTTCAATTTGAACACCCACTTACAACCGATAGCTTTTTTCCCTTCGGGAAGCGTCTCGACAATCCATGTACCGAGATCCTCTAAGGCAATAATCTCATTCTGAACTGCTTCTCGCCAATGCTCATCAAGTGTGGCATCCTTATAATGTTGAGGTTCAATACCCGAAGTTATAGCAAATAAAAACGCCTGATAATTCGTAGAAAATTGAAAGCTTGATAAGAAATTATCAATTGGGTAAACCGTGGCTGATGGGAAATGCTCATGAAGGAGAGTGGTGACATAGTCCTGAAGCTTGACGGATCGGTGCTTTTGACGACAACCCCTGCCCAATTCTTCAATTTCGGCGTCAGATTCTTCAGAGGACGAAGAATCAGTCTGCTTTTCTACACCACAAGATGAAGAAGATGCCAGAACAGGAGAGCTATCGAGATAGGGACCAACAGCAGCGGAATCGGAAAGTGTCTCCGGCGAAACCGCAACCGGAGAATCACAGACAGAGGGAGCCAGAGAACCACAGACAGAGGTCGCCTGAGAACCAAAGACAGAGGTCGCCGGAGGAATCGCCGGCGGAGACGCGTCGGAAGAGCTGCTGTCGTTCGCGATTTTTTCAGCGGTGGACGGTGAATCGCTAGGGAGCTGAACCGGACGATTTTGAACCAAACCAGAGGGAACCGGAACAGGTTGAACCAAACTGGGCTGAATTAAATTAGGTTGTACCGAACCGGGTTGAATTAAATTTGGCTGTACCGAACCAGAAGAACCAAACGTCACAGCTTCTTCTTCTCTATCGTGTTCTACAGCAACAAAATTATCAACTGAAGCTTCTCCAAAGTTATCATAACAGCGAATGGTGGGGGAATTGGATGTAGTGGGAAACTCATTTAAATCATTCGATGATGGATGAGATTAGTGAAGAAGCTCAAAAAAGGGAAATTCTCTTTCCATGAAAATCACGTCTCGGGAAATAGATACCACTCTGTTATCAAGATTATACACTCTCCATCCCTTTTTGGCGAAAGGATAACCAAGAAAAACCGATTTGGTACTACGAGGAGCGAATTTATCACCACCATGTTTTTAATTATGCACATAGCAAAGGAAACCAAAAACTCTCAAATGTTGCAAGGAGGAGGACGACCATAGATGAGCTCAAATGGAGTTTTACCCTTGAGCAGTTTAGATGGCGTTCGATTAATCAGATATCCGGCGGTAAGTGCACAATATCCCCAAAATTCAATTGGTAGATGCGCTTGAAAACAAAGTGCGCGGGCAACATTGAGAATATGGCGGTGCTTTCGTTCGACCTTGCCATTCTGTTGCGGAGTTCCAACGCACGAAGTCTCATGAACAATTCCCTTTTCAGCGAAAAACTTGTCAAGACAAGTAAATTCAGACCCATTATCACTGCGAATCGTTTGGATCTAAGTCTTAAATATTCATTCTACCAAACACAAGAAAATTCTTAAGATGATTTGGAGCCTCTTGTTTTGAAGTAAGAAGATAGATCCAAACAGCGCGAGAATAATCATCAACGATTGTCAAAAAAACCGAGAACCACAAAGCGCAGAAGTTCTATAAGGACCCCAAAGATCACAATGTATCAACTCAAAAGCCACATGCGATTTAGTAGTACTCAAAGGAAAAGGATCTCGTACATGTTTAGCTCGAATACAAGTCTCACATGTTCGAGAATCAAAACTACTATTGCTAGAGAAATGTAACAAATCCAAAGCAGTAGATGAAGGGTGTCCCAAACGACTGTGCCACATATCCATAGATTGTGAATCCGATCCTTGAACAGCAGCTGCTATCGCCATCCCTCTATAAAAATATAATCCATTCTGTTGCTCACCCGCTCCAATCAGCGTCCTGGTGATGTGATCCTGGATCACACAAAGTCTAACAATGATCTGAAAAACACAGCTACTATCGCGAGTCAACTGAGATACAGAGACAAGATGACAGTGAAGCTCAGGGACGAAATACACATCAGAGAGTCTAAGCGAAGACCCCATCTGAACCTTTCCTTGACAAATCGACGTAGTAAACCGACCATCAGGAAGTTTAATCAGAACCGGAGACATATCAGAAACTTCAGTCAAGTATTCTAACGAACCTGTAATGTGCTTCGTGGCTCCAATATCAATAATCCAAGACTCAAAGAAGCGGCATGTCCCCGAAATCTTGTTGCTACCTATGGAACACGTCGATTCTCCGGTACTTCTTTGAAATTCAGCACCTCTTCAACGGTGACAATCTAATCGACAAGACCATCGCCACGCACACCACTTTAAAACCTTGTTCCCAGCGAGTGCTGCGCCCATCTCGCTGTTCGGGTGGAGCCTGTAGCCGATGTCGATTCCCGCGGTCACGAATACGGAAGTTATCAGCAAAAAGGTTGTCATCATCAGCTTCGTCGGTGCGATGGTTTTGCTCCAGTCGTTGGACAATCGAATCTCCAAGTTCTTGGATAGAAGCGTGAATGGTCAGCTGGATTGATTCCTACATTGTCACAAGAATTTGGCGCAGTTCATGCCAGTCCAACGCAAACTCTTTCTGGCGATCTCCCATAACTCCTTTCCCGTTGTTTGCTTTAGGACCCATCGTATGAAGGAAAAAAGTCACGCAGGAACTTATGAATCGGATACCAACTGATAGAGATGAAAAACGGAAGCATAACTAAGTCAGTGAGTCAACTCGCTCACCAAATTCGCTCAACTCTCACTAACTCACTGAGCGAGTCACTCAGTAACAACTCAACGATCACGTTTTCAACAGGAAAACGAGATCGGTTTGGGGGTTTTGTGGATACTCTCCACAGTGCTGTTAAAGCTCTTTGGAAATTCAATACTCAAAAGATAACGTGTTCTACAACTGAAGATAAAACAGCTATAAATAATCCTAGAAAGATATAAAAAGATCCTAGGAAGATAGACGCAAATCACCTCCTAATTATCCTAAAGAAAGCACCAAAAGAATTAGAAATAACATAAACGAAATGGCGAGGAACAAAAGCCCAAGTGACTCGCCAATCAGCCCAAGAATCAAATAGCCGCTGCATCAACATATATATTACTTTTTAACCAAGCCTCGGAAATTAGGCCTGGGCAAACGGGTATTCGGTTCGGTTCCGGGTATTTCGGTTCTAGAGGTTTAGGATCCAATGGGTATTTTAAAATTTTCGGTTCGGTTCCTATCGATTCCGGTTCCGGTTTCGGGTACCCGTTTAAAAAAAGCCAATCAAAAACCTAAATTATACCCGTAATACCAAAAAAAATTGAAGAAAATATACCTGTAATACTAAAATATACTCGAAATACCAAAATAACTAATATCTTTCAAATTTATAATTGAAAATTTGGATATTTAGGTTATGTCAAGTCCAAATATAACTAATATTTAAGGTATATAATACTACTTCGGGTATTTCGGGTACCCGTTCGGTTCTCGGTTCGGTTTCGGGTTCGGTTCCGGTTCTTCGGGTATTGAAATTTAGGATCCATCGGTTATTTTATAAGGTTCCGATTCGGTTCCTGTACCTCTTATTTCGGTTCGGTTCCGGTTTGGGTATTCGGTTCCGGTTTTTATGCCCATGCCTATCGGAAATTGCTATCTTGGGTGCATATTATTGAGGAAACGACTTTCGATGGAAACCAATTTAATATGGAAACTGGATGGAAGAGAGAGGTTGCTTTTAAAGTCGAATTTTGTTTTAACAATAATTTTATTATGGAAAAGTTTGGATGATTTCTTAAGTCAGATCATTCGTTCTTAATAATGATATTTTGAAAGTTGGTCATTTTAAAAAAATAATAATTAGTAAGTCGTATCTTTTAATAAAAACAACTTGTAATTTGGGTCTTTCTTATTAAACAAAAAATCCTCGTAAGTTGGGTCATCTATCTATACTATTAATTGAGAAGTGATTTTTGAGCTAAATCCTAGGTGTCATCACGAGAGGGTTTTGAGGGGGAAAATGTGACATGGAAACGGTGACATGGCATCTACGAAATTTAATTTACAAGAATGGGTTTAATGAATTGAGTTAATTACGTTGAATGCCATTTATGCTAATTAAATTAATAGAAATTAAAATGATTTCAGATTAATATTTAATGTCACCGAAATTTATATTTTTGGAAATTTTTTAATAAAGAATCTCGAAATATCTTCTAATCGATTTAAATAAATTAGATCTACCAGAAAATCTTGATGAATATCACGTAATCCGATATTATAGAAACTATTCGAAAATAATATTAATAATTAATGCATAAAAAATGGAAAGATTTTCAAAAAGAATCTCTAAATATCTTTTAATAAAAACAAAATACAAAAAAATCCAAATATTAGGGAAATATGCTAATTTTTACCACTAATTTTTGGAAATATAATACCTAAATATTGAAAAATTACTATATAGTATTTGCAAGTCACTTTAGTGAAAAAATCCTAGGTGGCAACCTCTTGACCAATCAAAATGTTGTCATTGATGACATGACATTAATTGAAATGTTATGATTGGTCGAGAAATTTTTGACCCAATTCAAAAACACGCGGATATTCTTTGACCCGGATTTTAAAAAAAACATGACCTAAATTATTTTTAAAATAATACTATTACTATAAATAAATCAACATTAAATTGTGCGTTTTCCTTAAAAATCGTCTGAAATCTCGACGAATATATTGGTTAGCCAAAATTTAGCAACTCATAACACTCCATAATCTTTTTTAAATCCAAAAAAACTTGAATAGCACGCTCAATTTCACGGAAACACTTATATATAGTTTTTTACCAGTATCACCTAAACCCGTGACGTTTTAATTTCATTTCTCCCCATTTACTTTTTCTGCTTCATTTCTGCTTTATGTGAACTAATATTTGATTCACGCTTTGTGGAATTAGGTTACTAAATTATGAGAGGTGGTTGCAAGAGAAGATCCAACGGTGGTGCGAATCGAACATTTGGTCAACGCTGGTTTTGAGAGATTTTTTTTCCGTCGGCTCTAAAAGTGGTTCTTTCGTCGATTAGCATGTTTGGTTATTAATTTATAGGATCTGTGTCGGTTCTTGGTGATTGGATCATCTTTTGTTTATTCGACTTATTAATCTTTCACTTAATAACATCCTTTTAGGGTTTACCTTAATTTCCATATTGCATCGGTGACTTTCTTAATTTACGGATGCAGGAGATTGAACTTTCAAATTTCCTCGATGTGGTGATCGATCGATCGTTGTCACCCGTTATCAGAGGTTTTTTCTTTTCCTATTTCGTGATATCTTTATTACTTGATGTCGGCTTTTACTTTTGAGTTTTGATTTCGGTTTTTCTTTACAGATTGCTACTATTGTTGCTGAGAAAAGACACGATTGTTTCAAGGATTTGAGATATGCTTTGTTTTTGTTGGTAAGTCGGCGTTTGATGATGGAAGTTCCATGTAGCAAAAGGAAGGTGTCTCTTGATCACAGATCTGTTTCGTAATATCTCTCGCTACATTCCACACGTATTCACCTGTCTCAATTCTCTGTTTACTGTGTAAAGTATATATCTTGAATTATGATTCTTCATCCATTTTTTATACTAATTATGATTCTTCATCTATTTGCAGATAAAGATCATGATTTTTTGTCTCAAACAAAGAACTATTGATTGGTTGTCCTCTTTGGTGGGGACATAAGAGGACGATGAGCAGAAGAGCAGAAGAGTATTCTTGAAATCAAGGAGAGACTTGAAGATCCTGATCTGGTTCGATTTCAATTTTCCCTGAATCTTTATTTTGAATTCGATTTAAGTTTCGAAGATGGAATTGTTTGTTTATTTTGTATGTTTTTCAGCCTGAAGAAGCTTTGGTTGAGTTGCTTCAGAATCTGAAAGATATTGATATCACTTTTCAAGCTCTTCATGTATTGAATCACATCTGAATATAAGTAAAATTCCTTCCTCTGGGAAATTTGGTTTTTTTTTTTGCATTTTCGCTTGGACTTGCTCTTTAAACACTTTTGTTATTGATACAGATCACTCAATCAGATTGTAAGATATTGCTAATGAATCCACCTCTTAATCCCTCGAAGAATCACCAAAAATAGTACAAAATTGTGTTAGGTCTTGGTAATCCAGTTGCTTTGTGATGAGTAGTATCTGATATATAATTCTATGAAAACAGATTGCTATAATGTTTGAGAAATATGGTTTTGCTGGCATTTTCATCCAAATCCAAGCCGTTTTGACTCTGTATGCTCAAGGTGCTTATGGATATTATTGAAGGTTTAGATTTCCTTCCGTGTGCTTTATATATAAAGTCACATGGGAAAAGAATTCACCCAACACACACTTCTTTTGTGTTATTGACTTGCATTTGGTTTCAGGTTTGCTAACTGGTTTGGTTATTGATTCTGGTGACGGTGTCACTCATGTGGTAAGCTAATAACACAATATTGTAGAAATTTCAAATCAAGAATTTTGCTTTAAACCGTTTTGGCTTCGCAACTTAGGTTCCAGTGGTTGACGGATATTCATTTCCTCATCATACCAAAAGAATGAATGTAGCTAGACGACACATAACATCTTATCTCATTGATCTCCTTTTTCGACGAGGGTGAGAAACCATATTCATTCTTTTTGATGGTATATGACATGTTTTGTTTTGTATTAATTAGCTAAATAAAAATAATTGTTTTGTTCAACATATATGCTATGAAAAAAACGGCTCACTTTGAGACGGTTAGGGAAATCAAAGAGAAGCTTTGTCAATAATTCTATTACGCTGAGATTTTTATAAGCTGCTATCGTGAAAGATCGGGCCACTGGTCGTATCGGTGCTTTGGTTTCATTGTCTTTTCTGACCCCATTGATGCTGAGAGGTTCCTCCTTCACAAAGACATCGTGATGGATCCTTGTGGTCTGCATCCTTGTGGTTGTAATAAAAAATCAATATGATTGGGATTGGCTTCAGCTTTAATTGAAATCAATTTTGGAATGTTTGCAGAAACTCGGAGAGACGGGGATTGAGATTCATTTTCCAAAGAGAAGAGACCAAGAACTATTGGAGCACACACTTGAAGAAACGGTTAGTGAAAATGGGGATTGGTCTAGGTGACCCATAAACATACCGGTTTATTATAGAGTTTATAAGTTGGTTTTGATTTGTAGGATTCAGTAACCGTGCATTATCATCTTGGAGGAGATACTCTCTATGTTACAAAAGGAGTCATATCACGCATTGCGGTTTCCTCTAATATTTTCTTTTGATATTATGCCATCTATGGGGTTTAAGATGATAATCGTTCACTTCTATTTTGGTTATGTTCATAAGTTTAGATTATGGGTGAATTGTTTGAAAGTCTAATAGCATTTGATATTTGTGATTCTTGACGTTTGTGGTTTGAAACTCTAATAGCACTTCCACACGTAACCATATACTTCAATTTGTATACTATATGTATGCACCTATTACATAAAACAGTAGTTATTGTTATGATAACTGAATTAAGAAATACTTCAGTTTATATTTCTATTTTTATAAACATGCAACCGTAAACGTCATACGCAAAAATAAGTAACACATTCAGTTGAACAAAATTTGATGGTATGATCTTTCATCAATCTTAAAGTGTCTAACTCTATGTTGCAAAGCTGAATTTTATGGAGATTATGTGCCCTAAAATAGAGTTGGAAATGCAAAGAAGGGGTTTTAAGTGTCTAACTCGGTGATCTCATTCTAATTCGGAAGAAACTCTTCGCTGAAAGAAAAAAAGATGTGATGCTAATTTAGAGTTGACAACCATTTATGTTTTATTCATTTTTATAGTTTCCTTAACTACATTTATCGAATTTCTTATTTAGATTTTGTGCTTTTGGGCTTTTGAGGAACAATGTAACACAATCATTATTTTATATGTTTTTCATAATTTTATGCTTTATCTATTTTTTTTTATTTAATATTTTATGGTACGATATTGATTTGTAGTAATTCATCAAAATTGTAGAACATACAATGAAGATGTGATAACAAAATGTATGATGAAAAATGAATTTATCAATTCTGTGCATAACTTTGTTTTAGCTTCGATGGACGCTATGTTTTTTACCAACAATGAATTGTTTTTGTTTTTTTTCTTTTAGTTCCACCTTTGCTCTTCAGCTTCTATTCTTAAAAAATTCTCAAAACAAGTTGCAATGACCATCCACATTTTATGTTCTAGAAAAGGTTTTAGTGCAAACTCTTTTCATACCATCAAACCGGAATAACTTGAATGTAATGATAATGAAACTTTGAACAAATTGCTGAATATGTTTGGCAAAAATGAAATTTTTTTATCATTTTTGATTACTATATAGAGAGAAACCCCCCCTTCTTCGCCAAAATCGGAGAAGCTTGTACCAAACCAGTAGATCCAGGGAGTCTCATTTCGAGAAGAACCACCGCAACCACCGACAGAGCCGTCGCCCAACCTCCGAGAAAGCCCTATCACCTCATCTCCTCAAGGTCGATTGTTGGATATAGGAAGATGAAACAAACTACAAAACGGAAAAAGGAGGAAAAGACTATAGAATGCTAACTATATCAATTTTGGATTACATATGTTTTTGTATTCTAACACTTACCACAAACCGGTCCGCACTATATTATATACTAAATCAACCATAGTATTAATTTGAACAATGATATAAACATGATATTTCAAGCATAACCTATGTTAATTATGGCTTAAACTATTCATGCCCGCACCCAGTGCGGGCGAGTCAACTAGTGTATTATTATTATTTCTTCACGTTAAAAAGAAAATATATCTAAAATTTTTAACTAGATTAGTGTTTCATGATTCTATACTTTCCACTATATTTAAGATAGTTTCACAAATATGCCAGATAAGATAAATCTTCTCTACATTAATGGCACATTTTCAACACCTTTGTATGAGAAAGCCCTCGATCTTTTGAAAATGGTTCATAGTTATTAAAAATACTATGTATGTTCATTCTTATTAAAAATACATATTCATATTTTCGATCAAAATCTTTTTTCACTGTCTTAAACAGAAGATTAAGATATAAGAATATCATAACCAAAGGAACTTAGCACCACGATTTGCTATTAATTCGGAGCGTTTTCGCTTTGTTGATAAAATGTTCAAAAAAAAACATAGTTTCCTCGTCATTCATTAGAAATAAAAAAATTCTGCAATCCCTTCTGTTTTTCAATGAGTTTGATAATACAACATGGTTTGTGAGTTAACCGGTTTATTATCTTAGGTGCTTGTTGCAAGTTTTATTCAGAGATTTTGAAACATATATCCAAACCGTCACACAACAAAACATTTTATTTGTATATTTGTGCATGTTGTAGAAATTCGGATATATTATTTTTAAGCCAAACCTCCGAATATGCTATGTTGGATCCGTATTATTGTATTATTGTTGGGTGATTGACCATATCAATCGAAATTACTAGCCATCATGATCTATACTCGATTTACAGAAATATAAATGACTTTGATGGTAACTCACCTTCAATAACAAAATTAATATTTTTTTTTATTTAATAGTTTTTCCGTCGAGAGATTGCTTCTTGAGAGAAATTCAGTATTAACAATATGACTTGACGGAAAAAAAATTTGTAAGCTGGATTATTCTTAATAAAAGTTAAGGGCCCGATTGGTTACGACTGTAGCTTTTGGTTTTTGGCTGTAAAATTTCGGCAGTAAGTTTTTTTGCTGTAGCTGTAGGATTTTGTCTGTGACTTTTTTAACCAAAGACTGATTGGTAGATGTTAGGGGTATGATGTAGATATTTTATATATTTATACTAAAAATATATAAATATTAATAAATAAAAAATAACTTTTATAAATAATTACCATGTTACACTATATACTAAATAATAATATGTATAATAATAACTATAATATATATATATAAATAAAATTCTGCACATATAAATGAAATGATAGTTATATCAAAATATAAAGGATTTATATACATACTAGTTGAAAATTAATGTATAAACATATAATTACATATATAACGACTTATGTATATAAATGATGTATTTCTAATTTTATATATGAATACATATGTATATATATATATATATTATTTTTAAAACGTTCGTTTACCGTTTATGTTTATATATTATTATTTTTTTGTTAAAGTAATGTTTATATATTATGCCAGAGAGAAAAGGTAAGAATATCAAAAAAAAAAAATTAAATGAGAGAGAACAAAACCCACAGCAAAAGTATCGGTGCTTTAGGAAATCATAATCTTACAGCCAAGGAAAAGCAGTTTTGGCTGTGAGTTTAAATTTGTTATTAAAGTTAGATTGGTAAAAATCCTTGTTCTAAAAATTGGCCGCCTAGCCGATTAATCCTCCGATTAATTCCAAATCGGTCACTGACCGCCGCGATTTTAATAAATTGCCGGTATTAATCGTTGGTCCGTTGAATGCTAATAAATCCCTGATTATAAGAAAAAATTCCGATTAATAAGAAAATCGGCGATTTAATGTGTTTATCTGATTAAAAAAGTCCAAATTATTTGATTGTTTTTGACCCAAATTTTTTGTTTGTTATTCGCCGATTGTTTACTTCTCTTTTTTATGTATTTGTAGGTTTTTTGTCTTTCCAATTGTAGATGTAATTAATAATTGCTAACACATCCACAAGCCCAATCACAGTTGATTATTTGATCATTAGAGGAAAAAAAAAGAAATAGAAATATATTAACAAGTCTTTTAAATATTTTTTTTGTTCTCGTGATCAAGACATTCTATTTTTTTACCCTGTTAATTAGAAATGATTTTGTTTGTATTTTGAGTTAGATGTGTAATAAAACAAATAGCAAATTAGCTATTAAACCAAATTAAACATGGTTTCTAAATGAATTTTGATCAAAATTAAAATACAAATATTTTAACTTGGTTTATATGAATTTAAGACATGAAAATGTATTGATGTTATAAACAATTAAGGATTTGCATGGTTTATACAAAAAATAGTCTGAAAATTCCGCCCCGCATAATCCCCGATTAATCTCCGATTTTCTCTCCAGGCGCTAGGCGCTGCTCTACCGATCGATTAGCGTCTAGCACCATTCAGAACAAGGGTAAAAATTGTGACTGTAGAAAATTTAATAGCTGTGGAAAGCTTCTACAGTTGGGTCATTATTAATAATGATAATTTGAAAGTTGTTCAGTCTTATTAAAAATAATTTGAAAGTCGTATGGTTCTTAATAAAGACAACTTGTGCTTTGTGTCTTTATAAAACAAAAGTTATTCGTAAGTTGGGGCCACTCTTAATTAATAAAGATAGAAATATTTGTGGAAATTTCTATGTTTTTATGAACATACGTCATGGAAAATTATTTTAAAAATCATTTGTTGAATAGGTATTTTATACATGTTAAATATCATAATTGCATTTATTTTAAATTTATCTTAGGAAACAAACGAAAAAGTAAGATATTTATTTAATTCAGGCTAGATAATTCACATGCTATGCGCCGATATGTAAATTTACAAAAGGTTTAAATTTGATTATATCGTAACTGATTAGCTCTAAAAAAATTTTTTTATTATTCAGGATTTTTTTTTTTTATATATATATCACTGGATTACAGCAGCAATGTTTTTTTATTTTAATATTACAGATGGATACTGAAACTTAATTGAAGCAATAGATTTGTGGCAGAGAGGTATGAAGCGGATTGCTCGTCACGGTTGAAACAGTTGAAACCATGTGGATAAGTAGGAATCAGGAGTTGATGATGAAGTAGATGGTGAGCTATTTGGAGGAATAGCTCTGTCCAAAGCTGCTAGCTTGGTTCTCATCACCTCGGCTGGTCACCTGTCTCTCTTCGAACACTACAAGTGAGTATTGTTAGTATTGATAGATAGCGGTTTTTAAATTTCCACGGTAAAGCACTTTGTAGAGACTTTTTATAGCGGCAAAAAATGGCCGTGCTATGATATGGAGGCGTAAAATTATTCGACTCTCGATTATTATTATTTTTTACCTTGTTCTCTAATAGCGACGACCTCAATTTAGACGTCATTGTAGGTTCAAGCGCGAGAAAGTGTTTCTTTGCCGCATCTAAGTAAAATTTAGGCGTCATTTTTTCTTTCCAAAATTTCCATTAAAGATTAAAAGAAAAAATTTAGACAAAAATCACTGGAACAAATACAATCACTTGAACAAATCACTTGTAAGAAATTAGGCAATTCAAAATTTTTATTTTAGTGTTAACAAACAAGAAATATATTTTTAGTGATATTTTTGAAATAACATAAATACGAACTTGAAAAGTTTATAGAGATATTTCGAGCCTGATTTTTTATAATATGTACTCTTTTATATTACTGATATGCATTTAACACATAATATATTGATTTGATCTGCATTTTAAAACATAAATATTGAAAAATGTTGACAAATTTTGGGTATATGAAAATCCACATCTTATAAATATAAAAATATACATCTAGTATAGATTGTTTGGTGGCAATGTTATATTTTTAAAAAACCTTTTAACAAAAAAAAAATGTTATATTTTAAAGCTCAATTTGCTAAAACAATTTTTGGATCACAAATTTTGGGGTTTTCAAAAATGTTGATGGATTTTGGGTTAACGAAAATCTTCATTTTAGATTTCGAATAATAGATGGAAAATTAAAAAAACATATATTATGGGGAAAGAAAATGAACTAAAAGTACCCTAGTTAAAATATAATTATTTCAACTTCTAAAACATGATTTATATTTGATTAAATAAACAAACCGCGTGTAGTCCTTAATATATAATTTGAGATTAGTTTGCCCTTCCACAGAGCGAAGAGGTAAGGTGTTAATACTTAATATTAATATTGTTAAACATATATTAATGAGTAATGATTACATCTTTAACTCGTACCATTGTCGATGGTTTGAATCTTTCTAGTGAAAAATCTTTATAAGAAGAAGGTTTACCTTCACACACTCAAAACATTCAAAATATTTCTATACATTATTGTTCTTCTTACTTTGATTAATTTCTCACACTTAAAATATTTCTATACACTATCAATGGCCCCTTGTTTACAGAAGGTTCATGATGCATCTGATAAGGATGCACATGTATTCATGACTGATGGAGAAGCAAGAGCAGGAGAAGGAGGAGGAGGAGGAGGAGGAGGAGGAGGAGGTGGAGGAGGAGGAGGTGGTGGTGGAGGAGGTGGTGGTGGTGGAGGTGGTGGAGGAGGAGGAAACAAAATATGTAGTACTTGTGGAGGAGGAGGGGGAGGAGGAGGAGGAGGAGGCGCATGTATTTGTTGATGGTGAAAAGAGTCACAACTCCTACACACTTGGAAACACAAAGAAAAAAAACAAAGAAAAGTGGGTTTGTCCTCAAAGATAGGAACATAAAACCACTATTTTATTATTTGCATAAAACCACAATTCGTACGTACTCTCATTATTCTCTCTCTTCCACCATTTTCCCTTTTTATATCACAATTCTCAATCCTTCTCTTTCTCTCTCTCCTTCGTCTTCTTCTTCGTTTCGTCTTTTTCATTCTCTCTCTCTCTCTCTCTCTGTTTACACTCGTTTCTTACTAAAATCGGTTCTCTGTTCTGATCGAGTATGTTTGGAGACAACTTTATGGGTTTCGGAGGTTTTCCGGGAGATTTCAACGGACAAGCTCCGGATCGTCGTCTTCCTGATTTCAGAGAATAATGAGAGTACGTACATTTTACATTGAAAAAAAAAACAATGTATAAAAGGCTTTCGTATTGTGTTCTTAAGAAATTTGATAAAGCCAGAAAATTGAATTATGGAAACAAAATAAAAATAAAATTTGACATCAAGTAATCATGAACAAGACATCATGTCTCCTACTAGTCGAGTGGCTCCAGCAATTACCACTACGAGCTTTTCTCACGAATGTAACCGTTTGAATGACCGGATTACGAAAACATCAGAGTGAGGACTACAACATAATCTACTCATAAGTCGAATTTGGAGTATGATTGAATGAAAAATAAAGGTCAAAATAGATAGTTTGTAAAGCAAGAATTTGGGCTAAAGATAAAAATCAACGAGGTTCACAAGCCTTGAAAATGCAAACCAAGCCAAGTGGGCGTTTAGCCGAGTCGATATATGACAAGCTCGAGCTCAGGATGTGGATTTGCATAGTGTATAATGCTCGATAGTCATATTTCGGGTCAAATTCCTTTTTTTTTTTGAATCTAATGTTAAATTATATTAAAAAAAAAAAAAAAAATTTTACATCATGTTTTTAAAGAAAATAAAAACTGATAAAACTTTTTTAATTTAACGTTTAGGGATGAAGCTCTTTTCAAAAAAAGATTGGACAGCGGTTATGAAATCCTTACCAACAATAGCCTAAGATTCCTTAATATATAATTTGAGATTAGTTTGCCCTTCCACACAGAGCGAAGAGATAAGGTGTTAATACTTAATATTAATATTGTTAAACATATATTAATGAGTAATGATTACATCATTCACTCGTATCATTGTCGACGGTTTGAATCTTTCTAGTGAAAATTCTTTATAAGAAGAAGGTTTACCTTCATTAATTTCTCACACTCAAAACATTCAAAATATTTCTATACATTATTGTTCTTCTTACTTTGATTAATTTCTCACACTTAAAATATTTCTATACACTATCAATGGCCCCTTGTTTACAGAAGGTTCATGATGCATCTGATAAGGATGCACATGTATTCATGACTGATGGAGAAGCAAGAGGAGGAGGAGGAGGAGGAGGAGGAGGAGGAGGAGTAGGAGGAGGAGGAGGAGGAGGTGGAGGAGGAGGAGGTGGTGGTGGAGGAGGTGGTGGTTGTGGAGGTGGTGGTGGTGGTGGAGGAGGAGGAAAAAAAAATGTAGTACTTGTGGAGGAGGAGGTGTAGCCTCCGTACAATCAATCCCCAAAACCGGTAAAAGCCGACGTAACCACATGATCTCACAGACTGTATCAGCCATGGCTCGATATTCTGCCTCAGCCGACGAACGAGAGACCACATCATGCTTCTTAGTCTTCCAAGAAATTGGTGAACCACCCAACTGAATAAACCAACCCATTAAGGAACGATGAGTAACCGAACAAGAACTCCAATCGGCATCGCACCAAGCCGTAAGAGTCAAAGATATATTGGCTTGAAGAAAAATTCCTTGTCCAGACGTTCCTTTTAAATAACAAAAAACTCGCAAGGCTGCTGCTGTTCAATGATATGATTTCGGACTACTCATAAACTGAGACAAAATATGAATAGCGTATGATAGTTCATGCCGAGTATTACCAAGATAAATGAGCTTTCCCACGAGGCGAGCCCTATGTCGTTCGAGACTACCATCGGAATTATACTTCAATTTGAACACCCACTTACAACCGATAGCTTTTTTCCCTTCGGGAAGCGTCTCGACAATCCATGTACCGAGATCCTCTAAGGCAATAATCTCATTCTGAACTGCTTCTCGCCAATGCTCATCAAGTGTGGCATCCTTATAATGTTGAGGTTCAATACCCGAAGTTATAGCAAATAAAAACGCCTGATAATTCGTAGAAAATTGAAAGCTTGATAAGAAATTATCAATTGGGTAAACCGTGGCTGATGGGAAATGCTCATGAAGGAGAGTGGTGACATAGTCCTGAAGCTTGACGGATCGGTGCTTTTGACGACAACCCCTGCCCAATTCTTCAATTTCGGCGTCAGATTCTTCAGAGGACGAAGAATCAGTCTGCTTTTCTACACCACAAGATGAAGAAGATGCCAGAACAGGAGAGCTATCGAGATAGGGACCAACAGCAGCGGAATCGGAAAGTGTCTCCGGCGAAACCGCAACCGGAGAATCACAGACAGAGGGAGCCAGAGAACCACAGACAGAGGTCGCCTGAGAACCAAAGACAGAGGTCGCCGGAGGAATCGCCGGCGGAGACGCGTCGGAAGAGCTGCTGTCGTTCGCGATTTTTTCAGCGGTGGACGGTGAATCGCTAGGGAGCTGAACCGGACGATTTTGAACCAAACCAGAGGGAACCGGAACAGGTTGAACCAAACTGGGCTGAATTAAATTAGGTTGTACCGAACCGGGTTGAATTAAATTTGGCTGTACCGAACCAGAAGAACCAAACGTCACAGCTTCTTCTTCTCTATCGTGTTCTACAGCAACAAAATTATCAACTGAAGCTTCTCCAAAGTTATCATAACAGCGAATGGTGGGGGAATTGGATGTAGTGGGAAACTCATTTAAATCATTCGATGATGGATGAGATTAGTGAAGAAGCTCAAAAAAGGGAAATTCTCTTTCCATGAAAATCACGTCTCGGGAAATAGATACCACTCTGTTATCAAGATTATACACTCTCCATCCCTTTTTGGCGAAAGGATAACCAAGAAAAACCGATTTGGTACTACGAGGAGCGAATTTATCACCACCATGTTTTTAATTATGCACATAGCAAAGGAAACCAAAAACTCTCAAATGTTGCAAGGAGGAGGACGACCATAGATGAGCTCAAATGGAGTTTTACCCTTGAGCAGTTTAGATGGCGTTCGATTAATCAGATATCCGGCGGTAAGTGCACAATATCCCCAAAATTCAATTGGTAGATGCGCTTGAAAACAAAGTGCGCGGGCAACATTGAGAATATGGCGGTGCTTTCGTTCGACCTTGCCATTCTGTTGCGGAGTTCCAACGCACGAAGTCTCATGAACAATTCCCTTTTCAGCGAAAAACTTGTCAAGACAAGTAAATTCAGACCCATTATCACTGCGAATCGTTTGGATCTAAGTCTTAAATATTCATTCTACCAAACACAAGAAAATTCTTAAGATGATTTGGAGCCTCTTGTTTTGAAGTAAGAAGATAGATCCAAACAGCGCGAGAATAATCATCAACGATTGTCAAAAAAACCGAGAACCACAAAGCGCAGAAGTTCTATAAGGACCCCAAAGATCACAATGTATCAACTCAAAAGCCACATGCGATTTAGTAGTACTCAAAGGAAAAGGATCTCGTACATGTTTAGCTCGAATACAAGTCTCACATGTTCGAGAATCAAAACTACTATTGCTAGAGAAATGTAACAAATCCAAAGCAGTAGATGAAGGGTGTCCCAAACGACTGTGCCACATATCCATAGATTGTGAATCCGATCCTTGAACAGCAGCTGCTATCGCCATCCCTCTATAAAAATATAATCCATTCTGTTGCTCACCCGCTCCAATCAGCGTCCTGGTGATGTGATCCTGGATCACACAAAGTCTAACAATGATCTGAAAAACACAGCTACTATCGCGAGTCAACTGAGATACAGAGACAAGATGACAGTGAAGCTCAGGGACGAAATACACATCAGAGAGTCTAAGCGAAGACCCCATCTGAACCTTTCCTTGACAAATCGACGTAGTAAACCGACCATCAGGAAGTTTAATCAGAACCGGAGACATATCAGAAACTTCAGTCAAGTATTCTAACGAACCTGTAATGTGCTTCGTGGCTCCAATATCAATAATCCAAGACTCAAAGAAGCGGCATGTCCCCGAAATCTTGTTGCTACCTATGGAACACGTCGATTCTCCGGTACTTCTTTGAAATTCAGCACCTCTTCAACGGTGACAATCTAATCGACAAGACCATCGCCACGCACACCACTTTAAAACCTTGTTCCCAGCGAGTGCTGCGCCCATCTCGCTGTTCGGGTGGAGCCTGTAGCCGATGTCGATTCCCGCGGTCACGAATACGGAAGTTATCAGCAAAAAGGTTGTCATCATCAGCTTCGTCGGTGCGATGGTTTTGCTCCAGTCGTTGGACAATCGAATCTCCAAGTTCTTGGATAGAAGCGTGAATGGTCAGCTGGATTGATTCCTACATTGTCACAAGAATTTGGCGCAGTTCATGCCAGTCCAACGCAAACTCTTTCTGGCGATCTCCCATAACTCCTTTCCCGTTGTTTGCTTTAGGACCCATCGTATGAAGGAAAAAAGTCACGCAGGAACTTATGAATCGGATACCAACTGATAGAGATGAAAAACGGAAGCATAACTAAGTCAGTGAGTCAACTCGCTCACCAAATTCGCTCAACTCTCACTAACTCACTGAGCGAGTCACTCAGTAACAACTCAACGATCACGTTTTCAACAGGAAAACGAGATCGGTTTGGGGGTTTTGTGGATACTCTCCACAGTGCTGTTAAAGCTCTTTGGAAATTCAATACTCAAAAGATAACGTGTTCTACAACTGAAGATAAAACAGCTATAAATAATCCTAGAAAGATATAAAAAGATCCTAGGAAGATAGACGCAAATCACCTCCTAATTATCCTAAAGAAAGCACCAAAAGAATTAGAAATAACATAAACGAAATGGCGAGGAACAAAAGCCCAAGTGACTCGCCAATCAGCCCAAGAATCAAATAGCCGCTGCATCAACATATATATTACTTTTTAACCAAGCCTCGGAAATTAGGCCTGGGCAAACGGGTATTCGGTTCGGTTCCGGGTATTTCGGTTCTAGAGGTTTAGGATCCAATGGGTATTTTAAAATTTTCGGTTCGGTTCCTATCGATTCCGGTTCCGGTTTCGGGTACCCGTTTAAAAAAAGCCAATCAAAAACCTAAATTATACCCGTAATACCAAAAAAAATTGAAGAAAATATACCTGTAATACTAAAATATACTCGAAATACCAAAATAACTAATATCTTTCAAATTTATAATTGAAAATTTGGATATTTAGGTTATGTCAAGTCCAAATATAACTAATATTTAAGGTATATAATACTACTTCGGGTATTTCGGGTACCCGTTCGGTTCTCGGTTCGGTTTCGGGTTCGGTTCCGGTTCTTCGGGTATTGAAATTTAGGATCCATCGGTTATTTTATAAGGTTCCGATTCGGTTCCTGTACCTCTTATTTCGGTTCGGTTCCGGTTTGGGTATTCGGTTCCGGTTTTTATGCCCATGCCTATCGGAAATTGCTATCTTGGGTGCATATTATTGAGGAAACGACTTTCGATGGAAACCAATTTAATATGGAAACTGGATGGAAGAGAGAGGTTGCTTTTAAAGTCGAATTTTGTTTTAACAATAATTTTATTATGGAAAAGTTTGGATGATTTCTTAAGTCAGATCATTCGTTCTTAATAATGATATTTTGAAAGTTGGTCATTTTAAAAAAATAATAATTAGTAAGTCGTATCTTTTAATAAAAACAACTTGTAATTTGGGTCTTTCTTATTAAACAAAAAATCCTCGTAAGTTGGGTCATCTATCTATACTATTAATTGAGAAGTGATTTTTGAGCTAAATCCTAGGTGTCATCACGAGAGGGTTTTGAGGGGGAAAATGTGACATGGAAACGGTGACATGGCATCTACGAAATTTAATTTACAAGAATGGGTTTAATGAATTGAGTTAATTACGTTGAATGCCATTTATGCTAATTAAATTAATAGAAATTAAAATGATTTCAGATTAATATTTAATGTCACCGAAATTTATATTTTTGGAAATTTTTTAATAAAGAATCTCGAAATATCTTCTAATCGATTTAAATAAATTAGATCTACCAGAAAATCTTGATGAATATCACGTAATCCGATATTATAGAAACTATTCGAAAATAATATTAATAATTAATGCATAAAAAATGGAAAGATTTTCAAAAAGAATCTCTAAATATCTTTTAATAAAAACAAAATACAAAAAAATCCAAATATTAGGGAAATATGCTAATTTTTACCACTAATTTTTGGAAATATAATACCTAAATATTGAAAAATTACTATATAGTATTTGCAAGTCACTTTAGTGAAAAAATCCTAGGTGGCAACCTCTTGACCAATCAAAATGTTGTCATTGATGACATGACATTAATTGAAATGTTATGATTGGTCGAGAAATTTTTGACCCAATTCAAAAACACGCGGATATTCTTTGACCCGGATTTTAAAAAAAACATGACCTAAATTATTTTTAAAATAATACTATTACTATAAATAAATCAACATTAAATTGTGCGTTTTCCTTAAAAATCGTCTGAAATCTCGACGAATATATTGGTTAGCCAAAATTTAGCAACTCATAACACTCCATAATCTTTTTTAAATCCAAAAAAACTTGAATAGCACGCTCAATTTCACGGAAACACTTATATATAGTTTTTTACCAGTATCACCTAAACCCGTGACGTTTTAATTTCATTTCTCCCCATTTACTTTTTCTGCTTCATTTCTGCTTTATGTGAACTAATATTTGATTCACGCTTTGTGGAATTAGGTTACTAAATTATGAGAGGTGGTTGCAAGAGAAGATCCAACGGTGGTGCGAATCGAACATTTGGTCAACGCTGGTTTTGAGAGATTTTTTTTCCGTCGGCTCTAAAAGTGGTTCTTTCGTCGATTAGCATGTTTGGTTATTAATTTATAGGATCTGTGTCGGTTCTTGGTGATTGGATCATCTTTTGTTTATTCGACTTATTAATCTTTCACTTAATAACATCCTTTTAGGGTTTACCTTAATTTCCATATTGCATCGGTGACTTTCTTAATTTACGGATGCAGGAGATTGAACTTTCAAATTTCCTCGATGTGGTGATCGATCGATCGTTGTCACCCGTTATCAGAGGTTTTTTCTTTTCCTATTTCGTGATATCTTTATTACTTGATGTCGGCTTTTACTTTTGAGTTTTGATTTCGGTTTTTCTTTACAGATTGCTACTATTGTTGCTGAGAAAAGACACGATTGTTTCAAGGATTTGAGATATGCTTTGTTTTTGTTGGTAAGTCGGCGTTTGATGATGGAAGTTCCATGTAGCAAAAGGAAGGTGTCTCTTGATCACAGATCTGTTTCGTAATATCTCTCGCTACATTCCACACGTATTCACCTGTCTCAATTCTCTGTTTACTGTGTAAAGTATATATCTTGAATTATGATTCTTCATCCATTTTTTATACTAATTATGATTCTTCATCTATTTGCAGATAAAGATCATGATTTTTTGTCTCAAACAAAGAACTATTGATTGGTTGTCCTCTTTGGTGGGGACATAAGAGGACGATGAGCAGAAGAGCAGAAGAGTATTCTTGAAATCAAGGAGAGACTTGAAGATCCTGATCTGGTTCGATTTCAATTTTCCCTGAATCTTTATTTTGAATTCGATTTAAGTTTCGAAGATGGAATTGTTTGTTTATTTTGTATGTTTTTCAGCCTGAAGAAGCTTTGGTTGAGTTGCTTCAGAATCTGAAAGATATTGATATCACTTTTCAAGCTCTTCATGTATTGAATCACATCTGAATATAAGTAAAATTCCTTCCTCTGGGAAATTTGGTTTTTTTTTTTGCATTTTCGCTTGGACTTGCTCTTTAAACACTTTTGTTATTGATACAGATCACTCAATCAGATTGTAAGATATTGCTAATGAATCCACCTCTTAATCCCTCGAAGAATCACCAAAAATAGTACAAAATTGTGTTAGGTCTTGGTAATCCAGTTGCTTTGTGATGAGTAGTATCTGATATATAATTCTATGAAAACAGATTGCTATAATGTTTGAGAAATATGGTTTTGCTGGCATTTTCATCCAAATCCAAGCCGTTTTGACTCTGTATGCTCAAGGTGCTTATGGATATTATTGAAGGTTTAGATTTCCTTCCGTGTGCTTTATATATAAAGTCACATGGGAAAAGAATTCACCCAACACACACTTCTTTTGTGTTATTGACTTGCATTTGGTTTCAGGTTTGCTAACTGGTTTGGTTATTGATTCTGGTGACGGTGTCACTCATGTGGTAAGCTAATAACACAATATTGTAGAAATTTCAAATCAAGAATTTTGCTTTAAACCGTTTTGGCTTCGCAACTTAGGTTCCAGTGGTTGACGGATATTCATTTCCTCATCATACCAAAAGAATGAATGTAGCTAGACGACACATAACATCTTATCTCATTGATCTCCTTTTTCGACGAGGGTGAGAAACCATATTCATTCTTTTTGATGGTATATGACATGTTTTGTTTTGTATTAATTAGCTAAATAAAAATAATTGTTTTGTTCAACATATATGCTATGAAAAAAACGGCTCACTTTGAGACGGTTAGGGAAATCAAAGAGAAGCTTTGTCAATAATTCTATTACGCTGAGATTTTTATAAGCTGCTATCGTGAAAGATCGGGCCACTGGTCGTATCGGTGCTTTGGTTTCATTGTCTTTTCTGACCCCATTGATGCTGAGAGGTTCCTCCTTCACAAAGACATCGTGATGGATCCTTGTGGTCTGCATCCTTGTGGTTGTAATAAAAAATCAATATGATTGGGATTGGCTTCAGCTTTAATTGAAATCAATTTTGGAATGTTTGCAGAAACTCGGAGAGACGGGGATTGAGATTCATTTTCCAAAGAGAAGAGACCAAGAACTATTGGAGCACACACTTGAAGAAACGGTTAGTGAAAATGGGGATTGGTCTAGGTGACCCATAAACATACCGGTTTATTATAGAGTTTATAAGTTGGTTTTGATTTGTAGGATTCAGTAACCGTGCATTATCATCTTGGAGGAGATACTCTCTATGTTACAAAAGGAGTCATATCACGCATTGCGGTTTCCTCTAATATTTTCTTTTGATATTATGCCATCTATGGGGTTTAAGATGATAATCGTTCACTTCTATTTTGGTTTTGTTCATAAGTTTAGATTATGGGTGAATTGTTTGAAAGTCTAATAGCATTTGATATTTGTGATTCTTGACGTTTGTGGTTTGAAACTCTAATAGCACTTCCACACGTAACCATATACTTCAATTTGTATACTATATGTATGCACCTATTACATAAAACAGTAGTTATTGTTATGATAACTGAATTAAGAAATACTTCAGTTTATATTTCTATTTTTATAAACATGCAACCGTAAACGTCATACGCAAAAATAAGTAACACATTCAGTTGAACAAAATTTGATGGTATGATCTTTCATCAATCTTAAAGTGTCTAACTCTATGTTGCAAAGCTGAATTTTATGGAGATTATGTGCCCTAAAATAGAGTTGGAAATGCAAAGAAGGGGTTTTAAGTGTCTAACTCGGTGATCTCATTCTAATTCGGAAGAAACTCTTCGCTGAAAGAAAAAAAGATGTGATGCTAATTTAGAGTTGACAACCATTTATGTTTTATTCATTTTTATAGTTTCCTTAACTACATTTATCGAATTTCTTATTTAGATTTTGTGCTTTTGGGCTTTTGAGGAACAATGTAACACAATCATTATTTTATATGTTTTTCATAATTTTATGCTTTATCTATTTTTTTTTATTTAATATTTTATGGTACGATATTGATTTGTAGTAATTCATCAAAATTGTAGAACATACAATGAAGATGTGATAACAAAATGTATGATGAAAAATGAATTTATCAATTCTGTGCATAACTTTGTTTTAGCTTCGATGGACGCTATGTTTTTTACCAACAATGAATTGTTTTTGTTTTTTTTCTTTTAGTTCCACCTTTGCTCTTCAGCTTCTATTCTTAAAAAATTCTCAAAACAAGTTGCAATGACCATCCACATTTTATGTTCTAGAAAAGGTTTTAGTGCAAACTCTTTTCATACCATCAAACCGGAATAACTTGAATGTAATGATAATGAAACTTTGAACAAATTGCTGAATATGTTTGGCAAAAATGAAATTTTTTTATCATTTTTGATTACTATATAGAGAGAAACCCCCCCTTCTTCGCCAAAATCGGAGAAGCTTGTACCAAACCAGTAGATCCAGGGAGTCTCATTTCGAGAAGAACCACCGCAACCACCGACAGAGCCGTCGCCCAACCTCCGAGAAAGCCCTATCACCTCATCTCCTCAAGGTCGATTGTTGGATATAGGAAGATGAAACAAACTACAAAACGGAAAAAGGAGGAAAAGACTATAGAATGCTAACTATATCAATTTTGGATTACATATGTTTTTGTATTCTAACACTTACCACAAACCGGTCCGCACTATATTATATACTAAATCAACCATAGTATTAATTTGAACAATGATATAAACATGATATTTCAAGCATAACCTATGTTAATTATGGCTTAAACTATTCATGCCCGCACCCAGTGCGGGCGAGTCAACTAGTGTATTATTATTATTTCTTCACGTTAAAAAGAAAATATATCTAAAATTTTTAACTAGATTAGTGTTTCATGATTCTATACTTTCCACTATATTTAAGATAGTTTCACAAATATGCCAGATAAGATAAATCTTCTCTACATTAATGGCACATTTTCAACACCTTTGTATGAGAAAGCCCTCGATCTTTTGAAAATGGTTCATAGTTATTAAAAATACTATGTATGTTCATTCTTATTAAAAATACATATTCATATTTTCGATCAAAATCTTTTTTCACTGTCTTAAACAGAAGATTAAGATATAAGAATATCATAACCAAAGGAACTTAGCACCACGATTTGCTATTAATTCGGAGCGTTTTCGCTTTGTTGATAAAATGTTCAAAAAAAAACATAGTTTCCTCGTCATTCATTAGAAATAAAAAAATTCTGCAATCCCTTCTGTTTTTCAATGAGTTTGATAATACAACATGGTTTGTGAGTTAACCGGTTTATTATCTTAGGTGCTTGTTGCAAGTTTTATTCAGAGATTTTGAAACATATATCCAAACCGTCACACAACAAAACATTTTATTTGTATATTTGTGCATGTTGTAGAAATTCGGATATATTATTTTTAAGCCAAACCTCCGAATATGCTATGTTGGATCCGTATTATTGTATTATTGTTGGGTGATTGACCATATCAATCGAAATTACTAGCCATCATGATCTATACTCGATTTACAGAAATATAAATGACTTTGATGGTAACTCACCTTCAATAACAAAATTAATATTTTTTTTTATTTAATAGTTTTTCCGTCGAGAGATTGCTTCTTGAGAGAAATTCAGTATTAACAATATGACTTGACGGAAAAAAAATTTGTAAGCTGGATTATTCTTAATAAAAGTTAAGGGCCCGATTGGTTACGACTGTAGCTTTTGGTTTTTGGCTGTAAAATTTCGGCAGTAAGTTTTTTTGCTGTAGCTGTAGGATTTTGTCTGTGACTTTTTTAACCAAAGACTGATTGGTAGATGTTAGGGGTATGATGTAGATATTTTATATATTTATACTAAAAATATATAAATATTAATAAATAAAAAATAACTTTTATAAATAATTACCATGTTACACTATATACTAAATAATAATATGTATAATAATAACTATAATATATATATATAAATAAAATTCTGCACATATAAATGAAATGATAGTTATATCAAAATATAAAGGATTTATATACATACTAGTTGAAAATTAATGTATAAACATATAATTACATATATAACGACTTATGTATATAAATGATGTATTTCTAATTTTATATATGAATACATATGTATATATATATATATATTATTTTTAAAACGTTCGTTTACCGTTTATGTTTATATATTATTATTTTTTTGTTAAAGTAATGTTTATATATTATGCCAGAGAGAAAAGGTAAGAATATCAAAAAAAAAAAATTAAATGAGAGAGAACAAAACCCACAGCAAAAGTATCGGTGCTTTAGGAAATCATAATCTTACAGCCAAGGAAAAGCAGTTTTGGCTGTGAGTTTAAATTTGTTATTAAAGTTAGATTGGTAAAAATCCTTGTTCTAAAAATTGGCCGCCTAGCCGATTAATCCTCCGATTAATTCCAAATCGGTCACTGACCGCCGCGATTTTAATAAATTGCCGGTATTAATCGTTGGTCCGTTGAATGCTAATAAATCCCTGATTATAAGAAAAAATTCCGATTAATAAGAAAATCGGCGATTTAATGTGTTTATCTGATTAAAAAAGTCCAAATTATTTGATTGTTTTTGACCCAAATTTTTTGTTTGTTATTCGCCGATTGTTTACTTCTCTTTTTTATGTATTTGTAGGTTTTTTGTCTTTCCAATTGTAGATGTAATTAATAATTGCTAACACATCCACAAGCCCAATCACAGTTGATTATTTGATCATTAGAGGAAAAAAAAAGAAATAGAAATATATTAACAAGTCTTTTAAATATTTTTTTTGTTCTCGTGATCAAGACATTCTATTTTTTTACCCTGTTAATTAGAAATGATTTTGTTTGTATTTTGAGTTAGATGTGTAATAAAACAAATAGCAAATTAGCTATTAAACCAAATTAAACATGGTTTCTAAATGAATTTTGATCAAAATTAAAATACAAATATTTTAACTTGGTTTATATGAATTTAAGACATGAAAATGTATTGATGTTATAAACAATTAAGGATTTGCATGGTTTATACAAAAAATAGTCTGAAAATTCCGCCCCGCATAATCCCCGATTAATCTCCGATTTTCTCTCCAGGCGCTAGGCGCTGCTCTACCGATCGATTAGCGTCTAGCACCATTCAGAACAAGGGTAAAAATTGTGACTGTAGAAAATTTAATAGCTGTGGAAAGCTTCTACAGTTGGGTCATTATTAATAATGATAATTTGAAAGTTGTTCAGTCTTATTAAAAATAATTTGAAAGTCGTATGGTTCTTAATAAAGACAACTTGTGCTTTGTGTCTTTATAAAACAAAAGTTATTCGTAAGTTGGGGCCACTCTTAATTAATAAAGATAGAAATATTTGTGGAAATTTCTATGTTTTTATGAACATACGTCATGGAAAATTATTTTAAAAATCATTTGTTGAATAGGTATTTTATACATGTTAAATATCATAATTGCATTTATTTTAAATTTATCTTAGGAAACAAACGAAAAAGTAAGATATTTATTTAATTCAGGCTAGATAATTCACATGCTATGCGCCGATATGTAAATTTACAAAAGGTTTAAATTTGATTATATCGTAACTGATTAGCTCTAAAAAAATTTTTTTATTATTCAGGATTTTTTTTTTTTATATATATATCACTGGATTACAGCAGCAATGTTTTTTTATTTTAATATTACAGATGGATACTGAAACTTAATTGAAGCAATAGATTTGTGGCAGAGAGGTATGAAGCGGATTGCTCGTCACGGTTGAAACAGTTGAAACCATGTGGATAAGTAGGAATCAGGAGTTGATGATGAAGTAGATGGTGAGCTATTTGGAGGAATAGCTCTGTCCAAAGCTGCTAGCTTGGTTCTCATCACCTCGGCTGGTCACCTGTCTCTCTTCGAACACTACAAGTGAGTATTGTTAGTATTGATAGATAGCGGTTTTTAAATTTCCACGGTAAAGCACTTTGTAGAGACTTTTTATAGCGGCAAAAAATGGCCGTGCTATGATATGGAGGCGTAAAATTATTCGACTCTCGATTATTATTATTTTTTACCTTGTTCTCTAATAGCGACGACCTCAATTTAGACGTCATTGTAGGTTCAAGCGCGAGAAAGTGTTTCTTTGCCGCATCTAAGTAAAATTTAGGCGTCATTTTTTCTTTCCAAAATTTCCATTAAAGATTAAAAGAAAAAATTTAGACAAAAATCACTGGAACAAATACAATCACTTGAACAAATCACTTGTAAGAAATTAGGCAATTCAAAATTTTTATTTTAGTGTTAACAAACAAGAAATATATTTTTAGTGATATTTTTGAAATAACATAAATACGAACTTGAAAAGTTTATAGAGATATTTCGAGCCTGATTTTTTATAATATGTACTCTTTTATATTACTGATATGCATTTAACACATAATATATTGATTTGATCTGCATTTTAAAACATAAATATTGAAAAATGTTGACAAATTTTGGGTATATGAAAATCCACATCTTATAAATATAAAAATATACATCTAGTATAGATTGTTTGGTGGCAATGTTATATTTTTAAAAAACCTTTTAACAAAAAAAAAATGTTATATTTTAAAGCTCAATTTGCTAAAACAATTTTTGGATCACAAATTTTGGGGTTTTCAAAAATGTTGATGGATTTTGGGTTAACGAAAATCTTCATTTTAGATTTCGAATAATAGATGGAAAATTAAAAAAACATATATTATGGGGAAAGAAAATGAACTAAAAGTACCCTAGTTAAAATATAATTATTTCAACTTCTAAAACATGATTTATATTTGATTAAATAAACAAACCGCGTGTAGTCCTTAATATATAATTTGAGATTAGTTTGCCCTTCCACAGAGCGAAGAGGTAAGGTGTTAATACTTAATATTAATATTGTTAAACATATATTAATGAGTAATGATTACATCTTTAACTCGTACCATTGTCGATGGTTTGAATCTTTCTAGTGAAAAATCTTTATAAGAAGAAGGTTTACCTTCACACACTCAAAACATTCAAAATATTTCTATACATTATTGTTCTTCTTACTTTGATTAATTTCTCACACTTAAAATATTTCTATACACTATCAATGGCCCCTTGTTTACAGAAGGTTCATGATGCATCTGATAAGGATGCACATGTATTCATGACTGATGGAGAAGCAAGAGCAGGAGAAGGAGGAGGAGGAGGAGGAGGAGGAGGAGGAGGTGGAGGAGGAGGAGGTGGTGGTGGAGGAGGTGGTGGTGGTGGAGGTGGTGGAGGAGGAGGAAACAAAATATGTAGTACTTGTGGAGGAGGAGGGGGAGGAGGAGGAGGAGGAGGCGCATGTATTTGTTGATGGTGAAAAGAGTCACAACTCCTACACACTTGGAAACACAAAGAAAAAAAACAAAGAAAAGTGGGTTTGTCCTCAAAGATAGGAACATAAAACCACTATTTTATTATTTGCATAAAACCACAATTCGTACGTACTCTCATTATTCTCTCTCTTCCACCATTTTCCCTTTTTATATCACAATTCTCAATCCTTCTCTTTCTCTCTCTCCTTCGTCTTCTTCTTCGTTTCGTCTTTTTCATTCTCTCTCTCTCTCTCTCTCTGTTTACACTCGTTTCTTACTAAAATCGGTTCTCTGTTCTGATCGAGTATGTTTGGAGACAACTTTATGGGTTTCGGAGGTTTTCCGGGAGATTTCAACGGACAAGCTCCGGATCGTCGTCTTCCTGATTTCAGAGAATAATGAGAGTACGTACATTTTACATTGAAAAAAAAAACAATGTATAAAAGGCTTTCGTATTGTGTTCTTAAGAAATTTGATAAAGCCAGAAAATTGAATTATGGAAACAAAATAAAAATAAAATTTGACATCAAGTAATCATGAACAAGACATCATGTCTCCTACTAGTCGAGTGGCTCCAGCAATTACCACTACGAGCTTTTCTCACGAATGTAACCGTTTGAATGACCGGATTACGAAAACATCAGAGTGAGGACTACAACATAATCTACTCATAAGTCGAATTTGGAGTATGATTGAATGAAAAATAAAGGTCAAAATAGATAGTTTGTAAAGCAAGAATTTGGGCTAAAGATAAAAATCAACGAGGTTCACAAGCCTTGAAAATGCAAACCAAGCCAAGTGGGCGTTTAGCCGAGTCGATATATGACAAGCTCGAGCTCAGGATGTGGATTTGCATAGTGTATAATGCTCGATAGTCATATTTCGGGTCAAATTCCTTTTTTTTTTTGAATCTAATGTTAAATTATATTAAAAAAAAAAAAAAAAATTTTACATCATGTTTTTAAAGAAAATAAAAACTGATAAAACTTTTTTAATTTAACGTTTAGGGATGAAGCTCTTTTCAAAAAAAGATTGGACAGCGGTTATGAAATCCTTACCAACAATAGCCTAAGATTCCTTAATATATAATTTGAGATTAGTTTGCCCTTCCACACAGAGCGAAGAGATAAGGTGTTAATACTTAATATTAATATTGTTAAACATATATTAATGAGTAATGATTACATCATTCACTCGTATCATTGTCGACGGTTTGAATCTTTCTAGTGAAAATTCTTTATAAGAAGAAGGTTTACCTTCATTAATTTCTCACACTCAAAACATTCAAAATATTTCTATACATTATTGTTCTTCTTACTTTGATTAATTTCTCACACTTAAAATATTTCTATACACTATCAATGGCCCCTTGTTTACAGAAGGTTCATGATGCATCTGATAAGGATGCACATGTATTCATGACTGATGGAGAAGCAAGAGGAGGAGGAGGAGGAGGAGGAGGAGGAGGAGGAGTAGGAGGAGGAGGAGGAGGAGGTGGAGGAGGAGGAGGTGGTGGTGGAGGAGGTGGTGGTTGTGGAGGTGGTGGTGGTGGTGGAGGAGGAGGAAAAAAAAATGTAGTACTTGTGGAGGAGGAGGTGTAGCCTCCGTACAATCAATCCCCAAAACCGGTAAAAGCCGACGTAACCACATGATCTCACAGACTGTATCAGCCATGGCTCGATATTCTGCCTCAGCCGACGAACGAGAGACCACATCATGCTTCTTAGTCTTCCAAGAAATTGGTGAACCACCCAACTGAATAAACCAACCCATTAAGGAACGATGAGTAACCGAACAAGAACTCCAATCGGCATCGCACCAAGCCGTAAGAGTCAAAGATATATTGGCTTGAAGAAAAATTCCTTGTCCAGACGTTCCTTTTAAATAACAAAAAACTCGCAAGGCTGCTGCTGTTCAATGATATGATTTCGGACTACTCATAAACTGAGACAAAATATGAATAGCGTATGATAGTTCATGCCGAGTATTACCAAGATAAATGAGCTTTCCCACGAGGCGAGCCCTATGTCGTTCGAGACTACCATCGGAATTATACTTCAATTTGAACACCCACTTACAACCGATAGCTTTTTTCCCTTCGGGAAGCGTCTCGACAATCCATGTACCGAGATCCTCTAAGGCAATAATCTCATTCTGAACTGCTTCTCGCCAATGCTCATCAAGTGTGGCATCCTTATAATGTTGAGGTTCAATACCCGAAGTTATAGCAAATAAAAACGCCTGATAATTCGTAGAAAATTGAAAGCTTGATAAGAAATTATCAATTGGGTAAACCGTGGCTGATGGGAAATGCTCATGAAGGAGAGTGGTGACATAGTCCTGAAGCTTGACGGATCGGTGCTTTTGACGACAACCCCTGCCCAATTCTTCAATTTCGGCGTCAGATTCTTCAGAGGACGAAGAATCAGTCTGCTTTTCTACACCACAAGATGAAGAAGATGCCAGAACAGGAGAGCTATCGAGATAGGGACCAACAGCAGCGGAATCGGAAAGTGTCTCCGGCGAAACCGCAACCGGAGAATCACAGACAGAGGGAGCCAGAGAACCACAGACAGAGGTCGCCTGAGAACCAAAGACAGAGGTCGCCGGAGGAATCGCCGGCGGAGACGCGTCGGAAGAGCTGCTGTCGTTCGCGATTTTTTCAGCGGTGGACGGTGAATCGCTAGGGAGCTGAACCGGACGATTTTGAACCAAACCAGAGGGAACCGGAACAGGTTGAACCAAACTGGGCTGAATTAAATTAGGTTGTACCGAACCGGGTTGAATTAAATTTGGCTGTACCGAACCAGAAGAACCAAACGTCACAGCTTCTTCTTCTCTATCGTGTTCTACAGCAACAAAATTATCAACTGAAGCTTCTCCAAAGTTATCATAACAGCGAATGGTGGGGGAATTGGATGTAGTGGGAAACTCATTTAAATCATTCGATGATGGATGAGATTAGTGAAGAAGCTCAAAAAAGGGAAATTCTCTTTCCATGAAAATCACGTCTCGGGAAATAGATACCACTCTGTTATCAAGATTATACACTCTCCATCCCTTTTTGGCGAAAGGATAACCAAGAAAAACCGATTTGGTACTACGAGGAGCGAATTTATCACCACCATGTTTTTAATTATGCACATAGCAAAGGAAACCAAAAACTCTCAAATGTTGCAAGGAGGAGGACGACCATAGATGAGCTCAAATGGAGTTTTACCCTTGAGCAGTTTAGATGGCGTTCGATTAATCAGATATCCGGCGGTAAGTGCACAATATCCCCAAAATTCAATTGGTAGATGCGCTTGAAAACAAAGTGCGCGGGCAACATTGAGAATATGGCGGTGCTTTCGTTCGACCTTGCCATTCTGTTGCGGAGTTCCAACGCACGAAGTCTCATGAACAATTCCCTTTTCAGCGAAAAACTTGTCAAGACAAGTAAATTCAGACCCATTATCACTGCGAATCGTTTGGATCTAAGTCTTAAATATTCATTCTACCAAACACAAGAAAATTCTTAAGATGATTTGGAGCCTCTTGTTTTGAAGTAAGAAGATAGATCCAAACAGCGCGAGAATAATCATCAACGATTGTCAAAAAAACCGAGAACCACAAAGCGCAGAAGTTCTATAAGGACCCCAAAGATCACAATGTATCAACTCAAAAGCCACATGCGATTTAGTAGTACTCAAAGGAAAAGGATCTCGTACATGTTTAGCTCGAATACAAGTCTCACATGTTCGAGAATCAAAACTACTATTGCTAGAGAAATGTAACAAATCCAAAGCAGTAGATGAAGGGTGTCCCAAACGACTGTGCCACATATCCATAGATTGTGAATCCGATCCTTGAACAGCAGCTGCTATCGCCATCCCTCTATAAAAATATAATCCATTCTGTTGCTCACCCGCTCCAATCAGCGTCCTGGTGATGTGATCCTGGATCACACAAAGTCTAACAATGATCTGAAAAACATGTAGGGAAAATATCTTAATCATTAGAATGATGCAAATACAGAGTATTTATACAGAAACAATATAGGGCTTTGACTCTACTAATTACAATTAGGCCCATAATCTCATTCTATCTTCTATACACCCCCTCAAGATGAAGGGAGTTGTCTCACGCCCATCTTGGTAGTGATTTCGTGAAACCGGGAGCGTGACAGAGGCTTCGTTAGTGTATCAGCGATTTGGTCCCGAGTGGAAACATGTGCAACACGCAGAGAGCCTGTTTGGATGTGATCTCTAACGAAGTGGTAGTCCAAGGCTATGTGCTTCATGCGAGAGTGAAAGACTGGATTAGCACAAAGATAAGTTGCACCAATGTTGTCACAATAAAGAACCGGTTGTGTAGGGAGAGTGATGCCAAGTTCAGTAAGTAATGAGCAAATCCAGCTAATCTCAGAGGCTGCATTAGCAACTGCTCGATACTCCGCTTCAGTGGAAGACCGTGCAACGCCGCGTTGCTTCTTTGAAGACCACGATATGGGATGATTCCCAAGATACATTACATACGCATTGGTGGACAGAAAATCATCAACATCACCGGCCCAGTCGGCATCCGTGAACCCATGTAATGAGAGAGTATTGCGTGAGGAGAGAAAAATACCATGTTTGGGAGTTCCCGCAAGATAGCGAAGAACCCGTTTGGCTGCTTGCCAATGTTCATCTGTGGGCACATGCATGAATTGTGAAAGACGATTAACCGCATAAGCTATGTCTGGACGAGTGAAGGCAAGATATTGAAGAGATCCAATGACAGTTCGATATTGAGAAGAGGTGACCTCATCTAACCTATGACCAGACCGTAGAGAGAGTTTCGGAGATGAAGCCATCGGCGTAGAAATTGGTTTACAAGTAAGCATGTTCTGCTTAAGAAGAAGATCATGAATATACTTGTTTTGCATAAGATGAATACCATCGGATGTGCGAATAACCTCGATACCAAGAAAGTAGCTAAGATCACCAAGATCTTTAAGAGAAAATCGATCAGCCAAAGCCATTAGAAACGTGTCGATGAGCGCGGTGTTGCTACCCGTGACAATAATGTCATCAACATAGACGAGAACATAAACACAATCAGAACCACGACGATAGATGAAGAGTGAAGCATCAGCGTGAGAATTAACGAAACCAAGCGATTGAATGAAGGTTTTGAGCGCTTGGTACCACGCACGTGGAGCTTGCTTGAGACCATATAATGCTTTCTTCAGGCGACATACGTAATCAGGTCGGTCCGGGTCTACAAATCCCGGAGGTTGAGCTACATAAACTTCCTCGTCAAGAGTCCCTTGAAGAAACGCATTGTTTATATCAAGCTGTCGAATTGGCCAAGCTTTGGTTACGGCAACACCGAGAACAATGCGGATCGTGGTGGATTTAATAACAGGACTAAACGTTTCTGAATAGTCCAAGCCTTGACGTTGATGGAAACCCTTTGCGACTAATCGAGCTTTATATTTATCAATAGACCCATCTGCAAGCTCCTTGATCGTGAAAACCCATCTAACACCAACCAAATTTTGAGAGGGATCAGAAGGAACTAAATCCCAAGTTTCATTCTTGATTTGAGCATCAAACTCAGCAGACATAGGAGGGCGCCAGTTCGGATCTTGCAAAGCCTGGTGAACTGTGGTGGGGATTACGGTCTTGGGTTTATGTTTGACGGTGGTAAGAGATTGTTTCTTTTTGGGTTTAGCTATTTGATTTTTGCCTCGAGTGGTCATGGGGTGATTATTTTGAACTGGTGGGGGGAGATAGATTTGTGGTGGTGGAGGTGGAGGTGGAGGTGGAGGTGAATTTTGAGGAGAGGGAGATGGTGTCGGTGAAGATACAGAGGCAGGGGAAGAGATGGAAGTAGGAGGCGATGGTATGAGATTTGGTGGGCTTGTTGGTATGTTTAGTATTGGGCTTGAGGTGGTAGGTGAGATGGGAGATGTTAGTGGGCTTGGATTCGGGCCTGAAGTTGGACTTGTGGCATTATTGTTACTAACAAAGGAAGAAGACGAGAGGTTAGGAGATAAAGGAATGGGAAAAGGAGAGTGACGTACCTCTTGTGTATTAGAAACAGAGTGTGCAGTTGAAATTGGTGCCGGAGACACGTGAAGGTCAGTGCTAGGAACCCGGTTCTCCGACGGAGGGACGAGTGGCACAGCGGTTGCGGGTTGAGAAAGTGGTGAGAGAAGGGGTTCGGAGGAAGAAGACGGGACATCGGGTTTAAGGAGTTGATGAAAAGGAAATACATTTTCATCAAACTGGACATGTCGGGATGTATAGATTCTGCCGGTGATGGGTTCAAGACAAAGATACGCACTCTGGGTAAGAGAATACCCAATAAATATACACGGAGACGATCGTTGATCAAGCTTGTGAGCGGCGTACGGACGGAGCCACGGAAAACAGAGTGAACCAAAGACACGAAGCTTCATATAGTTCGGTTCATCACCAAAGAGTCGCCGAAAAGGAGACATATTGTCAATAGTAGGTGTTGGCATTCGGTTGATCAAGTACACCGCGGTGGCAAACGCGTAAGTCCAATACGTGTTTGGAACAGAGGCATGACTAAGAAGAGTAAGTCCGGTCTCCACTATATGACGATGCTTACGCTCAGAGACACCATTATGTTCCGGAGTGTGAGGCGGAGTGGTAAGATGAGAGATGCCCATTGAAGATAGAAAACCACGAAGAGCAATATATTCGCCTCCATTATCCGTGTAAAGCGTTTTAATCTTGGATTGAAAATGATTTTCCACCAGCGATTTGAAAGCAATAAAGGTATCTTTGACTTGAGATTTCTGTTTGAGAGGATAAATCCATGAATAACGTGAGTAGTGATCTACCAGAAGCAAATAGTATTTAAACCCATCAACCGAGATAAGAGGAGAAGTCCAAACATCCGAAAAAATTATTTCAAGAGGGCGGGTAGTAGATAAAGTGGTTTCATGGAATGGTAATTTGTGACTCTTATTAATGGGACAATCAATGCAAGACAAATATTTTTGAGATAAATCTGAAATAGGTGAAGAAAACTTGGAAACAATAGAGTTTAGAATGGATAAAGAGGGATGACCAAGGCGTGAGTGCCATGAGTCAAAAGAATTTTTTGGATTTGGTGAGGCAAAGTAGGTAGCGGCTAGGTGGGGAGATACTGGCCACTCGTATAACTCATCCCTAGTACGTCCTTGGAGTAATGGGGTTCCCGTGCGGAGATCCTTCACCTGAAAATGGGCAGGAAAGAATTCAACCGACACTTTGTTAGTATTACACAAGCGGTAAACCGATATGAGGTTTTTGCTAATATTGGGAACACATAGGATTTTATTTAAAGTGAGAGGACGAGATGGTAAGGGTAAAATAGTAGAACCAGTATGGGAGATTGCAAGACCCGAGCCATCACCAAGAAGAACCTCATCACCACCGTTGTAGGGTTGATGAAGGGAGAGGTTATGAAGATCCGAGGTGATGTGATGCGTAGCACCACTATCAAGAAGCCACGGATTGGTCAGAGCCGGAGACGTCATGGCAACATTCGCTCTTGGTTGCCATGGTGTGAATGGATTGGTAGAGGAAGCATGAGTAGCACGAGACATGTGATTCGGAGCATGTGAAGTAAGTTGTGAACATGTCCGAGCACTATGTCCATGAATTCCACAAAGTTGGCACCGACCATTGTAGGGACGAGGCGAGCGCTGGTCCGTACGGTTGAAATTGTGAGAAGAGGAGGAATTACCACGACTATGGTTGTTGTTGTTGTTGTTGTTGTTGTTGCGTGTGTGCCGGTTGGAGTTGTTGTTGTTGTTGTTATGAGGCCGGTAGTTAACAGCATGAGCAGTTACCGGTGTCGAAATAACCGAATGAGTGGCTGCCGATTGTAACCGAAGCTCATGATTAAGGAGCCTTTCATGTACTTCAGTGATAGAGGGTGGTGTTTCTCGACTTTCAATCTGATCAATGATGGGCTTGTAGTCGTCGGGAAGACCAGCAATGATATGATCAATCTGATCTTCATGATCCAAAGGCTTACCAAGAAGGGCCATTTGATCAAACTTGGTAGTTAAGCCTTGAAAATAAGCAGTAATGGTGAGAGAGCCCTTTTTCCAGATCTTGAGCTGATCGCGTAATTGTCGGAGATGGACCCGACTCGGGTTCGCATAGGTAGAACGAAGAGTCTCCCAAATTTCCGCAGCGGTTGAGGCACGAGACACAAGCGGTTGTAGATTATGAGCAATCGCACCAAGGAGGGCACTATAGATGAACTGATCTTGTCTCTTCCACAAAGTATAATCAGGATTGACGGTATGATTCTCATTAACCACAACAGTCGAAGTAGGCACAACCATAGAGCCATCAAGATGACCAACAAGCGCATAGCCATCAAGATGACCAACAAGCGCATAGCCATCAAGCAGAGCATAGACTTGGCGACTCCACATGAGATAGTTGGATTCATTCAATTTTGTAACATTGGTCATGTTGATGTGAAGGAGAGTTGGGGTAGGGGTGACAGAGACGGTTTCGGTCACCGTTGGAGTGGAGTTGCCAGAGGAAGCCATGAACTTAGGCCGAGAGTGAAGAGAATGAACGAAGAAGACGTAGTGAAATAGAGAACAGAGAGGAGGAGATTTTGAAAAGAGAAGAAGTGGCGGCCAAGAGTTTTACAGATCCTAGGGTATCGTGAAGCTCTCTGATACCATGTAGGGAAAATATCTTAATCATTAGAATGATGCAAATACAGAGTATTTATACAGAAACAATATAGGGCTTTGACTCTACTAATTACAATTAGGCCCATAATCTCATTCTATCTTCTATAAAACACAGCTACTATCGCGAGTCAACTGAGATACAGAGACAAGATGACAGTGAAGCTCAGGGACGAAATACACATCAGAGAGTCTAAGCGAAGACCCCATCTGAACCTTTCCTTGACAAATCGACGTAGTAAACCGACCATCAGGAAGTTTAATCAGAACCGGAGACATATCAGAAACTTCAGTCAAGTATTCTAACGAACCTGTCATGTGCTTCGTGGCTCCAATATCAATAATCCAAGACTCAAAAAACGACTAACCCGTGTGATTAATCGAGTCTGATTTTCGCTCATTCAGCATCTGAACCAAAGTTTTCCACTGATGATCATTCAAACCGGTCAAACCAACTCGATCAGCATCGGTAACAGAGCTGACATGATTCGCGGACCGCGTTGAAGGAGTAGGACGACCGCGCGAAACTGAAGAAGGAGCAGACCCGGTGGTTTGACCGCTCGTCGGTTGAGCATTAGATCTGTTCTTCGGTTTCTCAACCCACCAGGACGGATAGCCAATTTTCCTGAAGCAATTTTCTGGAGAGTGGCCGGTTCTTCCACAAATAGAACATGACAAGACACCACCACGAGAATCGAAATTGTTTTTGTTAGTTCGAGTATTTGATTGAACCAAAAAACTTACCCCTTCGATTGACTTCTCTTCATGAATTTGAGATGCAAGTCTCGAATCTGTGTCTTGTTGCAACACATTATAAGCTTCCTCCAACAAAGGCAAGGGAACTCGAGAAAGAAGAGCAGACTTAACAGGACCATACACCGTCTCATCAAGTCCCATTAAAAACTGGTGTAGCTTATCTTCTTCTCGTTCCCGACGAACATCTTCCATTGTTTTGGCCTGTTGGTAATCACCTAAGCTCTTCCACAGACTCGCCAGCTTGCCATAGTATTCGTCAAGAGTTATTCCTCGTTGGCGACATGTCGCAAAAAATGCCTTCAGACGCTGGACTCGTTGTCCATTTTTCAATCCAAATCTCTTCTGAAGGTGAGTCCACAGTTCATGTGAATCATCAAGATGAGACACAGAATCCGACAAGCTTTCACCAATGGTCAATTTCATCCAACAGACCACTAACACGTTGTTAGCGATCCAATCTTCATGATATTCGGAATTTTCAGGCTGCAAAACCGAATTTCTTACGTGCTTTGAGAGAAGTTCGCAGATTTGTAGCCCAAGTGTCGTAATTTGGACCACGCAGCATAGGTTTCGAAATCAGAGTACCGGGATTATCGCCAGGGTGGAGATCCTAAGGAGAGATGGTTTTTCTCTTTCCTTCCACATGCGATCCCGACATACCAGAATGTGCAGAGCTCGTAGTTGAATGAGATGGTGATGAAGTCGATGAGCTTGAAGTAGATTCCATCGATCAGAGAGTTTGTTTATCGATAGAAAAAAATCGATAAACCGAGGTCAAAAGAAAGAAATTAAGAAAATAGAATTTTTAAAAGAGAGATTCGCGCGGAGCAGTAGCAAAATCTCAAGATCGAAAGAAATAATCCTTTTGTAGTTGGATTATGGCTCTGATACCATGTAGAATTCAGAGAAGTTTTAGAACTGAATTACTTGATTTCATTCACGGCAATATGCCATTATTCACAAAACCTAATTATGAGTATACAATGTACAACAACGATAAGGCCCAATAGCATTCTTAATTAATAAAGAGAGAAATAATTGTGGAAATTTCTATGTTTTTTTTATGAACATACTTCACGGAATATTATATTAAAAATCATTTGTTAAATAGGTATTCCATAATTGCCTTTAATTCAAACTTATCTTAGGAAACAAACGAAAATGTAGGATGTTTATCTTATTCAGGCTAGGTAATTGATGTGACATGCGCGGATTTGAGAAATTTACGAAATGTTTTAATCTTATAATACTGTAATTGATCAGCACTAAAGTTAATAATACTTGATATAGATACGTTACGTTAGAATGAGTTATTAGTAAAATGTTAATATTTGATAAGAAAATTCAAAACTTAAAAGACTCTCTGTTAATTAGGCAGTGTTAAATGTATAAATTTTGAAAGTTGAAGAATTATAACGAAAATATTAGTTGGTGTAGTTTGTTTGGGTATATTTTCTATCTAACCATATTTTGGTTGGAGTAATTTGCTAAATTTATTCATAAATAAATTATTAACTAAAATAAAATAAAATTAAGAATATTTTTTTTGGCGGTATAAACCCCTCACACTTTAAAACGACTAAACTATTCAAGACCTAAGACGTAAATAGTTGAGGCTTACACCTAACAACCCAAAAGTGAGATGGGACACAAACGGCACCGAGCGTGGTCAGTCACCCATCTCTCTCCCAACACTACAAGTAAAATGTATTGTCAGTATTGATAGATGGCGGTTTATATATTTCCACGGTAAATCAATTCTCATAGGCTTTTTACAGCGGCCAAAAAATAGCCCTACTATGATATGTACTTGTAAATTTATTCGACTCCCGCTTATTTTTTTTGTTTTTTGACCTTGTTCTCTTTGCCCGCGTCTAAGTAAAATTTAGGCCTTTTTTTTTCCAAAACCGCCATTAAAGATTGTATGAAAAAATTTAGATTCAAAACATTTGAAAAAATAATTTCGTATTCCTCACCTTTTTGTGTTCCATAGTTCTTCTTTCACTCCGTCCCACTCTCTCATTATAATCTCACTTTTAGAACAAAAACAATCCAACCAACGTCGTTGTCGGTGTTCGAATTCGAATTACTCAGTCCGGATTTGAGATTGAAAGTGAAACTTTAGACATTTGATATTGATATCGAACTGGGGGTTGTTCATGTTTTCTTATAACCTTTTCGGTTTACTTTTCTCTTTTGTAGGAAGATTTCGATCAAGCTTCAGTCAGAGTTATTTAAAATTGTTAGGGTTTTAGTTTCTGATTGGATTTTTTATTTATGGTTTTATTCAATTGTTTCTATCGAGCTTAATCGTTTTATTTTTCCAGTTCTTTAGTGAATTTACTTTTTGCAGCTTTTACAAATCACTTATTGCATGAAATTGTTGTGTATTTGTAAGACTATGAATCCTTTTTCCAATATTGTGGATCATTAGTGGTTTAGTGAGACTAAATGCGCTACTTATTTGAGTGTCTAACGATGAACTTATTATCACATGTGTATGTATGATTGGTCGCTGAGCTGTGGTGTTTTTGGTATAATATGGACAAGACATGGGTTTGGCTTCTCGGTATGAACATGTTTTTTTTTATTTTCATTGATACCGTAATTACAAATTTGTCTACGAATTACATTTAGATCTAAAGTTTATGATTGTTCTTACAAGAATATCCTTGAATATGGTGAAGGTGCAAGAAATTTTGTGAATTCATCAGCAAGTACTTTGGGTAATCCCCGGGAGATGTTTTGCCATGCATCGATTGCCGCAATGCTTTAGAGACAATATTGGATCATCTAGTGATTAGGAAACGGATCACAAGTATAAGGGAAGATATTAAGGCTGGTGGTCGGACTTATGATTTAACGACGTGTTATTTTGGCTAACTGAACCAAAAGTTTGTGTATTTTTTGGCTAAGCATAGTAAATTTTGGGTATTATTTGGCTACCCAAAAAATCTAAATATTTAATGGCCAATTCGAAAAAGTTCATGATTTTTTTGACATTTTTCCCTTTGATTAAATAAACAAATCGCATGTAGTACGGTTAATCCCATAATATATAATATAATATGAGACTAATTTGCCTCTTTACATAGCCAAGAGATAAGGTGTTAAGACTTATAACTAATATTGTTATATATATATATATAATGAATAATGATTACAATAATACATGCTAACCACTCGTACCATTGTCGACGGTTCAAACTTTCTAATGAAAAATCTATATAAGAAGGTTTACTTTCATTAGTTTCTCACACTCAAAATATTTTTCTATAAACTATCGTTCTTCTTACTTTCATTAATATTGTCAAAGTACGAGCGGAATAGACTGAATATTTCTTGTGTATTAACTTTGATAATGTACACATATATATACAACTCATATTGGGACCTATACAATAAACCTAGCCCATTATCTCAACACTCCCCCTCAAGTTGGAGCGTGTAGATCACAAACGCCCAACATGGATAGCAAAAATTGAAATTGAACACTCCCTAAAGCTTTAGTGAAGATGTCTGCAATCTGCTCCGATGTGTGAACATATGCCGGTTTAATAAGACCATCTTGGATTGAATCCCGAACATGATGACAATCGAGCTCTATGTGCTTTGTACGCTCATGGAAAACCGGATTGTTGGCAATATGCATAGCCGATTTGCTATCACAATGAAATGGGATAGGACCATGCTGCACAACACCAAAGAAATCCAACAAACCGTGTAACCACTTCACCTCACGAGTAGACCAAGACATAGCTCGATACTCAGCTTCAGCAGAAGACATCGCAATAGTATCATGCTTCTTTGTTTTCCAAGAAATAGGAGAACCTCCAAGAAAAAACACATACCCTGTCAACGACCTTCTCTTAATAGGATCAGCTGCCCAATCTGCATCACAGTAACCAGTGAGAATAAGATATGTTCCTGCTTTATACAACAATCCCTGACCAGGCTATCCTTTAAGATAGCGAAGAACTTTGAGAGCAGCATCCCAATGTTCAGTCGTCGGCTTCTGAATGAACTGAGACAAAATATACACCGAATAACACAACTCTGGCCGTGTAAGCGTAAGATAGATAAGCTTGCCAACAATACGCCGATACTGGGCAGGATCCGAGTAAAGCTCAGCCATAGACCAAGCAAGAGTATGATTTTGAGCCATAGGAATCTCGGTAGGGCGACCTCCCAACAAACCCGCTTCAGAGAGAATATCCAAACAATATTTCCTTTGACTCAAGAACAATCCTTCAACGCTCCGAGCAATCTCAATACCCAAGAAATAACGAGGAGATCCCAAATCCTTCATATGAAACTGACTGCACAAGTAAGACTTGAAGGCATAAATAGCAGTCGAATCATTACCTCCAATAACCAGGTCATCAACATAAACCAACAGATAAATCTCTGTGGAGCCTCCCTTGAAAGAAAACAAAGAATAATCAGAAGCAGACTGTCGAAAACCATAATCCAACAGCGTAGTCTGTAAAGTTCCAAACCAACAATGGGGAGTCTGCTTTAAACCATACAACGACTTCTTCAAACGACACACCTTTTTCCCTGCAGATGTCAGAAAACCAGGAGGTGGTCGCATATAAACTTCTTCATCCAGTGTACCATGCAAAAATGCATTATGAACATCCATCTGATGTAACTCCCAGTTTCTCGAAGCAGCAACATTAAGAAATGTGCGAACAGTAGTCATTTTGATGACCGGAGCAAAAGTCTCATCATAATCAACACCTTCTTCTTGACGATTACCAAGTGCAACTAGACGCGCCTTGTAACGCTCAACGGTTACATCAGAGTTAAACTTTATCTTGAATACCCACTTACAACCAATGGCACGCTTATTAGGCGGCAAATCAACAAGATCCCAAGTACCTTGATCTTCCAAAGCAGTGATCTCAAACCCCATTGCATTAAGCCATACTTCAAACTCCATAGTATCTTTGAAAAAACGAGGCTCCGTAAAAGCAGTAACATTTTCCAGAAACACTTTGAAAGAATCTGAAAACTTAGCAGAGCAAATGTAATCTCCAAGTGGGTAAGGAGTACCTGAGGGACCGGGAGGTGATTGGAGCAGTGAGTGTGATGGGTCTTGAATAGCTTGAGTTGAGTATGTGACATAAGGCTCAAGAAGAACAGATGTCTTCTTAGTACGATGACCACAACCCAACTGTTCTACTACTTCAACCACTTCTGGAACAACTTCCTGAGCAACAACTTCTGAAGTAGGCAAAGAAACATCCAAATGAACATCAGAATGGACTAGAGATGTACTCCCCCTATCATTGGAACCCGTTGGAGAAGTGATGACCTCGTCATCAGGACGGGCGGTGGGTGACGCTGAAGGAGCGGTGGTCGATGCTTGAGCAGGGGCGATGACCGACGCCTGGAGAGCGGCGGTCGACGATTGTCCCGAGATGTCACTCTCTTCTTCTTCAAAAACATGATTTGTAGTGGTTGGCCTTTTTGAAGATACTTCAATCGTCAATGGAGCACTAAACGGGAAGACCGCTTCATTAAAAACCACATTCCTTGAGACAAAATACTCCTTTTTGTCAAGATCATAAACTCTCCAACCCTTCTGATCATACGGATAACCAAGAAACACACACCGTAAAGCTCGTTCATCAAACTTCTTACGAACCACAGTACCTTTATACGCATAACACAAATATCCAAAAATACGAAGATGATCAAACGAAGGAGATTGATCATAGAGTACCTCGTGTGGCGTTTTACCAGATAACACGGAAGAAGGTGTCCGATTAATCAAATAGCATGCAGTAAGAACACAATCTCCCCAAAATTCCAAAGGTAATTCCGCCTGAGAACGCAGAGAACGCGCAACATCAAGGATATGACGATGTTTACGCTCAAACCGACCATTCTGCTGCGGAGTACCAACATACGACGTCTGATGGATAATGTCTTGAGAGGCAAACCACGGCTTCAGACCAATAAACTCTGCACCATTATCACTGCGAACCATCCGCACCTTAGTGGAAAACTAGCGTGCAACCATAGCACAAAAATTACGCAAAAGTGTCCCTGCTTCACCCTTAGATCGCATCAAACTCACCCAAACACATCTTGAATGATCATCAACGATGGTCAGAAAATAAGAAGAACCACAAGTAGATGAAGTACTATAGGGACCCCAAATATCGCAGTGGATAAGATGAAAAATAGCTTCTGCTTTATTGTTGCTATCTGAAAAACTCAAATAGGGTTGCTTGGCTTGAACACAAACATCGCAAGGCAAAGAAAAGTGATCCTTAGATCCAACATCAACAAACCGAGATAGATGAGAAAACTTAAACAAAGACAGATGTCCCAAACGGCGATGCCACAACTCACAACTTCCAAGAGAACCAACTGCATTGACCTGACCAACCAAAGCTCCACGGAAAAGGTAAACCCCATTACACTCATCACCTGCTCCAATCAACAACGTCGTAGACTGGTCCTGTATATAACAGAACTTATCTGTAAATACTGCAATACAAGCTTTCTCTTTAAGCAACTTAGCAACAGAAAGCAATGTGTTGGTTAAATATGGAACATATAGCACAGTAGATAGTGTGACAGAACCGCCCAACACAAGCTTCCCGCACTTCGTTGCCATAGCGACGGATTTGTTGGGTAAACCAATTGGACAAGGAGAAATATCAAACGCATCAACCAAGAGATCAAGCGAGCCTGTGATGTGATGGGATGCACCTGTATCAATAATGATTCCAGAAAAATGAGAAGAAGAGGCGCTGGACAGAGACTTCAAAAGAGTAACCAACTGATTCCATTGTGAGTCTGACAAAGCAAGACCTTCACGATCAGCTGCAGTGATGGTATGAGACGGTGCAGTACCCTGAACTCCATCAAAAACTTGAACATCATCTGCCCTTCTAGCTGCTTCTTTAATACTTGCCATAGTGACTTGCAGATTATCAAACATCACCTGGTTCTGATACCATGTCAAAGTACGAGCGGAATAGACTGAATATTTCATGTGTATTAACTTTGATAATGTACATATATATATATATATATATAACTCATATTGGGCCCTATACAATAAACCAAGCCCATTATCTCAACAAATATCTCACACTCAAAATACTTCTACACGCTATCAATGGCTCCTTGTTTACATAAGGTTCATGATGCAGAAGCAAGAGCAGGAGGAGCAGGAGAAGGAGCAAGAGCAGCAAGAGGAGGAGGAGGAGGTGGTGGAGGAGGGGGAGGAGGAGGAGGTGGAGGAGGAGGAGGAGGAGGAGGAGGAGGTGGAGGTGGAGGTGGAGGTGGAGGATGTTGACGACGTTTAGTTTCTTTTTTTTTGCAAATAATAAAATAGTGGTTTTATGTTTTTATCTTTGAGGACAAACCCACTCTTCCCTTTTTTTTTTCTTTGTGCTTCCAGGTGTGTAGGAGTTGTGACTCCATTGTAATGTGAAAATAAAACAATTGCGTATTGAAAGAATTGTTCTTGAGTTCGTAAGAAATTTGTGTTGCTAACTAAATTTTAAAACATATTTGACATAGCCGGAAAATTGAATTAAGGAAACAAAATAAAAATAAAATTTAACATCAAGTAATCATGAACAAGACATCATGTCCCCTACTAGTCAAGTGGCTCCAGCAATTACCACTACAAGTTGTTCAAAAGCTGAAAAAGCTTTTCTCGCGAATATAACCATCAGATAGTTTGTAAAGCAAGGCAAAAAACAAAAATCAACGAGGTTCAAAAGCCTTGAAACTACACACTATGGGATAAAGAATAAAAATCAGACCACCCAAATGCAAACCAACCCAAGTAGGCGGTTAGCCGAGTCAAGATTTTCCAACCTCGAGCTCAGAATTTAGATTTTCATAGAGTTGAATGCTCGATAGTCATATTTTGGATCAAATTCCTTTTTAGTGTCTTAACAGAAATATCAAGATATTAGTGTCGTAACACCACAATTTGCTATTAATTCGGAGTGTTTTGGCATTAACGATATTTATTTAAAACACCTACTTGCCTCCTCATTCATTAGACATAAAATTTCCGCAATCCCTTCTGTTTCTGAGTGAGTTTGATAGTACAACATGGTTGTGAATTGGAAAACGAATCAGAAACATATATCCAAACCGTCACACAAACTACATTTTATTTTTATATATGTACATGTTGTAGAAATTCGGATATATTACCTTTTTCCCAAGCCTCTGAAAATGCTATGTTGGGTGTCTTATTGTATTATTGTTGGGGGATTGACCATATCAATCAAAACTTAATTTATATCAATCGAAATTACTAGTCAGGATCTATAAAAAGTGTAGTTAGTTAACCTCTATTAGTTTGTCTATTTACAACATTGTAGCTTCCATTGTAAGCATCTGAGTCATTTGCAGATGGGTCTGAACCTACATTTACAATGTCATAACCGTAAGAGGTAGAGAAAGTCTCTAGCTCGTGAGAAGACTGAGGTAGTGGTAGCTGCTGATGTTACTGCTGTTGTTGTGCTGAGTTGCTATAAATCGAGCTGCCTTTGTACAATTCCCTTATTGAACCTTCAAAACTGTTAAATGGGGATGCGGAAAGTCTAGAACCCGTCCCAAAGTTGTTTCTTCTGTAACCATTGTTAGCAATACCAATTTTAGAAGAAGTAGAAGAACAAAGTCCCCAATTCCCTCTGATGGGGACATTCAAGTTCCAACTAGCGTCCGTTTTGTTTCCCCACAGGTCTCTACTGTAGGCATTGTAAGGAGTTTCAGTTATGTTTTGGCCGATTGGAGAGGTGTAACGGTTTGGGAAAGCGCCATTGAAGTAAGGGTTGCTCGGAATCTGGTTATAGCCAAATGTGGAAGTTGTTCCATCAAAGCTTGAATTAAGATTCAAATTCAAACTCAGCTCATGATTCAAACTGAGGCCAAAAAGAGAAATTGAATTCCTACCGCTACCGATAACAGGACTAAAGCGAGCACCAAGATTGTTAAAATAAGTAGGAGAAGAAGCAGGAGCAAATTTATTGAGTAGCAATTAGCCGAGATTCGATTAGAAAGCGGAATCGAGGATCGGGTATTGTTATTAGAGAGCGGAGAAATCTCTTTAGGAACATCTCTTTTGACATCGAAAAGTATGCCATTGAGCTGATGGAAGGTCTTGTGGAGAACTCTATCAACAGAATCATCTAAATCAAAGGTGATGAAACCAAAACCCATACGCCTTTGCATATTGTACATGACCACAACATCAGCAATTGTACCAAACTGATAAAAGTAGTTCTTGAATTCCGCTTCCGTAATACTAGACAGTAAACCTCCTACAAAGATTTTCTTTGTCCTTCCACCACCATGGACTGGTGAGATCAGGTGGATAGGACTTGCGTGTTGTTTCAGCACATGTTTCTGATCATCCCGAGGCACCGCCTCTTCGCCTCAACTTGAATTAACACCCAAACTCTGATTGTCAATTCCACATAACAAACCAAAATCAGATAATTTTCAAGCAAATGCAGCTACGGATGAAACTCCTATCCAAGATCTGAAAAAATTACTAACCGTGCGACCATCGATCCATGATCACTCTCTCTGCAACACAAGGATCTGCAAAGACGATGATTCCGAAGCCACGAGCATGTCTAGTGGCACGATCTCTCATGATCACAGCTTCAACAACATCACCATACTTGCTAAAATAGTCTCTTAGCCTTTCTTCATCTGTGTCCCACGATATCCCACCAATGAACAGCTTCCCCATACCAATTCCATCTTTTAGCTCCTCCTCCTCCTCCTCCTCCTCCTCCTAAGCATATTAATTCCAATCCAATCTAATCAAATGGGTATTCTTCTTGTCTGTTATCCTTTGAGGGGAATTTTATAAGCTATGTTGAATGAGGCAAGGGTTACAAGGCATGGTTTCTAGATGATCAAAGATGTATTGTAAGCATGAATGTAGTGTTTGATGAATACAAGGTCTTCAAGGATCTAAAGGAAAAAGAGGAGAACCCGATTCTTGGTAGTGTGTTGATCGAAAGCACATACTGTATCGATCGACATGAATATTGGGGATTATGTCGATGGATAGGGGGTATGGCTTGTCGGTCGACAGGAGGTCTGATGGCGACCAAAGAAGAAATACAAAAATGCATGATTCCTTATATCCGATGGGTTCAATTACATCTAGTGGAGCTGGAGAAGTTTGAAATCCAGGTGAACTCCTTAAAAGAGAATCAATTTGAAGAGAATGCGCATGTTGAAGATTCTGAATCTGATGAAGATGTACCTCTGGAATATTATCAATTGGCTAGAGATCGGGTTAGAAGAGAATAGAGGATGTTTGCACATTACAATAAGTATGATATGGTTATTTTTGCTTTTATATCAGCTGTGCAGATAAGTCTTGTGGATTCAAGAGACTATTGAAAAGCCATGGAAAGTAGGGACAATACTTTATGGAATGGAGGTATGAATGAAGAGATGACTTCTATAGAGAAGAACAAAACCTGGAAATTGGTTACAAGACCGAAGAACCAAAAGTTATTGGCTTTAAGTGGGTTTACAGACTTAAACCGAGAATACAAGAGTAGATAAATCGAGATAAAAGTTTAGGTTTCTAGAAAAGGGATACTCGTAGAGAGAGGGTATTGATTATCAAGAGGTGTTTTCACCGGTTGTGAAACATGTTTCTATAAGGTTTCTCCTATTAATTATTGTGGATTAAGATCTTGAGTTGGAGCAGCTTGATGTTAATACAGTGTTTCTTCATAGTTTGGTTGTAAAAGAGATATACATGGAACAACCTGAAGGTTTCATGGTTAAAGAAAAAGAAGACCACATGTGCTTATTGTAGAATGCGTTGTATGGACTGAAGCAGATGCCTAGACAATGGAAAAAGTATTTTGATCAGTTTTTCATGAGTCATGGATTCAAAAGAAGTGAATATGACCATTTTGTTTAAATAAAGGAGAGTAAAGGTACGTGCCATATCTATCTACTCTTGTATGTTGATGGCATGCTGATTGCTTCAAAGGATATGAACAAGATACAAGTTATGAAAGACTTGCTGAGCAGCAGGCTCGAGTTGAAATATCTAGGTTCTATGAGAAGGATACTTGGGATGAAGATCCTTCAGGTATTCAATATGGATGAATCGAGGTCAGTGTCTACACCTATTAAAGCACACTTTAAATAGTCTAAAGTAAAAGATGACGAATGTGAGACAATTATGGATGATGTTCCATACTCCAATGCTGTTGGGAGTATTATGTATGCGATGTTGGGGAAAAGGTGTGATCAGGCTTATGATGTCGGTTTGGTTAGTGGATTTATGAGTAAACCGAACATGGTACAGTGGTATATGGTCAAGTGGGTACTAAGGTATATGAAGGGTACTCGGGATAAGAAGTTGATTCAGGCGGAGGTGGTGGTGGTGGTGGTGGTGGAGGAGGAGGAGGAGGAGGAGGATGTTGATGAAGAGGAGAGAGTTCAGGAGGTGGTGGTAGTGGTGGTGGAGGAGGTGGTGGAGGAGAAACCATGTTCCTTGTTTAGTTTCTTTTTTTTTTTTTTGAAAATAATAAAATAATGGTTTTATTTTCCTATCTTTGAGGACAAACCCACTTTTCCCATCTTTTTTTTTCTTTGTGCTTCCAAGTTTGTAGGAGTTGTGACTCTATTGTAATGTGAAAATAAAACAATTGCGTATTGAAAGAATTGTTCTTGTGTTCTTAAGAAATTTGTGTTGCTAACTTTTAAAACAAATAAGACATAGCCAGAAAATTGAACTAAGGAAACATCAAGTAATCATGACAAGACATCATGTCCCCTACTAGACGAGTGGCTCCAGCAATTACCACTATAAGTTGTTCAAAAGCAGAAAAAGCTTTCCTCGCGAATTTAACCGTTAGATAGTTTCTAAAGCATGGCAAAAGACAAAAATCAACGAGGTTCACAAGCCTTGAAACTACACACTATGGGATAAAGGAGAAACCAAACCACCCAAATGCAAACCAAGCCAAGTCAGCGTTTAGCGGAGTCAAGATTTTCCAAGCTCGAGATTAGTATTTGGATTTGCATAGAGTCATATTTTGGATCAAATTCTTTTTCAGTTTCTTAAACATAAATCAAGATATTAGTGCCATAACACCACAATTTGCTATTAATTCGGAGAGTTTTGGCTTTAACGGATTTTTTTTTTCTAAACACCTACTTGCCTCCTCATTCATTAGACATGAAAAAACATTATGCAATCCCTTCGGCCAACTACACTTAGCAATAACATTGATTTTTATTTTTCACCACTGATTGATGATTTAAAGGACTTGCGGGATAAAGGTATTGAAATGTATGACTCCTTATTGAAAGACAGTTGCACTCATCGAAAACCTGTTTTGTGAATTCTGAGAGTATATCAAAGTAGAATGTTTGTCGCTCGATAGTTAGTCTTTCCATCAGTGTGGCCATGTGAAAATTCATTGTCAATTATCCCAGGTGGAGAGCAATTTTTCCTTTGGTTCAACATTAAGCTCAAGAACTTTGAAATCCGCGGTTATAAAATAATCACCAATCATTACTAAAAGGCCTTAGAGAATTCCTTCTAGATAGCAAATAGAATTTTAAGAACACACCTACGAGATCTTGTGGTTTTGAAATAAGTCATCCCAAATCACTTAGATACATAGAATGACATAAGATGCACACTGGAACCGAAATCTATAACGATCGCTCAAAATTCTCATTCTTGTTGGTGTATTTCAAAACAAAGCTCCCTAGATTATCGAGCTTCATAGGATTCTTGTTCTGAAGAGTGGGAATCCACTCCTAAGTAATCAGCATCACTCCTCCTTCATAGCTTATATTGTTAGTGATGAACTTTTTAACATAACTCCTTATATATGGGCCATCTTGCATGCATCAAAGAAGGGAAGTTAAATCATTATTTGGTCAACCACTTCATTAACTCCTTCTTATACTTCTTAGATTTCCTAGGATATGGTATCCTTGGCTTGAAGATGCGTTCATATTATTTAGGTTACTAATCATTGGTGATTGGCTTCGTAAAGGGTTGGTGTCAATTGACACCACCCTGTGTCGATCGACACTTGGTTGGTCAATCGACACTTGGTTGGTGATGTATCATGATTATTATCAATTTTTTTTATCATGATACAAGGTCTTTTTAAAGTCTTTTAGGTTCTTTTGTAGGTATAATGTATGGAAAGCACATGTCTAAGGAGTTGAGCTTGAAGTTAGAAGACTTGAGCATTTTGGAGCTGGAAAGAAGCATTTTTGGAAATCAAAGTTGAGTGTCGACCGACCGTCCGGAGCGTCGAGCGACGAACACTTTTAAGTAAAAGAGAAATTTCCAAAATCAACCATGAAGAGTTTCTAATTTCAATTTAGGTCCTCGCATCATATTCCATGTATTAGGTTTTTAGGTTATATATATACCTCTTTAGAGGGATATGAATGTATCAACTCTCTTAGCCACTTTTAGTTTTACAAGTTTTACAAGTTTTATGTATTTTTTGTTTTAGAGAGATTTTGGGGAGAGTCTTTGTTCTTGTGTCATTGTTGAACCCATACAGATCTTTCTCTTTACTTTAATGAATTCCAGTTTCTTCTCAAAGATGTTTTCTGTTAATTCGATTATGTCTGAGTGGATCCGTTATTAGATATAGGGTTTATTCGGATGAGTTAATTTGATATGTAATAGGTTGTTAGATTGGGGATTTGAAAAGTATTCATTATCATAGTATTATTTCATGTCTTTGATTAGGAGTAGCTACCATATTCGAAGGGTTGAGGTCGATTTGACTCTAGCGAAAGCTGTTCAATCACCTGACAATTGTTGTGATGACCGAAGTGTGATCGGTATGAAAAGAGAATTCACCGAGATGCTTTGTGAACAGATCAGAACTTATCCCTAATGTTTATTTGATCGCAATAGGATTAGATAAAAGATTTCAATCTTATGCTTTTGGGTAATAGTGATTTCTTTAGCGAGAGCTAGGTTTTCATAGAATCGTGGTTTTGAGTTCTGGAATATAATACCCTAGTTTGATTATTTTTTAATGGTCTGAATTCCGTGAAGATATGTCCCTGGATCTAATTTTTTAGTCCACTGATACACACACGTTTAAGCAATCATTCATAGTTTTAAAGTATTTTATTTCATTCATCATAGTAGTTTATTTTTCAAGTCTTTAGGTCTCTGTGGATTCGACACCCTACGTACTACAACACGACAAGTTTTTCACACACATCAATATGTTGGCACCGTTGACAGGGTCCAAAGTAACTTTTAGGATAAACGTACTACGAATAGTTTTGAAATGCTTGCTAGTCTTTTTGCTACCTCCGATTTGCTTATCTTTTTCTTTTGTTGTTTTTATGTTTCAGGTGTATGCCTAGAAACATCACAAGGAGTGATGAGATGGGAATTTAAGGGTTTTAACACTTAATTTACATGGATTCTTGACCATTAGACCCATCTTTCTTTCATGTTTCATGCACTTTAGGTTAGATTTTATATGCATTGAGTATTAGAGTTTGTTTTGTGTATATATTATGACTTTATAGGCACCTAAGGGGGCTCGTGAAGCTTTGGGAAGAATCCGAGAAGAATCCAAGAACATGGGAGCAAGTTTGAACGAAAAAGACATTTATATCTACCCCATATAGATCAATACTGAATCTGTATAGATCGATATTGAGTCTATATCGACTGGCATATCGATCGATATTCAATAATATCGACTGGAATATTGATGATATTTACAGCCAAGAATATGAAATAATTATGAAAATGCCCATGGCCGAGTTAAAATACTATAAATAGAGTATCTCGGGCTCAATTGTAGAAGACTTTTTCTCCCTCTTAGTTTTATCTCTCTAGTTATTATGTATACAAACTCTTTGTTTTATTTTAATGTAATTTGACTTTTATTCTATTTCTTTTTTTTATTTTTTTTATTTTATTTCCTTTTTTCCATTAAAACTCACCATGACTTACCCCATAACCATGAGTGAGTAGTGATCTTATGGGTTAAGTGAGAGAAACAGATTAGGGAGATGATTAGTAGGGTAATTAAGGCTTAGGGTTAACAATTAGTGTTTATATTAGTTAATCATGAGTCCATGGGAGAGATTAAGATGAAGACTTGTGACAACCTTTTTCTCTTATCTCTCTTCCACACTCTCTTTGCATATGATGTGTTAAAGAGAGTATCTAAGTGGTTAAGCTAAGTGTGATTCTCCTCTTAAGAGCACTAGAACATCACTAGGTTCTTAATTGTGAAATGTGATGAATGTTTGCATGGGTTAAAGCCTTTAGTTGTAGGTGTGTCCTTTCAAAGGCTCTTCTTAATGAGCACTAGAACATCACTAGGTTCTTAAGAGCAACTAAAGAGTGTTAGTCATTTCTAAGAAATTGTTGAGAAGGTTAATGACATTGGAATGTAAACCTTCACATTAAGAAACACATAGGAATGTAAGTAGGATTTAAGATCTTGTTCATTTCCCTTTTGAAGGCTTAAATTGCTAGGGTAAATGTACAAGTGAACCGCTTCTCACCGACACATCATCGTGTTAACCGAATGTTAGATTGAGACAAACCCTTAAACGGAGTCTTTAATAACCTCAACCTCATGATAATCTATTAAGTATCTTCTCTAGTCATCTATAATCTCTCTCATAAGACTCATATCTTTTATCATTGTTTTCATCTTTTGTATTTATAAATCGCATTTACCAAGTTTTACTCCCTTTTATTTTACATCCGACTTCATATCTAGTTTTCAAACACAACTTAAATTTCCTAACTCCTTTGGGTTTGATCCCTCAATTTCTACAATGAGTATTGCTAATACTAAGGCAAGCATTGAGGTGTTGCATGAATTTAAAGCTTGAAAAACACTGACCATCAAGGAGCATCAAGGACATGGATTTGTTTAATCTTGAGAATGAGCAACTAGCCGCGTTAGAATGTCTATTCGGAAAACTGCAAAGGAGAAAAGGAAACAAGTTCATTTCGAACGAAGGGAGATCAAGGTAATGATATATTCCCGTTTTTGCGGGTTTATCCAGTTTATTTTGTATATATTTATTTTGTTTTTCAGGTCGAAATAGATGGATACGAGATGGAATCATAAAACTGGAGCAAAATGCAAAAAGGATTGAGAAGAGGAGTTAGACCGAAGCAATCGAGAGAAAACCGGGAGACGAAGAAAACCGCGCAGAATTGAAGAAGCTGTCGATCGACAGCCTTATGTGTCGATCGAAAGGTACGTCGGAGCTGAATAGTGTAAAAACGTGTCTGAACTGTTTCTACCTAATTTTTCCCACATGAATAGCTAAAACTCGAGGGTGAACAGTAGTCTGGCTCATAATTTCGTACTGGGATTATTTTTAGAGAGAGAATTGAGAGAGAGATCAAACCAAGTCTTTGTTGTATTTTTTGGGAAAATTTCTTGAACCTTTCTTGTTTCTTTTATGCAATAGCTGTTTAATTCTCTATTTATGATGTTTTCAATTGCAGTTATGTGTGAGTAGTTCCTTTTGCTGGATCTAGGGTTCCAAATTTGGGGATTTTGATGAAAGATTGATGATTTAGTTGATTCTTGTTAAGCTATGATATTTAGTTTTGATTTGAGGTGTTTTTATCATTTAATTCTACTTTGGCCATTTAGAATTGAACTCAGAAATTTATTGGTATAAATGAAAATTTTACCATGAATTGGACTTACTCAAATCAAGCATAATCAATCTAGAAACCGTAGGAGACTCGTTCTAGGTTTTATGCGAATTTATCGGACTTGTTGAATTTTCGTGTTTAAAATCGATCTAGAGATAGACACTAGGAATAAGCATAGGAGACTTGTTATTCCGGGTTTTAAACATCGGTGAGTTATTCAACGAGAGTTGATAGCTCACAGTTTTGTGTTCCGAATTCTAGACTAAAAATCATAAGTTAGAAGTCTTAACATTTTCGGTCAAATCATTAATTCGAAGTCAATCCCCAGGAACCTTAGGTCTAGCGTTTTTACAATCAATCACAAACTTGTTATTAATAGTTTTAATTGTCATTTTAATCAATCATTTTTAATACAACCATTTTCGCTTAGGTTAAATCGAAACTGAAAACCTGTTACATTTTACTAAGTTCTCTTGGGAACGAACCTTAGTATTTCACAACGACAACCCTGTATACTTCCGGGATAGAAACTAGGGGTAAACTGAGACCACATCAGGTAACAACATTCGATTGAATGAGAGAGGAGAAAGATTTGATGCTAAAGACAACAGGCTGGACAACAATGAAAATCGAAGCGATCCAATTGTGCCTACTGAGCCTAGATGATTTCTAATGAATGAACACCGACCGGATGATTTCTAATCCCAGTCGCCCCACAAGCAAACTACATGATCGAGAATAATACTTTTGATATGGTGCAAGGAAAGAAATTCAACAGTTTCCCGCATGAAAACCCTATGTAGCATATTGGAGAGTTCGAGAATCTTGGAGGAATCTGAACCAATGGATTTATCACTAAATGTCTAAGCTGGTAACTTTTCCCCTATTGACTTGTCAAAAAGGAGACAAGATGGCTCAAACAACTCGAGCCAAAGTCATTGAAAACACGGAATGAAGTGAAGAAATAGTTTTTTTTTTTTTTTTTTGATATGAATGTGAATATATTACCCTCTGGGAAAGGTTATATACAAGATTCTAATGTCCCAAAAAAAAAAAAAAAAGACATTAGAATAAGTTACGCAATATTCCGAATCCAAACCATGTAAAGGTTTTGGAATTTCTTCATGTCCCTATTGGCCAGAAATTTATCCCGCAAATGCCGATCAAGCAACCTGAAAACCGCCGATGGTAATAAACCTTCTCCCTTATGCACCCGCCTGTTACGCTCAAACCAAACCGAATACACAACACCTTGCACCGCTAGCCTCTTCAACAGAGTAGAGACACCCTGAGAGTCTGTCAATAACCACGTAATCAATGAGCCCCAATCCATAAATGGGATAGGAGGCCAATTCAATCTCATTTGAACTTCACGCCAAATCTCCATAGAATAAGAGCAATGGAGAAAAAGATGATTCCTCTCTTCATCATCTTTGCCACATAAAACACATACCAAAGGAGATCTCGAGTTCCATCTAGTTCGCCACCCAAAAAGTAAAGGCATGTTTAGGCGTATGCCTTTTAAACCATACAGCTTTATACCACCGTTTAACTGGCTCCACGTGACGAAGTTCCTCCCAAGTCTTAGAAGCTGAGAACTTATTCAATTTCTTCTGAGCAACCATCCAAAAGAACTTATCAGGTGGATCAGCTTGACGAGGAGGCTAAGAGCAAAGAGATGCGAAAGAAGATATCAACCTTCAACCAAACGAATTGGAGACTTTTAGCGAGACAAGGGAGCTGTTTTGGTTTTGGGTTTAGAGATTTCACGTCGTCGAAGTGGGTGTCGACGTAGAAGTTTCAAGTCTTCTACCTTCTGCACCGTTGATGTGGTCTTCGACGCGGGCATTTTCCTGTGGCAAGTCAGCGGCGTGGACCTCGATATACCTCCTTTTTCTTCCTTTTCTTCATGTTTCCTTGCTCCTATTGTTTCCTTTCTTGATCCTTGTGCTTTCTTTTAGCTTATTAGAGTTTATTACCTGCGAAACATAGACAAAAACACACATGCCCAACAAATATGCTCTAAAGTTCCTAAAGCTAGTTTATACATTTTTCTATCACTTTAAGGTGCGAAAATGGATAGAAGAGGATAGTTTCACCCTAAAAAACTAGCAAAAATGACTAGCTAAGGAAGGTAAAATCTACTCCTATCACCACACTCAACACGCTTTCACATATCATTTTCTTAAAATAATGTATATAACTTTCCATACAACAAAATAGAAGATATCTTAAAATACTACTAGGGCTAGGCATATTTCTTGAACCCGAAATCCGAACCCCGTCTCGACCCAAACAAACCAGTTCGGTACGAGTATGGTTTATGGTGAAATAACCGAATTGTACATATGTTGAGGATCCAGTGGGTTTTCGGTTAACCCAAACCAAACCGAAACCCAAATGGATGAACTGAACTTGAAGAGATAAGGAGGAGGAATGTACGATACTTATTTAGTTTTTCTGTCCAAGGCAAAAAAATTCTAAAGTTTCCTGTTTTGATTTGGATAAATTTTATTTCTCTTTATGATTGTCTTTATCTATGTTTGCTAAATTTGTTGTTATTAAGTTCTAAGTTATTCTTTTTTCTATGTCGATTTGAATCTGCATTATAGTATTGTGAAGTGATGTGTATTTGCAGTTGTATTAATTGATTAGAGCATGAATGAGTTAGGACAAAAGCTAAAGCATTCAACTCTTTAGTTACGACGTAATCTAAGTTAGGATGAAACTAATTAAAGATTAATCTCTTTAGTTGTTAACTTAGTTTTTAATCTCTTTATTTGTATTCTGCAATATGTTTGTCTAGCAGAAGATGTAATAATGTATTGAAAACTTGTTAAATGTGTAATAAAAGTCTAATGTACAAATTTCTTGTAAAATAACCTAACCCGAACTGAACCTGTATGGACGATGGGTTTTTAGCTTACACCCCAAACCGATCTGAACCCGACATAACCCGAATCGCACCTGACTAGATGTTTCGTAATATCCGAATGGGACGTATAAGTCTAAACATGAAAACCCAAAAACCCGAACTACCCGAATCGAACCCTAGTGGATACTCGAACGCCCACCCCTAAAATACTATCAAGATATTTGTTTATTGGAATCGTAATCTTTTTTTGGAAAAAGATTTCCATACAAAGATATGTTGTAAAATGTTTGCAAAAATTAGTTATTTTTAGATGATACTTTCTATTTAATTTTAATTTTGCATAATTTTTTATTTTATTAAAATGATTTTTTTTTTAAACTAATTTTATCAATTCCAGATCAGATCTAAATAAAATATTCTTTATTAAATTTATATTATACAAATAAATATAAAGAATCAAATCTAGTTAGTAGATATTTTAAAATAATTAGTAAAAGAATTTTGAAAACATAGTTTAAAGTCATTTAAAAATAAGACAGATATAATGAAAAATAGAAAATTTAACTAAAACATTTTAATCAGTAAATTGAAAAATGTGTTATTAAAAAATTCATAAATTATTACACCTACGATTAAAATACAAATATTATAAAAATTAACAAAATATACAAACAAGTTTATTTAAATAATATATATATATAAACTAAATAAACCCCTATATTGAACTATGAAAAATTTGGATTTTATCTGAGTGAAAATTAGAAGTAAAAAGTAGGTAATTTAGGGAAAGAAAAAAAAAGTGAGAGAGGTTCACAAGCCTTGAAACTAAAAGCTATGGGATAAAGGAGAAAAACCAAACCACTCCAATGCAAACAAAGCTAAGTCGGCATTGAGACGAATAAAGATTGGCAAAGCTCGAGTTCGGGATTTGGATTTGCAAAGTGTCGAATGATCAATAGTCATATTTTGGATCAAATTATTTTTTTACTGTCTTAAACACAAAATTAAGATATAAGTATTTTATAACCAAAGGGACTTAGTGTCATAACTCCACAATTTGCTATTAATTTGGAGAGTTTTGGCTTTGACGATAAATTGTTCAAAAAACCTAGTTTTCTCCTCATTCATCAGATTCTTAATTCTAGGTAGCTAACCGACAACAAGTATTAAGAACAATACTAGATGAAGACACATAAGATAAACCATAGTAGCATGATATAATCAACAATTCTTCATCAACTTTTATGAAAACCATAGACGTAACTAATTAACTACTCAGACATTGTGTTTGAATTTAACCTCATGTATTAAACAGAAAACATAAAAGAAACCAAGAATAGAAATAAGAAGGGGTCAGATCTCTCTTCTCCCTAAACAAAAAAATAAGACTTGGCCTAAACAAGTAATTATATACATATGATACGTCCTGGGCAAAGCTAAAAGAAATAGGAAGTCGGTTTCCAAATATGTGCAGAAAAAGGAAATGTCCACTATGTCGCTGCATGTTGTGTCGATCGACACAGTTGATGTATATCGGTCTACACACTCCGTGTTTGACTGGTCAACCCCCGAAAATCATAATATTTGAGTTTTCTTTAAATCAAACCGGTTTTTTCACTCCAATTTATCTTTTAGTACCTATAATCCCTATAAAAACCCACAAATAGACTCAAACACCTACGGAAAAACCGTAAAAACCAAAATATATAATTTCCTAAGATAAATTTAAATTAAAGGCAAATATGAAATGTATGAAATACCTATTCATCAAATGATTTTAAAAATAATTTCTTATAAAGTATGCTCATAAAAACATAGAAATTTTCACAAATATTTCTCTTTATTAATTAAGAGTGGCCCCAACTTCCGAATACTTTTTGTTTTATAAAGAAAGACCCAAGTCACAAGTTGCTTTTGTTAAGAATGACACGTTACAATTATTTTAAATAAGAATGAACGACTTATAAAATATCATTATTAAGAATGACCCGACTTAATGATTGAGACGAATTCAGTATTAACAACATGACTTGACGGAAAACAATGTATAAAAAATTGTAAGTTGGATTCATTCTTAGTAAAAAGTTGTTTATACGACTTGACTTGGGTCTTTCTTTACAAAACCAAAAGTATTCGTGAGTTGGGCATTTTTATTTAATAGAGATAGAAATAATTGTGGAAATTTCAATGTTTTTATGAACATACTTAATGGAAAATTATATTAAAAATCATTTGTTGAATAGGTATTCCATACATGTTAAATATCATAATTGCCTATAATTCAAACTTAGGAAACAAACGAAAATGTAGGATGTTTATCTTATTCAGGCTACGTAATTCATGTGCCATGCACGGATTTGAGAAATTTACGAAATGTTTTAATTTTATAATATTGTAATTGATCAGCACTAAAGTTAATAATACTTGATATAGATACGTTACGGAATGAGTTATTAGTAAAATGTTATTATTTGATAAGAAAATTCAAAACTTAAAAGACTCTCTGTTAATCCGGCAGTGTTAAATGTATAAAATTTAAGAGTTGAAGAATTGTATCGAAAATATTAGTTGGTGCAGTTTGTTTGGCATAAAAAAAAGAGTATATTTTCTATTCAACCATATTTAGGTTGGAGTAATTTGCTAAATTTAATCATAAATAAATTATTAAATATAATAAAATAAAATTGAGAATATTTTTATTGGGGGTAAAAACCCCTCACACTTTAAAACGACTAAACTATTCAATACCTAAGATGGAAATAGTTGTGGCTTCCATCTAACAACCCAAAAGTGAGATGGGACACAAACGGCACCGAGCGTGGTCAGTCACCCATCTCTCTCCCAACACTAGGTAGTGGTTTATATATTTCCACGGTAAATCACTTCGCAGAGACTTTTTACAGCGGCCAAAAAATAGCCCTACAATGATATGGACTTTTAAAATTATTCGACTCCCACTTATTTTTTTTTGTTTTCTGACCTTGTTCTCTTTGCCCGCATCTATGTAAAATTTAGTCTGCTTTTTTTTTTTCCAAAACCGCCATTAAAGATTTTTTGAAAAGATTTAGACTAAAAACATTTGAACAAATATTTTTGTATTCCCCACCTTTTTGTGTTCCGTAGTTTTTCTTTCACTCCGTCCCACTCTCTCTTTATAATCTCACTTTTAGAACAAAAACAACCCAACCATCGTCGTTGTCGGTGTTCGAATTCGAACTACTCAGTTCGGATTTGAGATTGAAAGTGAAACTGTGTTTAGACATTTGATATTGATATCGAACTAGGGGTTGTTCATGTTTTCTTATAACCTTTTCGGTTTACTTTTCTCTTTTGTAGGAAGATTTAGATCAAGCTTCAGTCAGAGTTATTTAAAATTGTTAGGGCTTTAGTTTCTAATTGGATTTTTTATTTATGGTTTTATTCAATTTTTTCTATCGAGCTTAATCGTTTTATTTTTCCAGTTCTTTTGTGAATTTACTTTTTGCAGCTTTTACAAATCACTTATTGCATGAAATTGTTGTGTATTTGTAAGACTATGAATCCTTTTTCCAATATTGTGGATCCTTAGTGGTTTAGTGAGCGCTACTTATTTGAGTGTCTAACGATCAGGCCCGTCTCTGACCCATGGCAAGGTTGGCAAATGTCATGGGCCCATGTTCGATTTTAAGAAATTTGTCCTTACAAAAAGGCCCAAAATTTTTTTTTTACAAAAATTTCTTTACTAAAAGGCCCTAAATTTTGTTAGGCCATGGGCCCACCATTCAATTGAGACGGGCCTGCTAACGATGAACTTATTATCACATGTGTATTATCACATGTGTATGTATGATTGGTCGTTGAGCTCTGGTGTTTCTGGTATAATATGGACAAGACATGGGTTTGGCTTCTCGGTATGAACATGTTTTTTTATTTTCATTGATACCGTAATCAAAAATTTGTCTATGAATTACATTTAGATCTAAAATTTATGATTGTTCTTACAAGAATATCCTTGAATATGGTGAAGGTGCAAGAAATTTTGTGAATTCATCAGCAAGTACTTTGGGTAATCCTCGGGAGATGTTTTGCCATGCATCGATTGCCGCAATGCTTTAGAGACAATATTGGATCATCTAGTGATTAGGAAACGGATCACAAGTATAAGGGAAGATATTAAGGCTGGTGGTCGGACTTATGATTTAACGACGTGTTATTTTGGCTAACTGAACCAAAAGTTTGTGTATTTTTTGGCTAAGCATAGTAAACTTTGGGTATTATTTGGCTGCCCAAAAAGTCTAAATATTTAATGGCCAATTCGGAAAATTTCATGATTTTTTTGACATTTTTCCCTTTGATTAAATAAACAAATCGCATGTAGTACGGTTAATCCCATAATATATAATTTAATATGAGACTAATTTGCCTCTTTACATAGCCAAGAGATAAGGTGTTAAGACTTATAACTAATATTGTTATATATATATATATATTTAATGAATAATGATTACAATAATACATGCTAACCACTCGCGAGCTCGTACTATTGTCGACGGTTCAAACTTTCTAATGAAAAATCTATATAAGAAGGTTTACTTTCATTAGTTTCTCACACTCAAAATATTCAAAATATTTTTCTATAAACTATCGTTCTTCTTACTTTCATTAATATCTCACACTCAAAATACTTCTACACGCTATCAATGGCTCCTTGTTTACATAAGGTTCATGATGCAGAAGCAAGAGCAGGAGGAGCAGGAGAAGGAGCAAGAGCAGCAAGAGGAGGAGGAGGAGGTGGTGGAGGTGGTGGTGGAGGAGGCGGAGGTGGTGGTGGAGGAGGGGGAGGAGGAGGAGGTGGAGGAGGAGGAGGAGGTGGAGGTGGAGGTGGAGGATGTTGACGACGTTTAGTTTCTTTTTTTTTTTGCAAATAATAAAATAGTGGTTTTATGTTCTTATCTTTGAGGACAAACCCACTCTTCCCTTTTTTTTTTCTTTGTGCTTCCAAGTGTAGGAGTTGTGACTCCATTGTAATGTGAAAATAAAACAATTGCGTATTGAAAGCATTGTTCTTGTGTTCGTAAGAAATTTGTGTTGCTAACTAAATTTTAAAACAAATTTGACATAGCCGGAACATTGAATTAAGGAAACAAAATAAAAATAAAATTTAACATCAAGTAATCATGAACAAGACATCATGTCCCCTACTAGTCAAGTGGCTCCAGCAATTACCACTACAAGTTGTTCAAAAGCTGAAAAAGCTTTTCTCGCGAATATATAACCATCAGATAGTTTGTAAAACAAGGCAAAAGACAAAAATCAACGAGGTTCAAAGGCCTTGAAACTACACACTATGGGATAAAGAATAAAAATCAGACCACCCAAATGCAAACCAACCCAAGTCGGCGGTTAGCTGAGTCAAGATTTTCCAACCTTTTGCTCAGAATTTAGATTTTCATAGAGTTGAATGCTCGATAGTCATATTTTGGATCAAATTCCTTTTTAGTGTCTTAACAGAAAAATCAAGATATTAGTGTCTTAACACCACAATTTGCTATTAATTCGGAGTGTTTTGGCATTAACGGTATTTTTTTTTAAAACACCTACTTGCCTCCTCATTCATTAGACATAAAATTTCCGCAATCCCTTCTGTTTCTGAGTGAGTTTGATAGTACAACATGGTTGTGAATTGGAAAACGAATCAGAAACATATATCCAAACCGTCACACAAACTACATTTTATTTTTATATATGTACATGTTGTAGAAATTCGGATATATTACCTTTTTCCCAAGCCTCTGAAAATGCTATGTTGGGTGTCTTATTGTATTATTGTTGGGGGATTGACCATATCAATCAAAACTTAATTTATATCAATAGAAATTACTAGTCAGGATCTATAAAAAGTGTAGTTAGTTAGTTAACCTCTATTAGTTTGTCTATTTACAACATTGTAGCTTCCATTGTAAGCATCTGAGTCATTTGCAGATGGGTCTGAACCTACATTTACAATGTCATAACCGTAAGAGGTAGACAAAGTGTCTAGCTCGTGAGAAGACTGAGGTAGTGGTAGCTGCTGATGTTACTGCTGTTATTGTGCTGAGTTGCTATAAATCGAGCTGCCTTTGTGCAATTCCCCTATTGAACCTTCAAAACTGTTAAATGGGGATGCGGAAAGTCTAGAACCCGTCCCAAAGTTGTTTCTTTTGTAACCATTGTTAGCAATACCAATTGTAGAAGAAGTAGAAGAACAAAGTCCTTATTTCCCTCTGATGAGGACATTCAAGTTCCAACTAGCGTTCGTTCTGTTTCTCCACAGGTCTCTATTGTAGGCATTGTAAGGAGTTTTGGTTCTGTTTTGGCCGATTGAAGAGGTGTACTGGTTTGGGAAAGCGCCGTTGAAGTAAGGGTTGCTCAGAATCCGGTTATACCCAAATGTGGAAGTTGTTCCATCAAAGCTTGAATTAAGATTCAAATTCAAACTCAACTCACGATTCAAACTGAGGCCGAAACGAGAAAATGAATTCCTACCGCTATCGATAATAGGACAAAATCGAGCACCAAGATTGTTAAAATAAGTAGGAGAAGAAGCAGGAGCAAAGTTATTGAGTAGCAATTAGCCGAGATTCAATTAGAAAGCGGAATCGGGGATCGGGTATTGTTATTAGAGAGCGGAGAAATCTCTTTAGGAACATCTCTTTTGACCTCGAAAAGTTTACCATTGAGCTCATGGAAGGTCTTGTGGAGAACTCTATCAACAGCATCATCTAAATCAAAAGTGATGAAACCAAAACCCCTACGCCTCTGCATGTTGTACATGACCACAACATCAGCGATTGTACCAAACTGATAAAAGTAGTTCTTGAATTCCTCCTCCGTAATACTAGACGGTAAAACTCCTACAAAGATTTTCTTTGTCCTTCCAACACCATGGACTCGTGAGATCAGGTGGATAGGACTCGTGTGTTGTTTCTGCACTTGTTTTTGATCATCCTGAGGCACCGCCTCTTCGCCTCAACCTGAATTAACACCCAAACTTTGATTGCCAATTCCACATAACAAACTAAAATCATATAATTTTCAAGCAAATGCAGCTATGGACGAAACTCCTATCCAAGATCTGAAAAAATTACTAACCGTGCGGCCATCGATGATGTGTTTATCCATGTTCACTCTCTCTGCAACACAAGGATCTGCAAAGACGATGATTCCGAAGCCTCGAGCACGTCCATTGGCATGATCTCTCATGATCACAGCTTCAACAACATCACCATACTTGCTAAAATAGTCTCTTTGCCTTTCTTCATCTGTGTCCCACGATATCCCTCCAATGAACAGCTTCCCCATATCCGATTCCATCTTTTAGCTCCTCCTCCTCCTAAGCATATAAATTCCAATCCAATCTAATCATATGGGTATTCTTCTTGTCCGTTAAAAGTGAAGCTTTAGCAATGTTCTGTGAGTGGACGAAACTTGTTGAGAACCGGATTAGCAAGAAGGTAGAGTGTCTGAGAACCCACAAAAGTTTAGAGCTCTGCAATAAGGAGTTTGATGGATTTTACAGAAAACATGGTATTGAGAGACATAGAACGTGTGAATATACTCCACAACAAAATGGAGTGGCTGAACGCATGAACCAGACAATAATAGAAAAGGTGTGTTGTATTCTCGGTGGTCTAGATGAGATGTTTTTGGGCTGAGGAGGTGAGTATATTTGTGTATCAGATTAAAGTCCTACATCTACTTTAGATGGCAATAATCATGAGGAATTGTGGTTAGGAATAAAACCGGGTTACAAGCATATGAGGTGGTTTGGTTCTTTGGTTTACGTCCATATATAACAAGGAAAATTGAAACCGAGAGCTTTGAGGGGAATTTTCTAAGCTATTCTGAATGAGGCAAGGGTTACAAGGCATGGTTTCTAGATGATCAAAGATGCATTGTAAGCATGAATGTAGTGTTTGATGAATACAAGGTCTTCAAGGATCTAAAGGAAAAAGAGGAGAACCCGATTCTTGGTAGTGTGCTGATCAAAAGCACATACTAGATCGATCGACATGGAAAATTGGGGATTATGTCGATCGATAGGGGGTATGGCGTGTCCATCGACAGGAGGTCTGATGGCGACCAAAGAAGAAATACAAAAAATGCATGATTCCTCATATCTGATGGGTTCAATTACATCTAGTGGAGCTGGAGAAGCTGGAAATCCAGGTGGAGCTCCTTAAAAGAGAATCAATTTGAAGAGAATGTGCATGTTGAAGATTCAGAATCTGATGAAGAAGTACCTCTGGAAGATTATCAATTGGCTAGAGATCGGGTTAGAAGAGAATTGGGGATGCTTGCACATTACAATAAGTATAATATGGCTAGTTTTGCTTTTATATCAGCTGTATAGATAAGTCTTGAGGATTCAAGAGACTATTGAAAAGCCATGAAAAGTAGGGACAAAACTTTATGGAATGGAGGTATGAATGAAGAAATGACTTCTATAGAGAAGAACAAGACCTAGAAAATGGTTACAAGACCGAAGAACCAAAAGTTATTGGCTTTAAGTGGGTTTACAGACTTAAACCGGGAATACTACAGTAGAGAAACCAAGATAAAATTCTAGGTTTCTAGCAAAGGGATACTCGCAGAGAGAGGGTATTGATTATCAAGAGGTATTTTCACTGGTTGTGAAACATGTTTCTATAAGGTTCCTCCTATTAATTATTTTGGATTTAGATCTTGAGTTGGAGCAGCTTGATGTTAATACAGTGTTTCTTCATGGTTTGGTTGTAAAAGAGATATACATGGAATAGCCTGAAGGTTTCATGGTTAAAGAAAAAGAAGAACACATGTGCTTATTGGAGAAGGCGTTGTATAGACTGAAGCAGATGCCTAGACAATGGAACAAGTATTATGATTAGTTTTTCATGAGCCATGGATTCAAAAGAAGTGAATATGACCATTGTATTTAAATAAAGGAGAGTAAAGGTACGTGCCATATATATCTACTCTAGTATGTTGATTGCATGCTGATTGCATCAAAGGATATGAAGAAGATATAGGTTATGAAAGACTTGCTGAGCAGCAGGTTCGAGTTGAAATATCTAGGTGCTACGAGAAGGATACTTGGGATGAAGATCCTTCAGGTATTCAATATGGATGAATCGAGGTCAGTGTCTACACCTATTTGAGCACACTTTAAATTGTCTAAAGTAAAAGATGACGAATGTGAGACAATTATGGATGATGTTCCATACTCCAATGTTGTTCTTAGTATTATGTATGCGATGTTGGGAAAAAGGTGTGATTTGGCTTATGTTATCGATTGATGTGTTGATATTTTTACCGGTTTTCACTCGGGTTTAAGATGGTTTTGAGCATGTTTAGAGTCCACTTTATGAGCTAAACAGGTACCTAGAGAGTCAAAAGGGCTTTGGAAGGAATACACGCATTTCGGAGCAGAAACGAGCAAGAAACGAAGAAGTTGGCCGACAGGATGATGCTGCCGGCCGACAAAGCCTTCTACCGCCCGGCAGAATGGGCCAGGCAGACCGAGATTTTTTCGATTGGGCTTTTAATGGGCCAAACATCTTCAAATCACTTCCTATCTCGTTTGTACGACTTTAGGGTTAGTATATACTCCTCTAGGTTGTGTGTGACCAAGGAGAGAAGAGAGAGAGATCACGCAATACACAACCACTTCAAAGTTTTTCATCTTTTAGGGTTAGATCTTTCTACCGAGAAATCTAGGGTTCATGGTTTCTCGGCCCCTTCTACTTTGAACCACGACTTAGTTACTTCTGTTATGATGTTTTTCAGTCTTTCTTATTCAGTTTTAATGCGTTTTACTTTCGTTATATGAGTAGATCTGCATGCTAGGTTTAGGGTTTGTTCTAGGGTTAGTCATGAATGATTAAACATTTGCTTGTAGATCTGCCTATTCTGATGATTGCCTCTGCTAGAATAGGATTGAATCACTAGGCTTTAAACTGATCAATCAAGGTTTACCCATTAGGAACTTCGATTTAACGGGAAGTTAGTCGATTAACCGGAAATCTCTCGTAGTAGCTAAAATCGCCTAGGTCAAAGAGATTTCACCTAAGCAGTTTTTGAACTTATTGAGCCTAATCTTAATGCATGATTGAATCCTCTGATCTCTAAAGGAATTTTGGTTGTCAAGGATTTACAATCATATTTAGGTTTACAACGAGAGTTGGTTGTATCTACAATCGCGACTCGAGTTTAAGGAATCATCCAGACGCGTAGTTATATAAGTTTCGTTTAAGGATCAGACTAGCAAAACCCAAACAACAATACCTTACGTCTAGTGTTTTAGAATTCATAAGCAAAACCCTTACTTTTGTTACTTGCATTTTAGGTTAACGCATAGCATTTACCGTTGCATACTAGAAACCCTAAGACCAGCTCAGTCCTTGTGGGATCGATAACCTTTAGTACTACAGCAGCATAGCCGTCTGCTTACAGCTCAGTAGGATATTAGGGTGAAGACTTATTCATGCACATCAAGTTTTCTGGCGCCGTTGCCGGAGATTGACGGTGTTTTTAGGGTTTTTAGCGTAGTTTCGATTAGAATTAGGGTTTGCATTTCATTTTCTTTCATCATGTTTAAGAGTTTTGTTAACATTTTTTCTTCTTTTTCTTCTGATCATTCAGGTATCATGCAGAGGAATCAAATCTCACGAGAAGCAGAGAGGATGAACGTGGACTTCAACAGAGCAGTGACTTACAGATATGGATATCAAGATCCGAGGTCTATGTACATGCCTTCTCAGCCTGATGATGGAATGATGCAACTTATTGAGGAGTTCCTGGATGCTCAAAACACTGCATTTGGTCGCATACGGAAGACGATAGACGAGGTTTATTATCAGTTCTTATCTTGAAGCGTGTTGAAAAACTCGCGGAGAGAGTTGGGGAGCTTAAGAGTGTTCTGAGGCCTCAAGGGAGATCAAAAAGAGTTGAGGAATTGAAGGGATTGGAGATTTTAGCCATTGGTGATGCCCCGAAAGGTTGGAAGAAAAAGGAAGATAAGCAGGACCATTCTGCCGGCCGACAGAATCCTTTTCCGGCCGACAGAATGGACCATCAGGAAGAAGTCACGAAAAAGGCCATTTTTGCCGGCCGACAAAGCCCTTTGCCGACCGACAGAATGGACTTTTCAGATGATTCGCTGGCTGACACTTCCTGTGTCGGTCGGGAGAAGCTGGTTTGCTCGCAGTGGGCTGTTTTCGAAGATGTTCGTACAACGTGGATCAAAGGATGTCCGCCACTGATCAGACCACCTATTAAGAGACATGTTCGAGACATGAGAACTAATCAGACGATCGGGAAATGGACAACGCTTGAGATGTTTGATCTAGATGCTTTCTTTAAGGAGAAAGAACGCGCTGATTTCGATGATTTCGAGGAATGGGTTGAATATGTTACTGCTAATCTGCTTGTTGAGATGCCTTTTATGGTCGAGTTGGAACTTCAAGATTACTTGGAGGAGCAAGTTAGGAAAATGCTGAATGAAGAGAAGTGTCAGATGCAAGCAGACTATGAGTTTTACTCGAGATGTGATCGAGAAATCGCTGAAAGAATGCCCGATAAGATTGATGATCCGGGCAGGTTTGAGTTGAAGGTGTTTATTGGTTCTGAAGGTTTTTATGAGTGTGTATGTGATACAGGAGCTGGTGTTAATTTCATGCCATATGCAGCTGCTTGCAGACTTGGATTGACTACTTTCGAAGAGACGGTTATTTACCTTGAGCTTGCGGATTCTTCCACTAGACATTCGATGGGAACATTGGTTAACATTCCAGTTATGGTCGGAGATTGATTTGTTCCAGTCGATTTTCATGTCATGAAGACGAGGAGAGAAGCTGATGAGTCAAAGTTAATACTTGGGAGACCTTTCTTGGCGACCGTTGGAGCTCAAATTGACTGTTACGATGGCTTGATGACATTTTGGAGAGTTGAACATCCCGCTCCCATTTACAGAGCTGTAAAAGAACAAAAGAATGGTTACTTCAGAATAGAAGAGCTGAAAACGATGACCAGAATGCAGTTGAAGAGATGTGGAGACGAAATGGAGTGCGCAAAGCCATTCTGTCGGCTAACTTAATGAGTGTTTTCAGATTTCTGCTGGCCAGAGTGCATTATGTCGGCCAACAAACCCTTTGTCGGCTGGCAGAAAGTCCATGACGATGTTTTCTTGCCTTTCCCGCCTGGTTTTTCACTGAATGCTCCAACAACGCGAGCCAAACTTACATAAAAGTTAGAGAGCTATGTGGAATACAATCTCCCAGAACGGATGAAGAAAATGGTGACTAGAGCACAGTACGAAGAAGACACTGATAAGCTGTTTATCGAGTGCCTCAACATTTGGCCTATCATGCGAAGAAGTCGCTATTCATCTGCTTTAAGAGCACACGTTGGTCAGCTACTGCGAGGTACTATCTCTATCGATAAAATGTGCTTAAGAATGTTCGAATAGTGTGCGAAAGCAGGAGTTGAATCCGCGGAAATGAAGAGAGAAGATCCCAAACCAATTACAATCCGATACATGCTTGGATATGATTGGATCGATGATGCTGTTTGCGAAGGCGGAACATTTGCGAATCTAATTTCAGATGAGTTGGCCCGAGACCTACGGATTGGTAACTTCGTCAAAAAAGAAGTCGATGTGCGATTTGGTCACGGTTCATTCAAAGCCGAAGGTGTTCTAAAAGACATTTCGGTACGGATTAAAGACAAGTTCTTCTCGGTGGATTTATGTGTTTTAAAGAACAACCCGGTTCTCAATAACCGAGTGATCCTTGGAAGAAACTTCTTGAAAGAATCAGGCGCGGTTTTTGACTTCGCGAGTGGAATGGTTACGTTTATACCAAAGAAATCGGTTAGGAGGAAGCTGGATTTCCAATTGCCACATCAATTATACGGGTACGATACTCCTAAACTGAATGATTTACCTGATTTCTTGACAAGAACCAATGATGCATGAAAACCGATGAGTATACCGAGAGCTGCAAACTCGGGAAATGATCAAGCGCATAAGGAGCGGTTTTTCAAACCCGGTTCTGATTTCATGGAAATGTAAACCGAGAAAGTCGAGCTAATGACTTAAACCAAGCGCTGAGTGGGAGGCAACCCGCTAATTTCACTGTAAGTTTTTAAATTTTTGTTTTCGGTTTTATATGCTTCTCGGTTACCATGCGTAAAAAAATGCGAAAACCAAACAGTAACCGTAATCGGGTTTCCGACGACTGGCAAAACTAATTTGTTGTTTAACGGGAACCTAGGGTCCCGAGTCTATATATAGGCTTGTTTCCCTATTATGACGCTACGATTCCTACATTTTCTAAGTCCCTAGAGATTTTCAAATTCCTGTTTCTTTTTATTTTCAAGTCCGCTTTTCGCATTCTTAGTATCAATTCGTTCGTTTTCCCGAGCACTACCCGTTTCTACCATTCATCTTTCAGATATTCGAGGTATGAATCATGTTTCTCTACTCTTCAGGCTTATTTTATTCGATCTTGTTAGGACAATTAAATGTCTCATTTTGAATGAATTCTGGCTAGAATATGTTAGGAAATTGTTATAGGAACGTTTGGATTGAATTAAAAATCAAATTTTGGCGAAAATTTGAAGTTTCAGGCGAATCTGTCGACCAACAAGACTTCCTGTCGGCCAACAGAAATCGCGAAATCGCGCAGGGAAGACGACACTGTTTCTGCCGACTGGCAGAACGCTCTGTCGACTGACAGAAGGCCTGTCGCCGACAGAAAGCCCTGTCGGCTGGCAGAACCTTCCTGACCCTGTTTAAACCAAAATTTTCCTATTTTTTACGTCTTTTTCAGATGTCGAGCAGCGGTTCGGGCAGTGACGCAGGATCTCATTAGCATATAGACATGTGGGAAAAGGATGACACAGATCTTTTACCTGTTCCGGCTCGTTTCACGAATCACGAGCCATCATAAGTTTACGAGAGACATGAACACAAGAGCCAAGCGCATACCGAGGCATGGGATGATTACGAGATGATCATTTACAACCAGTTGTAGCAGGTTGAGTTGAAGATCCTGAGGCTGGTTCGGGAAATTTACTTGTCACCGTTTGGTCTTTGGGACCAAATGAGAGTTTTGATGAGGAACGCTGGTTTAGGGACTATCGGCGTGGTACAAGGCGGCCTTGTACCAGACTTGGTCCGCCAATTCATTGCTTTGGTTCACTTATAGTTTAGATCGAAGAACAAGAAGAAGGAAACTTTGAATGAAAATGGCAGCATCTTGAGTTTCAAGATTGATGGTAAGTTCTACAAACTCTCCATCGCTGACCTTTGTGACATTTACAGTTTTGAGCAGAGAGGCGCGGCGCAGCGATTACCGCCATTCCCAGATTGTCAGACTTTTTGGAGTTTGATTGGTTCCGGTGGTGCTTTTGGTGGAGGCACCAAGCAGACGATGATTCGTCATCCTGCTTTGAGACTTTTTGCTCGCCTTTTGAGTAACACGGTGCTTATGCGCAGTGAGACGGGATGCCTCCATAAGGAGGAACTTCAGATGTTGTATTTGGCGGTTGGTGATGCAGTTGTTTATCCTGGATCCCCAAAGGAGGGATTCAACATGGGTGCTATCTTTGCGCGCAATCTGCTGAGTCTACAGAAGAGAGCTTTCTCCAAGACCCCCGGAGGGAAGGAGTTTGTTGGTCCACTTCTACTTCTGATCTTCCAGTTTTGCAATGTTGATTTCTGGAACCGCGAGATCGATGATACAGTTCCCTACATAGACCCCGCTCATTTGTATAACATGCACACCATCGAGGAGGGTCGTTACAGATTCAAGGCTCCATCTTTGGTCGAGTACTACTTTTAGTTGCCTAACCCGCAGTTTACGGGTATCGAGACCGAGGATGAGTTGCGTTTCCTACCCCCGGACGAGTTAGTGATTTCTGTTGAGCGTAGAGCGAGACAGCCTGCTAGGGCTGCTGCTGATCAGATGCATGAGGTGCACGAGGAGCACCACAAGGAGATCCCGGGAGACATTCCCGTGGAGAAAGACATTCCCGTAGCGCCTTATGCCGTAGAACGACAGAGGCTGGCGCAGAGACATTCCGAGTCTCGACTTCTGACATCCATCTCCAACCTTTCGCGACCAATCCTTTCACATCCTCACACCCTCCAGAGGACTTTTACGGAGGTGGTGGATCCAGAGCTGGCGAGTTTCAGAGAGAGTGATCCCGCACACGCAGTCCACCCGACGAGTAACGGTTTTTCTTTCTCTACCTATCTTTTATTTTCATGTACTTTCATTTTCTTTTAGACTATTTATTTCATTTCGTACTTTTTATCTTTGTTCCCGCTTTTCCTTTTCGGATTTGATTAACACTGGGGACAGTGTTGTTTAAGTCTGGGGGGTCAAAGCGGTTCACTAATTTGATTTTTAGTTGTTTTGGCTTTATTTTTGGTATAATGTGTATGACTCTAAACTTGTTTTAAAACCATATGCGTATTGTTTTCGAAAATCGTGTTATTCTTGATGGTATTTTGTTTTAGGTTATGAGTGATTTGACAGAACTAACAATGGGGTTACGATGCAGAAAACCGGAAAGCTTGGTAGACAGTTTAAGAACATTCTAGAGTCTCGCATGATTTCAGCACTGCCTAGCATTAATCAGTTAAGTCTGAACCACCTTAACTTGAGTTAGTTTGGTCTTTCGTTTGCTGTGAGATTTGTCTGGTGATTGAAGTTTCGAGTTTGAATTTTCCCCATGATTTGAAAATAGTAAAAGAAAAAGAAAAACTTTAAAAGTTGTGTGTTTTAATAAAACCCCTAGGACTTAGTGTCCTGAAAGTTCGGAAACCCCGAGGTATGGAAGAGTAAGGGTGAGAGCATGAAAACTCAATAGCACCTGCTTTATCCTAGGTTATTTAAAACACCAAAAACACAACATGCAAAGTAAAGAAAAATAAAAATAGACCGATAGAAAAAATAAAATGATACCCTAGAAAATTAGGGAGAAATCGGTCTATGCAAAAGAATAAGTCTGGGGGAAAAACAGGCAAGAAAACTTGTATATCTAGGACAGTCTCATGGTAGATGTTTGGCTAGGCTTGCTTCTTGTATTCGGTGTTATGCAGTGATGATAACTGAAGGATTCGCTGTGGATGAAGGAGAGTGATGAAGAGTTCTCGATGGTTTGTCTATAAAGTATGCAGAGTATAGTTCTAGTTTAGACGCTATCAGCAAATCACAAGGATAGATACAACCGAGGCAAGGTAACATTCTAGATCATGAGCTTTTAATCGGATTTCTCAGATTCTTTTACCATTGACTAGCTTCTTTTGCACGAAGAAGAGCAAAAGCTAAGTCTGGGGGAATTTTATGTGTTGATATTTTTACCGGTTTTCACTCGGGTTTAAGATGGTTTTGTTCATCTTTAGAGTCCACTTTATGAGCTAAACAGGTACCTAAAGAGTCAAAAGGGCTTTGGAAGGAATACACGCATTTCGGAGCAGAAACGAAGAAGTCAGCCGACAGGATGATTCTGCCGGCCGACAAAGCCTTATGCCGGCCGGCAGAATGGGCCAGGCAGACCGAGTTTTTTCCGATTGGGCTTTTAATGGGCCAAACGTCTTCAAATCACTTCCTATCTCTTTTGTACGACTTTAGGGTTAGTATATACTCCTCTAGACCGTGTGACCAAGAAGAGAAGAGAGAGAGAGCACGCAATACACAATCACTTCAGAGTTTTTCATCTTTTAGGGTTAGATCTTTCTACCGAGAAATCTAGGGTTCCTAATTTCTCGGCTCCTTCTACTTTGAACCACGACTTGGTTACTTATGTTATGATGTTTTTCAGTCTTTCTTATTCAGTTTTAATGCGTTTTACTTTCAGTATGTGGGAGTAGATCTGCATGCTAGGTTTAGGGTTTGTTCTAGGGTTAGTCGTGAATGATTAAGCGTTTGCTTATAGATCTGCGTATTCTAATGATTGCCTCTGCTAGAATAGGATTGAATCACTAGGCTTTGAACTAATTAATCAAGGTTTAGCCATTAGGAACTTCGATTTAACGGGAAGTTAGTCGATTAACCGGAAATCTCTTATAGTAGGTAAAATCGCCTTGGTCAAAGAGATTTCACCTAGGGAGTTTATGAACTTATCGAGCCTAATCTTAATGCATGATTGAATCCTCTGATTTCTAAAGGAATTTTGGTTGTCAAGGATTTACAATCATAGTTAGGTTTACAACGAGAGTTGGTTGTCTCTACAATCGCGACTCGAGTTTAAGGAATCATCCAGATGCGTAGTTATATAAGTTTAGTTTATGGACAAGACTAGCAAAACCCGAACAACAATACCCTAAGTCTAGTGTTTTAGAATTCATAAGCAAAGCCCTTACTTTCGTTAATTGCATTTTAGGTTAACGCATAGCACTTACCGTTGCATACTAGAAACCATAAGACCAGCTCAGTCCTTGTGGGATCGATAACCTTAAGTACTACTGCATCATAGCCGTCTGATTGCAGTTCAGTAGGATATTAGGGTAAAGACTTATTCACGCACATCATCGGTTTGGTTAGTCGATTTTTGAGTATACCGGGCATGGTACCCTAGTATATGGTCAAGTGGGTACTAAGGTATATGAAGGGTACTCGGGATATAAAGTTAATTTTCAGGAAGAACAAGGAGTTTAAGATTGAAGGTTTATGTGACTCAAATTTTGCTTCTAATCTAAACAGAAGTGGATCGATTTTGGGTTATGTTTTCACGGCAGGTGGAAGTGTTATTTTTTGGAAATCAAGCCTTCAACACGTTGTTACGGTATCTATAACGTTAGCGGAATACATGGTGCTAGTAGAAGCAGTTAAGGATGCGATTTGGCTTTGATTTTTGTCTGAGGAATTCGGTTTTTAGCAGAGATTGTTTCCCCACAGGTCTCTACTGTAGGCATTGTAAGGAGTTTCAGTTATGTTTTGGCCGATTGGAGAGGTGTAACGGTTTGGGAAAGCGCCATTGAAGTAAGGGTTGCTCGGAATCTGGTTATAGCCAAATGTGGAAGTTGTTCCATCAAAGCTTGAATTAAGATTCAAATTCAAACTCAGCTCATGATTCAAACTGAGGCCAAAAAGAGAAATTGAATTCCTACCGCTACCGATAACAGGACTAAAGCGAGCACCAAGATTGTTAAAATAAGTAGGAGAAGAAGCAGGAGCAAATTTATTGAGTAGCAATTAGCCGAGATTCGATTAGAAAGCGGAATCGAGGATCGGGTATTGTTATTAGAGAGCGGAGAAATCTCTTTAGGAACATCTCTTTTGACATCGAAAAGTATGCCATTGAGCTGATGGAAGGTCTTGTGGAGAACTCTATCAATAGAATCATCTAAATCAAAGGTGATGAAACCAAAACCCATACGCCTTTGCATATTGTACATGACCACAACATCAGCAATTGTACCAAACTGATAAAAGTAGTTCTTGAATTCCGCTTCCGTAATACTAGACAGTAAACCTCCTACAAAGATTTTCTTTGTCCTTCCACCACCATGGACTGGTGAGATCAGGTGGATAGGACTTGCGTGTTGTTTCAGCACATGTTTCTGATCATCCCGAGGCACCGCCTCTTCGCCTCAACTTGAATTAACACCCAAACTCTGATTGTCAATTCCACATAACAAACCAAAATCAGATAATTTTCAAGCAAATGCAGCTACGGATGAAACTCCTATCCAAGATCTGAAAAAATTACTAACCGTGCGACCATCGATCCATGATCACTCTCTCTGCAACACAAGGATCTGCAAAGACGATGATTCCGAAGCCACGAGCATGTCTAGTGGCACGATCTCTCATGATCACAGCTTCAACAACATCACCATACTTGCTAAAATAGTCTCTTAGCCTTTCTTCATCTGTGTCCCACGATATCCCACCAATGAACAGCTTCCCCATACCAATTCCATCTTTTAGCTCCTCCTCCTCCTCCTCCTCCTCCTAAGCATATTAATTCCAATCCAATCTAATCAAATGGGTATTCTTCTTGTCTGTTATCCTTTGAGGGGAATTTTATAAGCTATGTTGAATGAGGCAAGGGTTACAAGGCATGGTTTCTAGATGATCAAAGATGTATTGTAAGCATGAATGTAGTGTTTGATGAATACAAGGTCTTCAAGGATCTAAAGGAAAAAGAGGAGAACCCGATTCTTGGTAGTGTGTTGATCGAAAGCACATACTGTATCGATCGACATGAATATTGGGGATTATGTCGATGGATAGGAGGTATGGCTTGTCGGTCGACAGGAGGTCTGATGGCGACCAAAGAAGAAATACAAAAATGCATGATTCCTTATATCCGATGGGTTCAATTACATCTAGTGGAGCTGGAGAAGTTTGAAATCCAGGTGAACTCCTTAAAAGAGAATCAATTTGAAGAGAATGCGCATGTTGAAGATTCTGAATCTGATGAAGATGTACCTCTGGAATATTATCAATTGGCTAGAGATAGGGTTAGAAGAGAATAGAGGATGTTTGCACATTACAATAAGTATGATATGGTTATTTTTGCTTTTATATCAGCTGTGAAGATAAGTCTTGTGGATTCAAGAGACTATTGAAAAGCCATGGAAAGTAGGGACAATACTTTATGGAATGGAGGTATGAATGAAGAGATGACTTCTATAGAGAAGAACAAAACCTGGAAATTGGTTACAAGACCGAAGAACCAAAAGTTATTGGCTTTAAGTGGGTTTACAGACTTAAACCGAGAATACAAGAGTAGATAAATCGAGATAAAAGTTTAGGTTTCTAGAAAAGGGATACTCGTAGAGAGAGGGTATTGATTATCAAGAGGTGTTTTCACCGGTTGTGAAACATGTTTCTATAAGGTTTCTCCTATTAATTATTGTGGATTAAGATCTTGAGTTGGAGCAGCTTGATGTTAATACAGTGTTTCTTCATAGTTTGGTTGTAAAAGAGATATACATGGAACAACCTGAAGGTTTCATGGTTAAAGAAAAAGAAGACCACATGTGCTTATTGTAGAATGCGTTGTATGGACTGAAGCAGATGCCTAGACAATGGAAAAAGTATTTTGATCAGTTTTTCATGAGTCATGGATTCAAAAGAAGTGAATATGACCATTTTGTTTAAATAAAGGAGAGTAAAGGTACGTGCCATATCTATCTACTCTTGTATGTTGATGGCATGCTGATTGCTTCAAAGGATATGAACAAGATACAAGTTATGAAAGACTTGCTGAGCAGCAGGCTCGAGTTGAAATATCTAGGTTCTATGAGAAGGATACTTGGGATGAAGATCCTTCAGGTATTCAATATGGATGAATCGAGGTCAGTGTCTACACCTATTAAAGCACACTTTAAATAGTCTAAAGTAAAAGATGACGAATGTGAGACAATTATGGATGATGTTCCATACTCCAATGCTGTTGGGAGTATTATGTATGCGATGTTGGGGAAAAGGTGTGATCAGGCTTATGATGTCGGTTTGGTTAGTGGATTTATGAGTAAACCGAACATGGTACAGTGGTATATGGTCAAGTGGGTACTAAGGTATATGAAGGGTACTCGGGATAAGAAGTTGATTCAGGCGGAGGTGGTGGTGGTGGAGGAGGAGGAGGAGGAGGAGGATGTTGATGAAGAGGAGAGAGTTCAGGAGGTGGTGGTAGTGGTGGTGGAGGAGGTGGTGGAGGAGAAACCATGTTCCTTGTTTAGTTTCTTTTTTTTTTTTTTGAAAATAATAAAATAATGGTTTTATTTTCCTATCTTTGAGGACAAACCCACTTTTCCCATCTTTTTTTTTCTTTGTGCTTCCAAGTTTGTAGGAGTTGTGACTCTATTGTAATGTGAAAATAAAACAATTGCGTATTGAAAGAATTGTTCTTGTGTTCTTAAGAAATTTGTGTTGCTAACTTTTAAAACAAATAAGACATAGCCAGAAAATTGAACTAAGGAAACATCAAGTAATCATGACAAGACATCATGTCCCCTACTAGACGAGTGGCTCCAGCAATTACCACTATAAGTTGTTCAAAAGCAGAAAAAGCTTTCCTCGCGAATTTAACCGTTAGATAGTTTCTAAAGCATGGCAAAAGACAAAAATCAACGAGGTTCACAAGCCTTGAAACTACACACTATGGGATAAAGGAGAAACCAAACCACCCAAATGCAAACCAAGCCAAGTCAGCGTTTAGCGGAGTCAAGATTTTCCAAGCTCGAGATTAGTATTTGGATTTGCATAGAGTCATATTTTGGATCAAATTCTTTTTCAGTTTCTTAAACATAAATCAAGATATTAGTGCCATAACACCACAATTTGCTATTAATTCGGAGAGTTTTGGCTTTAACGGATTTTTTTTTTCTAAACACCTACTTGCCTCCTCATTCATTAGACATGAAAAAACATTATGCAATCCCTTCGGCCAACTACACTTAGCAATAACATTGATTTTTATTTTTCACCACTGATTGATGATTTAAAGGACTTGCGGGATAAAGGTATTGAAATGTATGACTCCTTATTGAAAGACAGTTGCACTCATCGAAAACCTGTTTTGTGAATTCTGAGAGTATATCAAAGTAGAATGTTTGTCGCTCGATAGTTAGTCTTTCCATCAGTGTGGCCATGTGAAAATTCATTGTCAATTATCCCAGGTGGAGAGCAATTTTTCCTTTGGTTCAACATTAAGCTCAAGAACTTTGAAATCCGCGGTTATAAAATAATCACCAATCATTACTAAAAGGCCTTAGAGAATTCCTTCTAGATAGCAAATAGAATTTTAAGAACACACCTACGAGATCTTGTGGTTTTGAAATAAGTCATCCCAAATCACTTAGATACATAGAATGACATAAGATGCACACTGGAACCGAAATCTATAACGATCGCTCAAAATTCTCATTCTTGTTGGTGTATTTCAAAACAAAGCTCCCTAGATTATCGAGCTTCATAGGATTCTTGTTCTGAAGAGTGGGAATCCACTCCTAAGTAATCAGCATCACTCCTCCTTCATAGCTTATATTGTTAGTGATGAACTTTTTAACATAACTCCTTATATATGGGCCATCTTGCATGCATCAAAGAAGGGAAGTTAAATCATTATTTGGTCAACCACTTCATTAACTCCTTCTTATACTTCTTAGATTTCCTAGGATATGGTATCCTTGGCTTGAAGATGCGTTCATATTATTTAGGTTACTAATCATTGGTGATTGGCTTCGTAAAGGGTTGGTGTCAATTGACACCACCCTGTGTCGATCGACACTTGGTTGGTCAATCGACACTTGGTTGGTGATGTATCATGATTATTATCAATTTTTTTTATCATGATACAAGGTCTTTTTAAAGTCTTTTAGGTTCTTTTGTAGGTATAATGTATGGAAAGCACATGTCTAAGGAGTTGAGCTTGAAGTTAGAAGACTTGAGCATTTTGGAGCTGGAAAGAAGCATTTTTGGAAATCAAAGTTGAGTGTCGACCGACCGTCCGGAGCGTCGAGCGACGAACACTTTTAAGTAAAAGAGAAATTTCCAAAATCAACCATGAAGAGTTTCTAATTTCAATTTAGGTCCTCGCATCATATTCCATGTATTAGGTTTTTAGGTTATATATATATACCTCTTTAGAGGGATATGAATGTATCAACTCTCTTAGCCACTTTTAGTTTTACAAGTTTTACAAGTTTTATGTATTTTTTGTTTTAGAGAGATTTTGGGGAGAGTCTTTGTTCTTGTGTCATTGTTGAACCCATACAGATCTTTCTCTTTACTTTAATGAATTCCAGTTTCTTCTCAAAGATGTTTTCTGTTAATTCGATTATGTCTGAGTGGATCCGTTATTAGATATAGGGTTTATTCGGATGAGTTAATTTGATATGTAATAGGTTGTTAGATTGGGGATTTGAAAAGTATTCATTATCATAGTATTATTTCATGTCTTTGATTAGGAGTAGCTACCATATTCGAAGGGTTGAGGTCGATTTGACTCTAGCGAAAGCTGTTCAATCACCTGACAATTGTTGTGATGACCGAAGTGTGATCGGTATGAAAAGAGAATTCACCGAGATGCTTTGTGAACAGATCAGAACTTATCCCTAATGTTTATTTGATCGCAATAGGATTAGATAAAAGATTTCAATCTTATGCTTTTGGGTAATAGTGATTTCTTTAGCGAGAGCTAGGTTTTCATAGAATCGTGGTTTTGAGTTCTGGAATATAATACCCTAGTTTGATTATTTTTTAATGGTCTGAATTCCGTGAAGATATGTCCCTGGATCTAATTTTTTAGTCCACTGATACACACACGTTTAAGCAATCATTCATAGTTTTAAAGTATTTTATTTCATTCATCATAGTAGTTTATTTTTCAAGTCTTTAGGTCTCTGTGGATTCGACACCCTACGTACTACAACACGACAAGTTGTTCTCTTTCAGCCAATTTAGGATTAGTATTTGGGTTTTTATTTATTTATTTTTCACACACATCAATATGTTGGCACCGTTGACAGGGTCCAAAGTAACTTTTAGGATAAACGTACTACGAATAGTTTTGAAATGCTTGCTAGTCTTTTTGCTACCTCCGATTTGCTTATCTTTTTCTTTTGTTGTTTTTATGTTTCAGGTGTATGCCTAGAAACATCACAAGGAGTGATGAGATGGGAATTTAAGGGTTTTAACACTTAATTTACATGGATTCTTGACCATTAGACCCATCTTTCTTTCATGTTTCATGCACTTTAGGTTAGATTTTATATGCATTGAGTATTAGAGTTTGTTTTGTGTATATATTATGACTTTATAGGCACCTAAGGGGGCTCGTGAAGCTTTGGGAAGAATCCGAGAAGAATCCAAGAACATGGGAGCAAGTTTGAACGAAAAAGACATTTATATCTACCCCATATAGATCAATACTGAATCTGTATAGATCGATATTGAGTCTATATCGACTGGCATATCGATCGATATTCAATAATATCGACTGGAATATTGATGATATTTACAGCCAAGAATATGAAATAATTATGAAAATGCCCATGGCCGAGTTAAAATACTATAAATAGAGTATCTCGGGCTCAATTGTAGAAGACTTTTTCTCCCTCTTAGTTTTATCTCTCTAGTTATTATGTATACAAACTCTTTGTTTTATTTTAATGTAATTTGACTTTTATTCTATTTCTTTTTTTTATTTTTTTTATTTTATTTCCTTTTTTCCATTAAAACTCACCATGACTTACCCCATAACCATGAGTGAGTAGTGATCTTATGGGTTAAGTGAGAGAAACAGATTAGGGAGATGATTAGTAGGGTAATTAAGGCTTAGGGTTAACAATTAGTGTTTATATTAGTTAATCATGAGTCCATGGGAGAGATTAAGATGAAGACTTGTGACAACCTTTTTCTCTTATCTCTCTTCCACACTCTCTTTGCATATGATGTGTTAAAGAGAGTATCTAAGTGGTTAAGCTAAGTGTGATTCTCCTCTTAAGAGCACTAGAACATCACTAGGTTCTTAATTGTGAAATGTGATGAATGTTTGCATGGGTTAAAGCCTTTAGTTGTAGGTGTGTCCTTTCAAAGGCTCTTCTTAATGAGCACTAGAACATCACTAGGTTCTTAAGAGCAACTAAAGAGTGTTAGTCATTTCTAAGAAATTGTTGAGAAGGTTAATGACATTGGAATGTAAACCTTCACATTAAGAAACACATAGGAATGTAAGTAGGATTTAAGATCTTGTTCATTTCCCTTTTGAAGGCTTAAATTGCTAGGGTAAATGTACAAGTGAACCGCTTCTCACCGACACATCATCGTGTTAACCGAATGTTAGATTGAGACAAACCCTTAAACGGAGTCTTTAATAACCTCAACCTCATGATAATCTATTAAGTATCTTCTCTAGTCATCTATAATCTCTCTCATAAGACTCATATCTTTTATCATTGTTTTCATCTTTTGTATTTATAAATCGCATTTACCAAGTTTTACTCCCTTTTATTTTACATCCGACTTCATATCTAGTTTTCAAACACAACTTAAATTTCCTAACTCCTTTGGGTTTGATCCCTCAATTTCTACAATGAGTATTGCTAATACTAAGGCAAGCATTGAGGTGTTGCATGAATTTAAAGCTTGAAAAACACTGACCATCAAGGAGCATCAAGGACATGGATTTGTTTAATCTTGAGAATGAGCAACTAGCCGCGTTAGAATGTCTATTCGGAAAACTGCAAAGGAGAAAAGGAAACAAGTTCATTTCGAACGAAGGGAGATCAAGGTAATGATATATTCCCGTTTTTGCGGGTTTATCCAGTTTATTTTGTATATATTTATTTTGTTTTTCAGGTCGAAATAGATGGATACGAGATGGAATCATAAAACTGGAGCAAAATGCAAAAAGGATTGAGAAGAGGAGTTAGACCGAAGCAATCGAGAGAAAACCGGGAGACGAAGAAAACCGCGCAGAATTGAAGAAGCTGTCGATCGACAGCCTTATGTGTCGATCGAAAGGTACGTCGGAGCTGAATAGTGTAAAAACGTGTCTGAACTGTTTCTACCTAATTTTTCCCACATGAATAGCTAAAACTCGAGGGTGAACAGTAGTCTGGCTCATAATTTCGTACTGGGATTATTTTTAGAGAGAGAATTGAGAGAGAGATCAAACCAAGTCTTTGTTGTATTTTTTGGGAAAATTTCTTGAACCTTTCTTGTTTCTTTTATGCAATAGCTGTTTAATTCTCTATTTATGATGTTTTCAATTGCAGTTATGTGTGAGTAGTTCCTTTTGCTGGATCTAGGGTTCCAAATTTGGGGATTTTGATGAAAGATTGATGATTTAGTTGATTCTTGTTAAGCTATGATATTTAGTTTTGATTTGAGGTGTTTTTATCATTTAATTCTACTTTGGCCATTTAGAATTGAACTCAGAAATTTATTGGTATAAATGAAAATTTTACCATGAATTGGACTTACTCAAATCAAGCATAATCAATCTAGAAACCGTAGGAGATTCGTTCTAGGTTTTATGCGAATTTATCGGACTTGTTGAATTTTCGTGTTTAAAATCGATCTAGAGATAGACACTAGGAATAAGCATAGGAGACTTGTTATTCCGGGTTTTAAACATCGGTGAGTTATTCAACGAGAGTTGATAGCTCACAGTTTTGTGTTCCGAATTCTAGACTAAAAATCATAAGTTAGAAGTCTTAACATTTTCGGTCAAATCATTAATTCGAAGTCAATCCCCAGGAACCTTAGGTCTAGCGTTTTTACAATCAATCACAAACTTGTTATTAATAGTTTTAATTGTCATTTTAATCAATCATTTTTAATACAACCATTTTCGCTTAGGTTAAATCGAAACTGAAAACCTGTTACATTTTACTAAGTTCTCTTGGGAACGAACCTTAGTATTTCACAACGACAACCCTGTATACTTCCGGGATAGAAACTAGGGGTAAACTGAGACCACATCAGGTAACAACATTCGATTGAATGAGAGAGGAGAAAGATTTGATGCTAAAGACAACAGGCTGGACAACAATGAAAATCGAAGCGATCCAATTGTGCCTACTGAGCCTAGATGATTTCTAATGAATGAACACCGACCGGATGATTTCTAATCCCAGTCGCCCCACAAGCAAACTACATGATCGAGAATAATACTTTTGATATGGTGCAAGGAAAGAAATTCAACAGTTTCCCGCATGAAAACCCTATGTAGCATATTGGAGAGTTCGAGAATCTTGGAGGAATCTGAACCAATGGATTTATCACTAAATGTCTAAGCTGGTAACTTTTCCCCTATTGACTTGGCAAAAAGGAGACAAGATGGCTCAAACAACTCGAGCCAAAGTCATTGAAAACACGGAATGAAGTGAAGAAATAGTTTTTTTTTTTTTTTTTGATATGAATGTGAATATATTACCCTCTGGGAAAGGTTATATACAAGATTCTAATGTCCCAAAAAAAAAAAAAAAAGACATTAGAATAAGTTACGCAATATTCCGAATCGAAACCATGTAAAGGTTTTGGAATTTCTTCATGTCCCTATTGGCCAGAAATTTATCCCGCAAATGCCGATCAAGCAACCTGAAAACCGCCGATGGTAATAAACCTTCTCCCTTATGCACCCGCCTGTTACGCTCAAACCAAACCGAATACACAACACCTTGCACCGCTAGCCTCTTCAACAGAGTAGAGACACCCTGAGAGTCTGTCAATAACCACGTAATCAATGAGCCCCAATCCATAAATGGGATAGGAGGCCAATTCAATCTCATTTGAACTTCACGCCAAATCTCCATAGAATAAGAGCAATGGAGAAAAAGATGATTCCTCTCTTCATCATCTTTGCCACATAAAACACATACCAAAGGAGATCTCGAGTTCCATCTAGTTCGCCACCCAAAAAGTAAAGGCATGTTTAGGCGTATGCCTTTTAAACCATACAGCTTTATACCACCGTTTAACTGGCTCCACGTGACGAAGTTCCTCCCAAGTCTTAGAAGCTGAGAACTTATTCAATTTCTTCTGAGCAACCATCCAAAAGAACTTATCAGGTGGATCAGCTTGACGAGGAGGCTAAGAGCAAAGAGATGCGAAAGAAGATATCAACCTTCAACCAAACGAATTGGAGACTTTTAGCGAGACAAGGGAGCTGTTTTGGTTTTGGGTTTAGAGATTTCACGTCGTCGAAGTGGGTGTCGACGTAGAAGTTTCAAGTCTTCTACCTTCTGCACCGTTGATGTGGTCTTCGACGCGGGCATTTTCCTGTGGCAAGTCAGCGGCGTGGACCTCGATATACCTCCTTTTTCTTCCTTTTCTTCATGTTTCCTTGCTCCTATTGTTTCCTTTCTTGATCCTTGTGCTTTCTTTTAGCTTATTAGAGTTTATTACCTGCGAAACATAGACAAAAACACACATGCCCAACAAATATGCTCTAAAGTTCCTAAAGCTAGTTTATACATTTTTCTATCACTTTAAGGTGCGAAAATGGATAGAAGAGGATAGTTTCACCCTAAAAAACTAGCAAAAATGACTAGCTAAGGAAGGTAAAATCTACTCCTATCACCACACTCAACACGCTTTCACATATCATTTTCTTAAAATAATGTATATAACTTTCCATACAACAAAATAGAAGATATCTTAAAATACTACTAGGGCTAGGCATATTTCTTGAACCCGAAATCCGAACCCCGTCTCGACCCAAACAAACCAGTTCGGTACGAGTATGGTTTATGGTGAAATAACCGAATTGTACATATGTTGAGGATCCAGTGGGTTTTCGGTTAACCCAAACCAAACCGAAACCCAAATGGATGAACTGAACTTGAAGAGATAAGGAGGAGGAATGTACGATACTTATTTAGTTTTTCTGTCCAAGGCAAAAAAATTCTAAAGTTTCCTGTTTTGATTTGGATAAATTTTATTTCTCTTTATGATTGTCTTTATCTATGTTTGCTAAATTTGTTGTTATTAAGTTCTAAGTTATTCTTTTTTCTATGTCGATTTGAATCTGCATTATAGTATTGTGAAGTGATGTGTATTTGCAGTTGTATTAATTGATTAGAGCATGAATGAGTTAGGACAAAAGCTAAAGCATTCAACTCTTTAGTTACGACGTAATCTAAGTTAGGATGAAACTAATTAAAGATTAATCTCTTTAGTTGTTAACTTAGTTTTTAATCTCTTTATTTGTATTCTGCAATATGTTTGTCTAGCAGAAGATGTAATAATGTATTGAAAACTTGTTAAATGTGTAATAAAAGTCTAATGTACAAATTTCTTGTAAAATAACCTAACCCGAACTGAACCTGTATGGACGATGGGTTTTTAGCTTACACCCCAAACCGATCTGAACCCGACATAACCCGAATCGCACCTGACTAGATGTTTCGTAATATCCGAATGGGACGTATAAGTCTAAACATGAAAACCCAAAAACCCGAACTACCCGAATCGAACCCTAGTGGATACTCGAACGCCCACCCCTAAAATACTATCAAGATATTTGTTTATTGGAATCGTAATCTTTTTTTGGAAAAAGATTTCCATACAAAGATATGTTGTAAAATGTTTGCAAAAATTAGTTATTTTTAGATGATACTTTCTATTTAATTTTAATTTTGCATAATTTTTTATTTTATTAAAATGATTTTTTTTTTAAACTAATTTTATCAATTCCAGATCAGATCTAAATAAAATATTCTTTATTAAATTTATATTATACAAATAAATATAAAGAATCAAATCTAGTTAGTAGATATTTTAAAATAATTAGTAAAAGAATTTTGAAAACATAGTTTAAAGTCATTTAAAAATAAGACAGATATAATGAAAAATAGAAAATTTAACTAAAACATTTTAATCAGTAAATTGAAAAATGTGTTATTAAAAAATTCATAAATTATTACACCTACGATTAAAATACAAATATTATAAAAATTAACAAAATATACAAACAAGTTTATTTAAATAATATATATATATAAACTAAATAAACCCCTATATTGAACTATGAAAAATTTGGATTTTATCTGAGTGAAAATTAGAAGTAAAAAGTAGGTAATTTAGGGAAAGTAAAAAAAAGTGAGAGAGGTTCACAAGCCTTGAAACTAAAAGCTATGGGATAAAGGAGAAAAACCAAACCACTCCAATGCAAACAAAGCTAAGTCGGCATTGAGACGAATAAAGATTGGCAAAGCTCGAGTTCGGGATTTGGATTTGCAAAGTGTCGAATGATCAATAGTCATATTTTGGATCAAATTATTTTTTTACTGTCTTAAACACAAAATTAAGATATAAGTATTTTATAACCAAAGGGACTTAGTGTCATAACTCCACAATTTGCTATTAATTTGGAGAGTTTTGGCTTTGACGATAAATTGTTCAAAAAACCTAGTTTTCTCCTCATTCATCAGATTCTTAATTCTAGGTAGCTAACCGACAACAAGTATTAAGAACAATACTAGATGAAGACACATAAGATAAACCATAGTAGCATGATATAATCAACAATTCTTCATCAACTTTTATGAAAACCATAGACGTAACTAATTAACTACTCAGACATTGTGTTTGAATTTAACCTCATGTATTAAACAGAAAACATAAAAGAAACCAAGAATAGAAATAAGAAGGGGTCAGATCTCTCTTCTCCCTAAACAAAAAAATAAGACTTGGCCTAAACAAGTAATTATATACATATGATACGTCCTGGGCAAAGCTAAAAGAAATAGGAAGTCGGTTTCCAAATATGTGCAGAAAAAGGAAATGTCCACTATGTCGCTGCATGTTGTGTCGATCGACACAGTTGATGTATATCGGTCTACACACTCCGTGTTTGACTGGTCAACCCCCGAAAATCATAATATTTGAGTTTTCTTTAAATCAAACCGGTTTTTTCACTCCAATTTATCTTTTAGTACCTATAATCCCTATAAAAACCCACAAATAGACTCGAACACCTACGGAAAAACCGTAAAAACCAAAATATATAATTTCCTAAGATAAATTTAAATTAAAGGCAAATATGAAATGTATGAAATACCTATTCATCAAATGATTTTAAAAATAATTTCTTATAAAGTATGCTCATAAAAACATAGAAATTTTCACAAATATTTCTCTTTATTAATTAAGAGTGGCCCCAACTTCCGAATACTTTTTGTTTTATAAAGAAAGACCCAAGTCACAAGTTGCTTTTGTTAAGAATGACACGTTACAATTATTTTAAATAAGAATGAACGACTTATAAAATATCATTATTAAGAATGACCCGACTTAATGATTGAGACGAATTCAGTATTAACAACATGACTTGACGGAAAACAATGTATAAAAAATTGTAAGTTGGATTCATTCTTAGTAAAAAGTTGTTTATACGACTTGACTTGGGTCTTTCTTTACAAAACCAAAAGTATTCGTGAGTTGGGCATTTTTATTTAATAGAGATAGAAATAATTGTGGAAATTTCAATGTTTTTATGAACATACTTAATGGAAAATTATATTAAAAATCATTTGTTGAATAGGTATTCCATACATGTTAAATATCATAATTGCCTATAATTCAAACTTAGGAAACAAACGAAAATGTAGGATGTTTATCTTATTCAGGCTACGTAATTCATGTGCCATGCACGGATTTGAGAAATTTACGAAATGTTTTAATTTTATAATATTGTAATTGATCAGCACTAAAGTTAATAATACTTGATATAGATACGTTACGGAATGAGTTATTAGTAAAATGTTATTATTTGATAAGAAAATTCAAAACTTAAAAGACTCTCTGTTAATCCGGCAGTGTTAAATGTATAAAATTTAAGAGTTGAAGAATTGTATCGAAAATATTAGTTGGTGCAGTTTGTTTGGCATAAAAAAAAGAGTATATTTTCTATTCAACCATATTTAGGTTGGAGTAATTTGCTAAATTTAATCATAAATAAATTATTAAATATAATAAAATAAAATTGAGAATATTTTTATTGGGGGTAAAAACCCCTCACACTTTAAAACGACTAAACTATTCAATACCTAAGATGGAAATAGTTGTGGCTTCCATCTAACAACCCAAAAGTGAGATGGGACACAAACGGCACCGAGCGTGGTCAGTCACCCATCTCTCTCCCAACACTAGGTAGTGGTTTATATATTTCCACGGTAAATCACTTCGCAGAGACTTTTTACAGCGGCCAAAAAATAGCCCTACAATGATATGGACTTTTAAAATTATTCGACTCCCACTTATTTTTTTTTGTTTTCTGACCTTGTTCTCTTTGCCCGCATCTATGTAAAATTTAGTCTGCTTTTTTTTTTTCCAAAACCGCCATTAAAGATTTTTTGAAAAGATTTAGACTAAAAACATTTGAACAAATATTTTTGTATTCCCCACCTTTTTGTGTTCCGTAGTTTTTCTTTCACTCCGTCCCACTCTCTCTTTATAATCTCACTTTTAGAACAAAAACAACCCAACCATCGTCGTTGTCGGTGTTCGAATTCGAACTACTCAGTTCGGATTTGAGATTGAAAGTGAAACTGTGTTTAGACATTTGATATTGATATCGAACTAGGGGTTGTTCATGTTTTCTTATAACCTTTTCGGTTTACTTTTCTCTTTTGTAGGAAGATTTAGATCAAGCTTCAGTCAGAGTTATTTAAAATTGTTAGGGCTTTAGTTTCTAATTGGATTTTTTATTTATGGTTTTATTCAATTTTTTCTATCGAGCTTAATCGTTTTATTTTTCCAGTTCTTTTGTGAATTTACTTTTTGCAGCTTTTACAAATCACTTATTGCATGAAATTGTTGTGTATTTGTAAGACTATGAATCCTTTTTCCAATATTGTGGATCATTAGTGGTTTAGTGAGCGCTACTTATTTGAGTGTCTAACGATCAGGCCCGTCTCTGACCCATGGCAAGGTTGGCAAATGTCATGGGCCCATGTTCGATTTTAAGAAATTTGTCCTTACAAAAATGCCCAAAATTTTTTTTTTACAAAAATTTCTTTACTAAAAGGCCCTAAATTTTGTTAGGCCATGGGCCCACCATTCAATTGAGACGGGCCTGCTAACGATGAACTTATTATCACATGTGTATTATCACATGTGTATGTATGATTGGTCGTTGAGCTCTGGTGTTTCTGGTATAATATGGACAAGACATGGGTTTGGCTTCTCGGTATGAACATGTTTTTTTATTTTCATTGATACCGTAATCAAAAATTTGTCTATGAATTACATTTAGATCTAAAATTTATGATTGTTCTTACAAGAATATCCTTGAATATGGTGAAGGTGCAAGAAATTTTGTGAATTCATCAGCAAGTACTTTGGGTAATCCTCGGGAGATGTTTTGCCATGCATCGATTGCCGCAATGCTTTAGAGACAATATTGGATCATCTAGTGATTAGGAAACGGATCACAAGTATAAGGGAAGATATTAAGGCTGGTGGTCGGACTTATGATTTAACGACGTGTTATTTTGGCTAACTGAACCAAAAGTTTGTGTATTTTTTGGCTAAGCATAGTAAACTTTGGGTATTATTTGGCTGCCCAAAAAGTCTAAATATTTAATGGCCAATTCGGAAAATTTCATGATTTTTTTGACATTTTTCCCTTTGATTAAATAAACAAATCGCATGTAGTACGGTTAATCCCATAATATATAATTTAATATGAGACTAATTTGCCTCTTTACATAGCCAAGAGATAAGGTGTTAAGACTTATAACTAATATTGTTATATATATATATATATTTAATGAATAATGATTACAATAATACATGCTAACCACTCGCGAGCTCGTACTATTGTCGACGGTTCAAACTTTCTAATGAAAAATCTATATAAGAAGGTTTACTTTCATTAGTTTCTCACACTCAAAATATTCAAAATATTTTTCTATAAACTATCGTTCTTCTTACTTTCATTAATATCTCACACTCAAAATACTTCTACACGCTATCAATGGCTCCTTGTTTACATAAGGTTCATGATGCAGAAGCAAGAGCAGGAGGAGCAGGAGAAGGAGCAAGAGCAGCAAGAGGAGGAGGAGGAGGTGGTGGAGGTGGTGGTGGAGGAGGCGGAGGTGGTGGTGGAGGAGGGGGAGGAGGAGGAGGTGGAGGAGGAGGAGGAGGTGGAGGTGGAGGTGGAGGATGTTGACGACGTTTAGTTTCTTTTTTTTTTTGCAAATAATAAAATAGTGGTTTTATGTTCTTATCTTTGAGGACAAACCCACTCTTCCCTTTTTTTTTTCTTTGTGCTTCCAAGTGTAGGAGTTGTGACTCCATTGTAATGTGAAAATAAAACAATTGCGTATTGAAAGCATTGTTCTTGTGTTCGTAAGAAATTTGTGTTGCTAACTAAATTTTAAAACAAATTTGACATAGCCGGAACATTGAATTAAGGAAACAAAATAAAAATAAAATTTAACATCAAGTAATCATGAACAAGACATCATGTCCCCTACTAGTCAAGTGGCTCCAGCAATTACCACTACAAGTTGTTCAAAAGCTGAAAAAGCTTTTCTCGCGAATATATAACCATCAGATAGTTTGTAAAACAAGGCAAAAGACAAAAATCAACGAGGTTCAAAGGCCTTGAAACTACACACTATGGGATAAAGAATAAAAATCAGACCACCCAAATGCAAACCAACCCAAGTCGGCGGTTAGCTGAGTCAAGATTTTCCAACCTTTTGCTCAGAATTTAGATTTTCATAGAGTTGAATGCTCGATAGTCATATTTTGGATCAAATTCCTTTTTAGTGTCTTAACAGAAAAATCAAGATATTAGTGTCTTAACACCACAATTTGCTATTAATTCGGAGTGTTTTGGCATTAACGGTATTTTTTTTTAAAACACCTACTTGCCTCCTCATTCATTAGACATAAAATTTCCGCAATCCCTTCTGTTTCTGAGTGAGTTTGATAGTACAACATGGTTGTGAATTGGAAAACGAATCAGAAACATATATCCAAACCGTCACACAAACTACATTTTATTTTTATATATGTACATGTTGTAGAAATTCGGATATATTACCTTTTTCCCAAGCCTCTGAAAATGCTATGTTGGGTGTCTTATTGTATTATTGTTGGGGGATTGACCATATCAATCAAAACTTAATTTATATCAATAGAAATTACTAGTCAGGATCTATAAAAAGTGTAGTTAGTTAGTTAACCTCTATTAGTTTGTCTATTTACAACATTGTAGCTTCCATTGTAAGCATCTGAGTCATTTGCAGATGGGTCTGAACCTACATTTACAATGTCATAACCGTAAGAGGTAGACAAAGTGTCTAGCTCGTGAGAAGACTGAGGTAGTGGTAGCTGCTGATGTTACTGCTGTTATTGTGCTGAGTTGCTATAAATCGAGCTGCCTTTGTGCAATTCCCCTATTGAACCTTCAAAACTGTTAAATGGGGATGCGGAAAGTCTAGAACCCGTCCCAAAGTTGTTTCTTTTGTAACCATTGTTAGCAATACCAATTGTAGAAGAAGTAGAAGAACAAAGTCCTTATTTCCCTCTGATGAGGACATTCAAGTTCCAACTAGCGTTCGTTCTGTTTCTCCACAGGTCTCTATTGTAGGCATTGTAAGGAGTTTTGGTTCTGTTTTGGCCGATTGAAGAGGTGTACTGGTTTGGGAAAGCGCCGTTGAAGTAAGGGTTGCTCAGAATCCGGTTATACCCAAATGTGGAAGTTGTTCCATCAAAACTTGAATTAAGATTCAAATTCAAACTCAACTCACGATTCAAACTGAGGCCGAAACGAGAAAATGAATTCCTACCGCTATCGATAATAGGACTAAATCGAGCACCAAGATTGTTAAAATAAGTAGGAGAAGAAGCAGGAGCAAAGTTATTGAGTAGCAATTAGCCGAGATTCAATTAGAAAGCGGAATCGGGGATCGGGTATTGTTATTAGAGAGCGGAGAAATCTCTTTAGGAACATCTCTTTTGACCTCGAAAAGTTTACCATTGAGCTCATGGAAGGTCTTGTGGAGAACTCTATCAACAGCATCATCTAAATCAAAAGTGATGAAACCAAAACCCCTACGCCTCTGCATGTTGTACATGACCACAACATCAGCGATTGTACCAAACTGATAAAAGTAGTTCTTGAATTCCTCCTCCGTAATACTAGACGGTAAAACTCCTACAAAGATTTTCTTTGTCCTTCCAACACCATGGACTCGTGAGATCAGGTGGATAGGACTCGTGTGTTGTTTCTGCACTTGTTTTTGATCATCCTGAGGCACCGCCTCTTCGCCTCAACCTGAATTAACACCCAAACTCTGATTGCCAATTCCACATAACAAACTAAAATCATATAATTTTCAAGCAAATGCAGCTATGGACGAAACTCCTATCCAAGATCTGAAAAAATTACTAACCGTGCGGCCATCGATGATGTGTTTATCCATGTTCACTCTCTCTGCAACACAAGGATCTGCAAAGACGATGATTCCGAAGCCTCGAGCACGTCCATTGGCATGATCTCTCATGATCACAGCTTCAACAACATCTAGTCTCTTTGCCTTTCTTCATCTGTGTCCCACTATATCCCTCCAATGAACAGCTTCCCCATATCCGATTCCATCTTTTAGCTCCTCCTCCTCCTAAGCATATAAATTCCAATCCAATCTAATCATATGGGTATTCTTCTTGTCCGTTAAAAGTGAAGCTTTAGCAATGTTCTGTGAGTGGACGAAACTTGTTGAGAACCGGATTAGCAAGAAGGTAGAGTGTCTGAGAACCCACAAAAGTTTAGAGCTCTGCAATAAGGAGTTTGATGGATTTTACAGAAAACATGGTATTGAGAGACATAGAACGTGTGAATATACTCCACAACAAAATGGAGTGGCTGAACGCATGAACCAGACAATAATAGAAAAGGTGTGTTGTATTCTCGGTGGTCTAGATGAGATGTTTTTGGGCTGAGGAGGTGAGTATATTTGTGTATCAGATTAAAGTCCTACATCTACTTTAGATGGCAATAATCATGAGGAATTGTGGTTAGGAATAAAACCGGGTTACAAGCATATGAGGTGGTTTGGTTCTTTGGTTTACGTCCATATATAACAAGGAAAATTGAAACCGAGAGCTTTGAGGGGAATTTTCTAAGCTATTCTGAATGAGGCAAGGGTTACAAGGCATGGTTTCTAGATGATCAAAGATGCATTGTAAGCATGAATGTAGTGTTTGATGAATACAAGGTCTTCAAGGATCTAAAGGAAAAAGAGGAGAACCCGATTCTTGGTAGTGTGCTGATCAAAAGCACATACTAGATCGATCGACATGGAAAATTGGGGATTATGTCGATCGATAGGGGGTATGGCGTGTCCATCGACAGGAGGTCTGATGGCGACCAAAGAAGAAATACAAAAAATGCATGATTCCTCATATCTGATGGGTTCAATTACATCTAGTGGAGCTGGAGAAGCTGGAAATCCAGGTGGAGCTCCTTAAAAGAGAATCAATTTGAAGAGAATGTGCATGTTGAAGATTCAGAATCTGATGAAGAAGTACCTCTGGAAGATTATCAATTGGCTAGAGATCGGGTTAGAAGAGAATTGGGGATGCTTGCACATTACAATAAGTATAATATGGCTAGTTTTGCTTTTATATCAGCTGTATAGATAAGTCTTGAGGATTCAAGAGACTATTGAAAAGCCATGAAAAGTAGGGACAAAACTTTATGGAATGGAGGTATGAATGAAGAAATGACTTCTATAGAGAAGAACAAGACCTAGAAAATGGTTACAAGACCGAAGAACCAAAAGTTATTGGCTTTAAGTGGGTTTACAGACTTAAACCAGGAATACTACAGTAGAGAAACCAAGATAAAATTCTAGGTTTCTAGCAAAGGGATACTCGCAGAGAGAGGGTATTGATTATCAAGAGGTATTTTCACTGGTTGTGAAACATGTTTCTATAAGGTTCCTCCTATTAATTATTTTGGATTTAGATCTTGAGTTGGAGCAGCTTGATGTTAATACAGTGTTTCTTCATGGTTTGGTTGTAAAAGAGATATACATGGAATAGCCTGAAGGTTTCATGGTTAAAGAAAAAGAAGAACACATGTGCTTATTGGAGAAGGCGTTGTATAGACTGAAGCAGATGCCTAGACAATGGAACAAGTATTATGATTAGTTTTTCATGAGCCATGGATTCAAAAGAAGTGAATATGACCATTGTATTTAAATAAAGGAGAGTAAAGGTACGTGCCATATATATCTACTCTAGTATGTTGATTGCATGCTGATTGCATCAAAGGATATGAAGAAGATATAGGTTATGAAAGACTTGCTGAGCAGCAGGTTCGAGTTGAAATATCTAGGTGCTACGAGAAGGATACTTGGGATGAAGATCCTTCAGGTATTCAATATGGATGAATCGAGGTCAGTGTCTACACCTATTTGAGCACACTTTAAATTGTCTAAAGTAAAAGATGACGAATGTGAGACAATTATGGATGATGTTCCATACTCCAATGTTGTTCTTAGTATTATGTATGCGATGTTGGGAAAAAGGTGTGATTTGGCTTATGTTATCGATTGATGTGTTGATATTTTTACCGGTTTTCACTCGGGTTTAAGATGGTTTTGAGCATGTTTAGAGTCCACTTTATGAGCTAAACAGGTACCTAGAGAGTCAAAAGGGCTTTGGAAGGAATACACGCATTTCGGAGCAGAAACGAGCAAGAAACGAAGAAGTTGGCCGACAGGATGATGCTGCCGGCCGACAAAGCCTTCTACCGCCCGGCAGAATGGGCCAGGCAGACCGAGATTTTTTCGATTGGGCTTTTAATGGGCCAAACATCTTCAAATCACTTCCTATCTCGTTTGTACGACTTTAGGGTTAGTATATACTCCTCTAGGTTGTGTGTGACCAAGGAGAGAAGAGAGAGAGATCACGCAATACACAACCACTTCAAAGTTTTTCATCTTTTAGGGTTAGATCTTTCTACCGAGAAATCTAGGGTTCATGGTTTCTCGGCCCCTTCTACTTTGAACCACGACTTAGTTACTTCTGTTATGATGTTTTTCAGTCTTTCTCATTCAGTTTTAATGCGTTTTACTTTCGTTATATGAGTAGATCTGCATGCTAGGTTTAGGGTTTGTTCTAGGGTTAGTCATGAATGATTAAGCATTTGCTTGTAGATCTGCCTATTCTGATGATTACCTCTGCTAGAATAGGATTGAATCACTAGGCTTTAAACTGATCAATCAAGGTTTACCCATTAGGAACTTCGATTTAACGGGAAGTTAGTCGATTAACCGGAAATCTCTCGTAGTAGCTAAAATCGCCTAGGTCAAAGAGATTTCACCTAAGCAGTTTTTGAACTTATTGAGCTTAATCTTAATGCATGATTGAATCCTCTGATCTCTAAAGGAATTTTGGTTGTCAAGGATTTACAATCATATTTAGGTTTACAACGAGAGTTGGTTGTCTCTACAATCGCGACTCGAGTTTAAGGAATCATCCAGACGCGTAGTTATATAAGTTTCGTTTAAGGATCAGACTAGCAAAACCCAAACAACAATACCTTAAGTCTAGTGTTTTAGAATTCATAAGCAAAACCCTTACTTTTGTTACTTGCATTTTAGGTTAACGCATAGCATTTACCGTTGCATACTAGAAACCCTAAGACCAGCTCAGTCCTTGTGGGATCGTTAACCTTTAGTACTACAGCAGCATAGCCGTCTGCTTACAGCTCAGTAGGATATTAGGGTGAAGACTTATTCATGCACATCAAGTTTTCTGGCGCCGTTGCCGGAGATTGACGGTGTTTTTAGGGTTTTTAGCGTAGTTTCGATTAGAATTAGGGTTTGCATTTCATTTTCTTTCATCATGTTTAAGAGTTTTGTTAACATTTTTTCTTCTTTTTCTTCTGATCATTCAGGTATCATGCAGAGGAATCAAATCTCACGAGAAGCAGAGAGGATGAACGTGGACTTCAACAGAGCAGTGACTTACAGATATGGATATCAAGATCCGAGGTCTATGTACATGCCTTCTCAGCCTGATGATGGAATGATGCAACTTATTGAGGAGTTCCTGGATGCTCAAAACACTGCATTTGGTCGCATACGGAAGACGATAGACGAGGTTTATTATCAGTTCTTATCTTGAAGCGTGTTGAAAAACTCGCGGAGAGAGTTGGGGAGCTTAAGAGTGTTCTGAGGCATCAAGGGAGATCAAAAAGAGTTGAGGAATTGAAGGGATTGGAGATTTTAGCCATTGGTGATGCCCCGAAAGGTTGGAAGAAAAAGGAAGATAAGCAGGACCATTCTGCCGGCCGACAGAATCCTTTTCCGGCCGACAGAATGGACCATCAGGAAGAAGTCACGAAAAAGGCCATTTTTGCCGGCCGACAAAGCCCTTTGCCGACCGACAGAATGGACTTTTCAGATGATTCGCTGGCTGACACTTCCTGTGTCGGTCGGGAGAAGCTGGTTTGCTCGCAGTGGGCTGTTTTCGAAGATGTTCGTACAACGTGGATCAAAGGATGTCCGCCACTGATCAGACCACCTATTAAGAGACATGTTCGAGACATGAGAACTAATCAGACGATCGGGAAATGGACAACGCTTGAGATGTTTGATCTAGATGCTTTCTTTAAGGAGAAAGAACGCGCTGATTTCGATGATTTCGAGGAATGGGTTGAATATGTTACTGCTAATCTGCTTGTTGAGATGCCTTTTATGGTCGAGTTGGAACTTCAAGATTACTTGGAGGAGCAAGTTAGGAAAATGCTGAATGAAGAGAAGTGTCAGATGCAAGCAGACTATGAGTTTTACTCGAGATGTGATCGAGAAATCGCTGAAAGAATGCCCGATAAGATTGATGATCCGGGCAGGTTTGAGTTGAAGGTGTTTATTGGTTCTGAAGGTTTTTATGAGTGTGTATGTGATACAAGAGCTGGTGTTAATTTCATGCCATATGCAGCTGCTTGCAGACTTGGATTGACTACTTTCAAAGAGACGGTTATTTACCTTGAGCTTGCGGATTCTTCCACTAGACATTCGATGGGAACATTGGTTAACATTCCAGTTATGGTCGGAGATTGATTTGTTCCAGTCGATTTTCATGTCATGAAGACGAGGAGAGAAGCTGATGAGTCAAAGTTAATACTTGGGAGACCTTTCTTGGCGACCGTTGGAGCTCAAATTGACTGTTACGATGGCTTGATGACATTTTGGAGAGTTGAACATCCCGCTCCCATTTACAGAGCTGTAAAAGAACAAAAGAATGGTTACTTCAGAATAGAAGAGCTGAAAACGATGACCAGAATGCAGTTGAAGAGATGTGGAGACGAAATGGAGTGCGCAAAGCCATTCTGTCGGCCAACTTAATGAGTGTTTTCAGATTTCTGCTGGCCAGAGTGCATTATGTCGGCCAACAAACCCTTTGTCGGCTGGCAGAAAGTCCATGACGATGTTTTCTTGCCTTTCCCGCCTGGTTTTTCACTGAATGCTCCTACAACGCGAGCCAAACTTACATAAAAGTTAGAGAGCTATGTGGAATACAATCTCCCAGAACGGATGAAGAAAATGGTGACTAGAGCACAGTACGAAGAAGACACTGATAAGCTGTTTATCGAGTGCCTCAACATTTGGCCTATCATGCGAAGAAGTCGCTATTCATCTGCTTTAAGAGCACACGTTGGTCAGCTACTGCGAGGTACTATCTCTATCGATAAAATGTGCTTAAGAATGTTCGAATAGTGTGCGAAAGCAGGAGTTGAATCCGCGGAAATGAAGAGAGAAGATCCCGAACCAATTACAATCCGATACATGCTTGGATATGATTGGATCGATGATGCTGTTTGCGAAGGCGGAACATTTACGAATCTGATTTCAGATGAGTTGGCCCGAGACCTACGGATTGGTAACTTCGTCAAAAAAGAAGTCGATGTGCGATTTGGTCACGGTTCATTCAAAGCCGAAGGTGTTCTAAAAGACATTTCGGTACGGATTAAAGACAAGTTCTTCTCGGTGGATTTATGTGTTTTAAAGAACAACCCGGTTCTCAATAACCGAGTGATCCTTGGAAGAAACTTCTTGAAAGAATCAGGCGCAGTTTTTGACTTCGCGAGTGGAATGGTTACGTTTATACCAAAGAAATCGGTTAGGAGGAAGCTGGATTTCCAATTGCCACATCAATTATACGGGTACGATACTCCTAAACTGAATGATTTACCTGATTTCCTGACAAGAACCAATGATGCATGAAAACCGATGAGTATACCGAGAGCTGCAAACTCGGGAAATGATCAAGCGCATAAGGAGCGGTTTTTCAAACCCGGTTCTGATTTCATGGAAATGTAAACCGAGAAAGTCGAGCTAATGACTTAAACCAAGCGCTGAGTGGGAGGCAACCCGCTAATTTCACTGTAAGTTTTTAAATTTTTGTTTTCGGTTTTATATGCTTCTCGGTTACCATGCGTAAAAAAATGCGAAAACCAAACAGTAACCGTAATCGGGTTTCCGACGACTGGCAAAACTAATTTGTTGTTTAACGGGAACCTAGGGTCCCGAGTCTATATATAGGCTTGTTTCCCTATTATGACGCTACGATTCCTACATTTTCTAAGTCCCTAGAGATTTTCAAATTCCTGTTTCTTTTTATTTTCAAGTCCGCTTTTCGCATTCTTAGTATCAATTCGTTCGTTTTCCCGAGCACTACCCGTTTCTACCATTCATCTTTCAGATATTCGAGGTATGAATCATGTTTCTCTACTCTTCAGGCTTATTTTATTCGATCTTGTTAGGACAATTAAATGTCTCATTTTGAATGAATTCTGGCTAGAATATGTTAGGAAATTGTTATAGGAACGTTTGGATTGAATTAAAAATCAAATTTTGGCGAAAATTTGAAGTTTCAGGCGAATCTGTCGACCAACAAGACTTCCTGTCGGCCAACAGAAATCGCGAAATCGCGCAGGGAAGACGACACCGTTTCTGCCGACTGGCAGAACGCTCTGTCGACTGACAGAAGGCCTGTCGCCGACAGAAAGCCCTGTCGGCTGGCAGAACCTTCCTGACCCTGTTTAAACCAAATTTTTCCTATTTTTTACGTCTTTTTCAGATGTCGAGCAGCGGTTCGGGCAGTGACGCAGGATCTCATTAGCATATAGACATGTGGGAAAAGGATGACACAGATCTTTTACCTGTTCCGGCTCGTTTCACGAATCACGAGCCATCATAAGTTTACGAGAGCCAAGAGCCAAGCGCATACCGAGGCATGGGATGATTACGAGATGATCATTTACAACCAGTTGTAGCAGGTTGAGTTGAAGATCCTGAGGCTGGTTCGGGAAATTTACTTGTCACCGTTTGGTCTTTGGGACCAAATGAGAGTTTTGATGAGGAACGCTGGTTTAGGGACTATCGGCGTGGTACAAGGCGGCCTTGTACCAGACTTGGTCCGCCAATTCATTGCTTTGGTTCACTTATAGTTTAGATCGAAGAACAAGAAGAAGGAAACTTTGAATGAAAATGGCAGCATCTTGAGTTTCAAGATTGATGGTAAGTTCTACAAACTCTCCATCGCTGACCTTTGTGACATTTACAGTTTTGAGCAGAGAAGCGCGGCGCAGCGATTACCGCCATTCCCAGATTGTCAGACTTTTTGGAGTTTGATTGGTGGAGGCGCGGCGCAGCGATTACCACCTTTGTGCTTTTGGTGGAGGCACCAAGCAGACGATGATTCGTCATCCTGCTTTGAGACTTTTTGCTCGCCTTTTGAGTAACACGGTGCTTATGCGCAGTGAGACGGGATGCCTCCATAAGGAGGAACTTCAGATGTTGTATTTGGCGGTTGGTGATGCAGTTAATTATCCTGGATCCCCAAAGGAGGGATTCAACATGGGTGCTATCTTTGCGCGCAATCTGCTGAGTCTACAGAAGAGAGCTTTCTCCAAGACCCCCGGAGGGAAGGAGTTTGTTGGTCCACTTCTACTTCTGATCTTCCAGTTTTGCAATGTTGATTTCTGGAACCGCGAGATCGATGATACAGTTCCCTACATAGACCCCGCTCATTTGTATAACATGCACACCATCGAGGAGGGTCGTTACAGATTCAAGGCTCCATCTTTGGTCGAGTACTACTTTTAGTTGCCTAACCCGCAGTTTACGGGTATCGAGACCGAGGATGAGTTGCGTTTCCTACCCCCTGACGAGTTAGTGATTTCTGTTGAGCGTAGAGCGAGACAGCCTGCTAGGGCTGCTGCTGATCAGATGCATGAGGTGCACGAGGAGCACCACAAGGAGATCCCGGGAGACATTCCCGTGGAGAAAGACATTCCCGTAGCGCCTTATGTCGTAGAACGACAGAGGCTGGCGCAGAGACATTCCGAGTCTCGACTTCTGACATCCATCTCCAACCTTTCGCGACCAATCCTTTCACATCCTCACACCCTCCAGAGGACTTTTACGGAGGTGGTGGATCCAGAGCTGGCGAGTTTCAGAGAGAGTGATCCCGCACACGCAGTCCACCCGACGAGTAACGGTTTTTCTTTCTCTACCTATCTTTTATTTTCATGTACTTTCATTTTCTTTTAGACTATTTATTTCATTTCGTACTTTTTATCTTTGTTCCCGCTTTTCCTTTTCGGATTTGATTAACACTGGGGACAGTGTTGTTTAAGTCTGGGGGGTCAAAGCGGTTCACTAATTTGATTTTTAGTTGTTTTGGCTTTATTTTTGGTATAATGTGTATGACTCTAAACTTGTTTTAAAACCATATGCGTATTGTTTTCGAAAATCGTGTTATTCTTGATGGTATTTTGTTTTAGGTTATGAGTGATTTGACAGAACTAACAATGGGGTTACGATGCAGAAAACCGGAAAGCTTGGTAGACAGTTTAAGAACATTCTAGAGTCTCGCATGATTTCAGCACTGCCTAGCATTAATCAGTTAAGTCTGAACCACCTTAACTTGAGTTAGTTTGGTCTTTCGTTTGCTGTGAGATTTGTCTGGTGATTGAAGTTTCGAGTTTGAATTTTCCCCATGATTTGAAAATAGTAAAAGAAAAAGAAAAACTTTAAAAGTTGTGTGTTTTAATAAAACCCCTAGGACTTAGTGTCCTGAAAGTTCGGAAACCCCGAGGTATGGAAGAGTAAGGGTGAGAGCATGAAAACTCAATAGCACCTGCTTTATCCTAGGTTATTTAAAACACCAAAAACACAACATGCAAAGTAAAGAAAAATAAAAATAGACCGATAGAAAAAATAAAATGATACCCTAGAAAATTAGGGAGAAATCGGTCTATGCAAAAGAATAAGTCTGGGGGAAAAACAGGCAAGAAAACTTGTATATCTAGGACAGTCTCATGGTAGATGTTTGGCTAGGCTTGCTTCTTGTATTCGGTGTTATGCAGTGATGATAACTGAAGGATTCGCTGTGGATGAAGGAGAGTGATGAAGAGTTCTCGATGGTTTGTCTATAAAGTATGCAGAGTATAGTTCTAGTTTAGACGCTATCAGCAAATCACAAGGATAGATACAACCGAGGCAAGGTAACATTCTAGATCATGAGCTTTTAATCGGATTTCTCAGATTCTTTTACCATTGACTAGCTTCTTTTGCACGAAGAAGAGCAAAAGCTAAGTCTGGGGGAATTTTATGTGTTGATATTTTTACCGGTTTTCACTCGGGTTTAAGATGGTTTTGTTCATCTTTAGAGTCCACTTTATGAGCTAAACAGGTACCTAAAGAGTCAAAAGGGCTTTGGAAGGAATACACGCATTTCGGAGCAGAAACGAAGAAGTCAGCCGACAGGATGATTCTGCCGGCCGACAAAGCCTTATGCCGGCCGGCAGAATGGGCCAGGCAGACCGAGTTTTTTCCGATTGGGCTTTTAATGGGCTAAACGTCTTCAAATCACTTCTTATCTCTTTTGTACGACTTTAGGGTTAGTATATACTCCTCTAGACCGTGTGACCAAGAAGAGAAGAGAGAGAGAGCACGCAATACACAATCACTTCAGAGTTTTTCATCTTTTAGGGTTAGATCTTTCTACCGAGAAATCTAGGGTTCCTAATTTCTCGGCTCCTTCTACTTTGAACCACGACTTGGTTACTTATGTTATGATGTTTTTCAGTCTTTCTTATTCAGTTTTAATGCATTTTACTTTCAGTATGTGGGAGTAGATCTGCATGCTAGGTTTAGGGTTTGTTCTAGGGTTAGTCGTGAATGATTAAGCGTTTGCTTATAGATCTGCGTATTCTAATGATTGCCTCTGCTAGAATAGGATTGAATCACTAGGCTTTGAACTAATCAATCAAGGTTTAGCCATTAGGAACTTCGATTTAACGGGAAGTTAGTCGATTAACCGGAAATCTCTTATAGTAGGTAAAATCGCCTTGGTCAAAGAGATTTCACCTAGGGAGTTTATGAACTTATCGAGCCTAATCTTAATGCATGATTGAATCCTCTGATTTCTAAAGGAATTTTGGTTGTCAAGGATTTACAATCATAGTTAGGTTTACAACGAGAGTTGGTTGTCTCTACAATCGCGACTCGAGTTTAAGGAATCATCCAGATGCGTAGTTATATAAGTTTAGTTTATGGACAAGACTAGCAAAACCCGAACAACAATACCCTAAGTCTAGTGTTTTAGAATTCATAAGCAAAGCCCTTACTTTCGTTAATTGCATTTTAGGTTAACGCATAGCACTTACCGTTGCATACTAGAAACCATAAGACCAGCTCAGTCCTTGTGGGATCGATAACCTTAAGTACTACTGCATCATAGCCGTCTGATTGCAGTTCAGTAGGATATTAGGGTGAAGACTTATTCACGCACATCATCGGTTTGGTTAGTCGATTTATGAGTATACCGGGCATGGTACCCTAGTATATGGTCAAGTGGGTACTAAGGTATATGAAGGGTACTCGGGATATAAAGTTAATTTTCAGGAAGAACAAGGAGTTTAAGATTGAAGGTTTATGTGACTCAAATTTTGCTTCTAATCTAAACAGAAGTGGATCGATTTTGGGTTATGTTTTCATGGCAGGTGGAAGTGTTATTTTTTGGAAATCAAGCCTTCAACACGTTGTTACGGTATCTATAACGTTAGCGGAATACATGGTGCCAGTAGAAGCAGTTAAGGATGCGATTTGGCTTTGATTTTTGTCTGAGGAATTCGGTTTTTAGCAGAGATTGTTTCCCCACAGGTCTCTACTGTAGGCATTGTAAGGAGTTTCAGTTATGTTTTGGCCGATTGGAGAGGTGTAACGGTTTGGGAAAGCGCCATTGAAGTAAGGGTTGCTCGGAATCTGGTTATAGCCAAATGTGGAAGTTGTTCCATCAAAGCTTGAATTAAGATTCAAATTCAAACTCAGCTCATGATTCAAACTGAGGCCAAAAAGAGAAATTGAATTCCTACCGCTACCGATAACAGGACTAAAGCGAGCACCAAGATTGTTAAAATAAGTAGGAGAAGAAGCAGGAGCAAATTTATTGAGTAGCAATTAGCCGAGATTCGATTAGAAAGCGGAATCGAGGATCGGGTATTGTTATTAGAGAGCGGAGAAATCTCTTTAGGAACATCTCTTTTGACATCGAAAAGTATGCCATTGAGCTGATGGAAGGTCTTGTGGAGAACTCTATCAACAGAATCATCTAAATCAAAGGTGATGAAACCAAAACCCATACGCCTTTGCATATTGTACATGACCACAACATCAGCAATTGTACCAAACTGATAAAAGTAGTTCTTGAATTCCGCTTCCGTAATACTAGACAGTAAACCTCCTACAAAGATTTTCTTTGTCCTTCCACCACCATGGACTGGTGAGATCAGGTGGATAGGACTTGCGTGTTGTTTCAGCACATGTTTCTGATCATCCCGAGGCACCGCCTCTTCGCCTCAACTTGAATTAACACCCAAACTCTGATTGTCAATTCCACATAACAAACCAAAATCAGATAATTTTCAAGCAAATGCAGCTACGGATGAAACTCCTATCCAAGATCTGAAAAAATTACTAACCGTGCGACCATCGATCCATGATCACTCTCTCTGCAACACAAGGATCTGCAAAGACGATGATTCCGAAGCCACGAGCATGTCTAGTGGCACGATCTCTCATGATCACAGCTTCAACAACATCACCATACTTGCTAAAATAGTCTCTTAGCCTTTCTTCATCTGTGTCCCACGATATCCCACCAATGAACAGCTTCCCCATACCAATTCCATCTTTTAGCTCCTCCTCCTCCTCCTCCTCCTCCTAAGCATATTAATTCCAATCCAATCTAATCAAATGGGTATTCTTCTTGTCTGTTATCCTTTGAGGGGAATTTTATAAGCTATGTTGAATGAGGCAAGGGTTACAAGGCATGGTTTCTAGATGATCAAAGATGTATTGTAAGCATGAATGTAGTGTTTGATGAATACAAGGTCTTCAAGGATCTAAAGGAAAAAGAGGAGAACCCGATTCTTGGTAGTGTGTTGATCGAAAGCACATACTGTATCGATCGACATGAATATTGGGGATTATGTCGATGGATAGGGGGTATGGCTTGTCGGTCGACAGGAGGTCTGATGGCGACCAAAGAAGAAATACAAAAATGCATGATTCCTTATATCCGATGGGTTCAATTACATCTAGTGGAGCTGGAGAAGTTTGAAATCCAGGTGAACTCCTTAAAAGAGAATCAATTTGAAGAGAATGCGCATGTTGAAGATTCTGAATCTGATGAAGATGTACCTCTGGAATATTATCAATTGGCTAGAGATCGGGTTAGAAGAGAATAGAGGATGTTTGCACATTACAATAAGTATGATATGGTTATTTTTGCTTTTATATCAGCTGTGCAGATAAGTCTTGTGGATTCAAGAGACTATTGAAAAGCCATGGAAAGTAGGGACAATACTTTATGGAATGGAGGTATGAATGAAGAGATGACTTCTATAGAGAAGAACAAAACCTGGAAATTGGTTACAAGACCGAAGAACCAAAAGTTATTGGCTTTAAGTGGGTTTACAGACTTAAACCGAGAATACAAGAGTAGATAAATCGAGATAAAAGTTTAGGTTCTAGAAAAGGGATACTCGTAGAGAGAGGGTATTGATTATCAAGAGGTGTTTTCACCGGTTGTGAAACATGTTTCTATAAGGTTTCTCCTATTAATTATTGTGGATTAAGATCTTGAGTTGGAGCAGCTTGATGTTAATACAGTGTTTCTTCATAGTTTGGTTGTAAAAGAGATATACATGGAACAACCTGAAGGTTTCATGGTTAAAGAAAAAGAAGACCACATGTGCTTATTGTAGAATGCGTTGTATGGACTGAAGCAGATGCCTAGACAATGGAAAAAGTATTTTGATCAGTTTTTCATGAGTCATGGATTCAAAAGAAGTGAATATGACCATTTTGTTTAAATAAAGGAGAGTAAAGGTACGTGCCATATCTATCTACTCTTGTATGTTGATGGCATGCTGATTGCTTCAAAGGATATGAACAAGATACAAGTTATGAAAGACTTGCTGAGCAGCAGGCTCGAGTTGAAATATCTAGGTTCTATGAGAAGGATACTTGGGATGAAGATCCTTCAGGTATTCAATATGGATGAATCGAGGTCAGTGTCTACACCTATTAAAGCACACTTTAAATAGTCTAAAGTAAAAGATGACGAATGTGAGACAATTATGGATGATGTTCCATACTCCAATGCTGTTGGGAGTATTATGTATGCGATGTTGGGGAAAAGGTGTGATCAGGCTTATGATGTCGGTTTGGTTAGTGGATTTATGAGTAAACCGAACATGGTACAGTGGTATATGGTCAAGTGGGTACTAAGGTATATGAAGGGTACTCGGGATAAGAAGTTGATTCAGGCGGAGGTGGTGGTGGTGGTGGTGGTGGAGGAGGAGGAGGAGGAGGAGGATGTTGATGAAGAGGAGAGAGTTCAGGAGGTGGTGGTAGTGGTGGTGGAGGAGGTGGTGGAGGAGAAACCATGTTCCTTGTTTAGTTTCTTTTTTTTTTTTTTGAAAATAATAAAATAATGGTTTTATTTTCCTATCTTTGAGGACAAACCCACTTTTCCCATCTTTTTTTTTCTTTGTGCTTCCAAGTTTGTAGGAGTTGTGACTCTATTGTAATGTGAAAATAAAACAATTGCGTATTGAAAGAATTGTTCTTGTGTTCTTAAGAAATTTGTGTTGCTAACTTTTAAAACAAATAAGACATAGCCAGAAAATTGAACTAAGGAAACATCAAGTAATCATGACAAGACATCATGTCCCCTACTAGACGAGTGGCTCCAGCAATTACCACTATAAGTTGTTCAAAAGCAGAAAAAGCTTTCCTCGCGAATTTAACCGTTAGATAGTTTCTAAAGCATGGCAAAAGAAAAAAATCAACGAGGTTCACAAGCCTTGAAACTACATACTATGGGATAAAGGAGAAACCAAACCACCCAAATGCAAACCAAGCCAAGTCAGCGTTTAGCGGAGTCAAGATTTTCCAAGCTCGAGATTAGTATTTGGATTTGCATAGAGTCATATTTTGGATCAAATTCTTTTTCAGTTTCTTAAACATAAATCAAGATATTAGTGCCATAACACCACAATTTGCTATTAATTCGGAGAGTTTTGGCTTTAACGGATTTTTTTTTTCTAAACACCTACTTGCCTCCTCATTCATTAGACATGAAAAAACATTATGCAATCCCTTCGGCCAACTACACTTAGCAATAACATTGATTTTTATTTTTCACCACTGATTGATGATTTAAAGGACTTGCGGGATAAAGGTATTGAAATGTATGACTCCTTATTGAAAGACAGTTGCACTCATCGAAAACCTGTTTTGTGAATTCTGAGAGTATATCAAAGTAGAATGTTTGTCGCTCGATAGTTAGTCTTTCCATCAGTGTGGCCATGTGAAAATTCATTGTCAATTATCCCAGGTGGAGAGCAATTTTTCCTTTGGTTCAGCATTAAGCTCAAGAACTTTGAAATCCGCGGTTATAAAATAATCACCAATCATTACTAAAAGGCCTTAGAGAATTCCTTCTAGATAGCAAATAGAATTTTAAGAACACACCTACGAGATCTTGTGGTTTTGAAATAAGTCATCCCAAATCACTTAGATACATAGAATGACATAAGATGCACACTGGAACCGAAATCTATAACGATCGCTCAAAATTCTCATTCTTGTTGGTGTATTTCAAAACAAAGCTCCCTAGATTATCGAGCTTCATAGGATTCTTGTTCTGAAGAGTGGGAATCCACTCCTAAGTAATCAGCATCACTCCTCCTTCATAGCTTATATTGTTAGTGATGAACTTTTTAACATAACTCCTTATATATGGGCCATCTTGCATGCATCAAAGAAGGGAAGTTAAATCATTATTTGGTCAACCACTTCATTAACTCCTTCTTATACTTCTTAGATTTCCTAGGATATGGTATCCTTGGCTTGAAGATGCGTTCATATTATTTAGGTTACTAATCATTGGTGATTGGCTTCGTAAAGGGTTGGTGTCAATTGACACCACCCTGTGTCGATCGACACTTGGTTGGTCAATCGACACTTGGTTGGTGATGTATCATGATTATTATCAATTTTTTTTATCATGATACAAGGTCTTTTTAAAGTCTTTTAGGTTCTTTTGTAGGTATAATGTATGGAAAGCACATGTCTAAGGAGTTGAGCTTGAAGTTAGAAGACTTGAGCATTTTGGAGCTGGAAAGAAGCATTTTTGGAAATCAAAGTTGAGTGTCGACCGACCGTCCGGAGCGTCGAGCGACGAACACTTTTAAGTAAAAGAGAAATTTCCAAAATCAACCATGAAGAGTTTCTAATTTCAATTTAGGTCCTCGCATCATATTCCATGTATTAGGTTTTTAGGTTATATATATATACCTCTTTAGAGGGATATGAATGTATCAACTCTCTTAGCCACTTTTAGTTTTACAAGTTTTACAAGTTTTATGTATTTTTTGTTTTAGAGAGATTTTGGGGAGAGTCTTTGTTCTTGTGTCATTGTTGAACCCATACAGATCTTTCTCTTTACTTTAATGAATTCCAGTTTCTTCTCAAAGATGTTTTCTGTTAATTCGATTATGTCTGAGTGGATCCGTTATTAGATATAGGGTTTATTCGGATGAGTTAATTTGATATGTAATAGGTTGTTAGATTGGGGATTTGAAAAGTATTCATTATCATAGTATTATTTCATGTCTTTGATTAGGAGTAGCTACCATATTCGAAGGGTTGAGGTCGATTTGACTCTAGCGAAAGCTGTTCAATCACCTGACAATTGTTGTGATGACCGAAGTGTGATCGGTATGAAAAGAGAATTCACCGAGATGCTTTGTGAACAGATCAGAACTTATCCCTAATGTTTATTTGATCGCAATAGGATTAGATAAAAGATTTCAATCTTATGCTTTTGGGTAATAGTGATTTCTTTAGCGAGAGCTAGGTTTTCATAGAATCGTGGTTTTGAGTTCTGGAATATAATACCCTAGTTTGATTATTTTTTAATGGTCTGAATTCCGTGAAGATATGTCCCTGGATCTAATTTTTTAGTCCACTGATACACACACGTTTAAGCAATCATTCATAGTTTTAAAGTATTTTATTTCATTCATCATAGTAGTTTATTTTTCAAGTCTTTAGGTCTCTGTGGATTCGACACCCTACGTACTACAACACGACAAGTTTTTCACACACATCAATATGTTGGCACCGTTGACAGGGTCCAAAGTAACTTTTAGGATAAACGTACTACGAATAGTTTTGAAATGCTTGCTAGTCTTTTTGCTACCTCCGATTTGCTTATCTTTTTCTTTTGTTGTTTTTATGTTTCAGGTGTATGCCTAGAAACATCACAAGGAGTGATGAGATGGGAATTTAAGGGTTTTAACACTTAATTTACATGGATTCTTGACCATTAGACCCATCTTTCTTTCATGTTTCATGCACTTTAGGTTAGATTTTATATGCATTGAGTATTAGAGTTTGTTTTGTGTATATATTATGACTTTATAGGCACCTAAGGGGGCTCGTGAAGCTTTGGGAAGAATCCGAGAAGAATCCAAGAACATGGGAGCAAGTTTGAACGAAAAAGACATTTATATCTACCCCATATAGATCAATACTGAATCTGTATAGATCGATATTGAGTCTATATCGAGTGGCATATCGATCGATATTCAATAATATCGACTGGAATATTGATGATATTTACAGCCAAGAATATGAAATAATTATGAAAATGCCCATGGCCGAGTTAAAATACTATAAATAGAGTATCTCGGGCTCAATTGTAGAAGACTTTTTCTCCCTCTTAGTTTTATCTCTCTAGTTATTATGTATACAAACTCTTTGTTTTATTTTAATGTAATTTGACTTTTATTCTTTTTATTTTTTTTATTTTATTTCCTTTTTTCCATTAAAACTCACCATGACTTACCCCATAACCATGAGTGAGTAGTGATCTTATGGGTTAAGTGAGAGAAACAGATTAGGGAGATGATTAGTAGGGTAATTAAGGCTTAGGGTTAACAATTAGTGTTTATATTAGTTAATCATGAGTCCATGGGAGAGATTAAGATGAAGACTTGTGACAACCTTTTTCTCTTATCTCTCTTCCACACTCTCTTTGCATATGATGTGTTAAAGAGAGTATCTAAGTGGTTAAGCTAAGTGTGATTCTCCTCTTAAGAGCACTAGAACATCACTAGGTTCTTAATTGTGAAATGTGATGAATGTTTGCATGGGTTAAAGCCTTTAGTTGTAGGTGTGTCCTTTCAAAGGCTCTTCTTAATGAGCACTAGAACATCACTAGGTTCTTAAGAGCAACTAAAGAGTGTTAGTCATTTCTAAGAAATTGTTGAGAAGGTTAATGACATTGGAATGTAAACCTTCACATTAAGAAACACATAGGAATGTAAGTAGGATTTAAGATCTTGTTCATTTCCCTTTTGAAGGCTTAAATTGCTAGGGTAAATGTACAAGTGAACCGCTTCTCACCGACACATCATCGTGTTAACCGAATGTTAGATTGAGACAAACCCTTAAACGGAGTCTTTAATAACCTCAACCTCATGATAATCTATTAAGTATCTTCTCTAGTCATCTATAATCTCTCTCATAAGACTCATATCTTTTATCATTGTTTTCATCTTTTGTATTTATAAATCGCATTTACCAAGTTTTACTCCCTTTTATTTTACATCCGACTTCATATCTAGTTTTCAAACACAACTTAAATTTCCTAACTCCTTTGGGTTTGATCCCTCAATTTCTACAATGAGTATTGCTAATACTAAGGCAAGCATTGAGGTGTTGCATGAATTTAAAGCTTGAAAAACACTGACCATCAAGGAGCATCAAGGACATGGATTTGTTTAATCTTGAGAATGAGCAACTAGCCGCGTTAGAATGTCTATTCGGAAAACTGCAAAGGAGAAAAGGAAACAAGTTCATTTCGAACGAAGGGAGATCAAGGTAATGATATATTCCCGTTTTTGCGGGTTTATCCAGTTTATTTTGTATATATTTATTTTGTTTTTCAGGTCGAAATAGATGGATACGAGATGGAATCATAAAACTGGAGCAAAATGCAAAAAGGATTGAGAAGAGGAGTTAGACCGAAGCAATCGAGAGAAAACCGGGAGACGAAGAAAACCGCGCAGAATTGAAGAAGCTGTCGATCGACAGCCTTATGTGTCGATCGAAAGGTACGTCGGAGCTGAATAGTGTAAAAACGTGTCTGAACTGTTTCTACCTAATTTTTCCCACATGAATAGCTAAAACTCGAGGGTGAACAGTAGTCTGGCTCATAATTTCGTACTGGGATTATTTTTAGAGAGAGAATTGAGAGAGAGATCAAACCAAGTCTTTGTTGTATTTTTTGGGAAAATTTCTTGAACCTTTCTTGTTTCTTTTATGCAATAGCTGTTTAATTCTCTATTTATGATGTTTTCAATTGCAGTTATGTGTGAGTAGTTCCTTTTGCTGGATCTAGGGTTCCAAATTTGGGGATTTTGATGAAAGATTGATGATTTAGTTGATTCTTGTTAAGCTATGATATTTAGTTTTGATTTGAGGTGTTTTTATCATTTAATTCTACTTTGGCCATTTAGAATTGAACTCAGAAATTTATTGGTATAAATGAAAATTTTACCATGAATTGGACTTACTCAAATCAAGCATAATCAATCTAGAAACCGTAGGAGACTCGTTCTAGGTTTTATGCGAATTTATCGGACTTGTTGAATTTTCGTGTTTAAAATCGATCTAGAGATAGACACTAGGAATAAGCATAGGAGACTTGTTATTCCGGGTTTTAAACATCGGTGAGTTATTCAACGAGAGTTGATAGCTCACAGTTTTGTGTTCCGAATTCTAGACTAAAAATCATAAGTTAGAAGTCTTAACATTTTCGGTCAAATCATTAATTCGAAGTCAATCCCCAGGAACCTTAGGTCTAGCGTTTTTACAATCAATCACAAACTTGTTATTAATAGTTTTAATTGTCATTTTAATCAATCATTTTTAATACAACCATTTTCGCTTAGGTTAAATCGAAACTGAAAACCTGTTACATTTTACTAAGTTCTCTTGGGAACGAACCTTAGTATTTCACAACGACAACCCTGTATACTTCCGGGATAGAAACTAGGGGTAAACTGAGACCACATCAGGTAACAACATTCGATTGAATGAGAGAGGAGAAAGATTTGATGCTAAAGACAACAGGCTGGACAACAATGAAAATCGAAGCGATCCAATTGTGCCTACTGAGCCTAGATGATTTCTAATGAATGAACACCGACCGGATGATTTCTAATCCCAGTCGCCCCACAAGCAAACTACATGATCGAGAATAATACTTTTGATATGGTGCAAGGAAAGAAATTCAACAGTTTCCCGCATGAAAACCCTATGTAGCATATTGGAGAGTTCGAGAATCTTGGAGGAATCTGAACCAATGGATTTATCACTAAATGTCTAAGCTGGTAACTTTTCCCCTATTGACTTGGCAAAAAGGAGACAAGATGGCTCAAACAACTCGAGCCAAAGTCATTGAAAACACGGAATGAAGTGAAGAAATAGTTTTTTTTTTTTTTTTGATATGAATGTGAATATATTACCCTCTGGGAAAGGTTATATACAAGATTCTAATGTCCCAAAAAAAAAAAAAAAAGACATTAGAATAAGTTACGCAATATTCCGAATCCAAACCATGTAAAGGTTTTGGAATTTCTTCATGTCCCTATTGGCCAGAAATTTATCCCGCAAATGCCGATCAAGCAACCTGAAAACCGCCGATGGTAATAAACCTTTTCCCTTATGCACCCGCCTGTTACGCTCAAACCAAACCGAATACACAACACCTTGCACCGCTAGCCTCTTCAACAGAGTAGAGACACCCTGAGAGTCTGTCAATAACCACGTAATCAATGAGCCCCAATCCATAAATGGGATAGGAGGCCAATTCAATCTCATTTGAACTTCACGCCAAATCTCCATAGAATAAGAGCAATGGAGAAAAAGATGATTCCTCTCTTCATCATCTTTGCCACATAAAACACATACCAAAGGAGATCTCGAGTTCCATCTAGTTCGCCACCCAAAAAGTAAAGGCATGTTTAGGCGTATGCCTTTTAAACCATACAGCTTTATACCACCGTTTAACTGGCTCCACGTGACGAAGTTCCTCCCAAGTCTTAGAAGCTGAGAACTTATTCAATTTCTTCTGAGCAACCATCCAAAAGAACTTATCAGGTGGATCAGCTTGACGAGGAGGCTAAGAGCAAAGAGATGCGAAAGAAGATATCAACCTTCAACCAAACGAATTGGAGACTTTTAGCGAGACAAGGGAGCTGTTTTGGTTTTGGGTTTAGAGATTTCACGTCGTCGAAGTGGGTGTCGACGTAGAAGTTTCAAGTCTTCTACCTTCTGCACCGTTGATGTGGTCTTCGACGCGGGCATTTTCCTGTGGCAAGTCAGCGGCGTGGACCTCGATATACCTCCTTTTTCTTCCTTTTCTTCATGTTTCCTTGCTCCTATTGTTTCCTTTCTTGATCCTTGTGCTTTCTTTTAGCTTATTAGAGTTTATTACCTGCGAAACATAGACAAAAACACACATGCCCAACAAATATGCTCTAAAGTTCCTAAAGCTAGTTTATACATTTTTCTATCACTTTAAGGTGCGAAAATGGATAGAAGAGGATAGTTTCACCCTAAAAAACTAGCAAAAATGACTAGCTAAGGAAGGTAAAATCTACTCCTATCACCACACTCAACACGCTTTCACATATCATTTTCTTAAAATAATGTATATAACTTTCCATACAACAAAATAGAAGATATCTTAAAATACTACTAGGGCTAGGCATATTTCTTGAACCCGAAATCCGAACCCCGTCTCGACCCAAACAAACCAGTTCGGTACGAGTATGGTTTATGGTGAAATAACCGAATTGTACATATGTTGAGGATCCAGTGGGTTTTCGGTTAACCCAAACCAAACCGAAACCCAAATGGATGAACTGAACTTGAAGAGATAAGGAGGAGGAATGTACGATACTTATTTAGTTTTTCTGTCCAAGGCAAAAAAATTCTAAAGTTTCCTGTTTTGATTTGGATAAATTTTATTTCTCTTTATGATTGTCTTTATCTATGTTTGCTAAATTTGTTGTTATTAAGTTCTAAGTTATTCTTTTTTCTATGTCGATTTGAATCTGCATTATAGTATTGTGAAGTGATGTGTATTTGCAGTTGTATTAATTGATTAGAGCATGAATGAGTTAGGACAAAAGCTAAAGCATTCAACTCTTTAGTTACGACGTAATCTAAGTTAGGATGAAACTAATTAAAGATTAATCTCTTTAGTTGTTAACTTAGTTTTTAATCTCTTTATTTGTATTCTGCAATATGTTTGTCTAGCAGAAGATGTAATAATGTATTGAAAACTTGTTAAATGTGTAATAAAAGTCTAATGTACAAATTTCTTGTAAAATAACCTAACCCGAACTGAACCTGTATGGACGATGGGTTTTTAGCTTACACCCCAAACCGATCTGAACCCGACATAACCCGAATCGCACCTGACTAGATGTTTCGTAATATCCGAATGGGACGTATAAGTCTAAACATGAAAACCCAAAAACCCGAACTACCCGAATCGAACCCTAGTGGATACTCGAACGCCCACCCCTAAAATACTATCAAGATATTTGTTTATTGGAATCGTAATCTTTTTTTGGAAAAAGATTTCCATACAAAGATATGTTGTAAAATGTTTGCAAAAATTAGTTATTTTTAGATGATACTTTCTATTTAATTTTAATTTTGCATAATTTTTTATTTTATTAAAATGATTTTTTTTTTAAACTAATTTTATCAATTCCAGATCAGATCTAAATAAAATATTCTTTATTAAATTTATATTATACAAATAAATATAAAGAATCAAATCTAGTTAGTAGATATTTTAAAATAATTAGTAAAAGAATTTTGAAAACATAGTTTAAAGTCATTTAAAAATAAGACAGATATAATGAAAAATAGAAAATTTAACTAAAACATTTTAATCAGTAAATTGAAAAATGTGTTATTAAAAAATTCATAAATTATTACACCTACGATTAAAATACAAATATTATAAAAATTAACAAAATATACAAACAAGTTTATTTAAATAATATATATATATATAAACTAAATAAACCCCTATATTGAACTATGAAAAATTTGGATTTTATCTGAGTGAAAATTAGAAGTAAAAAGTAGGTAATTTAGGGAAAGAAAAAAAAAGTGAGAGAGGTTCACAAGCCTTGAAACTAAAAGCTATGGGATAAAGGAGAAAAACCAAACCACTCCAATGCAAACCAAGCTAAGTCGGCATTGAGACGAATAAAGATTGGCAAAGCTCGAGTTCGGGATTTGGATTTGCAAAGTGTCGAATGATCAATAGTCATATTTTGGATCAAATTATTTTTTTACTGTCTTAAACACAAAATTAAGATATAAGTATTTTATAACCAAAGGGACTTAGTGTCATAACTCCACAATTTGCTATTAATTTGGAGAGTTTTGGCTTTGACGATAAATTGTTCAAAAAACCTAGTTTTCTCCTCATTCATCAGATTCTTAATTCTAGGTAGCTAACCGACAACAAGTATTAAGAACAATACTAGATGAAGACACATAAGATAAACCATAGTAGCATGATATAATCAACAATTCTTCATCAACTTTTATGAAAACCATAGACGTAACTAATTAACTACTCAGACATTGTGTTTGAATTTAACCTCATGTATTAAACAGAAAACATAAAAGAAACCAAGAATAGAAATAAGAAGGGGTCAGATCTCTCTTCTCCCTAAACAAAAAAATAAGACTTGGCCTAAACAAGTAATTATATACATATGATACGTCCTGGGCAAAGCTAAAAGAAATAGGAAGTCGGTTTCCAAATATGTGCAGAAAAAGGAAATATCCACTATGTCGCTGCATGTTGTGTCGATCGACACAGTTGATGTATATCGGTCTACACACTCCGTGTTTGACTGGTCAACCCCCGAAAATCATAATATTTGAGTTTTCTTTAAATCAAACCGGTTTTTTCACTCCAATTTATCTTTTAGTACCTATAATCCCTATAAAAACCCACAAATAGACTCAAACACCTACGGAAAAACCGTAAAAACCAAAATATATAATTTCCTAAGATAAATTTAAATTAAAGGCAAATATGAAATGTATGAAATACCTATTCATCAAATGATTTTAAAAATAATTTCTTATAAAGTATGCTCATAAAAACATAGAAATTTTCACAAATATTTCTCTTTATTAATTAAGAGTGGCCCCAACTTCCGAATACTTTTTGTTTTATAAAGAAAGACCCAAGTCACAAGTTGCTTTTGTTAAGAATGACACGTTACAATTATTTTAAATAAGAATGAACGACTTATAAAATATCATTATTAAGAATGACCCGACTTAATGATTGAGACGAATTCAGTATTAACAACATGACTTGACGGAAAACAATGTATAAAAAATTGTAAGTTGGATTCATTCTTAATAAAAAGTTGTTTATACGACTTGACTTGGGTCTTTCTTTACAAAACCAAAAGTATTCGTGAGTTGGGCATTTTTAATTAATAGAGATAGAAATAATTGTGGAAATTTCAATGTTTTTATGAACATACTTAATGGAAAATTATATTAAAAATCATTTGTTGAATAGGTATTCCATACATGTTAAATATCATAATTGCCTATAATTCAAACTTAGGAAACAAACGAAAATGTAGGATGTTTATCTTATTCAGGCTACGTAATTCATGTGCCATGCACGGATTTGAGAAATTTACGAAATGTTTTAATTTTATAATATTGTAATTGATCAGCACTAAAGTTAATAATACTTGATATAGATACGTTACGGAATGAGTTATTAGTAAAATGTTATTATTTGATAACAAAATTCAAAACTTAAAAGACTCTCTGTTAATCCGGCAGTGTTAAATGTATAAAATTTAAGAGTTGAAGAATTGTATCGAAAATATTAGTTGGTGCAGTTTGTTTGGCATAAAAAAAAGAGTATATTTTCTATTCAACCATATTTAGGTTGGAGTAATTTGCTAAATTTAATCATAAATAAATTATTAAATATAATAAAATAAAATTGAGAATATTTTTTTGGGGGTAAAAACCCCTCACACTTTAAAACGACTAAACTATTCAATACCTAAGATGGAAATAGTTGTGGCTTCCATCTAACAACCCAAAAGTGAGATGGGACACAAACGGCACCGAGCGTGGTCAGTCACCCATCTCTCTCCCAACACTAGGTAGTGGTTTATATATTTCCACGGTAAATCACTTCGCAGAGACTTTTTACAGCGGCCAAAAAATAGCCCTACAATGATATGGACTTTGTTGGGGTCGGTTTTCACCCGCTCAACATGAACGTCCAAAGACAAGTTGACTGAAGAAATGGCCCTTCGGGTTCTCGAAAAGGAAGGCATAACGGCGCCTAAGTCCTCTTGCGAAGCAAAAAGAGAAATCATGGAAGTTGTCTGGACGAAATGAAGGACCATCCTAGACTTGACGGGTGAAGGTGTGTTCGGGTCGCCGAAGCCGACCACAGCCTCGCGTGGACCGACCGTGGCTTCGGTCCATGGAGCGACCTCAGCCTCGCCTAGGCCCGGCCGACCGTGGCTTCGGTCCATGGAGCGACCTCAGCCTCGCCTAGGCCTGGCCGACCGTGGCTTCGGTCCATGGAGCGACCTCAGCCTCACCTAGGCCCGGCCGACCGTGGCTTCGGTCCATGGAGCGACCTCAGCCTCGCCTAGGCCCGGCCGACCGTGGTTTCGGTCCAATTCCCGACCACGGCCTTCTCTGGATTGCCGACCACGTTCTCGGCCCAATACATTCTTCGGCCCACTAGCATTAAGGTGGTCTGGTCCAGACGACGAAGCCCAGAGCATTGACGTAGCCGACCTAAGCGAGATGAATCCGCAGGGACTTAGGCGGCAAGGCCGACTTAGCATAGACTATAAATACTTGTAAACATCTCTTGAAAAGGGGATCCGCAATTTTCAATACGCAAACTTGTACTCAAAGCTTTTCTGAGCAATAAACAATCTCTTTACATCTTTCTTGGCCCTAGCTTACCATAGAAATCTCACAAGCTTCCCTAGAACTCTTACAAATTCTAGTTGTGTTGGTTTCGACCCCCACAATTTGGCGCCGACTAAGGGGACTAGAGATTATCTGACACAAGAAGAGCTAGGCTTTCACAAGCACCGCCAACGAAGATGTCAGGCAACGATGTCATCAGCAACGAAGGATCTTCGTCTCACCAGCACGACGAGGAAAAAAAAAACTTCGTGGAGAACACCGCGCCTCGCGCCGCTAATCACCCAGCGGATCTCGCGGAGATCAAGCAGATGCTTGAGACTCTGATGAAGAAAACTGAAGATACAGCGAGCGAGCTGCAATCGCTCAAGAGAAGAAAGCGCAGGAGGTCCCGTGTCTGTCCAACACGCCCCAGCTTCGCCACGCCTCAAACCAATCGGAGGGTTCGACACGAGGAGCTACCACCTAGGGCTGCTCGCACAGATCCAAAGGATCTGCCTCCTCCTCGAAGACGTGCCCGTGTCGACCTAGAAGTTGATCATGCTACGACCGCAGAAGAAGGGGATGCGATCATAGCAGAGCTCTACAGGAGGGAACAAGAGCGCAGGGCTCCGCAAGGCTTCCGAGATGGAGAGGTCGCTGCGCTAAAAGCCCAGTTAGACCAGGTCGCCTCTGACCTAAAGGCAACCCAACTACATATGTACCGGAGCACGGCGAAGGCTCCTGGGATCGCCTCTGTGCTAAAGAAAGCACGGAACACACCCTTCGCTGAGAGGGTCGCGAGAACTCCAATCTCCGACCCCAAAAAAATCAAGCTTCCAATCTATGAAGGAACCACTGACCCTGATATCCATCTGATGGAATTCGAAGTCGCCTTAGGAAGGGCAAACTTCACAGAAGCCGAGAAAGACGTTGGCTACTGCAAACTGTTCGTAGAAAGCCTCAAAGGGCCTGCCCTCCAGTGGTTCTACAAGCTGGAGAAGAATTCAGTCCACACCTTCCATCAATTCTCAGAGATGTTTGTGCAGCATTACAACATCTTTGCCGAAGGAAAGATCTATGATGCGGAGCTGTGGACGAACAAGCAGGGTGAGAATGAAAGCCTGCGGTCTTTCGTGACAAGATTCAAGCATACACTGTCAAAGGTGGACGGTATCACCAACACATCCGCGCTGGAGGCCTTGAGAGGAGCACTCCGCTGCCCTTCTCCATTCTGGCAGGAATTGACTGTCAATCCACCCGCGACCATCCAGGACGCTCTCCACCGCGCTGCAGACTTCGCTCGAAGCGAAGAAGAAGTTCGCGCTAGGAGGGGCGGGAAAACCAAGCACGCGGACGAGCCCATCCAGTCCGCTGTGACGCCACCACCCTCTTAGAAGCTCTTGCAATGAACTACGAAGCGACTTGATCCCTGCAAAGGGTACGTAGGCAGCCTGTCTTCGGATTGGTTCAGTTGCTCCCCTCCATCAAAAGGGGGGGGGGGGATTACATTTCACTTCAGCCTCCTTCCAGATGAGCTCACACGACACCAACCCCAGTGACAACCTCATCGTCACACAACAAACACTCGCCACATCACTCATCATGAGAACAGCTTGTCCTCTACGGACTGATCAAAGCTTTATTCGAGTAGAGTCGTTCTACATCTATTATTGCTGGCCACAGTAATAGTGTAGAGATACGAACACAATGACATCCACAACGGATACAGCGCGCTATATAAATTCCAGTGTTCAGAATCGTCTCCGGATGACCCCCTGATCACTCAGAAACCCAACAACGTCGTTGGTAATGCAGCTGCTAATGACCTCCGTTTGGCCTATACCCTGAACGTGTCATTCAGAAACCCAAGATACACTCTGGTCAAAATCAAGGTGAACTCGTTCTCAGACAGACGTGTTTAGAGAACAGCACCATTATGCAAAGCCCAACAGCAACGTTGGCAGATAAGGAGATGAGAACGCATTTGCGTGCTCTCTTCTTAATGAAGCCTCATTTATGAGCAGACAAAGCCTCATTCATGAGCAAACAAAGCCTCATTCGTGAGCAAACAAAGCCTCATTTATGAGCAAACAAAGCCTCAGGCATGAGCAAACGAAGCCTCATTCATGAGTAAATGAAGCCTCATTCGTGAGCACACAAAGCCTCATTCATGAGCAAAAAATAAACTAAGCCATAAACAAGGGGAGACAGCCAGTCATCGGCCTCCTCATCCTCATCGGTTTCATCCTCATCGGCATTCGGGACACGGAGTCTTAAAACCTCCATAGGAAGTACGAAGTCTTAAAACCTTCGAAAAGGAAAAATGTTTTAGAAGCGCAGCAGCTTCAGCAAACAAAGCAGGAAGTCTTGAAACCTTCAGAATGCTTGCGGAGTCTTAAAACCTCAAGTATGAAGTCACCCTCTACTGCTGTGCGAGTGGTTATGCAAGCAAACGCCATGACTTTGAACGTTAACGCTGATACCCAATACATCTTTAACTCGGTACTGTTATCTCTAAACACTACCGAGCTAGGGGGCTAACTGTTGGGGTCGGTTTTCACCCGCTCAACATTAACGTCCAAAGACAAGTTGACTGAAGAAATGGCCCTTCGGGTTCTCGAAAAGGAAGGCATAACGGCGCCTAAGTCCTCTTGCGAAGCAAAAAGAGAAATCATGGAAGTTGTCTGGACGAAATGAAGGACCATCCTAGACTTGACGGGTGAAGGTGTGTTCGGGTCGCCGAAGCCGACCACAGCCTCGCGTGGACCGACCGTGGCTTCGGTCCATGGAGCGACCTCAGCCTCGCCTAGGCCCGGCCGACCGTGGCTTCGGTCCATGGAGCGACCTCAGCCTCGCCTAGGCCTGGCCGACCGTGGCTTCGGTCCATGGAGCGACCTCAGCCTCACCTAGGCCCGGCCGACCGTGGCTTCGGTCCATGGAGCGACCTCAGCCTCGCCTAGGCCCGGCCGACCGTGGTTTCGGTCCAATTCCCGACCACGGCCTTCTCTGGATTGCCGACCACGTTCTCGGCCCAATACATTCTTCGGCCCACTAGCATTAAGGTGGTCTGGTCCAGACGACGAAGCCCAGAGCATTGACGTAGCCGACCTAAGCGAGATGAATCCGCAGGGACTTAGGCGGCAAGGCCGACTTAGCATAGACTATAAATACTTGTAAACATCTCTTGAAAAGGGGATCCGCAATTTTCAATACGCAAACTTGTACTCAAAGCTTTTCTGAGCAATAAACAATCTCTTTACATCTTTCTTGGCCCTAGCTTACCATAGAAATCTCACATGCTTCCCTAGAACTCTTACAAATTCTAGTTGTGTTGGTTTCGACCCCCACAGACTTTTAAAATTATTCGACTCCCACTTATTTTTTTTTGTTTTCTGACCTTGTTCTCTTTGCCCGCATCTATGTAAAATTTAGTCTGCTTTTTTTTTCCAAAACCGCCATTAAAGATTTTTTGAAAAGATTTAGACTAAAAACATTTGAACAAATATTTTTGTATTCCCCACCTTTTTGTGTTCCGTAGTTTTTCTTTCACTCCGTCCCACTCTCTCTTTATAATCTCACTTTTAGAACAAAAACAACCCAACCATCGTCGTTGTCGGTGTTCGAATTCGAACTACTCAGTTCGGATTTGAGATTGAAAGTGAAACTGTGTTTAGACATTTGATATTGATATCGAACTAGGGGTTGTTCATGTTTTCTTATAACCTTTTCGGTTTACTTTTCTCTTTTGTAGGAAGATTTCGATCAAGCTTCAGTCAGAGTTATTTAAAATTGTTAGGGCTTTAGTTTCTAATTGGATTTTTTATTTATGGTTTTATTCAATTTTTTCTATCGAGCTTAATCGTTTTATTTTTCCAGTTCTTTTGTGAATTTACTTTTTGCAGCTTTTACAAATCACTTATTGCATGAAATTGTTGTGTATTTGTAAGACTATGAATCCTTTTTCCAATATTGTGGATCATTAGTGGTTTAGTGAGACTAAATGCGCTACTTATTTGAGTGTCTAACGATCAGGCCCGTCTCTGACCCATGGCAAGGTTGGCAAATGTCATGGGCCCATGTTCGATTTTAAGAAATTTGTTCTTACAAAAGGGCCCAAAATTTTTTTTTTTACAAAAATTTCTTTACTAAAAGGCCCTAAATTTTGTTAGGCCATGGGCCCACCATTCAATTGAGACGGGCCTGCTAACAATGAACTTATTATCACATGTGTATGTATGATTGGTCGCTGAGCTCTGGTGTTTCTGGTATAATATGGACAAGACATGGGTTTGGCTTCTCGGTATGAACATGTTTTTTTATTTTCATTGATACCGTAATCAAAAATTTGTCTATGAATTACATTTAGATCTAAAATTTATGATTGTTCTTACAAGAATATCCTTGAATATGGTGAAGGTGCAAGAAATTTTGTGAATTCATCAGCAAGTACTTTGGGTAATCCTCGGGAGATGTTTTGCCATGCATCGATTGCCGCAATGCTTTAGAGACAATATTGGATCATCTAGTGATTAGGAAACGGATCACAAGTATAAGGGAAGATATTAAGGCTGGTGGTCGGACTTATGATTTAACGACGTGTTATTTTGGCTAACTGAACCAAAAGTTTGTGTATTTTTTGGCTAAGCATAGTAAACTTTGGGTATTATTTGGCTGCACAAAAAGTCTAAATATTTAATGGCCAATTCGGAAAATTTCATGATTTTTTTGACATTTTTCCCTTTGATTAAATAAACAAATCGCATGTAGTACGGTTAATCCCATAATATATAATTTAATATGAGACTAATTTGCCTCTTTACATAGCCAAGAGATAAGGTGTTAAGACTTATAACTAATATTGTTATATATATATATATATATATATATATATATATATATATATTTAATGAATAATGATTACAATAATACATGCTAACCACTCGCGAGCTCGTACTATTGTCGACGGTTCAAACTTTCTAATGAAAAATCTATATAAGAAGGTTTACTTTCATTAGTTTCTCACACTCAAAATATTCAAAATATTTTTCTATAAACTATCGTTCTTCTTACTTTCATTAATATCTCACACTCAAAATACTTCTACACGCTATCAATGGCTCCTTGTTTACATAAGGTTCATGATGCAGAAGCAAGAGCAGGAGGAGCAGGAGAAGGAGCAAGAGCAGCAAGAGGAGGAGGAGGAGGTGGTGGAGGTGGTGGTGGAGGAGGCGGAGGTGGTGGTGGAGGAGGGGGAGGAGGAGGAGGTGGAGGAGGAGGAGGAGGTGGAGGTGGAGGTGGAGGATGTTGACGACGTTTAGTTTCTTTTTTTTTTTGCAAATAATAAAATAGTGGTTTTATGTTCTTATCTTTGAGGACAAACCCACTCTTCCCTTTTTTTTTTCTTTGTGCTTCCAAGTGTAGGAGTTGTGACTCCATTGTAATGTGAAAATAAAACAATTGCGTATTGAAAGCATTGTTCTTGTGTTCGTAAAAAATTTGTGTTGCTAACTAAATTTTAAAACAAATTTGACATAGCCGGAACATTGAATTAAGGAAACAAAATAAAAATAAAATTTAACATCAAGTAATCATGAACAAGACATCATGTCCCCTACTAGTCAAGTGGCTCCAGCAATTACCACTACAAGTTGTTCAAAAGCTGAAAAAGCTTTTCTCGCGAATATATAACCATCAGATAGTTTGTAAAACAAGGCAAAAGACAAAAATCAACGAGGTTCAAAGGCCTTGAAACTACACACTATGGGATAAAGAATAAAAATCAGACCACCCAAATGCAAACCAACCCAAGTCGGCGGTTAGCTGAGTCAAGATTTTCCAACCTTTTGCTCAGAATTTAGATTTTCATAGAGTTGAATGCTCGATAGTCATATTTTGGATCAAATTCCTTTTTAGTGTCTTAACAGAAAAATCAAGATATTAGTGTCTTAACACCACAATTTGCTATTAATTCGGAGTGTTTTGGCATTAACGGTATTTTTTTTTAAAACACCTACTTGCCTCCTCATTCATTAGACATAAAATTTCCGCAATCCCTTCTGTTTCTGAGTGAGTTTGATAGTACAACATGGTTGTGAATTGGAAAACGAATCAGAAACATATATCCAAACCGTCACACAAACTACATTTTATTTTTATATATGTACATGTTGTAGAAATTCGGATATATTACCTTTTTCCCAAGCCTCTGAAAATGCTATGTTGGGTGTCTTATTGTATTATTGTTGGGGGATTGACCATATCAATCAAAACTTAATTTATATCAATAGAAATTACTAGTCAGGATCTATAAAAAGTGTAGTTAGTTAGTTAACCTCTATTAGTTTGTCTATTTACAACATTGTAGCTTCCATTGTAAGCATCTGAGTCATTTGCAGATGGGTCTGAACCTACATTTACAATGTCATAACCGTAAGAGGTAGACAAAGTGTCTAGCTCGTGAGAAGACTGAGGTAGTGGTAGCTGCTGATGTTACTGCTGTTATTGTGCTGAGTTGCTATAAATCGAGCTGCCTTTGTGCAATTCCCCTATTGAACCTTCAAAACTGTTAAATGGGGATGCGGAAAGTCTAGAACCCGTCCCAAAGTTGTTTCTTTTGTAACCATTGTTAGCAATACCAATTGTAGAAGAAGTAGAAGAACAAAGTCCTTATTTCCCTCTGATGAGGACATTCAAGTTCCAACTAGCGTTCGTTCTGTTTCTCCACAGGTCTCTATTGTAGGCATTGTAAGGAGTTTTGGTTCTGTTTTGGCCGATTGAAGAGGTGTACTGGTTTGGGAAAGCGCCGTTGAAGTAAGGGTTGCTCAGAATCCGGTTATACCCAAATGTGGAAGTTGTTCCATCAAAGCTTGAATTAAGATTCAAATTCAAACTCAACTCACGATTCAAACTGAGGCCGAAACGAGAAAATGAATTCCTACCGCTATCGATAATAGGACTAAATCGAGCACCAAGATTGTTAAAATAAGTAGGAGAAGAAGCAGGAGCAAAGTTATTGAGTAGCAATTAGCCGAGATTCAATTAGAAAGCGGAATCGGGGATCGGGTATTGTTATTAGAGAGCGGAGAAATCTCTTTAGGAACATCTCTTTTGACCTCGAAAAGTTTACCATTGAGCTCATGGAAGGTCTTGTGGAGAACTCTATCAACAGCATCATCTAAATCAAAAGTGATGAAACCAAAACCCCTACGCCTCTGCATGTTGTACATGACCACAACATCAGCGATTGTACCAAACTGATAAAAGTAGTTCTTGAATTCCTCCTCCGTAATACTAGACGGTAAAACTCCTACAAAGATTTTCTTTGTCCTTCCAACACCATGGACTCGTGAGATCAGGTGGATAGGACTCGTGTGTTGTTTCTGCACTTGTTTTTGATCATCCTGAGGCACCGCCTCTTCGCCTCAACCTGAATTAACACCCAAACTCTGATTGCCAATTCCACATAACAAACTAAAATCATATAATTTTCAAGCAAATGCAGCTATGGACGAAACTCCTATCCAAGATCTGAAAAAATTACTAACCGTGCGGCCATCGATGATGTGTTTATCCATGTTCACTCTCTCTGCAACACAAGGATCTGCAAAGACGATGATTCCGAAGCCTCGAGCACGTCCATTGGCATGATCTCTCATGATCACAGCTTCAACAACATCACCATACTTGCTAAAATAGTCTCTTTGCCTTTCTTCATCTGTGTCCCACGATATCCCTCCAATGAACAGCTTCCCCATATCCGATTCCATCTTTTAGCTCCTCCTCCTCCTAAGCATATAAATTCCAATCCAATCTAATCATATGGGTATTCTTCTTGTCCGTTAAAAGTGAAGCTTTAGCAATGTTCTGTGAGTGGACGAAACTTGTTGAGAACCGGATTAGCAAGAAGGTAGAGTGTCTGAGAACCCACAAAAGTTTAGAGCTCTGCAATAAGGAGTTTGATGGATTTTACAGAAAACATGGTATTGAGAGACATAGAACGTGTGAATATACTCCACAACAAAATGGAGTGGCTGAACGCATGAACCAGACAATAATAGAAAAGGTGTGTTGTATTCTCGGTGGTCTAGATGAGATGTTTTTGGGCTGAGGAGGTGAGTATATTTGTGTATCAGATTAAAGTCCTACATCTACTTTAGATGGCAATAATCCTGAGGAATTGTGGTTAGGAATAAAACCGGGTTACAAGCATATGAGGTGGTTTGGTTCTTTGGTTTACGTCCATATATAACAAGGAAAATTGAAACCGAGAGCTTTGAGGGGAATTTTCTAAGCTATTCTGAATGAGGCAAGGGTTACAAGGCATGGTTTCTAGATGATCAAAGATGCATTGTAAGCATGAATGTAGTGTTTGATGAATACAAGGTCTTCAAGGATCTAAAGGAAAAAGAGGAGAACCCGATTCTTGGTAGTGTGCTGATCAAAAGCACATACTAGATCGATCGACATGGAAAATCGGGGATTATGTCGATCGATAGGGGGTATGGCGTGTCCATCGACAGGAGGTCTGATGGCGACCAAAGAAGAAATACAAAAAATGCATGATTCCTCATATCTGATGGGTTCAATTACATCTAGTGGAGCTGGAGAAGCTGGAAATCCAGGTGGAGCTCCTTAAAAGAGAATCAATTTGAAGAGAATGTGCATGTTGAAGATTCAGAATCTGATGAAGAAGTACCTCTAGAAGATTATCAATTGGCTAGAGATCGGGTTAGAAGAGAATTGGGGATGCTTGCACATTACAATAAGTATAATATGGCTAGTTTTGCTTTTATATCAGCTGTATAGATAAGTCTTGAGGATTCAAGAGACTATTGAAAAGCCATGAAAAGTAGGGACAAAACTTTATGGAATGGAGGTATGAATGAAGAAATGACTTCTATAGAGAAGAACAAGACCTAGAAAATGGTTACAAGACCGAAGAACCAAAAGTTATTGGCTTTAAGTGGGTTTACAGACTTAAACCGGGAATACTACAGTAGAGAAACCAAGATAAAATTCTAGGTTTCTAGCAAAGGGATACTCGCAGAAAGAGGGTATTGATTATCAAGAGGTATTTTCACTGGTTGTGAAACATGTTTCTATAAGGTTCCTCCTATTAATTATTTTGGATTTAGATCTTGAGTTGGAGCAGCTTGATGTTAATACAGTGCTTCTTCATGGTTTGGTTGTAAAAGAGATATACATGGAATAGCCTGAAGGTTTCATGGTTAAAGAAAAAGAAGAACACATGTGCTTATTGGAGAAGGCGTTGTATAGACTGAAGCAGATGCCTAGACAATGGAACAAGTATTATGATTAGTTTTTCATGAGCCATGGATTCAAAAGAAGTGAATATGACCATTGTATTTAAATAAAGGAGAGTAAAGGTACGTGCCATATATATCTACTCTAGTATGTTGATTGCATGCTGATTGCATCAAAGGATATGAAGAAGATATAGGTTATGAAAGACTTGCTGAGCAGCAGGTTCGAGTTGAAATATCTAGGTGCTACGAGAAGGATACTTGGGATGAAGATCCTTCAGGTATTCAATATGGATGAATCGAGGTCAGTGTCTACACCTATTTGAGCACACTTTAAATTGTCTAAAGTAAAAGATGACGAATGTGAGACAATTATGGATGATGTTCCATACTCCAATGTTGTTCTTAGTATTATGTATGCGATGTTGGGAAAAAGGTGTGATTTGGCTTATGTTATCGATTGATGTGTTGATATTTTTACCGGTTTTCACTCGGGTTTAAGATGGTTTTGAGCATGTTTAGAGTCCACTTTATGAGCTAAACAGGTACCTAGAGAGTCAAAAGGGCTTTGGAAGGAATACACGCATTTCGGAGCAGAAACGAGCAAGAAACGAAGAAGTTGGCCGACAGGATGATGTTGTCGGCCGACAAAGCCTTCTGCCGCCCGGCAGAATGGGCCAGGCAGACCGAGATTTTTTCGATTGGGCTTTTAATGGGCCAAACATCTTCAAATCACTTCCTATCTCGTTTGTACGACTTTAGGGTTAGTATATACTCCTCTAGGTTGTGTGTGACCAAGGAGAGAAGAGAGAGAGATCACGCAATACACAACCACTTCAAAGTTTTTCATCTTTTAGGGTTAGATCTTTCTACCGAGAAATCTAGGGTTCATGGTTTCTCGGCCCCTTCTACTTTGAACCACGACTTAGTTACTTCTGTTATGATGTTTTTCAGTCTTTCTTATTCAGTTTTAATGCGTTTTACTTTCGTTATATGAGTAGATCTGCATGCTAGGTTTAGGGTTTGTTCTAGGGTTAGTCATGAATGATTAAGCATTTGCTTGTAGATCTGCCTATTCTGATGATTGCCTCTGCTAGAATAGGATTGAATCACTAGGCTTTAAACTGATCAATCAAGGTTTACCCATTAGGAACTTCGATTTAACGGGAAGTTAATCGATTAACCGGAAATCTCTCGTAGTAGCTAAAATCGCCTAGGTCAAAGAGATTTCACCTAAGCAGTTTTTGAACTTATTGAGCCTAATCTTAATGCATGATTGAATCCTCTGATCTCTAAAGGAATTTTGGTTGTCAAGGATTTACAATCATATTTAGGTTTACAACGAGAGTTGGTTGTCTCTACAATCGCGACTCGAGTTTAAGGAATCATCCAGACGCGTAGTTATATAAGTTTCGTTTAAGGATCAGACTAGCAAAACCCAAACAACAATACCTTAAGTCTAGTGTTTTAGAATTCATAAGCAAAACCCTTACTTTTGTTACTTGCATTTTAGGTTAACGCATAGCATTTACCGTTGCATACTAGAAACCCTAAGACCAGCTCAGTCCTTGTGGGATCGATAACCTTTAGTACTACAGCAGCATAGCCGTCTGCTTACAGCTCAGTAGGATATTAGGGTGAAGACTTATTCATGCACATCAAGTTTTCTGGCGCCGTTGCCGGAGATTGACGGTGTTTTTAGGGTTTTTAGCGTAGTTTCGATTAGAATTAGGGTTTGCATTTCATTTTCTTTCATCATGTTTAAGAGTTTTGTTAACATTTTTTCTTCTTTTTCTTCTGATCATTCAGGTATCATGCAGAGGAATCAAATCTCACGAGAAGCAGAGAGGATGAACGTGGACTTCAACAGAGCAGTGACTTACAGATATGGATATCAAGATCCGAGGTCTATGTACATGCCTTCTCAGCCTGATGATGGAATGATGCAACTTATTGAGGAGTTCCTGGATGCTCAAAACACTGCATTTGGTCGCATACGGAAGACGATAGACGAGGTTTATTATCAGTTCTTATCTTGAAGCGTGTTGAAAAACTCGCGGAGAGAGTTGGGGAGCTTAAGAGTGTTCTGAGGCATCAAGGGAGATCAAAAAGAGTTGAGGAATTGAAGGGATTGGAGATTTTAGCCATTGGTGATGCCCCGAAAGGTTGGAAGAAAAAGGAAGATAAGCAGGACCATTCTGCCGGCCGACAGAATCCTTTTCCGGCCGACAGAATGGACCATCAGGAGGAAGTCACGAAAAAGGCCATTTTTGCCGGCCGACAAAGCCCTTTGCCGACCGACAGAATGGACTTTTCAGATGATTCGCTGGCTGACACTTCCTGTGTCGGTCGGGAGAAGCTGGTTTGCTCGCAGTGGGCTATTTTCGAAGATGTTCGTACAACGTGGATCAAAGGATGTCCGCCACTGATCAGACCACCTATTAAGAGACATGTTCGAGACATGAGAACTAATCAGACGATCGGGAAATGGACAACGCTTGAGATGTTTGATCTAGATGCTTTCTTTAAGGAGAAAGAACGCACTGATTTCGATGATTTCGAGGAATGGGTTGAATATGTTACTGCTAATCTGCTTGTTGAGATGCCTTTTATGGTCGAGTTGGAACTTCAAGATTACTTGGAGGAGCAAGTTAGGAAAATGCTGAATGAAGAGAAGTGTCAGATGCAAGCAAACTATGAGTTTTACTCGAGATGTGATCGAGAAATCGCTGAAAGAATGCCCGATAAGATTGATGATCCGGGCAGGTTTGAGTTGAAGGTGTTTATTGGTTTTGAAGGTTTTTATGAGTGTGTATGTGATACAGGAGCTGGTGTTAATTTCATGCCATATGCAGCTGCTTGCAGACTTGGATTGACTACTTTCGAAGAGACGGTTATTTACCTTGAGCTTGCGGATTCTTCCGCTAGACATTCGATGGGAACATTGGTTAACATTCCAGTTATGGTCGGAGATTGATTTGTTCCAGTCGATTTTCATGTCATGAAGACGAGGAGAGAAGCTGATGAGTCAAAGTTAATACTTGGGAGACCTTTCTTGGCGACCGTTGGAGCTCAAATTGACTGTTACGATGGCTTGATGACATTTTGGAGAGTTGAACATCCCGCTCCCATTTACAGAGCTGTAAAAGAACAAAAGAATGGTTACTTCAGAATAGAAGAGCTGAAAACGATGACCAGAATGCAGTTGAAGAGATGTGGAGACGAAATGGAGTGCGCAAAGCCATTCTGTCGGCCAACTTAATGAGTGTTTTCAGATTTCTGCTGGCCAGAGTGCATTATGTCGGCCAACAAACCCTTTGTCGGCCGGCAGAAAATCCATGACGATGTTTTCTTGCCTTTCCCGCCTGGTTTTTCACTGAATGCTCCTACAACGCGAGCCAAACTTACATAAAAGTTAGAGAGCTATGTGGAATACAATCTCCCAGAACGGATGAAGAAAATGGTGACTAGAGCACAGTACGAAGAAGACACTGATAAGCTGTTTATCGAGTGCCTCAACATTTGGCCTATCATGCGAAGAAGTCGCTATTCATCTGCTTTAAGAGCACACGTTGGTCAGCTACTGCGAGGTACTATCTCTATCGATAAAATGTGCTTAAGAATGTTCGAATAGTGTGCGAAAGCAGGAGTTGAATCCGCGGAAATGAAGAGAGAAGATCCCGAACCAATTACAATCCGATACATGCTTGGATATGATTGAATCGATGATGCTGTTTGCGAAGGCGGAACATTTGCGAGTCTGATTTCAGATGAGTTGGCCCGAGACCTACGGATTGGTAACTTCGTCAAAAAAGAAGTCGATGTGCGATTTGGTTACGGTTCATTCAAAGCCGAAGGTGTTCTAAAAGACATTTCGGTACGGATTAAAGACAAGTTCTTCTCGGTGGATTTATGTGTTTTAAAGAACAACCCGGTTCTCAATAACCGAGTGATCCTTGGAAGAAACTTCTTGAAAGAATCAGGCGCGGTTTTTGACTTCGCGAGTGGAATGGTTACGTTTATACCAAAGAAATCGGTTAGGAGGAAGCTGGATTTCCAATTGCCACATCAATTATACGGGTACGATACTCCTAAACTGAATGATTTACCTGATTTCCTGACAAGAACCAATGATGCATGAAAACCGATGAGTATACCGAGAGCTGCAAACTCGGGAAATGATCAAGCGCATAAGGAGCGGTTTTTCAAACCAGGTTCTGATTTCATGGAAATGTAAACCGAGAAAGTCGAGCTAATGACTTAAACCAAGCGCTGAGTGGGAGGCAACCCGCTAATTTCACTGTAAGTTTTTAAATTTTTGTTTTCGGTTTTATATGCTTCTCGGTTACCATGCGTAAAAAAATGCGAAAACCAAACAGTAACCGTAATCGGGTTTCCGACGACTGGCAAAACTAATTTGTTGTTTAACGGGAACCTAGGGTCCCGAGTCTATATATAGGCTTGTTTCCCTATTATGACGCTACGATTCCTACATTTTCTAAGTCCCTAGAGATTTTCAAATTCCTGTTTCTTTTTATTTTCAAGTCCGCTTTTCGCATTCTTAGTATCAATTCGTTCGTTTTCCCGAGCACTACCCGTTTCTACCATTCATCTTTCAGATATTCGAGGTATGAATCATGTTTCTCTACTCTTCAGGCTTATTTTATTCGATCTTGTTAGGACAATTAAATGTCTCATTTTGAATGAATTCTGGCTAGAATATGTTAGGAAATTGTTATAGGAACGTTTGGATTGAATTAAAAATCGAATTTTGGCGAAAATTTGAAGTTTCAGGCGAATCTGTCGACCAACAAGACTTCCTGTCGGCCAACAGAAATCGCGAAGAGAAGACGACACCGTTTCTGCCGACTGGCAGAACGCTCTGTCGACTGACAGAAGGCCTGTCGCCGACAGAAAGCCCTGTCGGCTGGCAGAACCTTCCTGACCCTGTTTAAACCAAATTTTTCCTATTTTTTACGTCTTTTTCAGATGTCGAGCAGCGGTTCGGGCAGTGACGCAGGATCTCATTAGCATATAGACATGTGGGAAAAGGATGACACAGATCTTTTACCTGTTCCGGCTCGTTTCACGAATCACGAGCCATCAGAAGTTTACGAGAGACATGAACACAAGAGCCGAGCGCATACCGAGGCATGGGATGATTACGAGATGATCATTTACAACCAGTTGTAGCAGGTTGAGTTGAAGATCTTGAGGCTGGTTCGGGAAATTTACTTGTCACCGTTTGGTCTTTGGGACCAAATGAGAGTTTTGATGAAGAACGCTGGTTTAGGGACTATCGGCGTGGTACAAGGCGGCCTTGTACCAGACTTGGTCCGCCAATTCATTGCTTTGGTTCACTTATAGTTTAGATCGAAGAACAAGAAGAAGGAAACTTTGAATGAAAATGGCAGCATCTTGAGTTTCAAGATTGATGGTAAGTTCTACAAACTCTCCATCGCTGACCTTTGTGACATTTACAGTTTTGAGCAGAGAGGCGCGGCGCAGCGATTACCGCCATTCCCAGATTGTCAGACTTTTTGGAGTTTGATTGGTTCCGGTGGTGCTTTTGGTGGAGGCACCAAGCAGACGATGATTCGTCATCCTGCTTTGAGACTTTTTGCTCGCCTTTTGAGTAACACGGTGCTTATGCGCAGTGAGACGGGATGCCTCCATAAGGAGGAACTTCAGATGTTGTATTTGGCGGTTGGTGATGCAGTTGTTTATCCTGGATCCCCAAAGGAGGGATTCAACATGGGTGCTATCTTTGCGCGCAATCTGCTGAGTCTACAGAAGAGAGCTTTCTCCAAGACCCCCGGAGGGAAGGAGTTTGTTGGTCCACTTCTACTTCTGATCTTCCAGTTTTGCAATGTTGATTTCTGGAACCGCGAGATCGATGATACAGTTCCCTACATAGACCCCGCTCATTTGTATAACATGCACACCATCGAGGAGGGTCGTTACAGATTCAAGGCTCCATCTTTGGTCGAGTACTACTTTTAGTTGCCTAACCCGCAGTTTACGGGTATCGAGACCGAGGATGAGTTGCGTTTCCTACCCCCGGACGAGTTAGTGATTTCTGTTGAGCGTAGAGCGAGACAGCCTGCTAGGGCTGCTGCTGATCAGATGCATGAGGTGCACGAGGAGCACCACAAGGAGATCCCGGGAGACATTCCTGTGGAGAAAGACATTCCCGTAGCGCCTTATGCCGTAGAACGACAGAGGCTGGCGCAGAGATATTCCGAGTCTCGACTTCTGACATCCATCTCCGACCTTTCGCGACCAATCCTTTCACATCCTCACACCCTCCAGAGGACTTTTACGGAGGTGGTGGATCCAGAGCTGGCGAGTTTCAGAGAGAGTGATCCCGCACACGCAGTCCACCCGACGAGTAGCGGTTTTTCTTTCTCTACCTATCTTTTATTTTCATGTACTTTCATTTTCTTTTAGACTATTTATTTCATTTCGTACTTTTTATCTTTGTTCCCGCTTTTCCTTTTCGGATTTGATTAACACTGGGAACAGTGTTGTTTAAGTCTGGGGGGTCAAAGCGGTTCACTAATTTGATTTTTAGTTGTTTTGGCTTTATTTTTGGTATAATGTGTATGACTCTAAACTTGTTTTAAAACCATATGCGTATTGTTTTCGAAAATCGTGTTATTCTTGATGGTATTTTGTTTTAGGTTATGAGTGATTTGACAGAACTAACAATGGGGTTACGATGCAGAAAACCGGAAAGCTTGGTAGACAGTTTAAGAACATTCTAGAGTCTCGCATGATTTCAGCACTGCCTAGCATTAATCAGTTAAGTCTGAACCACCTTAACTTGAGTTAGTTTGGTCTTTCGTTTGCTGTGAGATTTGTCTGGTGATTGAAGTTTTGAGTTTGAATTTTCCCCATGATTTGAAAATAGTAAAAGAAAAAGAAAAACTTTAAAAGTTGTGTGTTTTAATAAAACCCCTAGGACTTAGTGTCCTGAAAGTTCGGAAACCCCGAGGTATGGAAGAGTAAGGGTGAGAGCATGAAAACTCAATAGCACCTGCTTTATCCTAGGTTATTTAAAACACCAAAAACACAACATGCAAAGTAAAGAAAAATAAAAATAGACCGATAGAAAAAATAAAATGATACCCTAGAAAATTAGGGAGAAATCGGTCTATGCAAAAGAATAAGTCTGGGGGAAAAACAGGCAAGAAAACTTGTATATCTAGGACAGTCTCATGGTAGATGTTTGGCTAGGCTTGCTTCTTGTATTCGGTGTTATGCAGTGATGGTAACTGAAGGATTCGCTGTGGATGAAGGAGAGTGATGAAGAGTTCTCGATGGTTTGTCTATAAAGTATGCAGAGTATAGTTCTAGTTTAGACGTTATTAGCAAATCACAAGGATAGATACAACTGAGGCAAGGTAACATTCTGGATCATGAGCTTTTAATCGGATTTCTCAGATTCTTTTACCATTGACTAGCTTCTTTTGCACGAGGAAGAGGAAAAGCTAAGTCTGGGGGAATTTTATGTGTTGATATTTTTACCGGTTTTCACTCGGGTTTAAGATGGTTTTGTTCATCTTTAGAGTCCACTTTATGAGCTAAACAGGTACCTAAAGAGTCAAAAGGGCTTTGGAAGGAATACACGCATTTCGGAGCAGAAACGAAGAAGTCAGCCGACAGGATGATTCTGCCGGCCGACAAAGCCTTATGCCGGCCGGCAGAATGGGCCAGGCAGACCGAGTTTTTTCCGATTGGGCTTTTAATGGGCCAAATGTCTTCAAATCACTTCCTATCTCTTTTGTACGACTTTAGGGTTAGTATATACTCCTCTAGATCATGTGACCAAGAAGAGAAGAGAGAGAGAGCACGCAATACACAATCACTTCAGAGTTTTTCATCTTTTAGGGTTAGATCTTTCTACCGAGAAATCTAGGGTTCCTAATTTCTCGGCTCCTTCTACTTTGAACCACGACTTGGTTACTTATGTTATGATGTTTTTCAGTCTTTCTTATTCAGTTTTAATGCGTTTTACTTTCAGTATGTGGGAGTAGATCTGCATGCTAGGTTTAGGGTTTGTTCTAGGGTTAGTCGTGAATGATTAAGCGTTTGCTTATAGATCTGCGTATTCTAATGATTGCCTCTGCTAGAATATGATTGAATCACTAGGCTTTGAACTAATCAATCAAGGTTTAGCCATTAGGAACTTCGATTTAACGGGAAGTTAGTCGATTAACCGAAAATCTCTTATAGTAGGTAAAATCGCCTTGGTCAAAGAGATTTCACCTAGGGAGTTTATGAACTTATCGAGCCTAATCTTAATGCATGATTGAATCCTCTGATTTCTAAAGGAATTTTGGTTGTCAAGGATTTACAATCATAGTTAGGTTTACAACGAGAGTTGGTTGTCTCTACAATCGCGACTCGAGTTTAAGGAATCATCCAGATGCGTAGTTATATAAGTTTAGTTTATGGACAAGACTAGCAAAACCCGAACAACAATACCCTAAGTCTAGTGTTTTAGAATTCATAAGCAAAGCCCTTACTTTCGTTAATTGCATTTTAGGTTAACGCATAGCACTTACCGTTGCATACTAGAAACCATAAGACCAGCTCAGTCCTTGTGGGATCGATAACCTTAAGTACTACTGCATCATAGCCGTCTGATTGCGGTTCAGTAGGATATTAGGGTGAAGACTTATTCACGCACATCATCGGTTTGGTTAGTCGATTTATGAGTATACCGGGCATGGTACCCTAGTATATGGTCAAGTGGGTACTAAGGTATATGAAGGGTACTCGGGATATAAAGTTAATTTTCAGGAAGAACAAGGAGTTTAAGATTGAAGGTTTATGTGACTCAAATTTTGCTTCTAATCTAAACAGAAGTGGATCGATTTTGGGTTATGTTTTCACGGCAGGTGGAAGTGTTATTTTTTGGAAATCAAGCCTTCAACACGTTGTTACGGTATCTATAACGTTAGCGGAATACATGGTGCTAGTAGAAGCAGTTAAGGATGCGATTTGGCTTTGATTTTTGTCTGGTGTGATTCTCAAAGTGCTTTGAGTTTGGCCAAGAACAAAATACATCATGAAAAGACAAAGCATAGAAACCGGAGGATGCATTTTATAAGGGATATAGTTACATTTGGAGAAGTGAAGCTATTGAAGATTTCTACTGAAAAGAATCCGGCTGATATGTTGACGAAGGTTCTTCCTGTAGAATAGTTCGAGAAAGCGGTTGGCTTTATCGGTTTAGGAGAGCACTAAGGTGCTGGTTTTCCTAGAGTTGCACATATATGCGAGGATAAAGGAGTTATACTCGTGATTATCATAAAGGTGGAGAATGTTGGGCTTTAGTGATGGAAATTCCCAGTATAACTTAAACTAAGACTAATAATGTCAATTAGAATTAGGAACGCGCTTGTTTCTTTTTACTATGCTTTATGGGTTGAACTTAATTCAAATCGTCCTTGTAATATTCTTAGTCTATATAAAGCTAAGCATGTATGAGGGTTAGATAACCTAGTGAGAATTTTGATTTCTTGTTGTAAGAGATTGAGAGAGCTTTGTAATCCTTGCTATAGTGAATTAATAGAAAGCTCCAGGCCAAGACGTAGGATTCACACATTGTGATCCAAACTCGTAAAATCTCTGTGTCTTTTCTTTATTGCTCAAACAAACAAAAACAATTATACTTAAATAGAGAGGGCTAAATCTCTACACTAACCACTCGTACCATTTTCGACGGTTTCAATCTTTCTAATGAAAAATCTATATAAGAAGAAGGTTTACTTTCATTAATTTCTCACACTCAAAAATATTCAAAATATTTCTATACATTATCGTTTTTCTTACTTTCATTACTTTCTCACACTCAGAATATTTCTTTACATTATCAATGGCTCCTTGTTTAGAGAAGTTTCATGATGCATCTAATAAGCATGTAAATGTATTCATGACTGATGGACAAGCAAGAGTGGGAGGAACATGAGAAGGATCAAGAGCAGCAAGAGGAGGAGGAGGAGGTGGTGGAGGTGGTGGTAGAGGAGGAGGACGTTGATGAGGAGGAGGGTGAGGAGGATATGCTCACGTTTCTATTTTTGTATTTTTTATATTTTGCAAATACTAAAGTAGTAGTTTTATGTCCTTATCTTTGAGGACAAACCCACTTTTCCCTTCTTTTTTTTTTTGCTTTGTGCTTCCAAGTGTGTAGGAGTTGTGACTCCATTGTACATTGAAACAAAAAAACAATTTATAAAGGGCTTGCGTATTGAAAGGGTTGTAATTATTACTACTACTAGTCGAGTGGCTCCAGAAATTACCACTATGAGTGATTCCAAGCTGAAAGAGTTTTTCTCGCGAATTTAATCATTAGAATGACCGGATTACGAAAACGTCGGAGTTAGCACTATAACGTAATCTACTCATAAGTCAAAGAGAACACTATAACATAATCTACTCAAATTATGTGCTCAAAACAACATTCTTCAGTGCTTAATTTTGTTTTCTCTGTTGATCTATACCCATATTTACCAGAGAATATGTCATGAATCACTAAGCGACCGTTCTGAGTTTTTCCTATCAGTCGTTCCACTCCTCGGCTTCTCTTGAAATTGTCTTCTCGGATCCTAATTCCTTGTCTTTCCTCATTTGACTATTTTCCTTGATATTAAAGATGCTCTTGATCAATACTTCCCCTCAAGCTTTAGCCATAGAGATTGGAAACGAGAAAAAGCTTGGAACCCATGATGCATCACCTCATTAAAGACCTTAACATAGAAAAATCACTTGGTAGAAAAATATTTTGAAGGAAAAAGAATGTGATGTCCATGGATTTAGAGGATATGAGATCAAGGACGTGTAGGATCCACAAGTCCAAGTTTGCTAAAGATGTGGTTGCAAACTTTGAGACTTGTAGCCTTGGTGAAGATATCTACGAATTGATCTTCACTCTTTGTATAACATGGGAAGATTACTCTTTCTTCAATCTTTTCATGTACCTTGTGGCAATCGTTCTCGATGTGTTTGGTCCTTTCATGAAATACTGAGTTAGTAGAAATGTAGATAGCAGCTTGGTTGTCACGATGCATGGTGATCAATTTAGGGGATTCAATGCCAAAGCTTTTGAGGAGGGCTTCCAAGTGTGTAGGAGTTGTAACTCTATCTTACATTGTAAAAAACAATGTATAAAGGGATTTCCTATTAAAAGAGTTGTTCTTGTGTTCTTAAGAAATTTGTGTGGCTAACTAAATTTTAAAACAAATTTGACAAAGCCAGAAAATTGAATTAAGGAAACAAAAAAATTGACATCAATTAATCATGAACAAGACATCATGTCCCCTACTAGTCAAGTAGCTCCAGAAATTACCACTATGATTGATTAAAGCGGAAAAGGCTTTTCTCGCAAATATAATTGTTAGAATGACTGGATTACAAAAATGTCGGAGTGAGCACTATAACGTAATTTACTCATAAATCGAATTTGGAGTTTGTTTGTGAAAAAAATAGAGGTCAAAAGTAGATAGTTTGTAAAGCAAGAATTTGGACAAAAGACAAAAATCGACGAGGTTCACAAGCCCTTCAAACTACACACTATGGGATAAAGGAGAAAAACCAAACCACCCAAATGCAAACCAAGCCAAGTTGGCATTTAGCAAAGTCAAGATTTGCCAAGCTCGAGCTCAGGATTTGGATTTAGAGTCGAATGTTCATATTTTATATCAAATTCTTTTTCAGTGTTTTAAATAGAAAACCAAGGTATCAAAATTTCTTAACCACAAGGATTTAGTGTCATAATACCACGATTTGCTATTAATTAGGAGCGTTTTGGCTTTGACAAAAATAAATGTTCTAAAAATGTTGTTGCCTCCTCGTTCATCAGATATCAAAAATTCCGCAATCCCTTCGATTTTTCAGTGAGTTTGATAGTACAACATGGTTTGAGTTAACCGGTTTCTAATCTTAGGTGCTGAAAAACAGAAATATTGCAGTTGTATTCTGAGATTCTGAGCATATATCCAAAAGTTCACACAACAAACATTTTAAGACGAAGCCAAAAACGCTCCCACGTGTAAGAAGAGAATTGGCAAGCTGGAACTATCAAGAAATTGGAACCACCCTGACGGTTTGATGTCCAAGGAAAATAAGATTAAAGTTATTTCTAGAAATAATGTTTCTCATGGAAACGAAGAATCCCAACGAATTTTTTTTCCGTATTTTTCAATGGATGACACAATCCCTATTTCATCAGATTTCTTTTTGTTTGTTTGCGATAAATAAAATGTGGGCATACTATCCGACTTCTCTCTTCCGATCTTTTATTGGACATGTTTTTCGGTTTACTATGGCGAGTACTCGATTTTATTCAACCTTAAATTGTGATTTCCAACTCGCTAGAAGTAATATCTTTGCAGCTTATACCGGCTCTTGGAGAAAGATTCATCACAATGGTGGACAAAAAACCAGATCACTAGATTGGATCTGGTTTGGCGGTGGAACTTTCTAGGCTTTGGAGTTTCCGGTGGTAGATCTATGATGCGGTTGAAATCTCTGACGATTTAAATTCAATGCTATAGATCAGCAGGAGGGTTTATTCGGAGGGCAGAGACTTGAAGCGATCTCGCCGGCGGCGTTTCCTCACATCATCAAGGACTTTGCATGCCGGGTTATAGTGTAAGCTGACACGTGGCTGATTACTTGTTTACTTGGGTGATGTACAATGGTGACCCTTAAGGGTTCATTTTTAAATTATTAAAACACATACTCTTTCTTCCTTTTACTCAACTTTATACATTTTTTTCATCTTTTTACACAACTTTTATTAATTTTATATTTAAACACTATCTTTTCCTTTTAAACATTCTCTCCAAAAGATCCAATATTAGATCTTCTCTCTAAAATATCTAATTTTATTCACAAAAACATTCTCTTTCTTTCTTTTACTCAAATTTTATATTTCAATATACCCCACAAAAACACTCTCTTTCTTCCTTTTACTGAAATTTTAATACTTTTATATTATAAGAACATCTCTTTAGACTCTTCGGTGTCACCATTGTACATGCTCTTAGTGCATTCTAATCTACGTTGCTTTTCCTATATGTTGATACTAGATTATACCCAGCGCCAAGCGCGGGTATTATATTTTATACGAATATTGATTAAGTTATTATCAATAGCAAATAATATATTATTTTTAATGATATTAAGAAACTAATTAGTTATTGATGTTATAAATCTGTCAAATAAAATAATAATGTACTAAATATAATGTTAGATATAACATAACCTTAAATAAAGTTAAATTATACTATTTCTAAGATTTTTAATTTGATAGTATATGAAATTTTATCAAAAAAATATTTTAATATTTATTATATTCAATTTAATAACTCGGGTCCTATAAAACTGGGTTAAATCAAATAAAAACTTTCAATTTTGAACGTATGCTAAATCGGACTTCTTATTTGCAATTCATAATTCTGAGTATGTTTAATTATTTATAACAAAGATTCATGTCATCTCCTTCATTTCGTAGTCGATGTGGGACAAAAGTTGCATTTATATAATTTCCGAAAATTAAATATTACGTAGGCCATTAAATCTCTCTTAATTATATGTTTATAAAAATATTTGAATTTAATGCTACCAGAAAAGGAAATACACAATCTGAGAAAATATAGAGATTTCCATGTTTTTTCTTCGTTATTTATTTAGTTATTAATTTAATTTTCATTTTTGAATTTATTTAATTAAAGATCTAAAAATTAATGCCACATAAGACTTCAAAACCTCTAAGTTTGACACGTAGGATTTCCATCTCCTCATTTTATTCTCAGGCTGACACGTCACCGTTATTCTCGCTCTCCGTCTCCTGAATTAATATATAGGGGATATTTACATTAGCTATGTTTTGGCCCATTTCTCTCTGTAATCTCTTTCAAGCCCATCTGTATTACAGTCTTTTGGGCTGTTAATGAAAATTAATGCCAAAAAATAATTATAATCAATACTATTAATTGGCGTGCAGAATTCCTACGTGTCGCAAGCACATTGAGTTTCAGCTTCAAAACTACGAAAATACCCTTATTTAGTGTACAGTTGGCAAAAAAAACTACCATGTATGTTATTTTGTGCGCTGTTGGAAAAAAACGTCCACGTGTATAACAAATAACATATTGGACCAGCCCGTATGTTATAGTCGGTTGTTTACAAACCTTAATCATTGTTGCTATATTAATCAAATCCATGTAACCCTAGCCGCTTAGCTTAAGAAGAAAAAGAAGAAGCCATTTCACCTTTATATTCGGAGAGGTTCTAGCTTTTGTTTTGAAAAGAAGAATCAATGATTTTGAAGAGAAGCAAAGATTTTGTTGTGTCTACAACTTTTATACGTTTTGAAGAAGAAGAGGTTTGACCTATTGGGATTTAAGAAAAGAATTTAGGGTTTTGTGTTTTGAGAAGAAGCGGAAGAATGTTTTGGTTTGGCGTTTAAAGTTTTGAGAAGAATAATAAGAGCAAGACGTTTTGATGTTTTGGTTTTGAAGAAAAAGAAAACGTTTGTTTTGAGAAGAAGAAGAAGATGTTTTGGTTTTGGTTAAGATACGTTTAAAAAAAGAAGAAGAAGAAGAAGAAGACATGAAAACCAAAATTAAAAATAAAGGTGAAGAAGAAGCGTTTGTGTTGATAAAAAGGAATAAGAATATGACGAAAAGAGATTGTTCTACTTATATAGTATAGTTTGATAAGAAGAAGAGATGTTCGTTTTTCACGTTTTTGTTTTTATTGTTTAGGTTTTGATAAGAAGTTTGATGAAGAGGAAGAAGAGATCCTTCTAGGTTTTCTAAAACGTGAGGAAGAGAATAAGCGTGAAGCAGAAGAAGAAATCCATTAGAAACCGACCTCATCGCATCATGGCCTTTCCTGCAAATAGCTGTATTTTTTCTTATCACCTAATTCCTGCAAACTATTCACCTTTTTTTTATGTTTTGGATTTGTTTGAAGAAGAATTGTCACGTTTTGGGGGTTGATACATTTTGGGTTTTGATTTTTTTGGTCACGTTTTAAGAAGAAGAAGATTTATCACATTTTTTGGACCTTTCGGTTTTGTTTTTTGGTCACGTTTTGTGATTTGATTGAAGAAGAAGAAGAAACGTTGATGTTTTTTGATTTGTTTACGTTTTTGGTTTTGGTTTTGTTTTTGGGATTTGTTTACGATTTTGGTTTTCTTTTATTGGTCACGTTTTGGGATTTGTTTGAAGAAGAGAAGAAGTTTTTGGGATTTGTTTACGTTTTCAATTTTTTGTCATGTTTTGGAATTGAAGAAGAAGAACTTTTTGGGATTTGTTTGCGTTTTTGGTTTTGTTTTTTGGTCATGTTATGGGAATTGTTTACGTTTTTGGTTTTGGGCATGTTTTGGGAATTGTTTACGTTTTTGGGAATTGTATTTACATTTCCAGGATTTAAGAAGAAGATGTCACGTTTTGTTTTATGGTTTTGGCGTTCAGATTTTGAAAAGAAGAACAACGTTTAGTTTTAGAGTTTTAGTGTTCAAATTTGATTTTAAAATGAAGAAGAGAATAACGTAGAAGAAGAAAAAGAAGAATTAGCGTTCTGATGTTTTTAAAGAGGAAGAAGATGTTTTCTTTTTTGGTGTTTAGCTTTTAGGTTTGAATAAGAAGAACAAGAATGGAGTTTAGATTTTTAATGTTTAGATTTTGGTTTTGAAGAAGAAGAAGAAGTTAAAGAAAGAGAAGATGATTAGGTTTTGGTTTTGAAAGAGGAGGAGAAGTTTATATTTTTGAATGTTAAGGTTTTGGTTTTGTAAAAAGAAGAAGATGATGTTTAGGTTATGGTTTTGTAAGAAGAAGAAGAAAAATTAGAAGACGGTAGGAAGTAGAATAAGACGTTTTGCATTTGATGCTTAGCTTTTGGTTATGAATAAGAAGAATAAGAAGTTTTGATTTTTAATGTTTAGGTTTTGGTTTTGAAGAAGAAAAATAAAAAAAAGAAGAAGTTAACGAAGGAGAATATGCAGAAAAGAAGAATATAATGATTAGGTTTTGGTTTTGAAAGAGAAGGAGAACTTTAGATTTTCAATGTTAAGGTATTGGTTTTGTTTTTTTTTTATGTTTTGTTTTGGTTTTGAATAAGAAGAGGAAGATGTTTTTTTATGGTGATTAGTTACCGTTTTGATTTTACGCTCATTGGTTTTGGTTTGCTGGTTTTGGTAAAAAAAAGAAGAAGAAGAAGAAGAAGAAGAAGAAGAAGAAGAAGAAGAAGAAGAAGCAGAAGAAGAAGAAGAAGAAGAAGAAGAAGGGTTTCATGCTTTGATTTCAGATTTGTTGATTTGAAGAAGAAGAAGAAGATTTTAGGGCTTCACATTTTGCTTTAGGGTTTTATATATTCACGTTTTGATTTTTGTTTATGTTTTGTTTTGGTTTGTTGGTTTTGGTAAGAAGAAGAAGAAGAAGAAGAAGAAGAAGAAGAAGGGTTTCATGCTTTGATTTCAGATTTTTTTATTTGAAGAAGAAGAAGAAGATTTTAGGGCTTCACATTTTGCTTTAGGGTTTTATATATTCACGTTTTGATTTTTGTTTATGTTTTGTTTTGGTTTGTTGGTTTCGGTAAAAAGAAGAAGAAGAAGAATGAAAAAGAGCAGGTTTCATGTTTTGATTTTAGATTTGTTGGTTTTAGTAAAAAGAGGGTTTCACATCTTGATTTTAGGTTTATTGATTTTGGTTTGTTGGTTTTGGTAAAAAGAAGAAGAAGATGGTTTTGGTTTGATGGTTTGGTAGACGGAGGGTTTCAAGTTCGTTAGTTTTGGTTTGGTTTTGGTATAAAAGGGTTTTACGTTTTGATTTCGGTTCGTTGGTTTTGCTTTGTCAATTTTGGTAGAAAAAAGAAGAAGAAGAGGCTTCCATGTTTTGATTTCAGAATTGTTGGTTTTGGTTTGAGGCTTTCACAGGTTTGTTGGTTTTGGTTTTGGTCTGTCGGTTTTGGTTATAAGAAGAAGAAGATGGTTAACGTTTAGTAAAGTTTAGGGTTTAAAGAAGAAGAAGAAGAAGAAAAAGAGAACGTTTAGGGTTTTGATATTAAGAAGAAGACTAAGAAGGATAAAAAAAGATGAAGAGAAGAATAAGAAGAACAAAAAAAAAAAAGATGATGGTCGCAGTGATGATTATGAGCATCATGAAGAATAAGGTGATGTCGAGGTGTTTTGATGAGAAAGGAAAGATAAGAAGAGAATGATGAGAAGTTTAGGGTTTTGAAACTAATTGCTTCTTGGACGTAGTTGTGGCAATTATTTTGGACAAAATGTGGCCGGAATATATTAAATCTCCCCTTTAAAACAAGATTTAGATCTTCAGGGTTGATACTATTCATTTATTTTTTTGATGAGAGGAGGGAAAAGAATAAGAAAAAAAAAAGAGAAAAAGAAGATGAGGAAAAAATGTTTTAAGTTTTGATAAGAAGAAGAAGAATAAGAAGATGAGAAAAATGTTTAGTTTTTTGATAAGTGGACGTAGTTGTGTGAATTCTTTTGGACAGAATATGTGGCTCGAATCTGTAAAATCTCTCTTTCAAACATAATTTGATTTCCACGTTTGATACTATTCATTTATGTTTTGATAAGAGGAGGAATAAGAATAAGATGAAGCAGAAAAAAAGATGAGAAAAAATGTTTAAGATTTGATAAGAAGAAGAATAATAAGAAGATGAGAAAAAACGTTAGGTTTTTGATAAGTTGACATAATCTGTAAAGTCTCCTTTTAAAACATAATTTTGATCTCCAGGTTTGATACTATTCATTTATGATTTGATAAGAGGAGGAATAAAAATAAGAAGTAGCAGAAAAAAGGAAGAAGAAGAGAAAACCCGGTTAGGTGATGATGAGAAGAATAAGAGAAACACGGTTAAGTTATGATGAGAAGAAGATGAGAAAAAAAAAGAAGAAGAAGAAGAACAAAGAAAACAGTGAGGTGTTCATGAGAAAAAATAGAAAACGGTTAGGTTTTGATGAGAAGAAAAAGAGAAAATGTTTAGGTAAGAAGAAAAATAAATATAGGATGAAGAAGAAATAAGAAGAAGAAAAAGAAGTGGATCTCTGTTGTGGTTTTATTTTGTAATCTTTTAGATAAATTTACTTTCTCTATGCTGTCAGATTTCCAGCTGATAAGGACGGGAAATATTCGGTAAGTTGGAACTCTATTGTGGTCAGAGTTGAATTCATTTAATATTCTTTTGTTCTTCTGGTTACCGCTCCATTCTCGGACAAGAAATATTCTTTAAGTTGAAACCGATAATTGACATGTACTACATGTCTTGCTGGTGTTAGTATAACCTATTTGCAGGTTTGTGCTTTTCTAGTAGATAATTTAGATAAAGTTTTAGATGCATTTTAAACCTTTTATGGTTTGATTGATACAATGCTTGGACAATGCCTTTCGCATTTTGCACCAGGAAAAAGAAACGGTGTGAATTCGCAAAGCATGTTGTTAAAGGCGAATCAACTATGGTTTTTCAAGAACTCTGAATATAACATGGTGATAGTAAGTCTTATTCTCGAAATAGATATTGATCACAGAAAGTGATTTGGAACACCGTTGTGATTATAGGGAATAATAGAAATATCAGCCATGTTTAGGACGTTGACGCTAACGACAATAGCCGATGACCAAAAATAGATGTATAAATGGGTAGTTTGAAATACAAGACTCTGGAAAGCATGGCTACCCAGGGCCAGTCTTAAAAGAAACGTTGCGACATAGATTGAATGATTAAAACTATCGCCAAATTAGCCAGCAACACCAACAATATATTTAGTGTGTCAAATGGATGTAGCTGGAAACTGTCGAAGGTTACCAGAGGTGAAAACATGACGTTGAACAAAAAATGTGCATGTGTGTTGTGTCTACAATAAACAAACAATGTTGCAAATTTAAATTCGGATATAGATATTCATACGATTACGTGTATACATGCAGGCATGGATTAATGATGTCTATTAAAATACTAAACAATAATAGTGATGCATGTGTCGTATATAAAAATTTGAATAAGTTTAAACTACTTCAAATATATTCGACCCGCGCAGGCGCACGGGAAGACAGCTAGTTCATTGTGGAAATGTCAGTTTGAGAATTGTTAAACTAGATACTAAATGGAAGTTTTGAAAGAAGTTAAATAATGATGAAGCACTACTGTACTCGACGTGTCACAAATACACCAAGTTTATGGGGCTTTTACCACATAAAAGTAAAGAGTGGAATGTCAAAAAACTACGTTGATAAGCTTTTGAAGATAATTATGACATACTACATGAAGGTAATGTCCTTTCAAAATCAACATATGAGATGAAGAAGTTCTTGGTTTTGGTTACGATATCATTTACGCATGCGAGAACGATAGTATTCTTTATTGGATGCAGTATGAAAAGATGGAAAGCTGCCCAAGAGTTAATGTTCCAACATGGAAAATGGATAAGCACAGTGGTGAGATACTGAACGGGTAATCCCTCGAAAGTCCTTAGGTATTTTTCCGATCAAGGAAATATTCAAGAGAATGTTTAGATGAAAAGAATGGTAGGGGATTTGCATTGGCATGTCAGCAATGCAACTAATGCGACACCCAGTCGACTCTTTAACGTGGGCTCAGATGAATGATAAGTGGCGAAAATTCTCTATTGAACCTACAAAGGTTTGACTCAGTCTTTCTACCAATGGGGTTAACCCTTTTTCTGTATCAAGAACACTAAAAACAGTACATGCTAGGTGTTATTAGTGAATATAACAATGTAGATAATGTAGTTTGTAAAGCACGAATTTGGGCAAAAGACAAAAATCAATGAGGTTAACAAGCCTTGAAACTACACACTATGGGATAAAAGGAGAAAAACCAAGCCAAGTTAGCGTTTAGCGAGTCAAGATTTGGCAAGCTCGAGCTCAGGTTTTGGATTTGTATAGAGTCGAATGATCGATAGTCATATTTTAGATCAAATTTTTTTCAGTGTTTTAAATAGAAAATCAAGGTATTAGTGCCAATACACCACGATATGCTATTTATTCAGAGCGTTTTGGCTTTAACGATTTTTTTTTCTATTGCCTCATCATTCATCAGACATACACTACAAGAAAACAAGTCATTTGCCACTACCAGAAACGTCACAAATTCGTCACTAATAAGGGATTTGGGACTACTTTGAAACGAAAACAAGTAGTCACAAAAAGCTCGTCGCTAATTTACGACGGTGCCAATTCGCCGCTAATTTGCGACGGATTTATGACGGATTTAGGACTCCATAACTCAGTCGCAAATTCGTCGCTAATTTGCGACGGTTTTGCGACTCCACATTTCAGTCGCAAATAAGCGACACAATTGTGACTCATTTAGGTAGTCACTAATTAGCAACGTATTTGGGACTGCCTTTGGCATGGCAAATAAGCGACTAATTAGCGACTTCTGATTTTGCGACTGATTTATGACTAACTATATTCGTCGCAAATTAGCGACTAATTAGCTTCTAATTAGAGACTATATTGTTGTTGTCACATTTTAGGTTAGTCACATTTGGTCACTAATTTGCCACTGATTTACAACGCCTTGGTTTATAAGTCACTTATGAGTCACATTTTGGTCTCTTTTCAGTCACTTATAAGTGACTAATTGTTGTTTTTTGTGTTTCTACAATTACCTAATGTTGTTAATGAAAAAAGAACTTAAAATGAAAATTTATACTACAAAACAAGCATATAGCTTGTCAAAACAAACAAAAGTTACATTACATATAAGATCCATCAAATATTCTACTCTTTGAAACAAACCATAACATTTACAAGATGCATAATTGAAATTAGGAATATCACAAAGTCATAAAATTTACAAGTCTCTTGAAATCTATATGCTTCCAATCCTCAGCCGAATAATAATCCCCTTATCTCCTCCGGATGCTTACAAAGAGGAGAAATGGTGTTTTGAAAACTCACAAATGGGATTAGTAAGCTTCAAAGACAACAAGGATGAAGAGGATTCCACCATGGAGCCCTATCACTACATAGTCGGCTCTCAAGTTCAAACAAAAATTCCAGTAAGCTCATGTATGGAACAGAGACTTCTCAAAGACCCGGATGTCACGTACAAGCACCTGCAGAAGCAAAAACATGTAATTTACCAGTAAAGAACACTTCTTTGATTTCCAATCGGTTCTTGTGGAACTTTCTATCAGTAACTAGTGACTTGAATCTCTAGCATTTAAATTTCTGGATTTACAGTATTGCCGCTTGGTTGCGGTCTAGAAACAACAATCAATCCTCCCGATGCATATTACAAAATGAGATAAGAGAAGGAAATGGTTCAAGTTTACTTTACCTCTTTGTTCTTGTCACCAACTACTATTGCCTTTCAAATCGTATGCTTCAAATTTCTGAAGATATAAATGAACTCAAGAACTCAGTTCAGATTTGAAGGAAAGAAATCTGAATAGTAAGGAGGGAGTAAATAAACAAACAATTAAGAACTCATACTTACCATAGAACTAGAAACTTATCCACAAACTTTGGGGAAAGTTTTTTTAAAGAGTTTAGCATATATAAGACTTTTAATATCCTATGACTGAAAAGAATATATAAGCAAAGTGTCAGTGGGGCTGTATATATATCAAAATATAAGAAGGCACATCACGTTTTACTTTAGTCTACTGATACGTAGAAACATGATACCATGATCAGAAAAGATAAAACAAGAATATCTAGCTTAAAGAGGCACTACAAGAAAACATGCGGTTTTCTGACGGCCAAATCCGTCTGAAATCCGTCGGGATACCCTCTATTCCGACGGATTACAGACGGAATTTGTCCGTCAGTTCTATCGCGTCAGAAAATACAAATCCGTCAGGATCCCGTCTGAGTATCCTGACGTTGTCTGACAGAATGTGGATCCGTCTGAGTACGTGACAATTCCGTCTGAGTTTGTATTACCGTCGGGAGTCCGTCAGGTATCCGGTGATCGACAGTCCGTCAGACAACCGTCAGGATACTCCGACGGGATCCTGACGGACTGTGGATAACCGGATTCCGGCCACAAATCCGGTGATCGACAGTCCGTCAGGATCCCGTCTGAGTATCCTGACGGTTGTCTGACGGACTGTCGATCACCGGATTTGTGGCCGGATTCCGGTGATCCACATTCCGTCAGGAAACCGTCTGGACACTCTGACGGGATCCTGACGGAATTGAAATAATTTAAAAAATAAATAAAATATAAATAAAATTTATTTATTTTATTTATATATAAATTTATAAATGAAATATATTTAAATTAATAACAAAAAATAAAATTTAAAATCATAATAAAATGAAAAATGTTATAAATCATAGTGGATTGTCATAACTAGTTCTGGTCCGTTTACGGCCCATTAACACTTAGTCTTTAGGCCGGTCTAATGAATCCTAGTTGAATTAGGATTTTCCTTTTATGTACTTTCCTTTTCCCATTAGGAAAAGGAATTTTCCTTTTCTCTCTTGTAATAATCCTATATAAAGGATCTTATGATTAATGAATAAACACAATCTTCCCCATTCGTTCTCTTGATTCACAACACGTTATCAGCACGAGTTGCTCCCTAAACCCTAAAAACACAAAAAACGCGATTACTGTTCATCGTTACTATTCATCGTACTGTTCATCGCGTACTGTTCATCGCGCACTATTCATCGCGCACTGTTCATCGACGATTACTGTTCATCGACGATTACTGTTCATCCGGCGTTACTGTTCAAATCATAGTTCATACAGCCTTTAAGGTTACGGCGAACTAGAAGAAAGTTCATACAGCCTATCAACGGTTACGGCGAACTAGAAGACTCACGGAGGTTAAGATAAACAATAAGAAACCCTAATCTAAAGAACCTAGATTCATGATAATCTTAGAAACCCTAATCTAAATCATGCTTGTTATTGTTATTGCTTGCTTGATTGTGTTTATTGATTCATGATTCGTAATCACTTGAAACCCTAACTTGAAACCCTAACCTAATTCAATTAAAATCCAAACCGATTGCATGATCTGTACCCGTGTCGATCGACACTAGTTTTATGTCGATCGACACGTAAACTTCTGCCTGAATTTGTTGTTTGAATTAAACTGTGTCGATCGACACAAATCACCCGTCGATCGACAGTAAACACTCTGTCCAAATTTGGTTGCATATTTATTTGAACTCGTTTGTTTGTTTGCTTGTTTGGATTGATTCGTTGATTGATAAACATGAAACTGAAACTGATTGCATCATATAGACATAACATGCTTGATTAAAATCCGGTCATATCATCATACGGTTTAGAATTTGAATACTAGGCTTGCATCATGAGCATATAAAAACATTATGTTAGGTTGTTAAACATAAAAATCTGGTTTCATAAGCATCATGCATCCGTACCCGTTTATATAAGCACCCATGACCTATTTTGCATCATATGCATAAACTTTAAAATCTTATAGTTCTTAGAGAATAGGATGAATGTTTTCAGATGTCGAAAATCAACAATTTGGATTATGCTGCCCTCAATCTCTCTGGAGACAATTACTTACAGTGGGCGTTGGATACTAAGATAAATCTAAAGTCTAAAGGACTTGGCGAATGTATCATTGAGGATAATAATGAGAATGAAAGGAATCGATACAGAACGATATCGATCATTCGTCATCATCTTGTTGAGGGTCTCAAGGATCAATACCTAACCATTGAGAACCCTTTGGACCTTTGGAAAGAATTAAAGATAAGATATGACCACCATAGAACGGTGTTGTTACCAAAGGCCAATTATGATTGGAGGAATCTCAGGTTCCAGGACTTCAAGTCCGTGGAAGAATATAACTCGGCTATGTTCAGAATAGTTTCTCAATTGAGACTATGTGGTGAGAAGGTAACTGAGAAAGACATGTTGGAAAAGACCTTCTCCACCTTTCACACTAATAACGTGTTGCTTCAACAGCAATACCGTGAAAGAGGTTTTGAGACATACTCAAAGCTTATAGCATGTTTATTACTAGCCGAGGAGAATAATACACTGCTAATGAGAAACAGTGAGATGAGACCTCCTGGATCAGCCCCACTTCCTGAAGCGAATGTGGCCACAGATGAAAAGAAAGAAATTAACCACGTCCAAAGTGATTATAGACATCGTGGTCGTGGACGTGGGGGTAGATGGCAAGGACGTGGCCGTGGCCATTTTAATCCATACGGCCGAGGTCAGGGCCGAGGCCACGGATTCCATAACGATTATTCTAACCGCGGGCGAGGACGAGGACGCGGATACCGAACTGACTATGATCGTAATAACCGTGGTATTACTTCTCAACCACGAGAATCAAACCCAAAATCAGTTTGCCATCGATGTGGAATGAGTAATCATTGGGCTAAGACATGTAGGACTCCCAAGCATCTGGTTGAACTCTATCAAGAGAGCCTTAAAGGGAAGAATCCAGAAACTCATATGATCCAGCATGATAATGAAGGAGATTTCGATCATGAGCAAGATGACTTGATGAATTTTGAAACCTCAGATATATTTAAGTGATTGATTTTGATTTTCTGTTTTGGTGTTTTGTGTTTTGCTTGTTTTACGTTTTACACTTTATACTTTGGTTTTGTGTTATTGCTTTCTATTAAACTTTATGGAATGAAAGAGTGTTATTTAAAAGTATCTATTGTTATCTCTTTTGAAGTATGAACGATATGGATGTGTTCATTGTGGATAGTGGATCAAGCCACTCGATATTAAGAGATAAGAGATACTTCATTGATCTTACACTTAAAAAGGCAAATGTAACCACAATTGCGGGTATAGCAAATTTAATTGAAGGCCACGGTCAAGCCCATATTTTATTACCTAAGGGCACGCATCTAGAAATTTCTAATGCGTTATATTCACCTAGTTCAAAGAGAAGTCTATTGAGCTTTAAAGACATTCGAATGAATGGTCTTCATGTTGAAACTAAGGACGAGAATAACAAAGAATTCCTTCAAATCTTTGAAACCGTCCATGGTTATAAGAAAGTCCTAGAGACTATACCTGCCATTTCTGTGGGCCTTTATTGTGCTAAGATCGGAATGATAGAAGCAAATGCTATGGTAAACAAAGAGTTTACTGAGAATTTCACTTTTTGGCATAACCGGCTTGGCCATCCCGGTGCTAACATGATGCGAAAGATATTAGCAAGTACTAATGGGCACACCTTGAAAGAAAAGAGAGTTATCCCAAAGAATCTCACGTGTGAAGCATGTTCACTAGGGAAACTCATTACTAGGCCATCACCAATCAAAGTAACTAAGGAAACGATAAATTTTCTGGAAAGAATTCAAGGAGACATATGCGGACCAATACACCCACCTTGTGGGACGTTTAGATATTTTATGGTCCTTATTGATGCATCCACGAGATGGTCACATGTCTGCCTATTATCAACTAGAAATGTGGCATTTGCAAGATTGCTTGCCCAGCTCATACGTTTAAGAGCACACTTTCCAGATTTTCCTTTAAAGACTATACGTCTTGACAATGCTGGTGAATTTACGTCCCAAGCGTTTAACGATTATTGTATGTCCATGGGGGTAAGTGTTGAATATTCTGTGGCACATGTACATACACAAAACGGTTTGGCTGAATCGTTTATTAAACGCATACAGTTGATTGCTAGACCGTTGCTAATGAGATCAAAACTCCCGGTCTCAGCTTGGGGACATGCAGTTTTACATGCAGCAGAGCTAATTCGTATCAGGCCATCTAGTGAACATAAATATTCCCCATCACAGTTAATAACGGGTCAAGAGCCAGACATATCCCATCTTAAAACATTCGGATGTTCCGTTTATGTGCCTATTGCACCACCACAGAGAACAAAGATGGGACCTCAAAGGAGGATGGGGATATATGTTGGATATGATTCTCCTAATATCATTAAGTACCTTGAGCCAACCACGGGTGATTTGTTTAAGGCCAGGTACGCAGATTGTCATTTTGACGAATCTGTCTATCCAACATTAGGAGGAGATAACAGACTGGTAAAGGAAATTATATGAAATCAAACGTCCTTAAAATGGCAAGATCCTCGGACTCAAGAATGTGAATTAGAAGTCCAAAAGATTATACATTTACAAAAGCTAGCTAATCAATTGCCAGATTCCTTTGCTGACCCGAAAAGAGTAACTAAGTCTTACATACCAGCTGTTAATGCACCGATTAGAATTGATGTTCAAGAGGGACACAATCAAGTTGCTACAGAATCTAAACCACACTCAAAACGTGGCCGGCCAATAGGTTCCAAAGATAAGAATCCTCGGAAAAGAAAGAAAGGTGCTGAAATCGTGGTTGAGGAATCTGATGGAACCCCAGACATAACTGAACCGATAGTTCCAAGCAATGAGACTCGGGACACCGAGTTTCATGGTTCTGACGTTCCTGAAAATAATGAGATCTCAATGAATTATGTTATGTCTGGAATACAATGGAATAGAATGTGTGTGGAAATCGATGATATATTTGCTTTTAAGGTAGCACTTGAACTTATGGAGGATCTAGAACCCACGTCGATATATGAGTGCACTCAGAGTGAAAATTGGACTAAATGGAAAGAAGCTATAAACGTGGAGTTGAATTCTTTAAGGAAAAGGGATGTCTTTGGTCCAATAATTCGGACACCCTATGAGATTAAACCAGTTGGACATAAATGGGTCTTTGTGAGGAAAAGAAATGAACATGGTGAAATCGTGAGATATAAAGCACGGCTTGTTGCACAAGGATTCTCACAGAGACCAGGAATAGATTATGAGGAGACATACTCCCCTGTGGTGGATGCTACAACTTTTAAATTTTTGATAAGTCTGGCTATAAGAGAAAAGTTGGATATGCGGTTAATGGACGTTGTAACTGCATACTTATATGGTCCACTGGATAATGAGATTTATATGAGATTACCAGAGGGTATTGAGCTCAAAGATAAGAAAGGTTCTCGAGAACAACACTGCATAAGGCTGAACAAATCCCTTTATGGACTGAAGCAAAGTGGGCGTATGTGGTACAATAGATTGAGTGAGTACTTAGTCAAAGAAGGCTATAAGAATGATCCCATCAGTCCATGTATTTTTATAAAAAAGTTTGCAAACAAAGGGTTTGTTATCATAGCAGTTTACGTGGATGATTTGAACATCCTTGGAACCCTTGGTGAAATCGTCCAAACAGTTGAATGCCTCAAGAAAGAATTTGAGATGAAAGACCTAGGCAAAACTAAGTTCTGTTTGGGATTGCAACTTGAGTACATAAATGATGGAATCCTTGTGCATCAAATGGCATATACTGAAAAGGTACTCAAGCGTTTTAATATGGATCAATGTCACCCATTGTCCAGCCCAATGGTGGCGAGATCTCTTGATCTAGAAAAGGATCCGTTTGGTCCTAAGAGAGACTCTGAAGAAGTCCTTGGTCCCGAAGTGCCATATCTCAGTGCCATAGGAGCTTTAATGTATCTGGCAAGCCACACTAGGCCAGATATATGTTTTGCCGTGAATTTATTATCAAGATTTAGCTCATGTCCGACCCAAAGGCACTGGGACGGGATAAAACATATTCTTCGTTACCTACAAGGAACGAAAGACTTGGGTCTATTTTATACTAACCAATCTAAGGACGGTTTAGTTGGTTTTGCTGATGCAGGTTATCTTTCAGATCCTCATAATGCACGGTCCCAGACAGGTTATGTGTTTACTCATGGAGGAACTGCAATATCTTGGCGGTCAATGAAGCAGGCCATTGCAGCTACATCTTCTAATCATTCAGAGATATTGGCAATTTATGAGGCTAGTCGTGAGTGTGTTTGGTTAAGGCTGATGACCCAGCACATAAGAGTGGATTGTGGAATGGCCGAAGGTAAGCAGGAATCGACGGTCTTGTTCGAGGACAATGCAGCGTGTATAGCTCAACTTAAGGATGGATACATCAAAGGTGATAGGACGAAGCACATTCTGCCAAAATTCTTCTTCACATCCGATCTACAGAAAGATGGAGAAATTCAAGTGCAGCAAGTACGATCAAGTGAGAATTCAGCAGACCTATTCACCAAGTCACTTCCAACCTCAACGTTCAAGAAACTTACTTATCAGATTGGAATGCGTCGTTTGAAAGACTTGCAGTGAGGTTCAGAACAGGGGGAGTAATACGTGTTGTACTCTTTTTCCTTCACCACGGTTTTGTCCCAAAATGGGTTTTACTTGGTAAGGTTTTAATGAGGCAACATCCAAAGCGTATTACAAGCCCATTAGAGTTATGACATCCAAGGGGGAGTGTTATAAATCATAGTGGATTGTCATAACTAGTTCTGGTCCGTTTACGGCCCATTAACACTTAGTCTTTAGGCCGGTTTAATGAATCCTAGTTGAATTAGGATTTTCCTTTTATGTACTTTCCTTTTCCCATTAGGAAAAGGAATTTTCCTTTTCTCTCTTGTAATAATCCTATATAAAGGATCTTATGATTAATGAATAAACACAATCTTCCCCATTCGTTCTCTTGATTCACAACAAAAAATGTTTTGATACCAAATATAAAGTTTTACATAAAAATTTAAATTGTCCATAAACATTTACAACCCTTGACGACGGAAGAACTCGTTCATCTTTTCCTCCATCAGACGATATTTTTCATCCGCCTCCGCCTTCTCTCTCCGGCGGATTTCCTCCGCCTCCGCCTTCTCTCTTTGGCGGAGGGCCTCCGCCTCCGCCTTCTCTCTCTCGCGGAGGGCCTCCGCCTCCGCTTTCTCTCTCTCGTACCTAGCCTCCAAATCTGTGATCCGGTTGGTCAGGTCGGCGTTTTGTGCTAGCAAACTACTACCACCGTGAAAGGGAACCGACGAAACGGATGAGGAACTGTCTTCGGGGAGGCCGTAGACACGACCTCTGGTCTTAGGGGTAACCTACGAAAAAAATAAATAAATCAATTTCAAAACTTAATCGTATTAAAAGGTATTTTAAATGTGTTTAAAATTGACTTATTTACTAACCGTGAACTCGTTGATCTTCTCGACTGGAACTTCGGTTGAGGGCGGAGTTCCCTCGACGATCGGTTGCGATTGGAGGTACTCCTGCCCGAGCTTCTCCACGGTCTCCACGATTTCCCGAGCAAGCGGATCTTGGATTTCACCAGTCTTTCTGTTGGTGTGGACATCTCTGACGACATCAATATGCGAAGGACGCACACCGGTCTTCGCATACTGTTATGAAAGTCAAGTATGGAAAATGTTAATTATAAATTAAAAATTGTTGAAAAATTAAGAATGTTACCATTTGCTGTACACGTGTCGCCTTGCTCGTTGCACCGAGGTTATGGGTCGCCGGTCCCTTCCCCTTCCGGTCGCTCCTCCGGTTAGTCGAGTGTGTTTCGGAGGTGGCTTTAGTATCCGGAAGATCCCAATGTGCCACTAGTCCAGCCCATAATACTTCGTTGTTTTTAACAGCGGTAGGCACCTTACGGTACTTCATCCACCCCTCCTTCCACTCGTTCATCTTGTGCCTGTACTGGCTCTTTGCCTTCTTGTCGAATTCACGTCGGACCCGAGAAGTCAGGTGTGGGTTCCACGTAAAATCTTGCTGAAAAAAACAATAGTCGAATTACTATTGACAATTCGAATGTATTATAAAAGATGAATTTTCAATTTAGAATATCAAATCATACCGCAAATTGCCGAAACCATGTGTCCCGGTCTTCCATCGGCATGTCCTTATAAGTGGGATACGATTTAGTTATCATGGAATTGATCATTCCGTTGATAGATGTCGAGATACCGTTCTGGGAATATTGGAACCTACACAATATTTTCTTTGATATTTTGTTCACAATTTTATTAACTTAATATAATCCTATAAATTTTGAAAAGTAGTCATTACCAGGTCGTGTTAGGTGGTAATTCGGGATCAAGGCGAGGCAAGACATCCCGACCGGGTTGCGACACAAAGTCCTCCATGCTCATTTGCGTAAGAGATGGGCCACCTGAACCCATAGGAGCAGTCTCGGGGATGTGCGACTGACCCGCAGTCCCACCTCCCCCGGAGGAAGAAGTACCGCCTCCTCTACCCTCACTAAATCGCCCATAATCCCTACGATTTACCAATTTTTTACATAAGTTTTTGATTTTTCCTGACATATTTAAAATTTCTATGTCAATTATAAATTTAAACTTTACAACCTTTATTACGGGGTTCGGGCTTTTGGAAAATTGTGATTTTGAGATTTTGAAAGTTATAGATTTTAGTATATATGGTAAATTGGGAATTTCCGATATTGGAATTTCGTAAAAAAAAACAGTTACCTAATTCGCCGACATCACGAAGACCAAACACGTACTCTTTTTAAATGTTTTAAAGGTTTTTGTGCATATAGTTAATTTTTTATTGTTTCTTTTTAGATATATATTTAGGAATTTAGGAATTGTAACATATATTATATCATATTATAATTTTGTACATATGTATATTTTTAGATAATTCAAGAATTGGATCATACTATAAATATGTATATTATAACTACGTATAAATCCTTATAAATTACAAACACTTATTAAAATTGAAATTCAATTCTTTGCCAAAAATAATAAAATTTTAAAAATTTCATAATTTAAAAATCCCTTCCTAATTTCCTCATAACCCCAAAATTCTCATATTTTTATATTTTATCAATAATTTTAACATCCCTAGTTTCATAAAATTACTAATTTGTTTATTATATCCCTAAATTCATAAGGATTCTAATTTCATTTTCTAATTTCTAAATTCATAATTTTAAATTCATAATTTCTAATTTCTAATTTCATAATTAGATTTCTAATTTCTAAATTTCTAAATTCTAATTTCTAATTTCATAAAATCATAAATTCATAAAATTTCTAATCACTAACATTTCTAATTTCTAAATTCATAAAATCATCACAAAATTTTAAATCCCTAAATTCATAACATTCCTAATTTCATATTTTCCCCAATTCAACAATTCAACAATTCATCACAAAATCATCCTAAAATTCACATTGTTCAATTCCAATTTAACAAATTCCTAATTTCCTTTCATTTCCAAATCAACAATTTCCTTTCAAACCCCTAAATTCATAAACACCCAATTTACATATCCAAAATCCATATGAAATACACAAAACTCAAAAAAAACTTACATTCTTTGGTGCATATGATGCAAGGACGCCGGAAAATGAGTGGCGAACGGCGGCTTAGCGGACGGATGATTGAATAACGTCGGAGTCGGCGATTTGGGGTGGTTTTGTTTTCTCCGTTCTGTGTCTGCGAAGAAGACGAAGTGTCTGTTCTTATAGAACTATATGATGGACTCCAGACGGTATTGTGACGGATATTAAAAATCCGTCAGATTTCCGTCAGCAACTCCCGCCGTTTCGATGAGATCGATGCATTTAGGCAGGAGGAATTAGGGTTTCCGTCAGAATCCCGTCATAACGTAAAGACGGGATTCTGACGGTTAGTGTTTTTTTATTAATTTTTGTTTCTCCGTTCCTAAATTAATAAAAAAATATATATAAACCGTCAGAATCCCGTCGTTACGTTATGACGGGTTTCTGACGGGTGTTTAATTTTTTTATTAAATCTTGTTTCTCCGATCCTAAATTAATAAAAAAAACAAAGAACCGTCAGAATCCCGTCATAATATCCAGACGGGATTCTGACGGTTTAAATAATTTTTTTTTTTAATTTTTGTTGATCCGATCGAATCGGATCGGAAAAACAAAAATTAATAAAAAAACATTAACATTCAGACGGGATTCTGACGGTTCTTAGTTTTTTTTTTATTTTTTCTATGTCCGAGTGGAACAAATATAAAACATCTAATCCGTCAAAAATCTGTGATGGTTGAAGTTCATTTAGTTTGTATTCGGAGAGAAAAAATTGAAATATGATGAAGAAAACGTCGGATCGAGTTCCTTCAAAATGTATGGCGGATTTGTTACGGATTCGTAATTTTATTCCAATTTATTCGTATCTTAGAATCGAAAAGAATGAATTAAAAGTTCTGTAATATTTTCCGTTAATTATTCTTTCTAAGCGGAAAGTATACTTTAATAGAAAATCTGTCGGAAATCCGTAATATGACATATAAATTCATCGATGGTACATACTAAAATCGTGGAAGGTAAAATAAAACATATAACAACATTATGCGGTTAAACTCGTACAAAGGATAGTAGGAAAATATTAAAATCATGGACGGGGCGGATGTTTATTCATCATCTGAGTCTGGAACTGTTTCATATTCGTACCCAGTAGTTCATTCATCTTCCTCATCGATGGTAGATACTTTCGTTGGTTGGTATTCAGCAATCATCGAATTAGCACCGATTATCTGTTTCGAAAATGAATTTAGTTAAGCCTTCCTATAAATATTTATAACGTATTATACATCTACCTTAACAATGTTCCGCTCTGTGATGTTCAGGTACTTTGAGTTCCTGTTAAAACGGCAAACGGTAACATTTTTTAGGATGACCACCGCACCTACGCTAGTGGTGAGTCTGTACTCGTCCTTCTCGAAGATGTTATGGTGCATGGTTCCCTCGATTTTTCCTGAAGGATCTTTTAAGGTTACTAGCAGATCCCCCTGGTCATTGGGGGTCAAACTAGAGAGCATAGCCACAATCTAATAATGAAATAGAATATACTTCAGTCCGATAATTAACTGTATGTTTAAATGTAAATAAAATAGGTTGAAAACGAAAACTTTTTTGACTTTCACAAATTGTGAATGCGGGGATTGAATTTCTCCAACCTGGGTCCACAATGGTGTGCTCCTATTGTTATAAGAACCTACATGTATGAATGATAGACCGTGTATTTGTCAGCTACAATCATTATTGTAAAAGTACATATATATATATATATATATACCTTCACGGATTATGTAATCCATAGTAGAAGTCCACCGAGGACTACTAAAATCATGGTCGGCCTGTGTTGTGTCATTGAAGACCTCACGAATAAAATCTTGTGTTGGGCGTGTCTGAGAACTTTCACCTCGCAGCACCTTTGCATCATGAGACCTCTTGCGATTCATTCCTCGCCGTACGACTTGGCCAGGTCCCGGCATTACCGGCGTTTGGTTCTGGGATTGTTGAGTTTGATGGAGTGAAATTATCGGTTCAACATCATTAACATTTAAGTTATCGTAAGGAGGGCTTGCAGGAACAAGAGTTGTGTTTGGAGGGTAGTGACCGGGGCCTCGGTTTTGCATATAGTAATTCCATAGATCTTTGTTACCCATAACTTGATTGACTATTTTTGTGTTATGTTTTTCTGGTGAAAATTTTTATGGAGGAATGAGATAGAAAATGTGGAAACTTATGTAGAACGGATAAACGTCCGCAATCCGTCAGTAATCCGTCAACTCAGTCCGACATAAAACCCCACCAATCCCTTCGGCCACTGGAGACGAATCTTAATAACCACTAAAACTTTGCCGACATCGAAGACCGTCGGCAATCCGTCATAAATCCGTCAACCCACTCCGACATAAAACCCCACCAATCCCTTCGGCCACTGCAGACGAATCTTAATAACCACTCAAACTTTGCCGACATCGAAGACCGTCGGCAATCCGTCAGAAATCCGTCAACCCACTCCGACATAAAACCCTACTATACCCTTCGGTGTATACATAAAAATTCTACTATAAATACACTTCATGGAGTGTATTTCTTCTACACCTCTCAATAACACAAAATATGTCTTCTCCCTCTCCTAATGAAGACGCAGAAACAACACCCGACCTTGATCCTTTTGGATTTCCAATAATACCAAAATTCTCGTGGGAAACCCAATCTTATTGCGACGAATCGTTTAAAGAGCTGCCCACTTACTCGTGGGAATTTGATACGTGCTCACCAATCCATAAAGAAGATTCCACATCAACAATAGTGTCTGACACCCAGTGCTCGCCAAACATCCACCACATTCCAAAATTGTCGTGGGAATCGCCATCTCAGTGCGACAAATACACTAAAGATGTACCTACATACTCGTGGGAAGATGATTCATGCACTCCCAAAAATGAAGATGGGTTGGGTTTTCCTAATCACAAATACGATACGTACCAGGCCTATTGTGCTGACTAGAACCGGGTTCTGGAAGCCGTCCAACCATATGAATTCAGTGAACCGTCATATACTTACGGTGGAAGTCCTTCCTATGATTTGATAGGCGCACAAAGCCCAGAAGAGCCACCGGAAGACTTTGTTCTTGATGAAGATGCAATCAGAAAATTGTGCGACGGAGTTTTAGATTCTCCACCAAAGAAAAAAAAGGGAAAGAAAATCACTAAATGGTTCTAACCAATGGTAAGTTTGGAGTGGATACAGACCTATGGTATTGATACCTGAATATTGTCTATTATGTTCTTGTACCATAACCGTTGTGTGTTTATCTGTTGGAAGTCTTTACTCTACCTGTGTAATAAGTTGTTTTACATTTTATGTTTCATTTATGTAATGTTTTATTGGAGTTGCATAATCAAAATATATCGTCAATTAATAAAAAAGGCTTTATTATATACTAGTAAATGGCAATGATATCAAACATTTATTCACAGATTATTAATCTGAATCTCCTCCTCCACTTTCACTAGGGATGGAGTCTGAATCGTCGTCAAATTCTTCACGTGTTTCCTCTTCGTCCGAATGCACTAGATCATCCCCGATATGTGTGACATCAACGACAAGGTCAATGTTATCCATCTCCTGAACAGGTGACATTTGTATACTTCTCGATGGTTGTAGAGCATCTTGTTCTGGAACTCCATATATTTTTCCTCTCGGGTTAATATGAGTTACTGTGATCCAAGGATCACTACGATAGGCGACTCGAGGATATGGAATGTAGCAAACCTAGTAATAAAAAGTGGATATTGTTAATATACATGATCAACAAACCTTAAGTATGAGTACGTAGGTCAATATATTATGGTATTGATACCTGGTCTGCTTGGGACACAAGGATAAATGGATCGTAATACTGATGTTTCCGGCTTGAACTTATCGAAATAACACCAAGAGGGTCAACTCGAACACCTCGACCATTAGAGGGATCATACCATTCACACATAAATTTAGTAGATAAAGGCAAATAAGTACATAAATTTAGTATAATAACTGATATACGTACCGTTCGTACTCCAAAATTTCATCACAATTTCTAAGGATATACGTATGCAAATGGGTGAGCTCTTGTGCCGATAATTTGCGTCTCTTTCGTTTTCCACTTGCTCGCCCAACTTGGGCAAATAACTCGGGTACAACCACGTCATACGTTGCTTTCTCACCTCTATCATCATGTCGCGCCGGACGTCTAGCCTTAGTACTAACTTGCGGTGGAAAGTAATTTTCGGCCAAGTTTGAGACTTCCTCGTTTAGGCTCTGTGCAACAATAGATCCCTCAACCTTGCTCAAATTTTTAACCTTTTTCTTCAGATGGAACATGTAACACTCGAACGGATACATCCATCGGTATTGAACAGGGCCTCCTAAGGCTGCTTCTCGTGGGAGGTGAATAGGAAGATGTTCCATAGCGTCAAAAAAAGAAGGTGGAAATATCTTCTCAAGATTACAAAGGAGAACAGGGATATTGGCCTCCAAGTTATGTATCCCGTGGACAGTAAGCGTTCTTGAACATAAATCTCGGAAGAATGCACCAACTCCTGGAAACAAATATTTAACAAGTTAGTACATATATAGTAATATTATGGTATTAAGAAACCAATGGGAGTAAGAAATATACCTCCAATTGCTTGGTGGATAGGATCTGGAAGAAGATATGCAAATACAAATGGAAGAAGACGCTGCATGACGACATGACAATCATGACTCTTCATTCCTGTAAACTTCCCTTCCGTCTCGTCCACGCAATTACGTAGATTAGATGCGTAGCCGTCTGGAAATTTTACAAATTTTTTGAACCATTCAAAAAATACTTCTTTCTGCCTAGCGTTTAACCGGTACATAGGCATCGGCAATCTACCATTAGGCAGAACATGAAGAGATGGCCTCGAACAAATCAATGGCAAGTCCAATCTAGACTTCCAGTTGTCTTTGGTCTTTCCTGGGACGTTTAATAAGGTGTTCATGATGTTGTCAAAGAAATTCTTTTCAACATGCATGACATCTAGATTATGCCGCAGTAGATGGTCTTTCCAGTAAGGCAAATCCCAGAAAATACTCTTCTTGTGCCAATTGTGATATTCCCCACAACCGTCGACCGGGTGGTGACCATTACCCCCACAATCAGGAGTCCGCTCTGCACCAAAATCTCGCAACTGTTCCAATATGGTTCGACCATCTATCTCAGGAGGTGGACCATGTAACACTGGTAAATTCTTCCTGAAATGTCTTTTAGACCGACGGTATGGATGATTTGCCGGTAAAAAACACCTATGATAATCAAACCACGATGTCTTCCTTCCGTGCTGCAGTTGGAAAGCAGAAGTATTGTCTTGGCAATAAGGACATGCCAATCTTCCATACGTTGTCCATCCAGATAACATACCGTATGCCGGAAAATCGCTTATGGTCCACATAAGAACCGCACGCATGTAGAAATTCTGCTGGACCGAAACGTCATATGCCTCAACACCATGCTCCCACAACATCTGCAACTCACAGATCAATGGTTGGAGGAATATATCGACCGGCCGTCTTGGATGATCTGGCCCGGGAACTAGAATTGACAGAAACAAGAACTCTCGCCGCATGCACATAGATGGACGCAAATTGTAAGGTGTTACGATGACCGGCCACAGTGAATATTTTCTTCCATGCTTGCCAAACGGGTTGAAACCATCAGTGGATAAGCCTATGTATACATTCCGTCGTTCAGATGCAAAATCTGGATATACGGATTGGAAGTGTTTCCAAGCTTCCGCATCAGAAGGATGCGTGATATCTCCATCTTGATTATGCTCTGCATGCCATCTCATAGCCTTAGCTGTGCGGTTTGAATCGTAAAGCCTCTTCAACCTCTCCGTTAAGGGTAAATACCACATCCGTTTGAATGGAATCTTCACCCTGCCGCTTGTGTCCTGGAACCGGGGTTTGTGGCAAAATTTACATTTGTTTCGGTTCTCGTCTTCTCTCCAGTATATCATACAGTTGTCGATGCACACATCTATAACCTGGTAAGGCAAACCAAGTCCGGCGACAAGTTTTTGGACCTCGTAGTATGATCCTGGGGCCAGATTATCTTCTGGCAAAACATCTTTCACGAACTCGGCGAATGCATCAACACATTCTTCGGACAAATTATAATCAGTCTTCAGGTTCATCATCCTAGTGGCAGAAGACAGCGGTGAATGACCATCCCTACAACCGCTGTATAGAGGTTGCTTTGCTGCGTCTAACATATTGAAAAACCTCCGAGATTCTAAATTAGGCTCTTCAACCCTATCACCCTCATGATGATACACACCCGACTGCAAATTCTCTCTAAACGCATCGTTTACCATCGCAACCGTACTTATCCCAACATCTACTTCCGCCGTAGATTCCCCTACGCTAGACGGAAAATAAGGTTCATTGCTACTGGTACTACCATATTCATAATTCCTTTCTCCATGTAAATACCAAACCTTATATCCCGCCCTAAATCCGTATCAATATAAGTGGTTCCAAACAATAGGAATCGCAACACTAATTCTATTACAGCAATTAGAGCAAGGACATTTGATATCCTGACCTTTCTTGGCTGCCTCTTGATTTTTAGGTAACTGCATGAACTCGCAAATACCTTGAGCGTATTCGGTCGTTAATAAGTTCGACCCCTTTTCCATCATTGGCTCGTCCATCCATGACCGAAAATATGAAGAACTCATCTCTAAATTTTTGTTTTTTTTGGTTTTGAAATGTTGTTATAAACGTCGGAAGAAATGCGAGACCTTATATAGAATGAATAACCGTCAGATTTCCGTCAGCCAACCGTCAAAACGTCCGACATAGCAACACTTCAGTCCCATCGGCCAACCCACACGATATGTTAACCACCCAAAGTTTGCCGACATCGGAAGCCGTCAGAATCCGTCGGAAATCCGTCCGCCAGACAGAAATATCCGATTTCCGTCAGGTTTCCGTCAGAATGTCGACGAAAAGACAAGACGGATTATTTCCGTCAGGAAACCGTCTGTTAATTCTGACGGTTTACAGACGGCATACGGACGGCAATCCTGACGGAATGATTATTGTCAGAATTCCGTCAGGAGAAACAGACGGTTTCCTGACGGAATGATTTATTGTCGGAAAACCGTCTGAATTCCGACGGAATTGGCCGACGGAAACCCTGACGGAAAGAATTTCCGTCAGAAAACAGGCTGTTTCCTTGTAGTGAGGGAGATTAACTTACAAAATAATCAGGAAGATCACAATTTTTTTCGCTCTGATGCATCATTTATAGAATAAGAGTTGTACCAATGGATCATTATCTTCCTCCTTGTTTGGTTCCGTGGTTGTTGAATCCCTCGAATAAAATATCACTGAAACAACAGCGTGAGAACATAAAAAGTCTAGTCCACATAGCTAATCAATGACTAACCCCTCTAGACAAGATCAATTATCACAAACACGTTAAAAATATGAGATAAGAATGAAATCTCGTGAGACGAAAACAATCTGATCAATTATTCCAAGATACATTACAAAATTTGTGAATTTCATAGAATCAAATTCAACATTCTGTTTACAGGATCCATTTATACATCACATCAATTCAAGTAACTCCATAGCCACCAAATTCGAATTTGGATTTAACTCAGCCTAACAAGCTCTAAACCTTTAGCACATCAGATCAAACAATTGCTCAGTAAACTCTAATCTATCTAGTATACAAAATATAGACATTACCTTGGTACCCTGGGACCTAGAACTAGTGTCTTCCCGATGTTGAATGAAACATGAGTATTTGAAATGGGAAGGCTGTTGAGAAGAGCATGGATGAAGAGGATTCCACCATGGAGCCCTATCACTACATAGTCTGATCCTGCATATCCGCCGCCGTTTTTACAGCCGGTTCAGAGAAGCACGATCACCTGAATCAACTGTGCTAGTAATCTAAAGGATTGAGCAAAAATAATAGAGGCAAGAATTACAACTTTACTAGTAAATCTCCCAAAAAACAAAACACAATTCAATTTCCTTAACGCAGAACCACATACGACAAAATCAACTAAATGAAAGGAATTGAAGAGACCTGATAGTTACGATTAAAGCTGAGGATCAATCTCAAGGGAATCATCATCATCGACGAACGGCTAGGGACCTTTTGCTCCAGGGTTGGTCACAGGAGCTTTAGAGCCTTTTCCAGTACCACCGGTTTGACCTTTTGCTCTGCCACTAGCACCGCCTCTGCCACTAGCATCGTCTTTCATCATCAGATGTGAGATTCGAGTGAGTGAGAGAAAGAGTGATGATGATTTAGTGGATTAGGGTTTAGGAGAGTTGAATATTGAAAGAGATTTGAGGGATTGAGACAAAGAGAGATGAAGAATGTGTGTTTTGGAAGAGAAAAAGCAAAAGGTTGAAAATTAGGGTTTCTGAGATGAAGAATTGAAGGGTTTTTTTTTATTCGCAAGCTCAGAACCAACGAAATCTAGAGAGAGAGATTACAGAGAGATGTAATCGACGATATGTGGAAGAAACGAAAGAGATTTGTGAAGATTCGAAGAAATCTCGAAATCGCCTAAGACCGAGAGAGATTTAGATAATAAGGGTTTGTGGCGAAATAAACAGATAAGGAGACGAAGAGATAAAAGAAAAATTTAGCATGTTTTATATTTTGGGCAAACACTTAGCCGCATAACCAAAAAATATTTAGGCTCCAAAATTTTCATTTTCCCGCTTAATCAATTTCAGATATTTTGGTAAATTTGTGACTATATTGTGACTAATTTGTCACTCTTTTGTGACTCTATTTAGTAGTGACAAATCTTTACCCTAAACCCTAAACATTTGGACCAAACACAATAATCCATTACTCTTTCCAATCAATTTCCCTTGTATTTCTTGATCTTTTGGTTGATTGTATCAATTAAAAAAGTAGAAATCAAGTAAACATAGTTGAATCTCGAAAATTATCAAATATAAGAGATAACTTATAAGGGTTTCATGTTCTTCACAAAACATTTGTGGATCGACAAATTTTTGGAAAATTTGTTTGTGTTGTTTTCAATCTCTATAACGGGGAATGTTCTGAAAATCATATGTAGAAACTTAAACTTAATCTATTTCTAGTAATTTTTGATGATTTTTTTAAAATCATACTGATTAGTCACTAAATCGTCGCAAGGTAGGGGCTAATTTGTCTCTACTTTGCGACGCAAACTCTGTAGTCACAAATGAGTCGCAAAGTAGTGGTATATTTGTGACTATTTTGTGACGTTAGTATTGGGTTTGAGAATCCAAAACCCTAAACCCTATATAGTTACTAAAGAGTCACAAATTCGTCACTATTAATTTTTTTTTAAATTGTTATTTTGAAACCCTAAACCCTATATGGTCATTAAAGAGTCACAAATTCGTCACTACCAATTTTTAAAAAACTACATTTAAACATTTGTGACGCTTTTGTTACACTCTTATGGTAGTCACTAATCTGTGACTATTTTGATGGTAGCAAAACAGTTGCAAATTTGTGACCACTCTATCCGTCGCTAATTAGTCTGTAATTCGTGACTACTTTGCGACTACATAAAACCAATGAATGTATGTCTCAAATTCGTTGCTAATTTGTTACGCTTTTATGACGAAGTTGATCAGTCACAAATTGGCGACTGTTTTGCGACTGATTTTGATGTCGTCACAAATTGGTCACATAAGAGTCTCAAAGTAGTCACAAAAATTAGTGACTGATTTTTCAGTCACTAATAGACTGTTTTCTTGTAGTGATAATATATTCTGCAATCCCTTCTGTTTTTCATTGAGTTTGATAGTACAACATGGTTGTGAGTTAACCGGTTTCTAATCTTAGGTGCTGAAAATCGATTCAGAAACATATATTCAAACTGTCACACAACAAACATTTTATCTTTATATTTGTGCATGCTGTAGAAATTCGGATATATTACTTTTTGGCCAAGCTTCGGAAAATGCTATGTTGGGTGTGTATTTTTGTATTATTGTTGGGCGATTGACGATATCAATCAAAACTTAATATCGATCAAAATTACTAGCTAGGATCTATATTCGATTTACAGAAATATGGTAATGAGCAACGACTGTCTTTAGAGACTGCTTCTAGAGACGAATTATTCATTTAATAGTTGTTCGGAATTATTCTGTTTTAGTGATAATTTTAATAGGACTTGACGGAAAGCAATGTATAAAAAATTTGTAAGTTGGATCATATATTAAGTCTGGTCATTCTTAATAATGATATTTTTGTAAGTTGTTCAGTCTTATTAAAAACAATTTGTAAGTCGTGTTATTCTTAATAAAAAACAACTAGTGACTTGGGTCTTTCTTGATAAAAAAAAGTAATCGTAAGTTGGGCCATTTTTAACTAATAAAGAGAAATAATTATGAAAAATACATCGTGTCCCCTACTAGTAAAGTTGATCAAGTAGTGGTTGAGTAGTTCAAAGTTGCGTGGATAATAGAAGTGTGATACTCTTTATCCAACCAAAAAATTCAAGGGTATTTTTGTTCCCAGATAGATACGAGTTAGGTAGCGGATCGAAAACGGAGAACGGATAGGCTGAAAATTTAAATGTGTGTAGTTGGTAGTTTGGTATATAATATAAGATTTAACAATGCCCCTTTAGAGAGCGAAGAGATAGGCCGGTGCTAAAGACTTCATAATAATATTCTCTTAACAGATTAATATATTAATTAATGATTACATCATTCATGTGATGTAAGCATTTTATTACAACCCCTTGCACCATAAGGTTTCATCCATTCGCCTTTCTAATGAGAAATGTATTTAAAGATGGTTTCGTTCATAAGTTTCTCAGACCAAAGATATTTGAAACTTGCAGTTCTAAGGATTTAAAAAATATATCGATCAGGTGAAAAAGTAAATTACTATTATTCTATTGTTGCCATGGAAGGAGAAGCAGGAGGAGAAGGAGGAAGAGGAGGAATAGGAGGAGGACCAGGAGGAGATGGAAGAAGAGGAGGAGGGGAAGGAGGAGGAGAAGGAGGAAGAGGAGGAGGAACAAGAGGAGAAGGTGCAAGAGGAGGAGGAGAAGGAGGAATTGGGGGATGGGTAGGAGGACCAGGAGGAGAAGGAGGACCAGGAGGAGAAGGAGAAGGGGGATATGTATGGGTAGGAGGACCAGGAGGAGAAGGTGGAAGAGGAGAAGGAGGAGGAGCCGGGGGATATGTATGGTCAGGAGGACCAGGAGGAGAAGGTGGAAGAGGAGAAGGAGGAGGAGCCGGGGGATATGTATGGTCAGGAGGACCAGGAGGAGAAGGTGGAAGAGGAGGGGGAAGAGGAGGAGAAGGAGGAGGGGGATATGTATGGTCTGGAGGAATAGGAGGAGAAAGAGGAGGAGGGGGATATGTATGGTCAGGAGGACCAGGAGGAGAAGGTGGAAGAGGAGGAAGAGGAGGGGGATATGTATGGTCAGGAGGACCAGGAGGAGAAGGTGGAAGAGGAGGAGGAAGAGAAGGCGAAGGAGGAGGAGGAGGGGGATATGTATGGTCAGGAGGACCAGGAGGGGAAGGAGGAGCTCCAGGAGGACCAGGAGGAGATGGTGGAAGAGGAGGAGGAGAAGAAGGAGGAGGAGGAGCTCCAGGTGGAAGAGGAGGAGGTGAAGGAGGAGGAGAAGGAGGAAGAGGAGGAGGACGGGGATGTGTATGGATAGGAGCTCCAAGGAGAGGAGGAGGAGGAGGAGGAGGCGGAGGAGGAGGAGGAGGAGGGGGAGGAGGAGGAGGTGGTGGAGGAGGAGGAGGAGGTGGTGGAGGTGGAGGAGGTGGTGGAGGGGGAGGAGGATGGTAGTGGTGACGATGATGATGATGATGAGAGTTTATGGAGGGTGGAGGAGAAGCCCACGTTTCTATTTTTTTTTCTTCTTGCAAATTAATAAAATAGTGGTTTTGTGTTCATATCTTTGAGGACAAACCCACTTTTCCCTTTTTTTTATTTGTTCTTTGTGCTTCCAAGTGTGAAGGAGTTAAGACTCCAATGTATTTAAGGGCATGCGTATTGAAAGAGTTGTTCTTGTGTTCTGAAAGAAATTTGTGTAGCTAACAAAATATCAAAAAAAATAAAAAAAATGTTGACAAAGCCAGAAAATTGAATTAAGGAAACGAATAAATTAAATTTGACATCAAGTAATTATGAAATAGACATCATGTCCCCCAACTAGTCGAGTGGATTTAGAAATTACCACTACGAGTGGTTCAAAGCTAAAAAGACACCTAGCTTAGATGGTAATAACGACTGTGCTCTTAAAAATCCTTACGTTGAATCTTATCATTTCTTTCAAGTCCTCATGTGTTTGCATTCATTTCTATTCATGTGAGATTGTTGGAACCACATTTTGAGAAGTGGCTCCCTCCCTTTTATGGTGGTTTTTTCTCGCTGATTTAATCGTTTGAGTGACTAAAAACGTCAAAGCGTGCACTATAACATAATCTAATCTTTTTTTTTTTTGGTCAACTGGAAAATTTATATAATCGATTTTGAGGATCTTTACATGTTCCCAATGGGAAAGAAAAATAAAGACCTCACCAAAATTACCCAACAACTATACTGGGATCATTACAGGAATTAAGGGTATTTATAGCATAACATTATAGCGTTTTTAAACTTAATGCTATAATTGACTATAGAGAAACTATAGATAGCGTTTCCCAAAAGGTAAACGCTATGGTAGGTTGAGCGCGAAAAATGTGTTCAGAGTGGCGCTTAGTTTTGGTTCTATTATAGCATAGGTCAAATTAAAACGCCATTGTTGGTCTAACCGGGAAACAAAAATTTTCATTGGCTCCAAAGTAAGAAAAAGACAAAAAAAAAAAAAAAAAAAACATAGAGTTAAAAAAAAGAAAGAAAAAATCTCAATCGGATTAGGTTTTCTTTCTCTCGTCTCCTCGCTTTCCTCCTTTCTCGATCTCGTCTCTCTTCATCTCTGCAAGTCGAGATCTAGATCTCAATTAGTGTGATTCTTCCACTATCGATCCCTCTCAGTCTAATCCCTCTCATATCTAAACCCTAGGTCTCGATCGGCAGTTTTATTGTCTGTCTACAACTCTCTGAATCTTCACCTGCATCAATCCAAATCAAATTGCTTAGGCCGAATTTGATACATAAGGTAAAATATATGTATGGGTGTTCGTTTTTCTAAACGATTTAGTATTTATTTCATGTTGGGTTTGATCTGTTTCAGTTGTTTTTGAAGTAATTAGGTTTTGGGTTTGTATGATTGGAATCGGTTTCTTCTGATGTGAGTTTGTTGTTCGACTTTCAATCTGTGTTTTTGCCTAAATTTTGTCTGCGTTTAGATCTGTATGAAGCTAATTTGGTTTCCTAGCTTTTGTGAGTATAATCTTTTGTATGGAATTGACTCAGTTTTGTCTGATTGTTGTTGAGAATCGGGTTTATATAAGTTCTTATTTACTGTCTTGTTTGTGTGATGCATAGATTCAGAAAAGTTTATACCTGTAAAGAACATAAAAATCAATTCTTGTGTCTCTAGTTTTATAAGCTTAATTCGATTTTTTCTGCTGCTCTCTGGTCATTACCAATTGCTGATGAAATTTTGTTGACTTGTAATTGTGAATTGTAGTTGGATTTGTGGATCTGTAGCTGTTCAATACAAGAACTACAAGGTATTTACGGCTTTGTAGCTGTTCCATTAAAGATGAGTTGTGTTGTTGTAATGATTCTGATAATCCATGCCGTTTTTTTGTTTGCAGATTCTTGATTCATAATCTTCAAACTTCTTGTCCGTTCCTACCTTGTTCTTTGACTTGTGTAAGATATTATTTCTTTACCTTTTTGTTATACATTTTGTGTCTGATGTGAGTGTCTGATCATTAAAGTTATTATGATAATGTATGTATAAACTGGTGGTGGAGATTGGGTCGTATTGGTCTAATATGGACAAGGTATGGGCTTGGCTTCCAAGGTATGCATCTCAGTTATTTTCATAGGTGGTTTCATTTATAGTGATTCTGAACTTTGGTTTTTTTCTTAAATTATTATCTTAGGAATAGCCTTGAGTATGAGACTGGAGCAAAGAATTTTGTGTATGGAGCATCAAGTAGTATGGGTAATCCTGCAGAGATTCTCTGTCCATGTGTCCGTTGTCGGAATGTTTGCCATCAACTATTAGATACTGTAGTGGATCATCTTGTGATGAGAGGTATGGATTTGAAGTACAAGAGGAATCCATGTTGGTTTAATCATGGGGACAGGAGAGAGAGAACATCTGCAGATGTTCCAACTTCAGAGGAAGAGGCTTATGACTTGATAAGGACAGCTTATTTTGAGTCTGAAGTTGGTGATGAACATCCATCTGAGGCGTATACTACAGAAGAAGCAGAGTTTAGGGAAAAGTTAGAGGATGCTGAAACTGCACTATACTCAACGTGTCACAAGTATAACAAGGTTTCTGCAATAACGGTTCTTTACAACATCAAAGTGAAGAGTGGGATGTCAGAGAACTTCTTTGATCAGCTATTGACAACAATTAAAGACATGTTGCCAGAAGATAATGTGCTTCCAAAATCCACTGCTGAGATGAAAAAGTTCTTGAAGGTTTTTGGGTTTGGTTACGATGCCATACACGCATGCAAGAACGATTGTATATTGTATCGGAAACAGTATGCTCAGATGGAAAGCTGCCCTAGATGTACTGCATCAAGATGGGAAATGGATAAACACAGTGGTGAGGAAAAGAAAGGCATTCCTGCAAAGGTCCTTCGGTATTTTCCTATCAAAGACAGATTGAAGAGTATGTTTAGATCAAAAAGAAAGGCTGAGGATTTACGTTGGCATTCCAACAATGGTAGTGAAGATGGTGTAATGCGACATCCGGTGGACTGTATTACCTGGTCACGTGTGAATAATAAGTGGCCAGAGTTTGCTGCAGAACCAAGAAACCTTCGACTCGGTCTTTCTACAGGTGGAATGAACCCCTTTTCGATGCAGAACACCAAATATAGTGTATGGCTAGTCTTATTAGTGAACTATAACATGCCTCCAACAATGTGTATGAAGTCCGAGAACATAATGTTGATGATGAATTTCTGATGACTGTGTTATGATTGTGTTATTGATGTGGTAGAATGGAAGTTCAAACTCTGGTTCCAGCAAAGGGAAAAACAAGAAGTGCTTGCTCTTGGATTGCAAAAATTCTGGACAAACTGTTGCAGAGGGCCGAGTGTTCTCTACTGATCCTGCAGAAAAAGTCCATAACAGACCCTTAGGACCAAATGCTAGCAAGGTCTGGGTTGTTGTTTCAGTGATTGATAATGCTAAAGTGTGGAGGCCAAATTCAGAAGTGCAATTCATCGCAGATGCACAAGGCACAATTGTTGCTTGGCCTAATGACAAGATAGTCTATCTCTGAACAATTTGTTGTTGAACAATTTGTGTTTTATCCTTTATGTCGAACAATTTGTTGTTGTAAGGGTCGAACAATTTGTTGTTGTAAGTGTCGAACACTTTGTGTTTTCTTTTATTACATGCACTTGACTTTGTTTTCTCATGTTACTCAAAAAGACATAAATATTTAATTATAATATTAATAGCTCAAATATAACCAAATAGCTCAAAAAGACATAAATATTTAATTATAATATTAATAATTATATAAATAATAACAAATCTATAAATTTAAAGAATTTAGAGTTTAGGGTTTAGGGTTTAGTGTTTAAAATGTATGGTTTAGGTTTTTCGATTATATTTGTTTCAAATAGTAATAATATTAATTATAACAAATAATAACATCAATAATATTCATTTTTAAAAATAGTTTAGGGTTTAGGGTTTAGGGTTAGGGTTTAGGGTTTAGGGTTTAGTGTTTTAAATAGTAGCTAATATTAATGATATAAAGTATACTATTATAACATAAATGAATTCTATCATTTTGTTAACTATAACATCATTAATGTCTTTCAACAATATGTTTTACATACTAAGTACATGTATTCTAAGGCTTTCATATGTGTTACCATCAAATTTCTAAAAACTTTGCAAAATATTTTTTTTTAATTGCGAAAAAATTATCTAATCATGTAAATCACTCATAAACATATTAATTCATCAATATATATTTTTTAAAAAATTATATAAATAGTAAAAACACATTTTTATGCCTATAAACAAAATAAGCCAATCATAATGTTTCACTCGGATTGCTGATGTGGCGAGATCTCAGCCATTCATCAAATCTAATACATGATCAATTTACTCAAGTCAATCACTAACTAATACTCGGATAGGTGACGTGGCGACATCTCATCCTTTCAAAGGCTTTGGCGGCTGCTTGTTTAAGGTAATCTCAGCCGTCCATCGCCTAACTAAGTCTTTGGCGAGATTCAACCTCTCATCCGTTCTTCACCATTTTCTCTTGAGAACAAAATTCACAAGAAAAGCTCTACAGATTAGGTCTTCTCTTCGCTGAATCAGAAAAAAATTCTCGCATCCTACCTCAAATTCATTGCCATCTCCGACTCGAATCTGAGAGAACCAAAGAAGAAGACGAAGAAGAAGAATGATGTTTACGCTTTCTCACCTTCTCTTCCAGAGACAAACATCAACAAACATCACCTTCTCTTCTCGATAGAGTTATATTCTTCTCCCTTTTTCCTCATATCTCGCTTTATCGATTCTTAAATTGATTAATACTATTATTTTTCAGGTCATAGAAGATCTGCGATTAATACCGTATAATCACTGTTAAGGTATTCACTTTTTCCTCACTTGATTTCACAGAGTTTAGACTTCTTAGGAATTTGGAAGATCAATCTCTATATGAAGTTTACACATGAAAATGGTGATTTTAATTAGCCTGAATAGTCAAATGAACAACATTCATTTGAAATCCAGATTAGTTTGACCTTGATTCTTATTTCGAATCCAGATTAGGTTGAGCTTGATTCTTATTTGGAATCCATATTTGTTGAATTTATGATTTTGCCTATTGCTTCAGCTTGCCACGAATTTCAGAGTAATTTTGTATTGAATTTATGATTTTGCCTATTGCTGCACAATTGTTTGTCATTTGCATTTGCATTAAATTATTGGTTTTGTGTATAGATTGTTTATGGGTTGACTTCGTTTACATGTTAGCTATCTGTGGGAACTGTCTTCACCTGGAAAGAGTGGAAGCTTTTTTAATTTAACTCAAGATGACAGATTTATGGTTAAGACGGTGAAGAAATCAGAAGTCAAGGTTAGTCGTTGGCTCTTTTCTTCACTTCTTCTGTCGTTTATGAATCCCTTTGTATTTTTCTTCCTTTCCTTTCACTTTACATTCTTAATCATATAGTCCACTAACTGTAGTTAGCTAAAGAAATTTGACCTGAAGTTTTTGATCCAGGTGCTTCCAAGTTACTACAAACATGTCTGCCATTATGGAAATACACTTGTGACTAGGTTCTACGGTGTGCATTGTATCAAGACTGTTGGTGGCCAGAAGGTTTGTGTTGTTCATCTATATCTCACTTCTACCTCTTTGTTTCCAATGGACAATTTCCTAATGTTCTTTGCCATCTTACCAGACTCGATTTATTGTCATGGGGAAGTGGAGGAAAAATGGAATTGCAAAGCTCTGCTTTACAAATTTGCTAAAGAAGCTTTTTATGGGCTTAAACAAGTAATGAAGATCCATGGGCCAATAATTAGGAAAAGAAACAATTTTTTTGTATTTTCTTTGTTTTATTTTTTGTATTTTTTGTATTTTCTTTGTTTTATTTTTTGTAAAGATACAAATTTTATGTATTTTATTATTTTATTTTTTCTTAAAAATTTAGTATAAAAATACGTATAAAAATACTCCTTTGTACAATACATCATTTGTATAAAATGTATAATTTAATAGTACAAAATACTGTATATACCTTTTAAAATGTATAAAAATTTACGTATTTATACTTCTACAAACGCTATCTATACAAAATTATACGTATAAAATACTTTCATACGAATGCTATCTATATAAAACTATACGTAAGAAAACGCTATCTATACCCATATATCAAATGACAATGATCCTTCTTATAACTGCTATTGTAATTCAATATAGAATAATTAACTATATATATAGCAAACAACAACCGCTATTGTAAACTTAACTATTGCGTTTACAGAAACGCTATGTATTAAATAGATACCATAGCATAAGGAAAAACCGCTATGTAAAGTGTCGGACCTATTATAACAGTCACCTAGATAGCGTTTCTAATAACGCTATAGTAGCTTTAGATAGCGGTTTTCGGACGCTAAGAATACCTTCATTTCCTGTAGTGGATTTTTCAAAAAATCCTACTTAAGAGGTTAAATCTGAGCTAGTAGGAAAGCTTTAAAATAAAGCAACTTGAGAGATAAGATAGCCCAACCAGATTACTGACTAACATAGGAAGGTCTCTCATTTCTAAAAAGGTCCTGCAACCAAACCGGAACACCATTTGCAATATAGGATTGGACAAGGTTTCTTGTGAGGACACTATTAGATATAAGAGAAGCTCCTTTATTAGCCTTACTTGATTCTCTCCGAACCTTCCACATCTCAATACCGGATAAGGCGAGCCCCAAGCTAGTAGATTCCCTTTTGAAAGATGGCCATTTTCTTGGCCTATTTATAACCCCAACTAAAGTCACATCCGGTATTGAGAAGTGTACCTTTCTGAAGCGGAGAGATGAGATGCTGTCTATTGCCCATAATGTAGATTGCAATGATCCTTCTGATAATGAATGAATTCTTGAGAAGGCTCTTCGGCTATGAAGAAGCACATCACCTGCATCATTTCTAAGCACCCATGCTGCACCACAGTAACTTCCTTCTTTTGACCAGGAAAAGGCCACATTGCATTTGAGCCATCCTCTTTCAGGTGGTTCCCATTTTTTGGTAAGGCCGGTATTACTTACCTGGTGAACATCGATCTCATCCTCTTCTATTTGTTGAGCCTGAGTCCACAGAGATGCCTCTTCTATACTCGACTCAATGATGCCCATCATGTTAATAGGTATGGCTTCATAGAGGAACTTATTCCTCCATTTCCACCACATCCAGAGGAACCATGGGATTGCTTTTCTGATGTGCTCTGAGACAGTCCTTGATTTGTAACAGAGATAGAGATGGTGGAAGTTATTATATATGGAATCCGAAGGAGATCCACCTTCTTGGCTTGGAAGGCCGGTTAAAGCCCAAAATTGCCTCGCTGCTGGACACGTGAACATTATATGATTTATGCATTCAAAATCACCACCACATAGCTGACACCTCGGATCAATGCTTAAGCCCCTGCTTTGCAAAGAAGAACCAGCTGAAATAGCTCCACAAAGCATCTTCCAAATGAAGACTTTTATTTTCTGCACAGTCTGTAAACCCCATGCTAGTTCCTTCAAACCATTAAGGGATGGCTGGGCTTCTGCTTGAGCTTTAATGTCACTGAAATTTAGAGTACGAAGAAGCCAGCATCCTGATTTGACTGAATAAGCCCCAGACTTGTTATGTTTCCACCTCCAGAAGTCGTCATGGACTGTTGCTGGTTTCCTTCTCGTAATCTTATCGATATCCTCTTGATAGAATAGCTCTTGTAGCTTTGTGTGATTCCAATCCTCCAGACGGAAATCTATGAGTTCTTCAACCCACATATTGATATTGATCGAAGCATTCTTCATGAGGGGAATTCTGTCAATATTACCTTCAATCCACGGGTCGGACCACACCAGAATGGAAGCTCCATTACCCACAGTCATTGTTAATCCCTTTTGGAGGAGCTCCCTGCCATGGAGAATGCTTCTCCAGCCGAAAGAAGGTCTTTTTCCAAGTGGGGCATGGAGGAATTGGCCATCTTCATAGTATCTGCTTTTTAGGAATCTGGCCAGTAGACTGTCTGGTTGATCTAGTAGTCTCCAAGCCTGTTTCGCCAATAAAGCTTGATTGAAATCCTCTATTGATCTGAACCCCATTCCTCCAAGGTGTTTAGGGAGGCACATTTTTTCCCAACTGATCCAGTGAATCTTTGACTTGTGTTCCTGTGCATTCCACCAGAACTGAGAAATAGATGAGGTCAGGTTTGCACAAGTGGTCTTCGTGAGTTTGTAAATGCTCATGCAGTGGATCGGGAGAGCAATAGCAACTGATTTTTTGAGAGTTTCCTTTCCTCCTTGAGAGAGTGCCCTTGAGAAATAACCAGAGAGCCTGCCTTTAACCTTATCTTTTATATAGCTCAGAAGTTCAACCTTAGACCCCGAGAAATACTCCGGTAATCCAAGATATATTCCAGCACCCCCTTCATTGTCAATACCAAGGATTTCCTTGATAGTGTTTCGCTTCTCTTCATATACTTTTGCTCCGAAAGAAATAGATGATTTCTGTAGATTAACCATTTGACCTGTGGCTGCTCCATAGATGTTTAGAATTGATTGCAGAACTCCACATTGATTGGCATCCGCTTTACAGATGAAAAGGCTATCATCAGCAAAAAGAAGGTGATGGATGGTTGGTCCGGTCTCAGAGAACTTAACTCCTTTAATAAAACCTTTTTTTTTCTGCTTCATTGAGAAGATGGGATAAACCTTCAGCACAAAGAATGAAAAGAAAGGGAGAGAGAGGGTCTCCCTATCTCAGTCCTCTCTCAGGTTTGACGTGGCCAAATTGTTGCCCATTGATGAGAACTGAGTATGAGACTGAAGTTATACAAGCCATTATCCACATGATCCATCTCTCATGGAAACCCAAACCCTGAAGCAGAGCCCTAACATAACCCCACTCCACTCTGTCAAAGGCTTTTGACATATCAGATTTGACAGCTATGAATTCCTTTGAGATAGTAGAGTGCGTACCCAAGGCGTGGACAATTTCATGAGCAATAAGAATATTGTCTGCTATCAATCTGTCTTCAACAAAGGCTGACTGATTTGGGGACACGAGCTGAGGGAGAAAGGGCTTTATCCTTGATACCAGAATCTTGGATATTGCCTTATACAGGACAGAGCAGAGGCTAATAGGGCGAAGATCTGACATGAGAGACGCTTTTGTTACCTTTGGGATGAGGCAAATCTGAGTGAAATTCCAGTCTTCTTGTAAAATGCCAGAAGAAAAGAAGTTAAGAATCTCTTCAGTCACTTTATCCCCCACTAAGTCCCAATATTGCTGGAAGAACAGGCCATTCATACCATCCGCACCTGGTGCACTCCCAGGATTAATAGAGAAAACTGCTTCTCTTATCTCCTCTCTGGATACATCCTTGATGAGCTGCTCATTCATCTGGCATGTAACCGTGGCCGGCATGTTACTGAAAAAACCTTGGAAGTCTGCTAGTGAGGACGACTGAAAGAGGTTGGTGAAGTAAGCAATAGCCACCTCCGCTTTTGATGCCTCATACCTTTGGGTAACACCTTGTGAGTCCACCAATTTTTCCAGTCTGTTTGCTTTCACAGATTCATGAAAGACCTTGGTGTTTTTGTCACCACCTTTTAGCCATGGCATTCTGCTCTTTTGTCGCCAGAAGGCCTCCTCCTCTCTATAAGCTTGAGAGAGGTCAAACCTGAGTTGTTGCAGACGCAATGTTGAGGGATTGATATAAGAATCTTCTCTCTTTAATTGCTCTTCAATCTGAATAATCTTGTCCTGGGAGTTAACATCATTGGTTTTCTTCCATTTACTAAGAGCCTTTCTGCACCTTTTGATGTTGTAAGATACCGAACTTAATCTCCCATTAGAACTACAGGCCTCAGCCACCGCTTCTCTGACTTGAGGTTTCCTTAGGAATCGTCTATCAAACTGAAAGAGTCCCCGGAAGGAATCTTGGTGTGAGTAGAGATTGATCAAGACTGGTCTATGGTCTGAAGGAGAGGAAAGACGCATAAGGGAGGAAAGGATAAAAGAATCAATAGCGGAGGTTGGGAAGGATCCACTCTCAGCAAAAACTATTCTGAGATTGGAACCAGCTACTCGATTCACCTCTAATCTTGACAAAGGAAAAGGTCCGGTGTTTGATTACGGATTGAAGGAAGCTATGGAAGGTAAAGATGGAAGCAGCAACAAAAGGCAAAAGCTCCTACAGGGTGCTATGCACTCAGCCAACAAGAATTTGGTATTGTATGATGATCTTCAAGCCATCCGTGCCTCACAACAACAGGCCAGTGCTGATGATTTCAACAATCTATATGGAGCTAGGATTTCTAAAGATGGCGGTGAGGGTTCTTCAGGGCAAATCAAGAAAACAAGGAAGAGACCCACCAAACTCAAAATGAAAACCAAAGCGGAAGCAAGAAAAGGAAAAGATGTCGTCACTTCGGCCCAGGTTCAATTTTCTAAACCACCCAAGAAGAGAAAGAACAAAGGTTTTGAGATGAATGACAAACCTAGGAGTATGACGGAGGCTATGGAGATAGAAGTCAGTGATAAGTTTAAGAGTGTGGTGCTCTCACCAAAAACGGTTGTCCCAAAGGAGGGACGACCCAATCAGTAATGACCATCTGGAGCTGGAATTGTCAGGGCTTGGAACGGTCTCAAGACCTGGTGATTCCTCGATTGAGGGAAATGCGCAAAAAGCATTTTCCGGATGTAGTGTTTTTGATGGAGACAAAACAAGATCGAAACAGTTTGGTAGATTTACAGGTTTGGTTAGGCTACGATCGTGTTTACTCGGTGGAGCCTATAGGAAAGAGTGGAGGCCTAGCTCTCATGTGGAAAAACTCAGTTGCAATTGATTTTTCGTTTGCGGACAAAAACCTATTGGATGCTAGGGTCCAACTAGGAGAAAAGGAATTTTGGATGTCGTGTGTCTATGGGGACCCGGTGGAAAAGACAAGACACAAGGTTTGGGATTCAAAGCAGATTAGACAGATGTTTCAGCAACAAGCAATGGTCTAATATGTTCCCTGTGGCCAATCATAACATAATCTAATCATATATCAAATTCAGAGTTTGTTTGAAGGAAAAATAGAGGTCAAAAGTAGATAATTTGGAAAGCAAGAATTTGGGCAAAAGACAAAAAATGAACGAAGTTCACAGGCCTTGAAACTACAAAGCATGGGATAACGGAGAAAAACAAAATAACCCAAATGCAAACCAAGCCAAGTCGGTGTTGAGTCGAGTCAAGATTGGCCAAGCTCAAAAGCTCGGGATATTGATTTGCAAAGGGTCGAATGCTCAATAGTCATATTTTGGAAGATCAAATTCTTTTGTTTAGTGTCTTAAACAGAAAATTAAGATTCAGAATTTCACAACCAAAGGGACTTAGTGCCAAAGCAACCACGATTTGCTATTAATTCGGAGTGTTTTGGTTTTGACGAAAAAAGTTCAAAAAATCTAGTTGTCTCCTCATTCATCAGACATAAAAAATCTGCAATCACTTCGGTTAACCGGTTTCTGTTTTTAAGTGCTAGAAATATTGGAGTTGTATTCTGAAATTCTGAAACATATATTACTTTTTAGCCAAGCTTCAGAAAATGCTATGATGGGTGCGTATTATTGTATTACGACCCGCGCTACGCGCGGATAATTTGATTTAATTGTATATTAGTTATATAAAGGATTTTTAAACATATATATATTAAAGAGTTTTTAAAATCTAAATTGTGAAATTGTATAACCATATACACTTTAAATTCAAAATGGGAATAAAGGCCATAAAACATTTCTTTGAAAGGTTCTTCGTCTTTTGTCTCTTTAATTAAACATGTTGAATTAATTAAAAAAAAAAGATTTTAAAATGGTTTATCATTTTTCTCATTCATGTTCTTTGCGCTGGAATCTTGATAGTTTCCAACATTTGTGTACGATGTATCATGGTGAATATTGGATACATGTTGAGTTTTTGTATTTTTGTGAAGGTGGACATAAGTTGCTGAGTTTTTGTATGGGCTCTTTTTATTCTTTGTTTAGTGTGCTTAACTTGTAAAGGGTGCTTAGACCAGGTCATTATGCCTTTGGATAGATATACACATGTATATACATATACTTTTTTTTTTTTTTTTTTTTGGTCCTGCAATTACTCGTTTCATCGACATAAATTAAGAAGTTACATGGGAGGCCTTGGTCATCGACCTTACGGCTGTTTTGGCGATACCATCGGCGACACGATTGTCTGCCCGGGGTACAAATTCAAACATTACATTTCGAAAGGATGAAACTAGGAAGAAGATATCATTTGCAATGCCATAAATTTCCTTTAAAGGTTTCTTCCGGTTGAGTGATGTGATGACATTTTTTGCGTCAGAGGCTATGCAGATGTTGAGAAGATTATTCCCAGCCGAATGGATGACATTTTTGAGGAATAAATTATTGTGGAATGGAGCATTCATGAGCACTTAGAAAAAAATATATACCATTTATGATGAATGGAATGGAATAACCATTCCACCAATTCCACAAAAAAACTAAAGCAAATTCAAAGAGGAATATCCCACTCCGATTTTGAAGAGGAATGGATGGAATGATTTTTTTGCCATATTCCATTCATTATTATATCTCATTCACTTTTATTTCATCAATTCCATTTTTTGTTTACCATTTAGAGCCTAAACTGTAACTTGCTAACAAAACTAATAAAAAATCAAACTCAAAAGGAAAAAATTGTACCATTTTCCGAATGAGACAATTTAGAAATGAAGTTCTTCTGTTGTATAACTTGTAATTATAATCACCATGTTCTTACAATGGTTCTTACACATACTCTAACATGATTTTTTTCTGACAGAAAAAATGACACACGAAACCTCACAAAGAGTCTTCCATGAAGAACAAATTCTGAGGTGTGAAAGAGTAAGGTCCTTAGTGGCTTTGATTTTGTCTAATGATGGCTCATAAGTTGTTGGGTATGAATTCCATTCACCTAATATGGGCCCAGTCCATTACCTTTTTAAAGGCCGAATACCAGCTCGACCCAATTACAAGCCCAATAAGAGAAGACTTCGTCCGAAGGAAATCTCTGGGCGGCTACACGCAAGTGGGCGACAAGACAGAGTCTAACTCGGATAGCTAGACTTAGGTGTGTCAGGTCGCTTTATAGGCGTGACATCACTAAAGTGACGTCTCTTATGATATAGTCCATGAGGTCAACCATCTTCCAGGTGATCTTAACTACATATTACTATTTGTTCGTGCAACATGATCGAAAGAAATCCACTTCCATGGAATACTTTGATATCATGATATGAGTAAATATGTAGTAGTTTTGAAGAAATCAAAACAGAAACAAAGAGACAAAAGCAAAGTGTGCGTTTACCTTAAATCAGAGGAGACTGACGGATGAAGAGTCGTTGGGCATAGCCTATGCCGCATAGAAATAAATCGTAACAAAATTTAACTCGAGAAGATGTCTACTTTAGTCGCTGATTTTTGGTGACAGCGGAAAAGTAGTAGCGGTAAAGGAATATATAAAACATTGAAGACGATTTTTGTCTTAATTTTCGGAGACAGTGGGGATGGTGGAAAAAGAATATTGAGGGGATTGAAAGCGCTGAATATTTGGTTTTTTTTTTCATTTGACAAAAAAGTTGCACGTTAATTTTCACACGTTTTTTTTCTTTAATTTTTTCTCTTATTTTTATTAAGGATTTTGGTAAATTTACACATGTCAACATATAATTGGTTGAGTGACTTGTGCTTTATATTATAAGGGATTGTTGGGTGATTAACCATATCAATCGAAACTAAATTTCTATCGATCTATATTCGATTTACAGAAATTTCGTAATGAGGAAACTGACCTTTGATGGTCAATGATTGATGATATAACCTTAATTTATTTTACTATTTTCGTCTACTTCTGAATTATTTATTTAATAGTTGTTCGGAAAAGTGGGGAGATTGCTTTTAGAAACGAATTCTGTTTTAAAGAATAAGTTTAATACAACTTGAGGGAAAGCAACGTATAAAAAATTGTAAGTTGGTCATTCTTTATTCTTTATAATGATACTCTGTAAGTAGTTCATTATTAAAAATAGTGTCATTCTTAATAAAACAACTTGTGACTTGGGTGTTTCTTTATAGAAAAAGTATTCGTAAGTTGGGCCATTTTTTTTTTTTTTTTTTTTAAAGTTGGGCTATTTTTAGTTAATAAAGACAGAAATAATTATAAAAAATACCTCGTGTCTCCTACTAATACAAGGTGTGTGTAACGACCCAGAAATCCAAAAGAGGAACCGTCCGGGTTGGCCGGATTTAATAAGTGGGACGGGCGGGCCATGTTGGCGTGTAGGCGGCCTGGAAGCGTGCTGGGCCTAAGAATCAATTAAAAATATAAGGATAAGATCAAAGAGATAAGGTTTAAACTGTGGAATATTCATTAGCTCTAAGGATCATGGGTGCCTATAAAAGAGAGCCTTAAGTGTCCCATTTGAGGCATTCAGAGACGAAAAGCAAAGAGAAAGAAAGAGAGAAAAACGTGAGAGAAGTGAGGAAGAAAGGAGAGAAGGCTAAGGAGCAACCGAGTGGCCAAACCCAGAGTAGGCGTCCTCATTCCACTGAACCGTCCAGCCCATAAGCACGGATCTCTAAGGTTAGTTCTGAACTGAACTTATTTAAATATACGATTAGGCTTCTAGATTGACTGATCTGTCTGGTCTGGGAGACCGGGCAGCCAGACAAGTCTAAGGTGAATCAGCGTATAGGAATTAATCGGTTACCTGAGGGTTTCCAGTTATATAGTTAAGATAGGACCGATTCCAATATATGTTAGAACTGTCTTATGGCCAGCTGAGCCCATGAGAAGGGCCGGCCCCGCCGGACTAAGCCAAGCGGCTGGAATCGTCCCCCAATTGACTCTGTTTATCTTCATCTATGCTTATTTTCTTTCCGTGATTTTCATGAATGAGACTCACGTGTTTTGACTCATGAGTTACAGGCAGATCTGGAGGCGGAGTAGCAGGCAAGACAAGGGCAGGCTGGAAGGGAAAGTGGTGTAGCTAGAATAGAGATGTTTAATCATGTATTCATGTTGGGATGTTATGTAAAAACGATTGAATAAGTAATATGTTCGTATTGGTTCAATTTTAGTACACGAAATCTGATTATACAAAATTTTAAAAATTTTAAGGGATTGGGGTTTTACAAATTGGTATCAGAGCATGTTCATTCTTAGGACTAACGTGTTTGCAGGCTAATACCCTTCCCAACGTCCTTGTCCTACTCCAGCCAACCGATACGGTGTGAAATGTTAACAAGGAAAATAGAACACTGGTCACTATACAAGGTGAAGGGGACGCCTGGAACCTTGTGGCCATAAGGCCAAGTTACAGAAAAACTGAGTAGGGGATCCCAACTGTAGAATCGGGTAAAGAAGCTAGCTAGAAATTGTACTGTAGTGGCCACTAGGATACTGGACCCATGAACTGAACCCAACTGTACTGTACCCATCACTAGACGTAGTGATTGAAGGGTAAGAACTGTGCGCATTACTGATACGGGTAACTGAGTACTAGATGCGTCTAGTGACTAAGGGCTGAGGCCATACTGAAAACTAGATGCGTCTAGTGACTGAGGGCTGAGGCCGTACAAAGAACTAGATGCGTCTAGTGACTGAGGGCTGAGGCCATAGGAAAGAAAGCTGAGGTTATACTAAGAGTTAAGATGTAAAAAGTTCTGGATGGGAACTAGTGGGAAACGAATGAGCATAGCTATTATAATAATTGCTCTTACTGAGTGGTCTAAAAGATTAATCACTGATAATGTGATATTGTTCCTTGTAGATGGCCAAAGGAAACCGAAAACAGAATGTTGATGGCTCAAACACTGTCCCCGAAGTCGTGGAACAAGTGGTCACTAAGGAAGCACGACAGGCCGAGGAGGCCAGAGCAACAGAAGATGCACGGATGGCTGAGCAAGCCAGGGTGGCTAACGAAGCCAGGGTAACTGAGGAAGCTCGAGAAAATGAAGAGGCCCAAGCGGCAGAAGCAGCACGACTGGAGTAGAAGCTCAGACGGCTGAGCAGAACAGAATGGATGCGGAAGCCCAAGCAGCCGAGGCTGCAAAGCAGGCTGAAATCGCCCAAAAATCTAGACAAGAAAATGCGAATGGAATGGATGCCCTTGCAGGCGTGTTGGCTCAAGCTTTGGCAAGAGCACCAGGAACTACACGTGATCCTATACTGGACGTAGTGGATCTGACCTACCAGCAACACCTAAAGATGCTGGAGCATATGAGGAAAATGAAAACCAAGTTTATGCTGGTGGTACTGATGTGATAGAGGCTGAGGAATGGAGGAGCTGTTTGGAGCAGAATTTCGATTCCATCCGATGCCCGGAACAGTTTAAGAAGGATATTGTTGTTCACCACCTTGAGGGAGACGCCCACCTTTGGTGGCGTGGGGTGACAACGCAGATGGAAGACCCTAACTGTATGTATGAGGCTTTCCTGGAGAAATTCAAGGCTAAGTATCTCCCGGAAGAGGCCTTCGACCGACTGAACGCGAAGTTCCTGGAACTACGCCAAGGGGCGATGACTGTATGAGAATATGAGGCGAAGTTTAACCACCTCAAGGTATTTGCAGGACGTGACTACGAGCATGAGAAGGCTCAAGTCTGTCGTTTCTTACATGGCCTCAAAATAGATATAAGAAACCGGTGTCTGGTTCGGAACTATGATAGCCTAACTGAGCTGGTCGAGAAGGCGGCCTTACTGGAAGATAGTATGAAGGAAGAAGAGAAACTGAAGGCCCCGACTAAGAAAACTGGTATTGCACCCCGGAACTGGGAAAAAGGACCCAACACTGACCGTTCAGTGGCAAGTCGGAAGCCATGCTCTTCTTGTGGCTGCATGCATCCAGGGGCATGCAGAATGGCCTCAGGAGCAGGCCTGCGTTATGGAAGCCAAGGGCATTATGTGAAAGACTGCCCTGAAGAAGATGGTCGGAAGATAAGCTCCAAGATGGAGACAAAGGCTTGTTATCACTGTGGGGAAATGGGACACATCCGTCCAAACTGCCCAAGACTAGTGCGAAGCAATACTGGAAAGCGAAACACTGATGGTGTTGCACCACCAACTAAGAAATAGAACGTGATTCCAAGGGCGTATTCAGCCATTGTTGAGACTGCTGCCGAAGCAAGCAATAACTGGTCAATTACTGGTCAGCACTCAAAGTCTAACTAGTAGAATGTTATGTTTTTACCGATTATCTCTGTTTCTCAAGGATGAACTGAATGTGTTTTCTTTCTGGAATAAATAAAAGTGGCTTTTTCTTCTACTGAATAAAGCGTATACCGAACTGAAACAAATGTCCTATATGTTGGCACACTAGTCATGGGCGGTGTGGCCACACACGTGCTTTTCGATACCGGAGCAACACACTGTTTTGTTTCCCCAAACATGATTGGTGGATTCCAAAAGGATCCAGACGGGGAAATAGGGACTGTAGAGGCGGCTGGAGGACAGATTATGCCCACTCAAGGCACGATCACGAACATCTCGGTGAAAGTAGGAACCGTGAACATGCCAGGTAACTTAAAGATATGCCGAGTTAAAACCTATGATGTAATACTCGGGATGGACTGGCTCGGGAAGTACAAGGCCCATGTGAATTGTCATAATGGCCGAGTTCATTTTGAAACGGATGGGGGAGTACTGACCTTTCAAGGTACTAAGGCATTAGATGGATGTGCGCTTATATCAACTCTCCAAGCTGAACGGCTACTAGAGAAGGGATGTGAAGCTTACTTGGCCACGATTTCTACCGTGGAATCAGGGGGAGGCGTTGGGATCCAAGAAGTCCCAATCATACGGGATTTCGAGGATGTGTTCCAGCCCCCTAGTGGGATTCCACCGGACCGGGCAGAACCGTTCACCATTGAACTCGAGCCAGGAACGGCCCCGATTTCCAAAGCCCCCTATGGAATGGCGCCAGCCGAGATGGCTGAACTGAAGAAGCAACTGGCAGAGCTTATAGAAAAAGGGTTCGTACGACCCAGCAGTTTGCCATGGGGCGCACCGGTACTCTTTGTCAAAAAGAAGGATGGGAGTTTCCGCCTCTGTATAGACTACCGAGGGCTGAACCGGGTAACCGTCAAGAACAAGTACCCGCTACCAAGGATCGACGAATTGCTAGACCAGCTCCGAGGGGAAAAGTGGTTTACCAAGATAGATCTGGCATCGGGGTACCATTAGATTCCGATAGCCAAAATCGACATAAGCAAAACGGCTTTCCGAACGCGATACGGACATTTTGAGTTTGTAGCCATGCCTTTTGGGTTGACTAACGCACCGGCTGCCTTCATGAAGCTGATGAATACCGTTTTTCGTGAGTATCTAGACGAATCGGTAATCATCTTTATAGATAACATTCTGGTGTATTCTAAAAGTCAAGAGGAACATAAGGTTCACTTGAGGGCAGTAATGGAACGACTGATAGAACACCGACTGTACGCCAAACTAAGCAAGTGCAGTTTTTGGCAACGGAAGATAGGGTTTTTGGGACACGTGATCTCGGAACAGGGAGTATCAGTGGATCCTGAGAAGATCAAGGTAATAGCGGAGTGGCCACGACCACAGAATGCTACGGAAGTGAGGAGTTTCCTGGGTTTAGCAGGATATTACAGAAGATTTGTGAAAGGCTTTTCTAGTATGGCACAACCCATGACTCGGTTGACAGGGAAGAACGTGAAGTACGAGTGGACTGAGCAATGTGAACAAAGTTTCACAAAGTTGAAAAGAATGCTTACCACTACGCCTATATTAGCTCTACCAAACGATGGTGAACTATATGTGGTTTATACGGATATGTCCTGAACAGGGCTAGGATGTGTACTAATGCAGCAAGGAAAAGTAATAGCTTACGCATCGAGACAACTCAGAAAGCATGAAGGAAACTGCCCTACTCACGATCTTGAGATGGTGGCAGTTGTCTTTGCTCTAAATATCTAGAGGGCATATTTGTACGGGGCCATGGTACAGATTTTCACCGACCATAAGGGCCTACAGTACATATTCACACAGCCCGAGTTAAATCTAAGGCAAAGAAGGTGGATGGAACTGGTGGCAGATTATGACCTGGACTTAGCATATCACCCAGGGAAGGCCAATGTGGTGGCAGATGCACTGAGTAGGAAAAGGATCACTGAGGCTGAAGTGGAAAAGGCGGTGGTAAAGGATGTGGAATCTTTGGTAGGCATGATCGGGACACTTCGATTAAATGTTATAACAAGCGCACCGGAGCCCTTGGGGTTAGGGGCTGTAGATCAGGCAGATCTGCTAACAAGAGTACGAGCCGCCCAAGAGAACGATGAGGACCTGAAAGAGATGGTACGAAAGCCACAGACAGAGTATCAGATCTCTGAGAATGGTACCATACTGATGAGAGGACGGATATGTTTTCCCAACGTCAAGGAACTAAGAGAAGAAATCTTACAGGAAGTACATCATTCCAGATTCTCGATCCACCCAAGAATGACCAAGATGTACCAGGACCTACAGAGGTATTACCATTGGGCAGGCATAAAGCCAGATGTGGCCGCATGGGTTGCGGCCTGCCCAACCTGTCAATTGGTTAAAGCTGAGCATCAGGTTCCTAGTGGATTGTTACAAAGCCTACCCATTCCGGAGTGGAAATGGGACATGATCACCATGGATTTCATTACGGGATTACCCGTTCAGGAAGGATATGATTCAATCTGGGTAATCGTTGACCGGCTTACGAAGTCTGCTCACTTCTTGCTAATCAGGAAGAAGGACGGGGCGGAACGGCTAGCAGAGATTTACATAGCAGAGATTGTGAAACTCCATGGCATACCCGCCAGCATAGTTTCAGACCGGGATGTGAAGTTTGCATCCACCTTTTGGAAGGCATTGCAGAAACGGTTTGGGACCAAGGTTCACATGAGCACAACTTATCACCCCCAAACCGATGGGCAGTCTGAACGAACCATCCAGACATTGGAAGATCTGCTAAGAGCCTGCGTCCTTGACTGGAAGGGAAAATGGACACAGTATCTGCCCCTGGCCGAGTTTTCCTATAACAACAGCTATCAAGCTAGTATAAAGATGTCACCGTTTGAAGCATTGTATGGGCAGCCCTGCCGCACACCGTAATGCTGGACCTAAGTGGGGGAGAGGAGTTTGTTTGGACGAGATTTCGTGGAGGAAACCATTGAAAACATACGGCTAATACAGCGGAACATAAAGGCAGCAATAAGTAGACAAAAGAGTTATGCGGATAGACAACGAAAAGAACAGTCCTTTGAGGATGGAGATATGATATAACTAAAGACAATGGCATATAAAGGCATGGGACGTAGAGCCTTAAAAGGGAAACTGACCCCTAGATACATGGGATCCTACATAGTAGTGGAAAAGATTGGGGCCGCAGCATACATGCTCGATCTGCCAGACTTCTTAGCAGCCTTCCATAATGTATTCCATGTCTCGATGCTTAAGAAGAGCGTGAGACCATGAGAAGTGGTTATGCCAAAACCGCCACCAGACCTGCAAGAAAACGTTACCATATTAGGACGACCAGTTCGAATCATTGGGAACCGGGAGAAGGTAATAGGAAGGAAAAAGACCAAGATGGTCGAGGTAGAGTGGGACAACGCCGGGCAACAAGAGACTACTTGGGAACCAAAACAGGCAATTATGGGAGTTAAAACCCATAATTAATATTACCTAGCTGGAGAAAGCCAGCTAGAGTGTAAGGTTGAAAGGTAGCTGATCTAAGTTTAAGAAACTGCTAAGAACAATGAAAATAGAAGTACACGAAATTGAGAGAGAAAAGTGTGTTTGTATATTGATAAGTAAAAATGTGTTCGTTCCTTTTACAAGTGTGCTCAGCTAGTTATATATTCCTAGCTGAGCCGTAACGGTTTTACATAAATGACAAATTATGGTAATAATGACGGAATCTTGAAGTAAATGCCGAGCTGGATCTCAGGTATTAAATGCGCATTGACTGGGTCTTTATGCGTCGTCTGAGCTCGCGTTCGCCACCTCAGCTACTTGTTACGATTCCGTCCTTGGCCGAGCAGTCTTGATCCTTCCCAGCTGAGTCTTTGCCTATCCCGAGCCGGGCTGGATCAGCCGTGCTGAATCCGGGTCCAATAGTTGCCCCCAGCACGCTGGTTGACGTGTCAGTTAGTGTGCGGATTCTCGAAATTATAACTTATTCTTTGGAGGAAAACTCCTTGATTTCCTCAATCACCTTTTTTACCGTCATTAAGGGGTGATCTTTCTGATTCTCTTTTGGCAGTCAAACTGACCATATAAAGATGACACTCGCCCTCATGCATTGTACTTATTTCCAATTACTGAGGTAAGGCTCCTCCTTTTGTATTTGTTGTTTCGTCTTCTACCTGTCGCTTTTATCTTTTCCTTTACGTTTCATTATTTTTTAGCTTGTTTTGACAGGATGGTTGCTAGGGAGCGTGCGCGGTTGCGTCATCTGGGGGAGTTGAGCAAGACTATTGATGCTGTCTTCAAACCTCCGTGAAGTTTTGAGAGCACACGCCGTTTTAATGAATCTCGCCAAACCGGTGCCGTGAAAGAGGATCGTGCAGGCTATTGCCGCGACGACAAAGATTGCAAAATGGACGAGGGAGAAAGTCCCAAGCAGGACTCTCGGTATGACGATTCCCGTCGTTCTGAGGGTCGGATGCTTTGGCAGAATCCACCTGGATCTGAGGTACCTCGGCTAAAACGTCCTCGTGATGGGAGTGGACGTGATAGAGCCAAAGGATCTGGTCTTAGTGGCCATCCTGCTAACTCCTTTCACTTTGTCAACGAAGGCCCGGAGCCACTTGCCAAAAACAGCTCCCAACTCGCTGCTCTCTTCAGGTGTATAAAGCCTCCCTCTTGCTCGATTCCTCTGATCAAGAATATGAGGAAGCCTGACGGGTATATGAAGTTCACCAGTGCGATGGGACAAGTATCCTTTCTTTCCCGATTTGTTTCCTTAGAAAGTTTTCTGTCTGCTTAAGAAATCTCTTTATTTCTTTAGGTTTTGCTAGCTGCGAACGAGCTGGTGTATTCCTTTGAACAGGATGCTCGAGCCGTTACACCTCCTGAGGAGGTTGCTTGAGCTACTCGCGTTATTCGCGAGCTGACGGCTGAACGCGACGATCTGCGGGAACAGGTAGCGAAGGGTGCCGAGGTCCTAGCGGATGTGGCCCTCCTAGAATCTCGCGCTGAAGAACAAGAAGGCTTGATCAGTGAGTTAGAGTCCAAGGCTTCAGGTCAGCAGTCCCTTGCTGATACCTTGAAGGCTCGGATCATAATTGCTGATAAAATCAGTGATGAGCGCAAGATCTCTCAGCAGATCTACGAAGAGCGTGCTAAAGTTGCAGAGGAACGACTCCGTTCTGCTACTGACGAGATTGCTACACTTCGAGCTGAACTCGATGCGCTAAAGATAAATGTGAAGGTCAGCATGGATAAATTGAAGCATGCGGCAAAGAAGGCTGAGAAGGCAGCTCGTAAGGAGATATCCAAACACTACAAGCAGGTCCTTCAGCAACTCAAGGAAGAGGTGGTTGGTAAGAGGAATGCTTCGTATGTTAAAGCTCAGGTGGAAGAGTATGACTCAAACATCCGGCTAATCGATGGTATTCTCGAGAAGAGTGTTGAAATCTTTGAGGTGGACAAGAAGTCAGCTGAAGCCGAGAGGCTCGTTATGTTAGCCCGACTGGCTGCTGCAAATGAGCTGAAATCTAAGACTCCTCCGAGCATGCCACAGTTCCCTGAAGAAGTCGTGGACTTATCTGAGGAGTAGATTCAGAGGTTTTGTTTTCCCTTTTTTTTTAGAGGAATAATTTGCAGCCCGAGGGGGCTTTATGATAAGACTTGGTGCCCAGGTGGGCTTTTATTGTTTCAACCTGAGGAGGCTTTTAAACCTTTGCTTCGCCTTCTCTTTTTATAAAGCTATACTTGGTTTGCTTTCTTTTTACTTTCCTTAGAATAATTTTGCTTATATATTCCAAAAAAGAGTGTTTGCACATCTACCCGAGCTGGGTTGCCTTAGCAACCTTGCTCGGTTTGTTTAAAAGACATATCAGCCCGAGCTCGACGATCTTCGATGTCTAGCTTAGTTATACCTTAGGAATTTTCTTTAGGTATGTCTACCTGAGCCGAGCTATCTTAATAACCCATCTCAGCCGACTAAAAGACTTGTTTGAATAATGTGTCTACCCAAGCTAGGCAAACTCTTGCTGCCTAACTCGGTTTGTTTAAAAGACTTATGTATATTGCTCTAATATGTCTACCCGAGCTCGACAAACTTCGTTGCCTAACATGGTTGGTTTAAAAGACTCTTTAATGATGTTTAAGGTGTCTACCCGAGCTCGACAGACCATTGCTGTTTAACTCGGTTAGTTTAAAAGACTTTGTTGGTGTTAATGTGTCTACCTGAGCTCGACAGGTTCTGTTGTTCAGCTCAGTTAGTTTAAAAGACTTAGTCGTAGATTGCTTTGTATGTCTACCCGAGCTTGGTAAACCCTTGTTACCCAGCCCGGTTGGTTTAAAAGACTTGTGTGCAGAAGTTGAGTCTACCCGAGCTGAGTTATCATAATAACCCAACTTGGTTGGTTTGAAAGACTTTAGGTGATAGAGTTTGTTTTGATTGGGTGTTTGATTCGAATAGAGGCAATCCCTTTGCCAATTCTCCGGCCGTTTCAGAGACCATGCTCCCAGGCCATTTAGAGACCATGGGTGCTGACCAAACGATTTGAAGACGTAAGGGCGGTGCCGTTTTAAGAGGCGGGAGGTTGTGATTTCAACGGTTTAAAGACACTGAAATCGAGACATGTTGGAAAGGTTGCTCTCCCGTAGAAGACTTGGCCTTTGAACCCAACAAGCTCTTTAAGCACGATGGCTGTTCGGGAAATCAGATCTTTTAGGTCTGCTCAATCAAGCCCCAAAAGAATGATTTTTTATTGATAAATAGTTGCACCTCAAGTGAGGTTGCCTACGTACCCTGAGTAGGGATCAAGCCTGTTCGTAGTTTGTTTTGTACATATGCGTTTCTAGTGATAGTACTTTTTGAGATTCAAAGCATTCCAGGAGTTCCTTACGGGCTCGTTAGTATGAACATTGATTAGTTTGTAGACTCCGCTCTTCACCACCTGGGAAATCTTATACGGACCTTCCCAGCTGGTTCCAAGCTTTCAGACACCTGGTTCTTTGGTGTTTTCAAAGACCTTCCTTAGAACCATGTCGACCTCTTTGAATCGTCGTAGTTTGACTTTAGAGTTATAGTATCGAGCTACCTCTTGCTGATAGTTCTGCATTTGGATCAAGGCTCTGTCTCTTCGTTCGTCGATTATGTCTAGCTCATCTAAGGGCATTCCGTTATTGAGTTCTTTGTTGACTGTTAAGACCTCTCTTCTCAAGCTGAGAGTTGAGACTTCGGCTGGTATTACAGCCTCTATCCCGTATGCTAGCGAGAAGGGTGTTTCAGATGTTGATTTACGAGGTGTGGTTTGACAAGCCCACAAGACACCTGGGAGCTCGTCTGCCCACCTTTTCTTTCTTGAGTCCAACCATTTTTTGAAGTTGTTTAGAATTAGTTTGTTCGCTGCCTCAGCTTTTCCGTTACCCTGGGGGTAGCACGGGGTCGAGGTAGTTAATCGGATTCCTTTCTCTTCGCAAAAGGCAAGGAAATTATTAGAAATGAATTGTGATCCATTGTCTGTGACTATCTCGTATGGAATTCCATGTCGGCACACGATATTGCGCCACTCAAATTTTTCTACACGCGTAGCAGTAATTGCATGAAAGGCTTCTGCCTCGATCCACTTTGTGAAATAATCAGTGAGAACGAGCAGGAAGCTACAGTTTTTTCTACCAGAAGGTACTAGTGGTCCCACTACGTCCATTGACTATCTCATGAATGGGTAAGGTGACGTAATGGATGAAAAATTTTCTGCTGGGGTATGTAAGATAAGAGCATGGCGCTGACACTTATCAAGCTTCTTCGAGTATGATTCGCAATCAACCACCATGGTAGGCCAGAAATAACCTTGTCTTTTTACTCTTAAGGCGAGTGATCCGCCCCCAGAATGACTTCCACATGAACCTTCGTGGATTTCAAACATGAGTTCGAAAGCTTTTTGTCCGTGAACACATAACAGGTATGGTCCAGCTAGACTTCTTTTGTAAAGTCGGCAGCCAATTATACAATATTTTACAGCTAGAGCTTTAAGTTTGCGAGCTTGCCACCTATCAGGGGGAGCCTCTCCCCCCTCGAGGTATTATATAACAGCTTCTCGCCAGTCTGGTCGTGCTGCCATCTCTTCATTGAAGGATCTATCCCTAATGTTGAGTAGAGCGAGTTCTTCTGCAGGCTGCTCCACTTCGATTGCATTGATCTCCATGGATTCCTCGCTGGATTCTGTTTTTTGCTTAATACTTGGTTTTTCGATACTTTCTACTGGAATTACCAGGCTGACCAATGGATTTGAGGTTGATGCCAGGGCTGCCAGTGCATCTGCTATAGTATTATCTCCACGTGGGACCTTAGCCAGGTGGAATTCGTCTAGTTGGTTGGCAAGATTGCGGACTAGAGCCAGGTAGGCTTCCATTCTGCTGTCTCGCGTTTCGTATTCTCCGTTATATTGGTTTGTTACTAGCTGCCAGTCGCTGAAGGCGTTCAGCTTTCGTACTCCTAATGCGTTTGCGAGCCTTAGCCCTGCTATCAGAGCTTCGTACTCGGCTTCATTATTTGAGGCAGGAAATCCCAGTCTGAATGACTGTTCCATTACCTCATTAGTTGGGGAAATGAGATGAATTCCTACTCCCGAGCCTTGCTTGGAAGAGGCTCTATCTACATATAGAGACCAAGTTCCCGAGCTGGATTCCTCCTGCTCGTTGCTTGGTGTTAGTTCTACCACGAAATCTGCTAAGACTTGCGCCTTTGCACTAGTTCGGGGTTTGTACTCTATGTTGTATTAGCTTAGCTTGATTTCCTATTTAGCCATTATACCTGACTGACTAGGACTATGCAAGATTGTGCGCAATGGTTGAGTAGTTAATACTACTATGGAATGAGACTGGAAGTAAGGTCTCAGCTTTCGAGCTGATACCACTACTGCCAGGGCGAGTTTTTCCATTTGAGGATACCTCGTTTCAACATCCAGCAAGGATTTGCTTACATAGTATATTGGTTTTTGCTCAGCGTGGTTTTCTCTTACGAGGACTCCGCTTACTGCTATTTCATAAACTGCAACGTAGAGATAGAGAATTTCTCCATCTACGGGTTTTGACGATATTGGGGGGTTCCGACAAGTATGACTTCAGCTGCTTCAGAGCCTCCTCACACTCGTCATCCCAAATGAATTTTTTATTGCCTTTCAGCTTTTGGTAGAATGGTAGACACTTGCCAGTCGACCTGGAGATAAAGCGGTTTAAGGCTGCTACTCGACCCGTCAACCGTTGAACCTCTTTTATTGACTTGGGAGATTACATCTCCAAAAATGCTGCTACCTGCTTCGGATTAGCCTCTATCCCTCTTTCGGTTACCATGTAACCTAAGAATTCACCATAAACTACTCCGAAGGTGCATTTTGATGGGTTAAGTTTCATGCTGAACTTGTTAAGCAGGGCGAAACACTCAGCCAGGTGGCCAATGTGATCGTCCTCTTTTAAGCTTTTTACCAGCATGTCGTCAATGTATACTTCCATGGTCTTACCCAAGAGTTCTGCGAACATCTTGTTCATAAGCCTTTGGTAGGTCGCACCTGCGTTTTTTAGTCCGAAGGGCATTACTTTATAACAGTACGTTCCTCGTTCTGTTATGAAGGAAGTTTTTTCTTGATCTTCGGGGTGCATCTAGATTTGATTATATCCTGAGAATGCATCCATAAAGCTTAGTAGGTGGTGTTCAGCTGTAGCTTCCACTATCCTGTCAATATGAGGTAGAGGGAAGCTGTCCTTTGGACACGCTTTGTTGAGATCTGTAAAATCCACACAAACTCGCCAGGTTCTGTTTTTCTTTTTTTACCATGACTGGATTAGCTAACCAGTCTAGATATTTTACTTCTTTGATAAAGCCTACACCGAGCAGCCGAGCAACCTCGTTGTTGACTGCCTCGGTTTTCTCTAGCCTGAATTTTCTTCTCTTTTGGCGAACTGGTTTGTGTGTGGGGTCTACATTTGGCTCATGAGAGATAATGCCTAGATTGATTCCTGGCATGTCAGACGTCGTCCAGGCAAAGGAGTCGAGATTACTTTTTAGGAAAGCTATCAACTCGTTTTTCTGAGCGCTGGACAGTTCGGATCCAATCCTAATCTTCTGAGCTGGGTAAGCATCATTGATTGAGACCTTTTCCACGTACTCTTTTCGTGGCCTTATACCAAGTCCACTCTTTTTCCGAGCTCGTCGATCAGCGAGCTCCTCCTGTTGCTGTAATTGCTATAAGGTTGCCTTTTTAGCTATTTGGAGACCTCCCAGGTAGTAGATTCTTGATACCTTTTGGCTTCCGGTGATAGTTGCGACTCCATGTGGAGTAGGGAATTTGATACACTGGTGATATGTTGAAGGAACTGCTCTCATTAAATGTATCCAGGTTCTCCCTAGGATAACATTGAATGGGGCTTCCTTGTCCATTACCGTGAACTCTAAGGTTTTGCGGACTCCTGCTGCGATAACAGGTAGTTTGATAGTCCCAAGGGATAGGATCGTTTCTCCTGAGAATCTTGTAAGAACTATCCTATCTCCTGTAATTTCATTGTCAGGGATTCCCATCCTTCTCAACATACTGAGGAGGATTAATTCCGCTGAGCTGCCAGTATCGATTAATATTCTGGTAAGCTCGAAGCCTCCTACATCCAGCATGACGAACAGAGCGTCATCGTGCGGAGTGTCTAGCTAGGCTGCTTCGCTTTCCCAGAAGGACAATTGAGTATCGGTACCCTTGTGAGGGAGGTTGTCCCTCACCTGGTTATCGATCCTTCTTTGATGTCTCTTAATTGAGTTTACGGATTTCCGACATAGTCGAGATCCTCCGTGAATGAAATTGATTCTTTTCTTCAAACTCGGAGGTGGCAGGTCTCTTTCTTCTTCCGAGACCTCTCCTCGCTCCTGTTCATCGATAGATGCGTATTATCGCTTTTTCTTGTCCTCAGCTGGATGTCTCTGATTGTCCCCCTCATGAGATGAAGATTGGTTTCTCCTCGGAGGTGGAGTTTCCAGCTGGATTCCTTTCAGTTCCCCTGCTGCGAATTTTGCAGCAAGTTTCTTTTTAACTTCGTAACACTCGTCAGTCGAGTGACCATTAAACTGGTGGAATTCGCACCACTTGGTTGGGTCGTACGACTTGGATCTGTTTCGAGATGGGCTTTCTATTGCACTAAAGTGCTGCCCTTGCTCTTGGGTTCCTTTCCTCCAAGGTCTCCTGAATCCCTGAGGGTTCGGATTTGAAGTTTGCTTGCTCGAGGTTGCTGGTGTGGGTTGCTTTTGCGGGGCCTCACTATCATCCTCGAGAATGATGAATCGAGATGCACAGTGAAGCGCATCTTCCAAAGATTTTGGTTCTCGTATTGTGAGCTCCGCGAAGAATTTAGAATCCTTTCGAAGACCTCTCTGGAGAGCTCTTAGGGCGGTTGGGTTATGCAAATTGGCAATCCTGGCTTTCAGAGCCTTGAAATTGTCAATATACTTCCTCAATGGCTCTCCTGGTTTTTGGTTGACCTCCCACAGGTCATCTTCCGTAGTAGTGATCAGAATAAAGATCAAATACTGCTTTAGGAAGGCTGCCTGTAGCTGGGCGAAGTTTTCTATTGAATTCGGCTCTAGCGTGGTAAACCACTCTTGAGCTGAATCTGTTAGATTCTCAGCAAAGATTCGGCAGCGAGCTGCGTCCAAATCCTGAGCAGGTATGCGTACTCTAGAAAATGCGAACCTGAAGCTTTTCATAAAAGCTTTAGGATCTGTTTTTCCATTGTAGCGAGGGAATCAGATTTTCCCTACATCACCGATCTAGGGTGCTGTAATTTGAGATGTAAATGGGGAATGACTCAGTTCCTCGATTACACGGTCAATTTCGGGAGCTGCGCTAAGAGCAGAATGAACTTTTGATTTCATCTGCTGGATCTCGGTAGCTGTATCTTCATAATATTTCTTGAGGGATTCGAACTTGGTTGAGTAACCTGAGCCCGATAAAGTCCCATATTCATGCTGGTCGTAAAGGTCTCCCTCAGGAACGGAGTGCTCTCCATCCTCTTGGTCGGGCTGCCTTTCACCTCCTGGGTTATCATGGGCAGCTCCACTAGAAATTAACCTAGAGGGTGTTGTCTCATTAGGCTGACTGGTTATCAGCTGGGATCCACCTGACGGGATTCCATCTATAACCGTCGGAATTGTAGATGAGGTGAATAACGGACTCGAAGTCATCCTCGGGTTCACCGAAGAGCTTGCGAATCTAGTGATGGAGGTTCCGTTGTCAGCGGAGTTTGATCGGAGAGATGGGATGAGGTGAAGACTTGCTCCAACTCTCCTGCCTCCATAGGGAGCTCGCGCTCTGGGACTGAGGACAGTCTGCGCCTGAATCCTCGCCTGAACATCCCTTTCGATGTTGTCCTGGCGAGTAGTCATGGCCCGATTTTGATTAATAACTAGCGAGAGCAAGTTCCGGATCTCAGTCATCTGAGCCGAAACCTTTCCACTAGAACATGCTGCTAAAAGAGGAACTACATCGTTTGTTATGGTTGATACCCCCGGCTGCGAGACAGAAGGATTCCCTTCACTCGTAGGTGGAGTCTCAACGCCTATAACTGGACTTTCTACGGTATTGGTTTGACCAGTGCCTACAGCGGATGTTTGGATTGCCTGGGAAGGCACAGTTGTTTCCGAGGACAAAGTCATCGGAGCACCTAAAAAAGTAACGGAAGGTGAAGAACTTACATTTGTTGCTCCCGTTGACGGAATGACTGGAGTCGATGATACTCCGGATGAAACCATGATTCTTGAACGTGACTTTTAGAGAATTCTTGGCGAAGAAAATTAATCTTCCCCACAGACGGCACCAAATTGTGGGAGCTAAAACCCACAATAAATCTTACCTAGCTGGAGAAAGCGAGCTAGAGTATAAGGTTGAAAGGTAGCTGATCTAAGTCTAAGAAACTGCTAAGAACAATGAAAATAGAAGTACACGAAATTGAGAGAGAAAAGTGTGTTTGTATATTGATAAGTAAAAATGTGTTCGTTCCTTTTACAAGTGTGCTCAGCTAGTTATATATTCCTAGCTGAGCCGTAACGGTTTTACATAAATGAAAAATTATGGTAATAATGACAGAATCTTGAAGTAAATGCCGAGCTGGATCTCAGGTATTAAATGCGCGTTGACTGGGTCTTTATTCGTCGTCTGAGCTCGCGTTCGCCACCTCGGCTACTTGTTACGATTCCGTCCTTGGCCGAGCAGTCTTGATCCTTCCCAGCTGAGTCTTTGCCTATCCCGGGCCGGGCTGGATCAGCCGTGCTGAATCCGGGTCCAACAGCGATGGAGGAACAATTTCCTAGATGGTTTGCAAAACAACCAAAGCAGGTTTAACGGAAGAGCCGAAAGCGGAACGAAGCAAGCTTCGAGGACGAAGCTGATTCTAGTGGGGGAGAATTGTCACGACCCAGAAATCCAAAAGAGGAACCGTCCAGGTTGGCCGGATTTAATAAGTGGGACGGGCGGGCCATGTTGGCGTGTATGCGGCCTGGAAGCGTGTTGGGCCTAAGAATCAATTAAAAACAGCGGGCTGGCCCGGCTGGAAAAGATAAGGCACGCCTAAGGGGATAAGGGAGAGAGAAAGATAAGGATAAGATCAAAGAGATAAGGTTTAAACTGTTTAATATTCCTTATCTCTAAGGATCATGGGTGCCTAGAAAAGAGAGCCTTAAGCGTCCCATTTGAGGCATTCAGAGACGAAAAACAAAGAGAAAGAAACAGAGAAAAACGTGAGAGAAGTGAGGAAGAAAGGAGAGAAGGCTAAGGAGCAACTGAGTGGCCAAACCCAGAGTAGGCGTCCTCATTCCACTAAACCGTCCAGTCCATAAGCACGGATCTCTAAGGTTAGTTCTGAACTGAACTCTCATATTTCCGTTTAGATCTGTCTCTTCACTTATTTAAATATACGATTAGGCTTCTAGATTGACTGATCTGTCTGGTCTAGGAGACCGGGCAGCCAGACAAGTCTAAGGTGAATCAGCGTATGGAAATTAATCGGTTACCTGAGGGTTTCTAGTTATATAGTTAAGATAGGGCCGATTCCAATACATGTTAGAAATGTCTTATGGCCAGCTGAGCCCATGAGAAGGGCCGGCCGGCCGGACTGAGCCAAGCGGCTGGAATTGTCCCCAATTGACTCTGTTTATCTTCGTCTATGCTTATGTTCTTTCCGTGATTTTCATGAATGAGACTCACGTGTTTTGACTCATGAGTTACAGGCAGATCTGGAGGCGGAGTAGCAGGCAAGACATGGGCAGGCTGGAAGGGAAAGTGGTGTAGCCAGAATAGAGATGTTTAATCATGTATTTATGTTGGGATATTATGTAAAAACGATTGAATAAGTAATATGTTCGTATTGGTTCAATTTTAGTACACGAAATCTGATTATACAAAAGTTTAAAAATTTTAAGGGATTGGGGTTTTACAGTGTGACTGGTAAAATACTAAAGGAAAATTAAAGAAAAGAAAAGAAAAGCAGAAAAGAAAGGAAAAATAAATGCAGGGGAATAAGTATTTCACCACATTTGTTTTGAGGAACAAATTATACGTTTTTCTTTTACTTTCCCCAATTTCCTCTAGTTTCCTTTTAATTCCTCTCAATTGTGACTCGTAAAAAAAATAGAGGAAAAAATTCAATACTTTTCCTTTCCTCTAAACATTACAACCAGTCATACCCAGAGTTGATCCAGCAATTACCACTATGAGTGGTTCAAAGCTGAAAAAGACACATAGCTTTGATGCACTCAAAAATCCTTGTCGAATTTTATCATTTCTGTCGAGTCATCATGTGTTTGCATTCATTTCTATTCATCTGAGATTGTTGGAACCAAAATTTGGGAAATGGCTACCACGGCTTATATGGTAACTTTTGTCGCGAATTTAATCATTAGAATGACTGGATGATGAAAATGTCAGAGTAAGCACTATAATGTAATTTACTCATATTGATAGAATTATAATTTGAGAACTCAAATATAAAGAAATCATTATTCTTTATTAATGCTTAAGATGCTTAAGAAAAACTATCTCAAAAAACTTAAGCTCTCAATCTCTCAAACTCTAAAAACATATGTTATATCATAACCCGGTATCTCCTTATATAGGCTTTTGTTTAGATGATTCATAATCAAAAAAGGAAAACTAACATATTTGATAAAAGGAAGCATGACTTATTTCAAGCTTACTTCAACATTCTCCCCCTTAAGCTTGAAGTCCATCTTTGACACATCTTGAACTCCAACCATGTCTCTCATTTCTTCAAACCTGATACTTCCCAATACCTATGTAAGAATATCAGCCTTCTGTTCATTGACAGGAACGTGTTCTACTTCGACTTGTTCATTTTCAACACATTCTCTTATGAAGTGATATCGAGTATGAATGTGTTTACTACGACCATGAAACACCGGATTTTTGGTAAGCGCAATTTCTGACTTATTGTCAATCTGAATAGTCACCTTTTCACATGATTCTCGAGTGATTTCAGCGAACAGCTCCTGAAGCCAAATGGCCTGTTTCGCAGCTTCTGTAGCAACCATAAACTCAGCTTCACAAGATAATTACGCTACTGTTTCTTGCTTCTGTGAGCACCAGGTAACAGGAGATCTATCAAAGTAGAAAACATGACATGTTGTGCTCTTTCCATCATCCACATCAACATTGTGACTGTTATCAGTGTATTCAACTAAGCCTGTTCGATTTGACCTACCAAAGACAAGACCATATGATAAGGTTCCTCGTAAGTACCTTAAAACTTGCTTTAAAGCAGCTCCATGAGATTTCTTTGGTTCTTGCATGTAGTGACTAAGTACTCCAACGCTAAAGGAAAGATTTGGTCTTGTATGAAGAAGATATCGAAGACACCCAATGCTTCTCCTGTATTATTTTCCATTGAGTTTTCTCTTTTCCATTCTTTGACAACTTCAGATTTTGGTCCATAGGAGTTTGAGATGCATTACATTCTTTCATCCCTACTTATTCTAGGATTTTAGACGCATATCTTTCCTGCTTCAGGACTATACCATCTTCAAGTTGAAGCACTTCAATACCCAAGTAATAAGTCAACTTCCCAAGGTCACTCATCTTGAACTTTGCTGCCATCTCTTCTTTAAACTCCACCACCAATTTCAGACTAGAGCCTGTAACCAAGAGGTCATCAACATAAACTGACACAATAGTTAGATGATGTTCCTCCTTTTTTCTATAGAGAGACGGTTCCTTGAGGCACTTCTGAAATCCTAACTCCTTGAGAACCTTATTTAGCTTCTCATTCCATGCTCTAGGCGCTTGTTTTAACGTGTAAAATGCTTTGTTCAATTTATATACCTTGTCTTCACAACCTTTTATCTCGAATCCTTCTGGTTGTGTAACATACACTTCTTCCTTCAATTTTCCATGTAGAAAAGCGATTTTCACATCAAGATGATGTATTTCCCAAGTATTTGAGGCCGCTAAACCGATAATGAATCGAATTGTCTCAATGCGAGCTACTGGAGAAAACACCTCTTCGAAATCAATACTATGTCTCTGTACATACCCTTTTACAACAAACCTAGCTTTGTATTTGTTGATGCTTCCATCTGGATTCCGCTTGATCTTAAAAAACCACTTTAAACCAATCGGTTTTATTCCAATTGGTGGATCCTTTAAGTCCCAGGTTTTTTTGTTGATCGATGTGATTTCTTCTTCACAGGCGTTTAACCATGCTTTTGATTCTCTAGCTTCTTCAAAGCTCCATGGTTCATCGTTCGCCATTAGAAGAAGACGCTCTCCTTCGATTTATGCTAAACAAATATAATCGTTCAAGTAGCTTGGCTTGACATTTATTCTTCCTGATTTTCTTAAAGGGCGCTCGTTTGCATCATCTTCTTCACTTTTTCCATGGCTCAGAGAATTAATTTCTTCTTCCTCGCTTGATATTGAGATTCTCTCCTCAATTTCTTCACCTCTGTTCTGGTTTCTTCTCTCATCTTCTCTGCTTCAGCTTTCACCTTCTCCGGTTCGTGCTCTGTTTTCACTCAAAAAAACAGAGGTTCCGCTTCGTCTTTCATCTTCTCTAGCTTGTCTCTCTCATCCGCTTCGTGCTCTGTTCTGGGACGCAAAAACAGAGCCACATGACTCGTCTTCTTCTTCGCTTCTTACTACTTCTTCGACTTCTCCGAAAATTTCTCCATTAATACCTCTGTTTCCAAATTTCCCAAAATCAATTCTAAAACTTACATCAGCTCTTTCTTCAGTTTCATCTTGTCTCCAATTCCATCCTTTCGTCTCGTCAAAAACAACATCACAAATCACAATTATTTTCTGGGTTTGCGGATTAAAGAGGCAATATGCCTTTGATCCTGGCTCCGTTCCCAAGTGAACAAGTATGCGTGATATATCATCAAGTTCCTTCAGGTGATACGCTTCTATCTTCGCGTATCCTATGCAGCCAAAAATCCATATATGTGAAAGGTTTGGTCTGTTACCTCGATAAATCTCATATGGCGTCTTGTCCTTAAGAGCTTTTGTGGCCACTCTATTCAGAAAGTATGTAGAGTGTCTAACAACTTCTCTCCATAAATATGCTGGAACAAACATATGCTTTATAATACTTTGAGTCATCTCCATTAGTGTTCTATTCCGTCTCTCAACAACGCCGTTTTGTTGACGAGTGTATGGGGATGTGAGATGTATTCTTATACCAAAACTGCCGCAGAACGAGTTGAATTCATGAGATACAAATTCTCCTCCTCTATCAGTTCGAAAAGTCTAGATTTTTGATGCGCTTTGTTCAACTATGTTCCTGAATTTCTCCAATGCATTTCGTTTCTCTGGAATGATCATCAATAAGAACAAACACATATCGATTTCCAGCCTTTGTACTAGGTGTGATGGGTCCACGGAGATCACCATGTACGATTTCAAGTGGTTTATTTGCTCGAATTGAGTAGCCTATGGAAAAATCTGTCGAGTCTATTTACCAAGTAGACAAGAACCACATATTTTCTTTTCGATGCTGATTTGTGGAATTCCGGTAACAAGCTCTCTCTGAATCATTGATTTTACTGTCTCCGGATTTATATGAGCTAGCCTTGCGTGCCACCTGCTTCCTTTAGTTGTGGCTGTTAGATTTAGACTCACAACATGATCTTTTATTCCCATCTGCACCTTGTATAGGCGATTTGTTGATCTTACTGCTTCGACATATAATTTCCCATCACGATCATGCATTGTTAAGAATTCTTCCTTCATCCTCACATCACACCCGAATTCTGTTGCTTGCCTAAGACTGATGATATTACTCTTTAGTTCTGGAATAAAGTAGACACCCGTCATTGTCCTTGCTTCTCCATTCCTATCAATAAACTCAATGGAGCCTTTTCCTTTTATATCTATCCGGGAATCATCACCAAACTGTACGTTCCATGTAATTGACTCATCGATCTTATCGAAATATCTTCAATCGCCACTCAAATTGTTGCTAGCTCCATTATCAAGGTACCAGATGTTGTCTTTGTTTGTGTTAGTTTCATAGTTGCTTTGCACAACCTTTTCTTCGTTTAGATACACTACTTCATGCATCATTAATTCATCAGCAGCTTCTGTGTTCTTGCTGGTATTTTCTTGTGCTTCTTGCAACTTAAGAAGTCGATCAGGACAATTTGAAGCATAATGACCATACTTATCGCATCGAAATTGAGGTTCGGGATAACAGCTTTTTCATATTGTTATCTTATTACTAAATCTAGCATTTGATTTATGTAATTCATTTTTGCCATTTGTTTAACAGATTTATGAAACGAATAATTATAATTAATTAAAAATGAATTTTTATATAAAAAACTGGAAAAAATAATATTAATTAAGAGGTTACGACATCATCAAATCAGATATTCCTACAAGATGGTTAAATTCTGCAACGACCTCATGATAGTGTAGCAGAGAATTTAGAGTAAGAAAAACGATTTTTATTAATTAATCTCTTTGTTACAACGTTCTTGCTTAAACTTTCACCGAATGGAAAAAATATGGAGCCGAAAACTTAAATACTTCTTATACCTAGTCTTCTTCAAATCTAGGGCACGCTCCTCTTTCCTCCCTTGACTTCGTTTTTCTCCTTATCCTTTTTTGCTCCTACGAACAGCTTCCGTCTATGACAAACAACTCTCCTCCGGGCCTTGAACTCTTCTCCAAGCCCATAACTATTTACCTTAGTAAACCTTTTGAAATTATGGGCCAGATTTCGGATCCTAAACCGAGCCCCAACAGTTGCTCCCAGCGTTCTGGAAAAGCAGAGCTGTTATCAGAAAGCGTTCTGGAAACCTGGTCCTGATTCTCCTTTATTTCAGTTTGACTAAAGGGATAAGAAATAAGATGATCCTAAGTTAATCTCAGGGATCAACGGCTCAGATCAGCCTATGCCTCTAGGGAAGGGATCCACCAACATGATTTCTCGAGCTTTCAAAATCTTTTGAAAGATCACATCCTATCGCCATCAGACGGTCCAGATCTCGTGTCACCTCAATCTACGGTGACAAAAAGGTTAAACCCAAAAAGTTTTTACCTCGAGAACTGAAACATCAATTCACTATAAAAAGGGAAGTTACTTCTTCTCCATCATTAATTGCGCGCATCCCCACGTTTCCCAAGGTAATTTCTCTCTCCCACTCAATTTCCCTCTATATTTACAGTTCTCACTTTCCTGCTTTTGTACATACCTCCAAAAGTCCAGAACTATTTACCTTACTAAACCTTTTAAAATTATGGGCCAGATTTCAGATCCTAAGCCGAGCCCCAACAGTTGAAAATCCCGAGAAATGATCTTGCTATCGTGATAAGCTTTTGTTCGCTCCTTGTAAATCTTCGAGTTTTCATATGCCAAAAGTCGAATCTCGTCCAGCTCGTTTAACTGTGTCAGCCTCTTCTTCCCGGCTTTGTTGAAATAAAAAATCAGCTTCTTGATCGCCCATTCTAATTTGAATTCGAGCTCGACCTGTAAATAACATGGCTTCCCGTAGAGAAAGTGGAACGGTGTAGTTCCAAGCGGTGTCTTGTACGTGGTTCTGTATGCCCAAAGCGCATCATCCAGCTTGACAGCCCAATCCTTACATGTAACTCCAACCGTATTCTGCAGGATCTCCTTGATTTGTCTGTTGGAGACTTCAACTTGTCCACTCGTCTGTGGATGGTAAGGAGTAGCGACCTTGTGATGGACGCCGTGCTTCTTCAAGAGTTTTTCAAACACCTTATTGATAAAGTGTGATCCTCCATCGCTTATTACAACTCTTGGAACTCCAAACCTCGGGAAAATGGTGGATTTGAACAGCTTCACAACCACCTTCGCATCATTTGTATGGCTTGCAATGGCTTCTCCCCACTTAGACACATAATCAATAGCAACGAAGATATACCGGTTTCCATAAGATGATGGAAATGGTCCCATAAAATCAATGCCCCATCAATCAAAGACTTCAACCTCGAGGATGAAGTTTTGTGGCATCTCATTGCGCTTGCTGATATTTCCCTTTCGTTGACAAGCATCACAATGTAAAACAAACCGGTGAGCATCTTTGAACATTGTTGGCCACCAAAAACCGGCTTGTAGAACTTTAGCAACGGTCTTAAACGTAGCAAAGTGACCTGCGTAGCTCGAACCATGGCAATGATACAACACTTCGGGAACTTCTGACTCAGCTAAACATCTGCGATAAATACCGTCTGCACAATGCTTGCAGAGGTACGGCTCATCCCAAAAATACCGTCGAATATCGCGCAAGAATTTCTTTTTCGCGTATCCTGTGAACTTATCAGGTTCTTCACCTACAGAAAGATAGTTCACAATGTCACCGAACCATGGACGACTGGTAATTGGTGCTTGATCAACCCGAGAAACTTCTAACACGAGCTTTTGAAGTTGTAGAGTCGTCTAGGCTTTGCGTCGATCGACGCTGGAGCTTGCGTCGGCCGACACAGCCTGCAAATTCGTACAAATTGATTCATTTTGCACAAAAACATGCCCGAGATGCTCCTGAATCATATAAAACTACTCTTCACGAAGACTATCATTAATAGGAACGAATTCATCCACCTGTAAACGAGACAAATGATCAACAAACACCGTTTTCTATTCATTTCTTATCCTGAACCTCAATTTCAAACTCTTGTAACAACTTTTTCATATTGTTATCTTATTACTAAATATAGCATTTGATTTATGTAATTCATTTTTGCCATTTGTTTAACAGATTTATGAAACGAATAATTATAATTAATTAAAAATGAATTTTTATATTAAAAACTGGAAAAAATAATATTAATTAAGAGGTTACTACATCATCAAATCAGATATTCCTACAAGATGGTTAAATTTTGCAACCACCTCATGATAGTGTAGCAGAGAATTTAGAGTAAGAAAAACGATTTTAGGGAGCCGAGCTTTGTGCTGGATTCTAGTAGAAGTTTAGTCAAATGCATAGGGATCATCAGCATAAGGATTGAGAGAGCCTTCTGAAAACAGATCTCCAATATTTGCAAAGCGCTGATGTGCACTTGTGGCTGCTACCTGTACATGTATGTGGATGCTAAATCACACACCTAAATTTGTTTGTTTATGAGGAGCAGTAAATGGGTGAATTCCGTCAAGGATAAAAGGATAAAACTCTGAAGAATGCTCTTTTTTTTTTATTAATCTCTTTGTTACAACGTTCTTGCTTAAACTTTCACTGAATGAAAAAAGATGGAGCTGAAAGCTCCATTTACATTAACTTAAATACTACTCTCAGGGACCTGATTCCCTAACTAAACGCCACTTCTTTTACCTAGTCTTCTTCGAATCGAGGGCACGCTCCTCTTTCCTCCCTTGACTTTGTTTTTCTCCTTATCCTTTTTTGCTCCTACGAACAGCTTCCGTCTATGACAAACAACTCTCATCCGGGCCTTGAACTCTTCTCCAAGCCCAGAACTATTTACCTTAGTAAACCTTTTGAAATTATGGGCCAGATTTTGGATCCTAAACCGAGTCCCAACAGTTGCCCCCAGCGTTCTGGAAAAGCAGAGCTGTTATCAGAAAGCGTTCTGGAAACCTGGTCCTGATTCTCCTTTATTTCAGTTTGACTAAAGGGATAAGAAATCAGATGATCCTAAGTTAATCTCAGGGATCAACGGCTCAGATCAGCCTATGCCTCTAGGGAAGGGATCCACCAACATGATTTCTCGAGCTTTCAAAATCTTTTGAAAGATCTCATCCTATCACCATCAGACGGTCCAGATCTCGTGTCACCTCAATCTACGGTGACAAAAAGGTTAAACCCAAAAAACTTTTACCTCGAGATCTGAAACATCAGTTCACTGTAAAAAGGGAAGTTACTTCTTCTCCATCATTAACTGCACGCATCCCCACGTTTTCCAAGGTAACTTCTCTCTCCCACTCATTTTCCCTCTATATTTACAGTTCTCACTTTCCTACTTTTGTACATACTTCCTTTCTAACTACGCTTTGACTGTTCATCCTCCGCAAGTTCTCTGTTTTCTGATTTAACTCTTCCTCTGAAATTCCTAACATCAATCAGTTCTGATGGCTTAAGTGACCAACGTGAACGATAAATTCGGACCCTACCTCGCATCCCAGATTACTATTGAGGAGGTCGCAAACCTGATGACGCAAGGCCTGGCTCCGCTGGCCAAAATCAAAGTTCCAGGCCCAACCGAATCACCGGAGAGACCCCCGTCAGGCTACTTCTGCGTATATGCCAACTACATCTCCAAAGCGGGTCTTCCCTTTTTGCTTCCGGAGCTCCTAATTCACCTTTTAAATCGATATCATTTGGCTCTTCCGCAACTGAACCCCTCCTCAATTAGGATGATTATAGCTCTCATAGGTAGGGCTTGAGAAGAGAACATTGAAATCTCCATGGAGGACGTGGTGGACTTGTTCTCTATTAAGGCGAACTTCGCCACAGACGGATCTAAGGGCATATACTATCTGACCACCCTCCAACACCGCGGAATCTTCAACTTCGGCAACTCCAATGACGGATGGAAGTCGAAGTACTTTTTCTTCGAACAGACCGCTATGACGGTCCCTACGGGGAGGTTCCTCCTAAGAGAGTGGAACCTGATCGTTGGTCAGGAAGCTGCTAGCTTCTCCTCCTTTTGGTTCTATTTAGCTTGCTTCTTACCAATTTATTTCCCTTTCCAGATAATCGAGACAAGTCCAGGAAGGCGTCTGATCACACTACTGCTTTAATTTCAAGATTAAAGAGAGGTGCTCCTACACAGTCAAGCTTCGACTTCCTGTGCGTAGGAAGAGTTAGGTTTCCTGAGACCCACGAGATCACATACCCTCTAGTTATCCCTGCTACCAACCTAGTCGCACTAGGGTAAGCACAGAGCTCCCGTGATCATTCAAAGAAGAGATCCCGTCGTGACACAGTGCTAGCACCACCAGCGGGGACTTCTTCCTCTCCTCAATTGCTAGCTCTTGAAGCCCCCTCAGTTACTACTCTAGCACCTCCTCCATCCGTTTCTCTAGAAGTAACGAAGGAGATCATAGTAAGCAGAACTCAAGGAAGCTCGACTCTAGCCGCTCAGGTCACATGTAACTTATCCTGAACCTATTTCCTTGGCGCTTGACTTTAAGGCATACTTTCCTTATTGCTTATGCTTGTTTCAGGCAACCAACCTCCAAGCATAGCTCCCGGTTCTCAGCTAGTTCACATAATCCCAATAGATGATTCTACAGGCTCCTCTCAATCTCGAGATATGTCACGAAGATATGTGGGCACTTGGAGGGCACGAAGGAATGAAAGGGCTGCCAGCCACTCATCTCACAGCAGAACTGCCAGCAAGGCAACCTCCGGAGAATTCCGACGGGTTATAAGGAAAGCTCTTGATGATGGGAGCTCCCGAGCTCCCCGAGATGTGCCTAAAACTATCACTCCTATTAGCACCGTCCATGCTAAAAACAAGAGCCGGGACGACACTGAAGCGGAGCTTGAGCGTGACAAGGGGAGCAACACTGCTGATGAGATGGAGATAATAGTGACTGACCCTGCCAAAGATGATGATGCGTCTCGCAGGTCCAGCGGCTCCAGGGACAAAGAGGAAGAGCAACCTTCAAAGTGCCGCGTGAGTGAAAAAGATGAATGCTCTTCATCAAGGGACTCAGGGGAAGATGACGGAGGGAAAGGAAACTAGTCCTTCACCCACTCCAAGCCAGGCTCTGTCATCAAAGATGTTGAAGGCATTGTGTACCTCCTTTGACACATGATCCCTGTCGGCACTAGCTTTCCTCTGATGCGGGATCTTCATCAAAGAGGAGAATTCCTCGACATAGCTTATCGTCTAGCTCAGGTACTGAACGTTTATTATGCACAATACTTCTTTTATCTTCTCTTTCTTTTTAACGAGCTCTTCTCATTGCATAAGAACTATCTTTGCGTTTTATTTTTCTTTCACAGTTCCTGTCAGCAATGAACCAATCGTTCATGGATTATGAGGAGAAATTGAGAAAAGTCCTAGATCAGCAGGAGGATGCGGACACTACAGATGCTTTCAAGGACTTCAAAGAGAAGGTGGATGAGCTAAAGGCATAGGTGGCTGACCTGGCTAGCCGGAACGAGACCCTCACGCTGGATCTTGACATTGCCAGCAGGCTCAAGGCAGAGCTAGAGACCCGCAACAAGGCTTTAGATTTTCATATCAAGGATCTCATCATCAAGAGAGATGAGCTGTCGGACAAGCTCCTCGAGGTGAAAACTGGTCAGGCCACAGCCGCAAGAAGGGCAGCTAAGCAGAGGAAGAAAGAAATGATCGAATGCATTTAACTGAGTGCTTTTCAAGATAAAGAAGAAATTCGAGAAAAGATTCTAATGTGCAAAGCAGAAGCTGATGTGAAGGAAATCAGAGGGAACCTCCATATGCTAGAGGAGATAATCATCCAAAAGATCTCAGACATTGCAGCAGAGAAAGAGGACCTCCTAATGAGGGGCCTTCTTTAAGCTGAGCTGGGAGTGAAGAGAGCCACCATTTTCAACTTCTCCATCAGGAAACTCGACTTGCCCACCATTTCGGAAAGCATTGACACTCTGATACAGATAGAACCGTCTACCGGTATTCTGACGGAGGTCAATCTGTTTAGATCAAACCTTAGGGACCTAGGAGCTGTTCAAGCATCAACCACTCGGACGGATCAGGTCCCACGGTCAGGTAAAGCAGAGGAGATCCCAGGCGAAGCTCCAAAGATTCCAGAGGAAGCTCCGGAGGCCTGAGTTTAGCTTTACCATTCCCTTTTTCTCTTTTAAATAAGTTTTTATCTAGATTTTTGAAACATAGCCTAGGGAGGCTTTTAAACCCTTCACTTTGAGACATGGCTTGGAGGGGCTTTTAAACCCATTCTTTTGTTTTTACACTTTAAGACTTATCCCTTCCGGGTGCCTGGGGAGGATTTTAAACCCTTCGAATAAATTCCTTTTGTTATTCTGATTTTCTTCTTCTACAATGCTTTTCAATTGTTTTGAGAACTATCACTTTTCCTAAGTGATAGAGTTTTATACAGGACCTTCCGGGACCATAGCGACCTCTTTGTAAAGTCACCTTTTTAATTTGCTGAGTCTTTTTCAAAGACTTAAATGATTCTTTGCACACCTGGTGATGGAAAGGAAGAGGCCGATTATTGATCATAATGCTTGTTTAAAAACATACCAGATTTGAACCTTCCTCATATTCCAGCTCCAGGCGTCCCTTAGAATGATCATAGGAAAAACACCTCTTCTTTTGCTGAGGAGCATTCGCTTTCAGATCAACTGTACTCTGAATTGACATATGAAACTATGACCAAAGTCGTAACTCCACTATTGAGAAATACAATATTTAACTGGGACTTTCATTAATCGCTATGCTAATTTTTTGATACTCGGAGGATTTGAAGACCTCAAGGTTAGTGCACGAAGCCCAAAGCTTCAAACAAGGGTTCCAGAGGTTTAGGATTTGAGGACCTAAACTTGGATACTTAGGATGCCAGGATTTAGAGACCTGAGTCCATGCTTCAGGTTTCAGGTTTGCAAGGCCTAAAACCTTTAAACTAAGATCTGAGGGTTTTAAGACCTAGACCTAGGACTTTGAAACTCGAGGATTTTAAGACCTATGTTTGAAGTCCAAAGAGGCACAGAGCTCTCAGGTTTATACCTTAGCTCAAACCTAAATTAACTCAGACATGAATGTACTGATCTTAGAATTAACTTTGATTCAAAAGAAAAAGAAACATTCACAAACATTAGAAAAGCGCCTTTATTGCTCTTTTAAATTACAACACTTTAGCTAGAAAACTATGCATTTCTGTGCTAAAAAATCAAAAAAATTTCACATTATCTTGATATGTAACTGGGAGACCTGACCTTGGCAGGTCCCCTTGCGCGACCAAGTCCTTGAGCTTCTGGCAGACACTGCTGAAAGAGCTTAGGGACAGAAGAAGAGGAGCCTGACCCTGGCAGGTCCCCTGGCGTGACCAAGTCCTTGAGCTCCTGGCAAATACTGCTGAAAGAGCCTAGGGACTGAAGAAGAGGAGCCTGACTCTGGCAGGTCCCCTGGCGTGACCAAGTCTTTGAGCTTCTGGCAGACACTGCTGAAAGAGCTTAGAGACAGAAGAAGGAGGAACCTGGCTTTAACAGGTCCCAAGGGGATTTTTTTAGGGGATGGACTCATGAGGATGAGCTACCTACGTACCCTGTCCAGGGATTGATAACTAGGTTTTTAGCCTAACGAGATGTATCAATACCCTAAATACCGTTGTAGTATTAGTGGGGATCGAACCAATGCTTGGGCCTAATGGATGTGCAATCTAGTCTAGAGATGTCTTAGTTTTAAGCCAAATGATTGTGGTTTGTTGATTATCACTAATTAACTACTAATTGCAACTTAAGCTACTAATTAAGGTTTGATTCAATACTAAAAGCAAGGGTCTTAGATGGGTTAATCATGGATGGAGTCATCAAGCTTGGTTTAGGTGTTATATAACTACTCAATTGAGCTTTCCCTAGGTTAATTATCCATTCTAGAAGATTAATCCACTCTCATGGCATTAATCACTCACTAATTACCCTAATTACAAACTCTCATTTATAATTATGATAACTAATGAGCATGAAGATCCTAATGACTAGATAAACCTAATTAGGACTCTAGACAACTAATCTCTTAGGCTAGAATCATTAATCCTAACTCCTAACCCTCTTAGACATTTCATCAAACACTTGGTGTTCATCAATGTCACATATCATCTCTTTCAATTTCTTGACAAGAGAAGCATTAATATGGTTAGGGATTCGAAGGAAATGAAGATATTAACCTAAAACTATCCTAATCCAAGCTTGAACCATCCATCCTTTAACCCATCTTCAACCCTAAGAGAACTACTCAAGATCCATGTTAGAAACCTCAAAATCAATACAAATGAAAAGAGGAATCATGATTGGATGTTGATTAGAAAGAGAAATTAGAAAGGAAATTGTAATTAAACTCAAGATCTTAAGGTTTAAGAAAGAAATCTAGAGAGAATATCCAAAACCCTAAGGATAGCATAAAGATAATTAAGTGTTGAATCCTCTAAAGTATTAAAAACATGCTTGAAATTTCGTGGTCAAAGTTGGTCAACCGGGTCAACCCGGAACAAACCGGGTATTGACCCGGTTTTAAGTGCACAAAAACTCCATTGCAGCGGACCTGATAAGTCTGCAGTGGCAGGTCCGCAGCAAATCTTCAAGACGTCCTCATAACGCAGCGGACTAGTTTAGTCCGCAGTGGGTCCGCTGCGTTCAACTATTTTCCAAAGTCCAGCCGCGATGCTACGGTCAGGTTGAGTCCGCAGCGTGTCTTAGTCCGCGGTAGATTTCTGTAGCGGACCAGGTGAGTCCGCAGTGATCTGTCCGCTGCAAAGGCCTCGTCATAGCATAACTCCACTGCGGTCCTAATGACACCGCAGAGCATGTCCGTTGTGATGTGTTGTCTTTTCTTCTTGACTTCTCCATGGATCTTCTTGATCCCAATTGCTCCTAACTCATCATGCCTCACTCCCAACTCCATTTAGCACCTGTTTTGATCCCTAAGATGCACCATTTGACTCCACTAGGACCTAAACACTCCTAATACTCTAAATGCACCTTAAAGACTACATAAAGCATAAATATCCTAACTAAAATGGATGAATCCTAGTCTAAATGCAGCCTAAAATGATGTATGATATGCTAATATCAGGGATCAAGACTAAACATAGTTCGATTATTATTCACCGCAAGGAATCATAACGGGGCTGCTATCAGCAGCAGAATTTTTTTAGGTTCATAGTGTTCTAGGGCCTAAGCTCTGGCACTCCTGTCCTTACTTTTACCAGCTCGTAGACGTCGTACCTAACGACATGCGTTACCCTGTAGGGGCCTTCCCAATTGATGCCAAGCTTGCCGTCGTCCTTTTCTTTGGTGTTCTCGAACACCTTCCTTAATACAAGGTCTCCTATTGAGAATTTTCGGTGCTTAACCCTGGCATTGTAGTATCTTGAGGTTGCCTGCTGATAGTTTTGCATTCGAATATAAGCTTGGTCACGAGATTCTTCTATTACGTCAATGTAATCTAAGAGCAGGTCACTATTTGTTTCTTCATTGGATGGGCACAAGGTTCTTCGGAGACCTGGTACAGCTACCTCTGCAGGAACAACAACTTCCATCCCGTAGGCTAAGGAGAACGAGGTTTCTTCCGTTGCTATTTCAGGGGTTGTACGATATGCATACAGAACTTCACGTAGCTTTTCTGCCCGTATCTTCTTTCTTGCCTCTAGTTTCTTTTTAGGCAGTTCAAGATTATCTTGTTGGCAGCTTCCGCCTGGCCATTTCCCTGGGGGTACCTCGGTGTTGAAGTGGTGAGGCGGATCTGGTGTTTCTCGCAGAAGTTGCAGAAAGTTTTGGACACGAATTGTGATCCATTTCCCGTTACGATTTTGTACGGAACACCATGGTGGAACACTACATTTTGCCAGACAAATTCTTCCATGTGGTGGCCTTTGACCTCGCTATATGCATCAGCCTCCACCCATTTTGTAGATCTAAGCCACCAAAACCTATATGAAACCTCACTAATGATTTTATTTTGCAAATCTAAGCCGTAAAATATCGTTCCTCTCTCCAAACTTGCATATATGAAACCTCCTTGATGGTTCTTCGAGCATAACTACCGCTTCCTGGACCACCACTCGCTAGCTCTACTTTTCCAAAAGAGGCTTAATTTAAAATCACAATCCTCGAAATCCAAAGCCGCCGTAATGAGTCGATGCACTGGTGGAAGGTGACAAAACTTAAGTTGTTCAAGACCAAAAGACCAAAACTCGTCAATAGTAGAAAATGGGGTGAGGAAAACGAAGAAGACACTGTTTTTCCTCTGGGACTAGCGACTAGTGGTTCTCTCGCCACCGTCGATGCACAAATGCCAGGAAAATTCCCGGCTTCAATTGGGTTCCAATCGAACGGCGCTGTTTATCTCGATGATATGTATATGTTGACTATTATGCATCATTTATTTGGTTTCATAATTCATTTGGTCCGATGGATCTCCAAAATTCAGAGAGGCCAAGAACAGTGATGATGCCTCCTCTTCTTCTTGAATATGAATGGACACAGAGAACAGTTTGTTTGAACTTTTCTGATCTCTGCAGAACATAACAACTTTGTTTTTTGATTCTGTTTCTGTCATTGATCTTTCTGTGAACCTTTAGGTGTTGAGCACTGTATGATGTGTTGGTTCAGGATGCATAGGAAGCAAGATCATGTAATGAGATTCTTACTTCAAAAATGGAGACAAAAGGATTGATAAACAAACAACATCAAGTAGAGATTAATGGTTTAGTGTCTTGTAAAGATTTCCAATCTATGTTTCGGAGATACATTGGTAAATATTTAGTTTCTTCTGATATTTTTAGCAATTGGAGTCTTGGAATCTAATATGTAATTCATTGTATCTATTTTAGATATGTTCGTAATCTGCAGCTGCTGCAAAAGTCCTGACACAGCTCTTGTGGAGGACAATGGTCTTTTCACTCTCAGATGTGAGATGGTAACTATCTGATTCCTATGGTTCAAAACAAGGGAAAGATACATTGATCTCATTTGGGTATGTTCTTCTGCAGTGTGGTTTAGTAGCTGTTAACCGGATTGGTTTGTATTGGTTTGTATTGGTTTGATGAGCGGGAAGGGTCCAGAAGACTTGAGCGGGAATATCTAATTCATCATGATGTGGTCTTAATTGTAGATACGTAATAGGAGATTTATGGGTTCTGTTTTTGGTAGCTTAGATACTCAAAATATTCTTGAGTGTATATATTGTAATCGCTGGTTTATTGCAAGATATACAGAAATTCACAGCTTATCTCTTTGTTCATGGTATCAGAGCCTTCTTCAATGGCTGAAAAGAATGGAGCTGTGAATGAAAACACAAACGCCTATCACTTAACAGCAACAGAAAATCCTGGTGGTGTGATAGCACAGGTGAAGTTTGATGGTGAAAACTATGATGAATGGGCACAAGCGGTGCGGACGGTGCTGCGTGTCAAGAAGAAGTATGGCTTTGTTGACGGGACTGTCACAGTGCCAGAAGAAAACGCCAAGGAGTTTGAAGACTATGTGGCTGCGAATTCTATGGTGGCTTTGTGGATTCTCAACACCGTAGATCCAAAGATTCGACGGACGTTGGCGAATAAGGAGGATCCACAAGAGCTGTGGAAAGAAATCAAAGACCGATTCTCAGAAGGAAACGGTCCGCGAATTCAAGAGATCAAAGCCGAATTGGCTTGTCTAAGGCAAGGCGGTTCAACGGTGATAGATTACTTCGGAAGATTGACGAAGTTGTGGGATGATCTGACTAACTATGATCAAACCTTAACTTGTAAGTGTGGGAAATGCACTTGCAATATCACAGCTCAACTGGAGAAGAAGAGGGATGAAGACAAAATTCACCAATTCTTGTTGGGGCTTGACGATGAGACATATCGGGCAGTGCGTGCTTCGATCATCAGCACAGATCCGCTTCCTTCGATTAACCAGGTGTATTCAAAGGTGAAGTCGGTGGAGCGAATCAATACTGTGATGAAAGGTCGTGAGCAGCAAAGAACAAAGGCCGCTTTTGCAGTTCAAGCTAGCGGTCTGAAGAAAGAAGAAAAAAGCAAGGTGTGTACAGTTTGTAACAAAACTGGACATGGTGCTGACACTTGCTTTACTGTCATTGGATTTCCAGAGTGGTAGGGTGAACGAAGTCGCCAAACTGGAAGAGGAGGCGGTAAAGGAGGTGGAAGAGGACGAGGAATGGCTCGAGCCCATGCGGTTCAAGTCGTAGGTGAAACTAGCTCAGAGGCTGAGAAAAACGGTTTCACTGGGCTCACGAATGACCAATGGACCAGCTTGATCAAGCTACTAGAAGATCAGAAACAGGGCGCGTCGGGAACGCGTCTAAACGGTAAGCCTAAAACTGAAACTTTGGAATGGGTTTTAGATACCAGAGCAAGTAATCACATGACTGGGTGTAGTGATTTTATTTGCGATTTAAAATATATGTTGGCTTGTTCGATCAGTTTGCCAAATGGTAATCGTACAGTTGCTAGAAAGAAAGGAACAGTGGTATTCGATTCTGAGTTCAAGCTGAAAAATGTATTGTTGGTTCCGGATTTGAGATGCAATTTGATCTCGGTATCGCAGCTAATCGCGGATTCTGATCTTGTGATGCAAATTGCTAACAAAGGGTGTGTGATTCAGGACCGTATAACGAGGAACCTGACTGGAGCGGGTGAGCTGCGAGACGGGTTATACTTTTTTCGGAGGTTGACGGAATTTTCTGCTTTTAAGATGAATAAGGATGGAGCAAAAGATGTGTGGCGTCAAAGGCTCGGACATCCATCAAATGCTGTTTTTGATTTGCTTCCTGCTGTTGGTAGTAGAGTTAAAGATTTTTCTACTTGTGATATCTGCATGAAATCGAAACAATGTAGAAAGGTCTTTTCCTTGAGTGATAATAAAAGTTCTGAGATTTTTGAACTCATACATCTTGATTTGTGGGGGCCATATCGCAAACCAAGTCTCTGCAATTCATCTTATTTCCTTACCATCGTGGATGACTATTCAAGAGGGCTTTGGGTTTTTCTTTTACCTGATAAGACACAAGTGGGAAAAACACTGCGTAACTTTATGGCAATGGTGCTTCGTCAATTTGACAAACATGTTAAGATTGTCCGTAGCGACAATGGAACCGAATTTACATGTCTCAGAACTGAATTTGAAGAAAAAGGCATTGTTCATCAAACATCATGTGTCGGAACTCCACAACAAAACGGCAGGGTCGAACGAAAACATCGTTATATGCTAAATATGGCGCGATCTCTGATGTTTCAATCTAATTTTCCAATTCGTCTGGGGTGAAGCGGTGTTAACAGCGGCTCATTTGATCAATCGAACTCCTTCAAGTGTGTTGAAAGGAAAAAGTCCATATGAAGTGATTTATGGAAAATCGGCAGCATATGATCATCTGCGTGTCTTCGGGTGTTTGGCGTTTCCACATAATCAAAAGCGTTATAAAGACAAATTCAGTCCTCGTAGTCGCAGATGTGTGTTTGTGGGTTACCCGTACGGCAAAAAGGGTTGGAACTTGTTTGACTTGGATACGCAAGAGATCTGTGCGTCTCGCGATGTGGTTTTTGTTGAAGATACGTTTCTCTTGAGCTGCACAGTCTCACAACCAGTAGAGAAGCTTTGTGTGGAGGATTTGGCCATGTTTGATGAAGAGGAACAATCTGATCTCCCTGCGATTTCGTCTTCAACGGCGCCTATTCAAACGGATCTCCGAAACGAACACGAAGCTGAGGAAGACGATGATGTTGTTGCAGATTTCTCGAATCAAAATTCTGCAAATAATGGAGAAGATGGAGCAGTCACTTCTGCTGGTGATGATGCTTCCGTCTCTACAATTTCGAGCTCCGATGTGAGTGACAGCAAACGTGAAAATGAAGCAGCAGAGGAAAACGGCGATGATGCAGAAAACGATGGAGAAGAAATAGAGGAAGAAGACGAACCTTTGGGCAGAGGGTGTCGTTGAACCAAACTCCCTGAAAAGCTTAAAGATTATGTCCTTCACACGATTCAGCACGACAATGGCGATAAAGAATTTGTTTGCACATATCCATTGTCCGATTTTTTGACTGCTGATCGTTTTTCGATGGCTCATCGTGCTTTTCTTGCTGCGATTAGTCAGGAGATTGAACCCAAAACTTTTTTAGATGCAATCGCAGACGAACGATGGATGAAGGCGATGCAAGTTGAGATTTGTGGCGTTAGAAGATCTCCGAACATGGGATATGACAGAATTACTGTTGGTAAGAAAGCGATTGGATATCAGTGGGTATTTCGTATAAAGTACAGAGCAGATGGAACGATTGAGCGATATAAAGCTCGGTTAGTTGCGCTTGGCAACAAGCAAGTCGAAGGAGTTGATTATTTTGAGACTTTCGCACCAGTTGTCAAGATGACAGCAGTTAGGACATTTATGAGTGTGGCGGCATCGAAAAATTGGGATCTTCAGCAAATGGACGTTCATAACGCTTTTCTACACGGCGATCTCGAAGAAGAAGTATATATGAAACCTCCTCCCGGGTTTCGATCCGCAAATCCGAACTTGGTGTGTCGACTACGGAAGTCGCTATATGGTTTGAAGCAATATCCACGTTGCTGGTTTGCTAAATTTCAGGGAGCTTTGCTCGAATATGGTTTTAAACAATCATACTCTGACTATTCTTTGTTTTCAATGAACAAAGCAGGTCTTGAACTGTACGTGTTAGTCTACGTAGACGATTTGATCATTGGTGGGAATTGCTCTAAAGCTATCAGCACTTTCAAAGATTACTTGGGGAAATGCTTTCACATGAAAGACTTGGGTGCTCTAAAATACTTTCTGGGCATCGAAGTGGCTAGAAGAAAGGAAGGTATTTTTCTTTGTCAAAGAAAATATGCCCTCGACATTGTTAGTGAGATGGGTCTTTTGGGTGCGAAACCCGCAACTTCTCCCATTGAGCAGCGTCATCGGTTAGCTTTGTCGACGAGTCTTCTGTTTGAAGAACCCGAACGTTATAGATGGCTGGTGGGCAAAATGATTTATCTCGGCCCCACACGCCCTGATTTGACATATGCCGTTCACATTTTATCTCAATTTATGAGTGAACCAAGACGAGACCATTGGGAAGCAGCTTTAAGAGTGGTTCAATATCTTAAAGGGACTCTGGGCCAAGGTATTTTCTTGCGTTCTCAATGTGATCTTAAGTTACATGGGTGGTGTGATTCGGATTGGGCAGGCTGTCCTTTGACTCGACGATCGATTACGGGTTGGTTTGTCACGATCGGTTCGTCTCCGATCTCTTGGAAAACCCAGAAACAAGATGTTGTTTCGCGGTCTTCGGCTGAAGCGGAGTATAGATGTATGTCGTTCACGGTCGATGAATTGAAGTGGTTAAAGACATTACTTGGTGATTTGGGAGTAAAACATGATTCACCCATGAGTTTGGCTTGTGATAATCAATCGGCATTGTACATTGCGGCGAATCCCGTATTTCACGAACGGACAAAACACATCGAGATTGACTGTCATAAGGTGCGTGACGCGATTCAAGATAAGATCATCTCGACCAAGAAGGTGGCATCTAAGGAACAACTCGCTGATATATTCACTAAAGGACTTGGAAGGTGCGAGTTCGAGTATATCCGGTCCAAATTGGGCGTTTGTAATCCATACGCTCCAATTTGAGGGGGGATGTTAACCAGATTGGTTTGTATTGGTTTGATGATCGGGAAGGGTCCAGAAGACTTGAGCGGGAATATCTAATTCATCATGATGTGGTCTTAATTGTAGATACGTAATAAGAGATTTATGGGTTATGTTTTTGGTAGCTTAGATACTCAAAGATATTCTTGAGTGTATATATTGTAATCACTGGTTTATTGCAAGATATACAGAAATTCACAGCTTATCTCTTTGTTCAGTAGCATGGTATGCATTTTCCTTCTTTCTCTTTGTTTTAGTACCTTAACTAGGAGCTTTGAGAATGAAAGAGAAGAAGAATAAGAAAAACGATCCATCACGAGCTGTAACAGCCCAAAAAATACATAATGATGCTGGGAAAACAAGAAGTTGTTCTATGAGAGGTCTTTAAGCTATCAATGGTGATGATGTGTGTGTTTTTGTATATCCCACAGTTATTTTTGTTTTTGTACAGCCCATCTGGTAAAGAGATCTCGTTATGTTGATACCTCATCTGGTAAAGAGATCTGGTTATCACTGAAAAACTCTGGTTTGTTTGGTACCAACTTTCTTTCTCTAGGCATACCTTTCTTGTCTCCACAAACTTATGTTTCATGTTATTTTTGTGGTTCTGCAGGTGCAAGATCACAAGGTTTTGAGCAAAACTTAGATCTATCAACAATGGAGCTAAGAGCTTTTTGTTGAAACTGATGAGGATTTCATGTCAAGACCAATAGGTGGGACTAAAGCAAAAGCAAGTTACAGCGGAAATGATGATAAGGAAGAGAGTCGTTCCTTGTCAGTTTGATTCCGAAGAGAGTCCTGACTTGCTAGTTCACAAGACTTGGTTATTATTGTTGTGTAAATTCCTTTTTTCTGTTTTTGTGTGTTGGTAGAGAAAAATATAGAACGATCGTAATAAGCAATGTATAATCTTATTACAGATTGGAGAACCATGAAAGCTATAGAGAATAAGTGGTTCCTTGGAGAAAAACATTGTCTGGATCAGATTCTTCAATCTTGCTCGATCAATACACCTACTATAAAATTTTGTAAACATTTGGCTCTCAATGTTATATCTATTGAAATAACAGTTTTTTTCTTTTTCAAAATTATCAAACATATCATGTATGTTTGCCAAAAAAGAAGACACAAACTAGCAATATAAGACACAAAAGAACCATAGTCACAACTGATTTATATAAGACACAAAAGCAACATAATCACAACTTATTTATTAAGAACATAATCACAACTGATACAACAGATTTATTAGGTGTTTGAATGCAACAAGGACAAACCTTATAACTTGTGCCATTTTAACATTACTAGATACCATCTCAATGAGTTCACTATGTGTACAACCAACCATCACGCAAAGAGAACATCCTCCCTCCTTTTGTATTATACAAAACAAAATGCCAAGTCCAGTCTCTCATCACCCATTCTCCAATGACCACAAGTAAGTGAGCCATTCTCTGTAAAACAAACAATTATCAAGAACGTTAGTGATGGCACTAACAAACTAGACTACACTTAGAATTCTGAGAATTTGATGTACATTGCTAATAACTTTGGAAGACTGATTACCAACCATATATACCACATTGACATGCATAACTCATAGAAAAACAACATTAATAACTAATACACATGTAATAACTTGAAAAACAAAAATATACTTTGTATATGTGATGTAAATGCACTTTTGGTAAAACAATAATATCCATACTTCTAGTGAAGTCTGCTTTTTAATAAGGACACAGACTTCATAGTGCAGTTTGATCCTATAAGCTAAATAACTAGTAACTTGGAAAAAATTGATTCCCAAATAAATACAAAGTATAAGCATAAAATACTCGGGCAGCAGCACCTAACTTGATTAACCAGCACTTGAGGCCAAGAAAATAAAAAAAATCTATATATAGAGGCTAAAAATGCATTTTTAAGAGAAATTATTTATACAAACAGCCAGAGAAGTCTTCTTCACCAATAGAACCAGACTACTATATTAGTCTGAAAAAGAGTATTTTTGCAATTTCAAATTTACAAAGAAGATTTCTTTCATTGTTTGTATTTTTTGAGACAGCGAAAGAAGTCTACTTTGTAAATTTTCAGGGTATTTTTGCAATTGACCAAAGTTTGACTTTTCTACATCAGACGGCAAATGAAGTCTGAATTAAAACAGTGTAGTTTTGCAATTGACCAAAACGTTGACTTTTTAATCGACATTGCATCAGACAGTCTGAAGAATATCAGACTTCTATAGCAGTCTGAATAATTTTTTTCCAAACAGACTGTGTTTTGAAATATGAAAAAGGGTAGTTTTGCAATTGACCATTGTTGACTTTTTGACGCAGACTTCATTTGCAGTATGATATTATTTTCAGACTGCCACAATAGTCTTTCCAAAAAAGGGTATTTTTGGGGTTAACCAAGATCTTTTATCTAGACAACCTATGCAGTCTGAAATATTTCACAATTATTCAGACTGCCATAGTAGTTTGGAATTAATTTAATAATTCATGTTATTCCAGGTCAATGTTTTGTAAATTTGGTCAACCCCAAAAATACCCTTTTCAGACTTCCTTACGAAGTCTCGATGCGAGTCAACTAACGATCAATTGCAAAACTACTCTAACTTTTAGTCAGACTGCCAAAGAAGTCTGAATTAAGGAGTCAACGGTTTGGTCAATTGCAAAACTACCCTTTTTCAAGACTTCTTAAAGAAACCTGAACAACTTTTTTTTGTTTACAAAGGAGAATTCTCAGCCTACAAACAAAGTATTATGACCATATCTAAGAAAAAAAAGTCAATTGCAAAACTACCCTGCATTGACCATCAAACTTCAAATGAAGTCTGAAATCACGACACATATCTGAAAATCGTCGAATCATGTTAAAAATTACGAAAATCTGTTTTTGAACTCGTTTTTAGCTTTGTCGAGCACTCAGAACTTCTAATTACACAAATACCCAACAAACCCATCCATCTTTTTTCAAGAATAACCGAAATTGCAAGAGATCCAAAATATGTAAATTTTTTAATAAAAAATTAGAGAGTTTGTTGGATGAAGTTGGAGAGGAAATGGAAGAATAAAAGGTTGTGAGCTCAAATATGGAGCTTTAATGGCTCGAAATTGGTTTTGTGAGGCACTAAGAGCTCGGATTTTATTGTTAATGGTGGTTGGGTGAGTTGGAGAAGATGGCATTTTAGTAATTAAGTTAGATCCCAAAAGTTTTTTAGTCTTTTGAAAAATACCTCAAACTTCAAATGAAGTCTACTCAATGGTATTTTCGTGATTAATGAGTGCTTTGAAGGGTAAATGAAGGTATTTTGTAAGAGATGGGAAGGAGAGTGTATTTTTAGGTTTGACTTCAAATTGTGGTGTATTTTTGCAAGTCTCCCTTAATTAAAATAGTTTTAACTATAAATTCAAAAAATGATATTAAAAATTTCATCAATTATTTACACGTACAATTAAAATACAACTATTATAAAAATTAACAAAAAAATACAAACAAGTTTATTTAAATACTATATATATAAATTCAGAGTTTGTTTGAATGAAAAATAGAAGTCAAAAGCAGATAGTTTGGAAAACAATAATTTGGGAAAAGACAAAAATAAGAGATGATTCACCTATGAGATAAAGGAAAAAAAACAAACCACCCCAATGCAAACCAAGCAACATCGGCATTGAGCCGAGTCAAGACTGGCCAAGCTTGACTTCGGGATTTGAATTTGCAAAGGGTCGAGTGCTAAATAGTCATATTATGGATCAAATTCTTTTTTCACTTTCTTAGAAAGAAAATTAAGATATAAGAATTTCATAACCAAAGGGACTTAGTGCCATAACACCACGATTTGCTTTTAATTCGGAGCGTTTTGACTTTGACGATAAAATGTGAAATCTAGTTTCTTCCTCATTCATCAGACATCAAAATTTCCACTACCCCTTCTGTTTTCCAACGAGTTTGATAGTACAACATTGTTTGTGAGTTAACCGGTTTCTGATCTTAGGTGATAGAAAACAAAAATATGACAGTTTTATCTAGAGATTCTGAAAGATATATCAAAACCGTCAGTAACAAAAATATTTTAGTTTTATATTTGTGCTTGTTGTAGAAATTCGGATATATAATACTTTTAAGCAAAGCCTCCGAAATTTCTACGTTGGGTTTGTATTATTGTATTATTGTTGGGCGATCAACCATATCAGTCGAAACTAAATATTTTTTTTTTTGAATTTAATGTTAAATTATATTCAAAGAAAAAATAATTTTTACAACGTTTTCATAACGGTTTTAATTGAAAGTTTGTTTTCTTAACTAAAAAGAGAAAATTAACTCATAGAAAACCAAATTTGGAGAGCCTCTTCAAACTTCAAGTCTCCTTGTCGAATGATGAGGAAAAGTTGATTCCGAACATTTTTGTCGATGCTTTTGATCAACCGCATTTCTGACTTATGCCTTTCCCCATGTCTTCTTCCGTTCCTCTCCATCCAAATAGCATGAACCGACGCTTGAAACACATACCGGAGAAGAAAAGTGTGAATCTTACCCGTCAAGCCTTCATTAAGTTGTTTCTTTACTTCCTCCCACAAGAAGGTGTATTTTCTTCCCATTAGCTTTTTTACCAACCCTTCCCATACCTTACGTGAGAAGGAGCATGAAAAAAACAAATGGTCTCTTGTTTCTTCCGCACTCGAACAGAAACCACAACCTGAATTCACACTTACATTCCAACTTCTCATTCGATCTCCTGTGGATAACCTATTCTTCATTGCAAGCCATGACAAGAAAGAAAATTTCGGAGTAGAGTTGGAAAACCAAACACTTTTATACCATGCAACCTTCCCTCTAGGTATTCGTAGCTGGTCTATTGTGTCTTTTGTTTTAAAAACACCCTGAAACTCACCACTGTTACTCCTCCACAATGCTTCGTCTAGTTGGTTTGAGCGGTTATTCTTCTTCCTCTTTATTACTGCTTCGATTTGATTAAGCTCATGTTTCCTATGGGTTCGTCTTCTTGAGCAATTCAGTACCTCACCCACTGTAGCTAATCGACGTATTCCACAATCAATGATTCCTCTAGCTCCAAATTTATTATAAATACAGCCCATATCACACCACACATCATACCAAAAAGAAGTATCCATACCGTTCCCCACTTCAACTCGGAAGAAATCTTTAGCAATGTTTCTAAACTTTAGAATTTTCTTCCACATCCATGATCCCGAACCTGAACTATTTGGAAGCGACCAGAAAGACTCGTTGCGAACAAGATGTTTCTTTACCCAATCCACCCATAAAGATTCTCGTGAAGAACAAATTCGCCAAACCAGTTTCAAACAACTTGCTTTGTTTGCTATCTCAAGAGATCGCAGTCCCAAACCACCTTCATCTTTTGGAACACACACATCCTTCCAAGCTACCTTTGCTTTATTCGGATTCAGTGATGGTCCGGACCAAAGAAACGCGGCACACAGCTTGTCTATTTCTGTGATACAGGATTTAGGCAACCGAAAAGCTGAAATCCAGAAATTTGTAATACTTACCAGGACCGAACTAATGAGTTGTAATCTCCCTGCGAATGATAAAGCCCTTGTTGTCCAGGAACTGATCTTACTTCTTATCTTTTCAATGAGTGGGAGGTAATCACTACTCGTCATTCTCCTCGACATCAGCGGCAAACCCAAATAGCGAACTGGTAGTTTCCCATAACCAAAAGGAAAACTCTCAAGAATTTCCTTCTTTACTTCTTCTTCCACCCCAGCCATATATATAGTCGATTTCTCGATGCTAATACACAGCCCCGAGTGCTTTGCAAATTTTCCAAATTCGCCCAGTATACCTTCCCCAGATTCTTTTTTCCCATCAACAAAAACCATCAAATCATCCGCAAAACATAAATGGGTTAGCTTCATACCTTTACACTGAGGATGATAACCAAAAGTCCCTTCCTGAGCAGCCTTATCCAATTGGCGAGATAAGACATTCATACAGATCACAAACAGATATGGAGAAAGTGAGCATCCTTGTCGAAGACCTCTCGCACTACCAAAATATCCTGCTAATTCTCCATTGACCTGTACTGAGAAAGAAGCTGTCGTAACACACAGCATCACCCATTTGACAAATCGATCTGGAATAGCCATAGCTCGCAAAGTATTTTCTAGAAAACCCCATTCGACTGAATCGAAAGCCTTTGCTATGTCTATCTTCATCGCACATCTAGGAGTAACATTCTCCTTATGGTAATCTTTCATTATCTCAGTAGCAAGTAAGAGATTCTCCATTAATAGCCTGTTCTTCACAAACGCAGATTGGTTAGGAGATATAGATCTAGGTAAGATACCTTTAAGCCTGTTCGCGAGGATTTTCGAGATGACTTTATAGAGTACATTGCAGCAGGAAATCGGCCTGTAGTCTTTTATTTCCTTAGCTTCTTTCTTCTTAGGAATCAATGCAAGGATAGTCGAGTTAACTCCTTTTGGCAAAAATCCAAATCTAAAAAAAGATTGAATTGCTACTACCACATCTTTCCCAACTAGTTGCCAAGATTCCTTAAAGAATTCAGTTGTATACCCGTCTGGACCTGGTGATTTATTCGCAGGCATCGAGAAAACGACCTTTCGGATTTCCTCTTCTGTAACCTCTGATATCAACTGCGAACTCTCTTCATCATTACATCGATATCCAATCAGCTCCTGGAGGTCGGTTTCTGGCCATATCTCCAAACCCGTGGGTCTAATAGAGAGAAAATCGCTAAAATACCTCTCAGCTTCTCGTTTTATTGAATTCTGATCCGATACGAGCCTTCCATCTCCACATTGTATTTCCCTAATGCTATTTCGCATCCCCCTCACCTTCACTGCATTATGGAAAACAACATTATTCTTATCTCCGACCTTCAACCAATGAAGTTTTGACTTTTGCCTCAAGAACTTCTCTTCGATATCAGCTAGTTTTTGCCACTTCTCAAGGATCTCTCCCTCTTTTTTAACATTGCTAGCTGTTGGGTTTATCATGGTATTTTCTTGCGCTTCACAAAGTTTTAGATACTCTTCTTTAGTTCACTTTGTGATGTCCGAAACCAGCTTCTTACCAATCTGCTTTAGCTTAGGCTTCAAAGCTTTTAATTTCTTTGTAAGTCAAAACATTGCCGAGGTGGACTGATGTAGCTTATCCGATTCAGTCCAAACAGATGCAACCGCTGGCAAGAACTCTTCAAGTTCCACTGTAGCGTTTACAAATTTAAAAGGCTTCACTATCCTTCCTTCAGCCTCTTTCAGGTAGAAACGACAACGCATGTGATCCGAACAACCTCCTGGTTCGAAAGTACTGAAAGAACGATCGTACATATCCAGCCACTCTTTATTGATTAGCACTCTGTCTAGCTTCTTACATATGAGCCCTTCCTTCCTCTTGTTACTCCACGTAAATTTTGGTCCATGGTATTGAAGATCCATTAGTTCGCAATGACTAACCAGATTTTGAAAATCTCGCATCCCTGATGGTAGCGATGGGGATGTTTCAAAATCGGAGTGTTCCTCCACATCAAGAATCTCATTGAAATCCCCGCAAACTAGCCATGGTTTATGTTTAAACATGTGAGCATCCTTATGAGCTTTTAAGTCATCCCACAACTGTTTTCTTTCCTCTTCTAGGTTTGCTGCATAGACAAAAGAAACAAAAAACTCGTCCAGTCTCCCTTCTAGTAAGATAGCTACAGTAATCAATTGGGAAGACTTGTAAATCGGTGTTACTCGTACATTCGATTTCCAGACAACCCATAATCTGCCAAGTCGATGATCCTCATAATTTGTCAACAAAGAACAATTCTGAAAAATCTTATCACACAACCGTTCTGATTTTCTCTCTTTTACCTTCGTTTCTATCAAACATCCGAAATCAAAACTGCTATGCTGAAACCATTCCTTCACTACACCATGTTTACTCTTTTTGTTTAATCCGCGAATGTTCCAGAAAAAACCTGACATCAATAATGTTGTTGAGATAAACGTGTTCTTACGGTAGTAGCGACGGAATCTCTACCACCATTTTTCCCTAGCACTTTATGCAAATCCTTTGCGTTACGCCAGAGTGAAGGCCGCTGACCAGCCCGAGACACTTCATCCTCTGTTACTCTGTCAATATCACCTGCAGAATTTTCTGCAGATTCTGCCTCGTCTATCTCCGACGTATCTTCACCAAAAACTTGATTTTCAGTTTCTGGTTTCTTTGTTGTTGCTATATCATCATGTTCAGCCTCTTGTACTGAATTCCCCTTCTCATCCTTCCCCTCTAAACAATCATAACGAGACTTTTGCAACAAAGAAACACCTCCAAATTTGAGATTTGAGGTTCTCTGCGGACTGCAATTTTTTTTCGTCGGAGTTACCCAACCTGTTTCCTCATTCATTGCCATATTTGTGTTTTCTGATAACGACTGCTCCTCACCATTTTTTTCACCAGTTTCCATCCCACTTTTCTTCTCCTCTTCCATCGACTTTTCACCAGTTTCCATCCCACTTTTCTTCTCCTCTTCCATCAACTTTTCAGCCACTGCTTCAACAACTTTTTTGACATATATTTGCTTCTGCGTGTATGTCTTTTCAGTTCGCTTCTCACCTTTGTTTTCCATGTGATTACCCTTCTCTTGGATCTGCAGAAGCTTTGGACACGCCTTGGTTTCATGGCCCCATTTTTTACATTCATCACACCGTGGAGGGAGACGAGGAAAAACATAACCAACTGTTAGATCCATTCCACGAACTGATGTAAAACTGAAACTGCTTGGTAACTCCTTTGTAAGATCAACATAAACCAGTACTTTCGCTTCATCCAGATTCTTACACTCCGCTGTTTTTGGATGCAGATCCTTTGGAAGACCCAAAGGGCTAGTTAAAGCACTAAGGCCTTCCCACGTGCACAATTTTAAAGGTACGTTCTTCACTGTAACCCATAGAGGAACAGAGGATAGCTCAGGCGTTTCATTCAGATTCGGGATCGTCTCTTCATCACCATTTATCTTCCTTTCCTCACTGTTACCTCGTCGTGTCTCATCACTCGAAACCGATGTGACCATCGCTTCTCCATTCAGAATCAGACCTGTTTCTGCGTTACCTTCTCCGTTCTCCTTCAGTATCACCGGCGTCGTCAGCGGATCCGGAGGCGTCTCCTGAGGCAGCGCCGCCATGGCGGTCAGCCGTTTGTCGTGAGCGAAAAGCTTGTTTACCTAATCTCCAAACTAATCGCCCCTAATCGCCTCTGATGACGTGTCAAAACTCAGTCGAAATCGTCGAAACTAAATATATATCAATCGAAATTACTAGCCAAGATCTATATTCGATTTATAGAAATATCGTAATGAGGAAATGACCTTTAATGGTCAATGCTTGATGATGTAACCTTATTTTTTAGTCAATAAGAATTTTAATATTTTTGTTTACTTGCAAATTATTTATGTAACCTTTGATGGTCGAGAGATTGCTACTTGAGTCAATCTTCTGACCAATCATAAACTTTCCCTTTTCTCTCTAGAAAACCCTCGTAACCCTAGTCGCCGTCAACCTTCAAGCTCAGATCTGGGACGGCGGCCGGCGGTTACGGCCGACCGGCGCCGCCCCCTCCCTTTCTTTCTTCCCTTTAGTATCTGTCTTCTGTTTCTTTGCGGTGAACCCTTAGATTCTGATTTTCCTTACCCGCCCTGTGAAGAGTACTCGAGATCTGTCCCTAACAGTGTTTTAATCTGGATTTCGATCTGGGTGTTTGATGACACTTTGGTCTTGTTTGGGGCTAACGACCTTGGTGTAGAGATGGCGGTGTCAGATCCAGAGGTGATGGCCTTTCGATCTTGCTCTGTTGAAGGAAGACTCTCTGCTGGTGATCCCATTGTTGTGGCTGTCTCGTGTTGGCGAGATTTAGCTAGCATGGGTGGAGTTTCCGTGCCTTTGTTCTTGTGCTTCATTTATAAAGCGGTGGCTTCGTCACTAAGGATTTCTTCTCTTCGATTCTCCTCCTTCAAGGCCTCGAGGGAGCGACGGTCAACGAGTCTCTGTTAGCCTGTCTACAAGTCAAACTCGCCAGCCTCTCGTACCTTTTCATTTTGGTGGGTATACTATAGAATCTGTTAAAGGGTGAATAAAGTAGAGAGTGATGGGTGTGGTTGGGTGATATGGAAGAGGGCGACGGTCCTCGAGTGTACGATGTTGATGTGCTACTCGCCGGCTTGCTTCCGTTGCTTTCACGTCGTCAAACCCACCACTCACTCGGTTGCCATCTAACAATTCAATCCGATAGAGGGACCTGGGAATCCTCAATACTTGAACTCCGGTAAGGCTCTGATGGTGATTCGGGTTGATGGCTACATCATTTGTGAAGCTTCGGGCTTATTCTATCCATTAGTAAATCATCATTAAGAGTCACACAACGGATGAGGCATAGTGATGGCGTTACCCTTTACTTGAACGAGAAAAGCTGTAGTAGCGCAACCTATGTAGTAGCGCAACCTATGGTCATGAAGTGACAGGTATAACTTATACCTCCTCCACAGTTCCAGTAGGGAGTGACATCTAGGGTGAGCCTTTGTATGGATTTGGTTGAGTGCAGCCTTTTCTAGGTTGTGTCATTGTGTTTTAGATTATGGTAATTGGTAAACTTATGGCGGTTCAACTTCTGATCACGGCTGGATGGTGTGTCCAATCTATCTGTGACCTTGCGCTTGGATGAGTATGAATTTCTATAGCTGGCTGTTTGTGGAATGCAAAGCTCTTGTTAAGTAGCCGCAGAAGTTTTAGGTAAGTATCTTTCCTCTGATGAATGAAGTTGTGTGTTTAGCGTTGAAGTTGAAACAGGAAGCTCTTGATTAGCTTGCCACTTCACCGGTGTCGTCAATAGATTGGGCGAACGAAGATGCACACAATTAAGCTCCATTACTACTTCAGAATGCTCTTGATGTTCCGCTTAGCTAGTCTTTTTTGTGCCAAGCATTGTAAAATTGAGCCTCCTGTGGCCGTCTAATTGCCTGTAAATCTTTTGCTATTCAGTTTAATATTATCAGACGAAAAAAAAAAAAAAAGATTGCTACTTGAGACTAACTAAGTTTTAACATTAATGTTAATATGACTTGACGGAAAACAATGTATAAAAAATTTGTAATTTGGATCATTCTTAATAAAAGTTATTCAGTCGGGTATTCTTAATAATAAAAGTCAATAAGTGGTTCGATTTGATTTAAATGTTACAACTGTATATAAATATAATATTGTTAAGATCTTGCTGCGAAACTACACACATTTTCTTTAACAAAAAAAAAAACAAAACTACACACATTTAATTTAATCACTTACGTTATTATAATTCAATCACTTACATTATTATAAATTTAAGCTGGATCATTCTTAATAAAAGTTATTAAGTCGGGTCATTCTGAATAAAGATTATTTGTAAGTTAACAAAAAAAAAGTAGATATTTATTTAATTCAGACTACACTACCAAAAATAAGGGGTTTGCATTATTTCTTTAAGTTACACTAACAAGTTATCTTTACTTTAGTAAGTAATGTATTACACGATGTTAACTATTTTAACATCACTTAGGATAGTAATTGATGTGCCATGCGCGGACCTGAAAAATTTACCAAAGGTTTTAAGTTTATAGTATAGTAATTGATTAGCTCTAAATTTAATTATGGTTGATATAGACACGTTACGTTAGAATGAGTTATTAGTAAATGTCTTTAACAAAAAAAAAAGAGTTATTAGTAAATGTGAATATTTGATTAAGAAAATTCAAAACTAAAAAGACTCTATGTTAATCTGGTAGTGTTAAATGTATAAAATTTGAAAGTTGAAGAATGATAACGAAAAGAATTAGTTGATGTAGTTTGTTGGCATAAAAAATAGGTATATTTTCTATCTAACCATGTTTTGGTTGGAGTATTTTTTCTAAAGTTATTCATAAATAAATTATTAAATATAATAAAATAAAATTGAGAAATTTTTTTGTTTGGGGTAAAAACCCTGATTAGTCAATTCAAACGATGCTCATATAACCGATTATGCCTAGATCAATCAAAAAATGTTTTAAGGTTCTCGTGAACATATCAAACCCGATCTTAATGCGTATTTGGCTTCATTAGTTCTACAAAGAGATTTTTGTTATGGGCTGTTAGGGATAAGAAGTAGATTCGGACAAGAATAGGTCTATTTCTGTTTTTTTTGTTTTAGTTCTAGAGTTTTAAATCGTTATCCATATCTATTTAGATGGTTAACTAGTTTACTTGCTATAATATCCAGTTTAGTATACTTTAATCATCTAAATTTCTTATTTATTTACATCTACAATCTCGTTCTCTATTAGACTTAAGTTTAGAATTCAAACATCGTTTTTCAATCTCTTGGGATTCGACTTCTATATGATACAGTTGACACAACTGTGCTCTTGCAGTTAAATTAGGGTATTTCTTATACACACCAGAGCTCCAAACACATTGACGTTAGACTCGCTCACAACCAGCTCGCAGAGGAAATTAGAAGGGCTCCAAGGAAGCAGCAAGAGGTGGTGACGAAGGTGGAGAAGGTCGCTAGAAGGGAGATGCTAGAATACTTTCAGGGCATCCTCCTCTAGATCAAAACAAAGTTTCAGAATAAGAAGGAAAAAGGTGACTTGGAGATCCAGAATATGGAATGCAAGTCCAACATACAACTCTTGGCGACATCATCTCTGGTAAGATCAAGAATTTCAAGGAAGATAGAAGGTGGAGTACACGTGATCTGGTGATTCTGGAAGGTCAGTTCGAGGACGCCCAGGTATCTGAATTTTCCTTGGGCATGCTCAATCTCCCCTAGGTCTTATAAGATTCGATTGGTCCCCCAGCTGGAATCAGGGCATCCAACTCCAAGAAACCCGAATGAGTTCTTGTCTCCTCTTTCTATACCTTATTTAAGTTGAAACAATGCCTGAGGAGGCTTTTAAACCTGAACATTACGCCCATTAGGGCTTTTGTTTGGTAAGTGCCTAAGGCGGCCTTTAAACCTAGACATGGCGCCCATAAAGGCTGTTTATTTATGCTCATTTCAACCTCTTAACGGTTAATTTCCTTTACTTGACTAAATTGTCTATCTAGGATGATTTTATATATCCTTAGGATTTTGTGATTGATTCGAATAAGGGCTACTTCTTAGCCAAGAATCATACCGTTTCAGAGACCATGCTCCCAGGTCATTTAGAGACCTAAAGAGCTGACCAGACGATTTAAAGACGTAAAGTCGAATCCATTTTAGGAGGCAGTAGGTTGTGACCTTGACGATTTTAAGACGTCAAGATTGAGTCATGCTAAAAAGGTTGCTACCTTGATCTCAAAGGCTCCAACCTTGAACTTTTATCAAGCTCTAGCTGGTAAGGCTTTTCTTTTATTGTAAAATTCCTTTTAGCATTTGTAATTGAAGTTTATAATTTTCGAGTTGCAAAAGTAATCTCAAAAAATGATTTTATTATTGTGATAGATGCACCCTTGTGAGGTTGCCTACGTACCATGAGAAGGGATCAAGACAGTTTGTAGTTCGATTGTTACAATAGCTCTTTTTGTGATAATATTTTTTAGATTCATAATATGATCTAAAATATCTTCAGATTTTGATCAAAGACAGAACGAAGAAACCCACAAAGAGGACGAAGATATTACCACCTTCAAAAAGAGGATGAAGACCAAGATTGAAGAAGATGAAGATAGGTCAGAGATGAAAGAAAGACAATGTTTTGCAATCGAGATAGAACCAAATGTAAGAAGCTGGAATGGAAGAGTGAGAACTATGGATTTCAACATGTGTTTGGGTGACAGAACAAATGCCTTGACAAGTGCTCATCGGGTGAGAGTTGGTCAACATAATTTGGTTGTCAACCGACAGTTAGATGCTGAAGATTGTGTTTTTCCAATATCATGCATCAAGACTCAGAAATTGAAGATGGAAAATCCATACAAAATTCCAGATCAATACCCTGATGATGACTTGGAGTCCGAGTTTGAAATTTTTTCCATTTTACCATTTTTAATAGCCAAAGAGTTCGAGGCAAGGATACCTGACGAAGAAGTTTTGCGTTCTAAATCTCATATCAAAAGGGAGTTGGCAAAGGTTTTGAAAGAATTACTTGAAGTTTTTCCCTTCATCATGCCGCTGGACATGGAATCCAAGCTATGGGAATTCATGATCAATTTGTCCAACCGAGAAAGATCATTCTTAACAGCAATAATCCTGTTTATTCTCTTTTGTGATGAGCAGATGATTTTAAATATGCAGGATAAGGTACCGAAATCATACATATTCACATTGCATTGCTCGATTGGAAATATGAAGTGTAACACCCCCGAACCGTTATAGACATAAGATAGCTGCAAGGCCAACAATCAAACAAAAACATGACCAAAGGAATATCTTATGTCAAGTAAAGGCCGGCTGTCCAACCAATAATCAAACAAGAACATGATTGAACAGTCGATCTACACCCAGGTTCGGAAGCCCTCCATGTGTCAAGGATGGACCTTCCAAAGCTAGATAACAAATTTCTAAAACATTAGAGAGTCTATCCTTAACATGTTTAAGGCTTTGCAACCCATGATGTGAGAGGAGACATGCAGTGAATATAAATATATGTTTTATTTATAAGAAAATATTTGATACAAAATAGTTGCCATCGATGGACTTTCAAATCCACAGTTGAATCGAAACAAAATACCGCTTTGCAAAAGGCATAAAAAATACTCCAGCTTTCCTAACGTCCAACCTCTAAGCTATCCGGTTTTCTATCTAAGGTTACCTGCAAAAATATTCAACAACGAGGGGATAGTATGCTAGCCATACTCAGTGAGCAAAGAACTCTAACCTAACATGCACAACTCTCCTCCTATCTAACTCCCAACTAACTTACAAGCAAAGGGCAGAGAGTTCATCAATCAATCAAGCAAGAACTTAAGCAAGTAAATCTAAATTAGTAATAAAGATAGCCGACGCAGCATTAAGGTAAATAGCCGAAGGATCAACCATAACCACTTTCATCTAAAATCTCTCTCACTCTAACTCTTGTCCTAAGGGATATGGTACCCACTGAAAGTCCTGGTGCAGGGACTCAAGTCACAAGACTTTACAGAAATGTCCCTTAACTATCCAATAACCAGAGACTTGATCAACCTCACCACGTATAACCTATCACACATGGGCCCTGCACTCTCGAAATTTTCCCCTTTCAACAACACAACTATGCCTCATCCCGCAGCCACCTAGGCACATGAGTAGGACTTCAGCACCGCCGAACGTATTCGCATGATGGCACAGTTCTCAGTCCCTTGATACATTTTGATTTGTATGTATGGTAAGACCATGACCCTAACTGCTATACCGCCCTATAAAGAATGCTCACTAGACAGCTGTCGCATGCCCATCTTTTGCTAATCACCCTAAAACAAGGCATGAGCTCACAACTTATCCTATCACAACTGAATGTATCGGGGTGTCATACTAAACATATTTTCTCCCTAACACTCTTGATCTAACACGAGGATCCCTAAACCTACATGGGGTTTACCTAACCATAGATTCAACACGAGAATCTATCCGAGCCAACCCTAGGCTCTAACCACTCCATGATCTACCAAAAGTTACTCATAAACCCTACTAATTGGTTAGTCACAATCTGGATTCATCCTAGGAATGTTCTAGGTCTGACGTTTTTCCCCATTGATTAAAACCTTACTTTTACAGCATTTTGTCACGTTTACTTAGTTATCATTTACTCGCCTTGCTTAATTTCAATCTAGAAACCATTGTGTCTTGCATTATTCCTTGTTGAACGAACCTTTGTACTCAACAACAACCATCCTGTGCACTTGCAAGATAGAGTCTAGGGATAAACTTCACTGATATCATAACATAATCTAATCATAAGACGAGTTTGGAGTTTGTTTGAATGAAAACTAGAGGTCAAAAGTAGATAGTTTTTAAAGCAAGAATCTGGCCAAACGACAAAAATCAAAGAGGTTCACAAGCCTCAAACCTACACACTATGGGATAAAGGAGGAAAACCAAACCACCCAAATGCAAACGAAGCCAAGTCGACGTTTACCCGAGTCAAGATTTGGCAAGCTCAAGCTCAAGATTTGGATTTGCATAGAGTCAAATGCTAGATAGTCATATTTTATATCAAATTCTTTTTCGGTGTTTTAAATAGAAAAACAAGATATCAAAATTTCTTAACCAAAGGGATTTAGTTCCATAATACCATGATTTTCTACTAATTCAGAGCGTTTTGGTTTTGACGAAGAAAAATGTTAAAAAAACCTAGTTGCCTCCTCATTTTAAGACATTAAGAATTATGCAATCCCTTTGGGTTTTCAGTGAGTTTGATAGTACAACATGGTTTATGAGTTAACTGTTTTTTGATTTTAGGTGCTAAAAATATAATATTGCAGTTGTACTATGATATCCTGAAACATATATCCAAAGGGTCACACAACAAAGATTTTATTTTAGTATTTGTGCATGTTCTAGAAATTCGGATATGTTACTTTTCAGCCAAGCCTCCGAAAATGCTATGTTGGGTGCATATTATTGTATTGTTGTTGTGCGATTGACCGTATCAATCGAAACCTATATTGATCGAAATTACTAGCCAGGATCCATATTCGATTTACACAAATATCGTAATGAGGAACGGTTTTCAGTGGTCAAAGATTGATGATGTAACCTTATTTATTAGTCAACTAGGTGATTGGCCCGAATGCTTGTGCGGGCAGCAGACGAATCCGAATTTAGTTTAAGTATTTTTGTCATGTTTTGTGTGTATAAAACTATGTACCACCTGTATAGAGTAACACTTGTGATTTAAGTCATACTAGGTGATCGGATGTGCGAGCATGAGACTTTTTGAAAGTTAGTCTAGGTTGTTTGGACTGTTTTGTGTATATACGTTCATCTAGTATTTCATATAAATCAAAAATTGCAGTTCGGTTTCGCGGTTCTAGCAAAAATACCCGTTGGATCATGTACTTAGTATTCACAGATATCGGTTCGGTTCCGGGTATTACCCGAGAACGGAAATGAAGAACAAAATACCCGAAAATATATAATAAAATTTTAGTTTTCTTGGGCTTAACCCATAATAAAAAACTATATGGGCCATGTTTTCACTTTAGCCCGAATGATATCTGAGAAAACTGGAATGCTCTATTATAACTACATGCTTGCCCTACTCCTTCCTCTCATAATCGATGTGGGACTCTTGATTAGAAGATATTTCAAGATTTTTTATTAAAAAAATTCTAAAAACTAATAGTACGAATAATTAAAAAATTGAAGTAACTAAATTATTTATTAACAAATTGATTAGAAGATATTTCAAATTTCTTTATTAAAAAATTACAAAAATATGAATTTCGATGACATTAATACTGATCCGAAATTTAATTTTAATTTTTATTAATTTAGTTAGTATAAATGGCATAATAAAAACTATATGGGCCATGTTTTCACTTAAGCTCGAAAGATGTGTTGAGAAAACTGGAATGCTCTATTTATAACTACATGCTTTCCCTACTCATTCCTCTCACAATCGATGTGGGACTCTTGCAGTCGAAACACTTGAAATCATATGCAGTCGAAACACTTGAAATAGACATGGACAAAAAAGCCAGAATCGAAGAAACAACCGAATCGACCAAAATTATGGTTCGCTTCCAGTTCCGGTTACGAAACCAACAAAAATTCCTATTGGATCTTGTACTTAGTATCCACAGGTACCGGTTCGGTTCCGAGTATTACAAGAACCAAAATGATGAACCAAATACCCGAAAATATGTAATAAAACTTTAGTTTTCTTGGGCTTAGCCCTTAATAAAAACTATATGGGTTATGTTTTCACTTAAACCCGAATGATGTGCTGAGAAAACCGGAATGCTCTATTTAAAACTATACGTCTCCCCTACTTCTTCCTCTCACAATCGATGTGAAACTCTTGATTAGAAGATATTTCAAAGATTCTTTATTAATTTCGGTGAATAAAAGTTTTTACAAAAATATAAATTTTGGTGACATTAAGTATTGATCTGAAATTTAATTTCAATTTTTTATTAATTTAATTAGTATAAATGGCATTATAAGTAATAAAGTTAATTCACTAAATCTGTTTTTGTAAATAAACATGAATTAAAGTAACTAAACTAATCAAAGAATATTCGTGAATACTAAATATTGTTCATTTCGTATCAAAATTATTACGTGACTATAAAGAAACATTAATTACATGTTAAAAAAATCAAAAAAAATTGGGTGGAGAATACCCCACACTACACACTCGAACCCAAGACCTTTTAGAAATGTCCAGTGTGCGTTACCGTTTATGCTGGTAACTCATTCGAAAAATACACAACATTTCTCATTTTATATATATTTAAACAGTCAAATATTCATTTATTTATTTTAAGAAACCGAAAGATATTTTAAAGATATACTATACGAAAATAAATATCTAAATATTAACTACCATACAAAAATAAACCTCTAAATATTTATTTTAGGAAACCGAAAGATATTTTAAGGATATACTATACGAATAGATTTAACACTTTTTTTTTAATTAAATTATTCGTAATGGCAGATAAAAGTAATTTGACGAATTCATTAAACCTAAAAAGGTAAATCAAATTCGTCCATGCCATGTCATCATTTTCGGCTTGCCATGTCACATTTTTGGCCCTCAAAACCCTCTCCAAGCGACACCTAAGCAAGTGCCAAATTCACTTCTTATTTATAAGAATAGATTAAGTTTACGGAAAGCTGTAAAATAATACATAGGAGAAAATTGTTATATACTTTTGCTCCATTTTCACTACCTCGATACATTGCATATCCATCATCATCCATAGTGGTACTTTCATCATACGTTTTTAGGAAATTGTTTGAAACACTTACCAACTATCATGCAATGTAACTTTAGATTTAGTTGTCTATAGGGACCATATATTATCATGTCTGAACCATGAATCATCATATTTGAAACGACATCATATAAATCTGGGCCAAATTTGAAAATTGAGTTTTGGAGTTAAATTAACAAAAAATAGCTTGAAAAATCTCATGATGACACGTCAACAATTTTTTTTAACTTTAGTATATCAGGGATTAAATTTGAAAACCCTAAGATTTTGAAACATATAGTTAATTATGGTAATTTCAAAAAAATACAGTTAGATATTATGTGTGTAAGTATACTAAAAACTGGTTGATTTTGTTTTTAAAAAACACTTTTTTGGTTTTTATCAAATTAATCACGTTTAAATATTTGAAAAAATTATTCAAATTTTAGTTATTTATTAAAACATAATTTTTTTTAATATATGAGCCGATGGTGGAACATGACCCGTAGGCAAAAGTTTTGAATGAATATGTTTAAAGAAAACTTAATGAATTAATTAATAAATCAAAAATAAAAATGCTTAGAAAAATTGTAGTGACAACACATAAAAAAAAAACATTACTATACTAAAAAAATATGATGAAATATAAAATGAAATAAAAACTGACAAATTATTTTTAAATCAATAGGATAATCAAATAAACATGAAAAACTTTACAATAGTAAAACAGAGTGGATGTTATATAATATCAAATAATAATATAACAAAAACTAGAAAATCAGTACAACAAAATAAATAATTGAAATACGTGAATTCATATATTTGGATTTGTTTCACGTATATTTTTAATGCGTATTTATGAAATTAAGAGTGCAATTTAATATTAAAAATTTGAAAAAACCAGCCAATATAATAGAATTATAAAAGCAAATAAAAATATAATTAAAACCGATATATCATTTTCAAAACCAATCAGGTAGCCAAAAAAATAAAATAAAAATGTTGCTATACAAAAAAATCAATAAAATATAATTTAAACCGATACACCAATTGGAAAAAAATAAGACAACCAAACGAATGAAAAAACGTTATCGTAGTAAAAAAAGTGGATGATATATAAATTCAAATAAAAATATAACTAAAACTGCAAAATCAATAGGAAGAAATGTCTCTAATATATTAAAATTTTGAATTATTATCCACATCTAAGAGCATGTAGGGATACCTCACCAATAACGAAACAAAAAAACACCAATAGGAATTTTGAAACTACAAAAATTTAAAGAATTCGAAATTTGTAAATGTGTTTTGCTTTAGTGAATGACTACTGGAATGAAGAACCATTTATATTTATAGTGGGATAGATATGTTGAAGATTATGGATTACACGCAATTGGTGAAGCAATCACATGGGATCAAGCCCAAGAACAGAAAGTGGAGAGACCGGTATTGATGGCCCGATGTCAGACGTCGTTTGAAGGATCCATGAGTGTTGTTTGTCAAGTAGATGGTTCATGGAAGAAAGATAGCAAGTTCGCAAGTTTTGGATGGTGTCTGAGTAGTCCGACGGGTTCGACTATGCTGATGGGTGCCAAAGGACAATGACGCAGTCTATCTCCTCTTCACGCAGAATTTGAAACTCTTATTTGGGCTATGGAGTGCATGACGGAACAGCAGGATACAACAATGACATTTCAGAAAGATAGTTCGGAGTTAGTAAGGATGGTCCACGATGATGCTATTTGGCCAGCCTTTTCAGTGCTCCTCTCTAGTTTCAGAAACCTACGTTCCCAATTTAGTTTTGGGTAATTTACTCTAATAGATACTTTTCTATCTTATGATTGCATATAAGGCACTTAAAAAGGGAGGTATACTTTCGCATAGGTCATTTACGAAATACCCCCTTAGCTAATTGAACGAGTAACCAAATCATTATGTAACCGAAAGAGTTCAGTTTTTATTTCCTTTATTTTAAAATCTGACCTCTCTTTTCTCAAACCCAGTAAAAACTTTTCACTCTCACCTTTTGCTTCAGACCAAGAAACGAAAACCCCTCACATTCCCCGGAGATTTCTTCAGAAAACCTGTGGATTCGGGTCGATTGCTTGTAGTTTAGCAGCTTTAGTTAGTATGGCGGGTAGCTCAAAAGCGGAGGCAAGTGGATCTGCAGGTATAAATCTCTAACATATCTGAGCACGTTTTGGTTTTTCTCGTTTGGGGTAGTTGTAAACTTGTTGTTAGACATATGTCCCTCGTTCGGCATAGATTGTTATTCATAGGGTTCCTTATTTATAACTGCTTTGATTTTTTATATATTAGGGTTTGATGGTGAAAGAGACGGAGTCGTTGATGACGAACTTCCAAACCGACTGTTTGCTACGGATCGCTATCCAAATTCGAGGCTGAATGTCTATTCTAAGCCGAAATTATTGTCTGTGGTCCGAAAGGTGTTGGACAATACCCCAGAGTTGGAGAGGATAAGAGGATCTCCTCTGGGTGTTCTCTTTGATCTTCCTGTTAGCAGATGTGCTATTTCATGCAAGCTCATCCATGCATTGCTTTGTCGTCAGTTGGTCACAGGGAAAAAAATGAGGTGTGGACGGTATTCGGTGGACAACCCCTGAGGTTCTCTCTTGCCGAGTTTAGAGAGATATCGAGTCTGCCATGTGGACCCTATCCCAAAGGTTATGACCCAGCTGTTGAGCCTAAAATTGATGTGAAGAAGGATGCGGTTTGGCAGAGGATTGTAGGTGGTGATGGAAGGAGGACTCTTGGTGACTTAGTTAAGCTTTTGAAGAAATCAAAAAGTATGTCTAGTGAAAGAAAGCTAGCTCTGGCATTGATACTTATTGTCGATGGGGTCCTGATAGGCAAGCATCAGGTTAACAGGCCGACCCCTAAGTATGTGAAGATGTTAGATGATGTTGATGCATTCCTCAGCTTTCCTTGGGGTCGGGAATCCTTTTTAAAAATGATAGTAACAATGAAGCCGGGGAAAAGAGGCACGAAGCATTATCCAGACCCTGTTGAAGCATTTGACCAACAGTTGCAGCAACAAACAATAGTGGTGAAAGGATTCCCACTTGTGCTCCAGCTTTTAGTATTCAAAGCGATCCCGTTGCTGTTGAAGAAGGTTCCTAACAGCGGTGACGAACGTACATTCTATGACGCAGGGGCTGCTCGAGTGGCCAAGCTTTCAACATTATCCATGAATGACTTAATTGAAGTGGAGAATGATCCAAAGGTTTGACTCTAATACCCTGTAAATGTTATCTGGAATCTGAGAGGCTTATATATGCAATGGGCACTGTTTATTTTGCAGATGAGTGTAACCCCTGCTGTCGAGATAGGGTGTAACTATAGCGATGGGGGTTGGGGTGACTGGGATGATGAGGTGAGAGACTGGAGTGTTCTGCACATGGAAAAGTTAATCAGCGAAGGGCATGTTTTTTGTAAGGCTAGCTGGCCTGGTGGTGATTCTACTTTGGAGCTTGTTAAAATAGATGACAAGAATGAGGTTGAGGATGAAGAGGAAGTTGATTTTGGGACAGGTGAGGATGTATCTGACATGGAGACTGTGGAAAAACGTAAAAGGAAGAAACCAGCGAAGAAGAGGCCTGAATCACGGCGTAAACAACGGCGAATGGAGGATTATTACCCACCGGCAGATGGCGAGTTCGCAAAGTGGGTTGAAGGGAAAATTAATGAGGTAACAAGTAGACTAACAAAGAAAATTGAGAAGCAAGCAAAGGAGATTAAGCAGCTGAAACGAAGAAAGACTGGATCCCTTTGTTTTGGTTATAAGAAACGCGGTTCAGTGTTCATGGGCTCTAGTAAGAGGAGGAAGCGTACCGCAAATGCATTCGAGTCTACTGTGGATGGTGAGATGCCTGGGATGGCTGGAGATAATGATGGAGTTAAACGCAACCTTGATACGTGTTTTTGGCCCGAAGAGGTTTGGGAGCTTATTTTGGTGGATTTTATCTGTGTGTTGACTGTAAGTTGTATAATGCAAGATGTGGCTTTGCAGGATGGATTGGGTCTGGGTGGAAGTGGTGAGGTGGATGCGTATGACAATTCTCCAAATAATGTGGTGAGGCCGGAGGTATGTTATTTTTTGAGTTAGCAGCATAGGTATTGCAATTGCAATACTCATTCTGTTTTGTGAATGGTGGTAGGCCGAAGCTGGTGGGGAAGGAGATGATGTCATGAATGTTGTAGACTTCGCAGCTGCTTGTACTCAGCCTCGTGTAGGTTGTGGAATGCAGGTATATCTTCATTGTATTGCTGAGTTCTCCACTACTCTTAAAATAATGTATATTGATACCAGTCTCCACATATGAGCAGGGAGAAAAAGATGGCATATCTGGAATACAACAGTGTGAAAATGAGGAGGTTGACATAATTTTTGTTTCATGTTTGGTTTTTTATTGGTGTAGACTAACTGCAATTCTCTTTGTAGGTGGCGAAGGAATTTGAGAAGGGCAGTGCAGCTGTTAGGATGGATAGTGGAGAAGTTAAGGTAAGAGGTGTTTAGTGGTAATAATAGACATAGGCAGCTTGGTAAATTTTTGATCTCTGGAGGCTATTTTTTTTTTTTGGTAGGTGTGTGCTAAGGAAAAGGCTGTTCCAACAAACAATGTAAGCCACAACAAAAACCCTGCTATCGCAATAAGTGTAATGTGGTGACAAAGTAATGATTGTCAATAAATTTAGGAAATTAAGGAAGAGGCCAAGGAGATGAACGGCTTGATGAAGGAGATGGATGAGATTGTTGGGAAACCTATAAAAGAGGCACATGCATTGGAATCCTGTGATGTCAGTTCTGGAGTCGTAGGTGGAGCAGATCAAGAATGTTCTCATTTATTGTTGAGTGATTCTGCTGGTAATAGCGAAGTCGAGATGACACCAACATCCAAAGTGGAGCTATCACTAGTCAAATATTTTGCACGAAATGAGAATAAAAGTGTCCACGATTTGCTCCCTGTTGTTGATTTTGCGGAGTATTCCTTCTTCGAGGGTTCTCTGAAATCAAGTATTGAACGGTTAGTGTATATGCCTATAAAGTTGAATTTTAGAATTTTTTGTAAACCATTATACTGTCTAATTTATGATGTTGTAAATGCAGGCAACACATATGTGCTGATAATATAACCATCAGTAGCGCTTTCCTAATCAACCTGGGCAAACCAACTGAATGGGTCAATACAACTGTAAGTAGATTATTTATGATGTAATTTTTTTGCACGTCAACCATGCTGAGTAAAACACAACTATGTGTTTATTTGTCCGTTTGCAGCATATGGAGATCCTGATGTCCATGCTGAAACGCTGACACAAAGATATCCTCAAGAAAGAGTCTTCATGTTTTGCCTCACCCTGATTAGTAAATTACTTGCAGGATAAGTATAGATCGTTTTCAAAAGCAAGAAACCAAAAACTATTCAGTTGGGGAAAACGACTGTGGGCATTTACGACATCTCCTGGGGAAAGATGGTATGATGATGTTGATACAGTGTATGTACCAATGTGTTGGGAGGATCGACACTGGGTAGGTCTGGCCATTCACTTACGTGCTTGGGCTATTGAGGTGTTTGATTCTGCTCCAAATATGTTCAAGGCGCACAAGGTCAAACAACTGATGGAACCTGTTACACATATGCTACCACATCTAATTAGCCATTGTTGTAGCCCGTATGAGGCACAGTCGCACGGAGGCAATTCATTTGGTGTCAATGTAGTGAAGGGGTTGTATGAAAACAAGAGGTCAGGGGATTGTGGGCCTGTTGCAGTGAAGTTCATGGAGATGCATGCAAATGGATGCCCTGAGGAAGCCATGGCGTCGATTACGGATAAAATGGTTGATGATTTCCGCAGACAATATGCGATGGATGTATATAAGGAGATGGTGGTACCGCTGTACCAAGATTTGGTTTAAATGTAGGGTGTATTATGCTAAACACAACCCTATATCGTATGTTAGTGGTATTTTGTTTCTGTTATTTTGGCGTGGATAGCTTGTTAGGTTTGATGAAAAACTAAGTTTTTGTAAAATGTTTGTTTAAACCAACTAATCAATTGTGTTTTGTCGGGAAAGATGGGATCCATGTGGATGGTGGCCTGGAAACTTTTGAATGTTTGGCAAATTAGTAGGCTTTTAACCCACCGTAGCCAAGGTTTTATGTTAGGGAATGTGGGTATCCATGGGGCAGGTTACTTACAATTTTAGGATAATGCAAATTGACAATGAGGGCAAAACTATATGAATAGAAGGAAAAAATGGATATAATATGCAAAGGGTAGGCCCCATGTTGAATGCCCTATTTGGGTTGAGTGTGCAATGTGCAAAAACATTTTACAAAAACATATGTTATCATGTGCTGATCCATAATATAGTATCCATGTGCTAAGGTAGGTAGTTTTCCCATGGGAAACCTTTGAATTTGTGGTGGGAAAACCTATGAATTTGGTAATTTGCGGGAAGTAGGGACAGTATAGTATGTGGGGATAGGAAACGGAGCAACAGTAAAATGGTGTTCGTATATGTGAGTACTTGGTGGGAATGGACTGCGTTTGAATATGGAAAATGGGAGGGAAATAGATGGCTTAGTTGAGGGTGGGTGGGGAATAAGAAACGGGCCATAAAATAGGCAGCCCATAAAGAAAAATAAATGGGCCACCCCCATTTGTAGTGCAGATATGTTGTTACGTGGGCTGGGGGGGGGGGGGGGGGGGGGGGGGGGGGTTGTGGATAATAGTGTGGTAGATAGGTAAGACATATGTCTAGTTATTACTTGGTCCCAACTTTCCAACTAACTTATCATAAATTGGGTTGAGTGTGCAATGTGTGAAAGTAAGGGGTGTAATCAATATAGTGCTCAACCACCACCTAACTTCCCCCTTTAATTACATGCAAACATGAAAAGCTATAAAATAAGGGTTATTAGAATATTGTTAACATGTCTGCCTTAGAGCTTCCTATCGACAAGAAGGTATGAGGTCGTCCATGCGTTGATCTGCGCCCCGATTGCAATATTGGATGAGGCAACATCAACTGAAGGAAGAGATTTGGGAGGGGCTATTAATCTACTAAATAACAACCTAAAAATTTGGCGAAGCATCACAGATAGATTTGCAAGCTTGTAGTTGGAATGGTAATTTTGATGTGTATGTTGCCAATGGATTAAAGGGAAAATGGCAGATGGGAATCTTGCATCATGTAACCAAAACTATATGGGTACGTATTCACATCTATTTCAGTTTCCTAACTGTGTATCAATTAGCCCTCCTGAATGCTATGTACACAAGTACATGGGGATTGAAGTTAACTGAATAAAATGTTTTTTGAACTATCTGTGTGATCATGTTTATTATATGTTGTGTTTAATAGTTATGTCTTGTACTAATATCTAGTTAAAAACCATATATGTATCTATTATAGTAAATTACCCTAATCCTATCATAGTTGAGTGTGCAATGATCATGTGTTCTACTTTAAGTTGTAATGGAAACGTTAAATTACTAAACTTCTGGTGTGTGACAAAATGGTCTTAGCCACTTATTAGAATCCATAAGTCCGTGTACATGGTTATATGTGTTGAAATAAAATCATATAATGCGTTAGACTTAGGTGGTCTTTGTTTTGCCAACCAACCACTCTAATGTAAAAAAAGAAAAAAAAGTTTAAGAAGTAAATGGAAAAGCGGTCAGAGTGTTGTCCAATCTATGTGCCATATCACGTCTTATTGTTGGGCGGTGAAGTACATTAATTGAAGGAAGGGATTGTACAGTAAAGTGGAAGGTTAAATAATAGTTTATTGAGATTAGTAATAACAAAAGCACGGCACATATACGTCCACGTATATGATAACCCACCCGTAACTCTGTTTATTTGTTGGTACCCACCCGGGATTACCCTAATATCTAGTTAAAAACCATATATGTATCTATTATAGTAAATTACCCTAATCCTATCATAGTTGAGTGTGCAATGATCATGTGTTCTACTTTAAGTTGTAATGAAAACGTTAAATTACTAAACTTCTGGTGTGTGACAAAATGGTCTTAGCCACTTATTAGAATCCATAAGTCCGTGTACATGGTTATATGTGTTGAAATAAAATCATATAATGCGTTAGACTTAGGTGGTCTTTGTTTTGCCAACCAACCACTTTAATGTAAAAAAATAAAAAAAAGTTTAAGAAGTAAATGGAAAAGCGGTCAGAGTGTTGTCCAATCTATGTGCCACATCTCGTCTTATTGTTGGGCGGTGAAGTACATTAATTGAAGGAAGGGATTGTACAGTAAAGTGAAAGGTTAAATAATAGTTTATTGTGATTAGTAATAACAAAAGCACAGCACATATACGTCCACGTATATGATAACCCACCCGTAACTCTGTTTATTTGTTGGTACCCACCCGGGATTATTTTGGTAAAAGGGTTTTGTTGAACACACACAAATCTTGATTTCGGCTTGTTGAGGGTAAAACACAGTGGGGGATTTTGTCATTATGGTCAACTCGGAGGCTTCTGAGGACTTGTCGATGTCGTCCAACTCAAGAGGAACAGAGCATATGGGTGCCCCCGCTTGCTACTGTGGCAGTGTGGCAGAGATACTGACGTCGTGGTCAGACGCGAACCCTGGCAGGAAATACTATAAATGCTCATTGGTCAATGGTCGCTTCAACAGGTGTTGCGATTTCTTCAAGTGGGTTGACCCATTTCCACCGCCGGGGTGGACAAAAGTAGCCTTGCTTGAAGCGCGAGAAAAAATCAGGAAGCTGCAGGCTGAAGTCAATCATCTAAAGCATACCAAGCCAACTACAGTGTTCGGGTATTCGGTTGCCGAGCAGGATACCCACGATATGGCTCGGGATGCGACAGAGCCTGAGTCTGCCCAGAGTAACTCATCAACAGCTTTAATAGTGGCGTGCGTAGCGTGCATTATTGCGGTTGGAGCAATGGTTGTAGCGGTTGGAGTAACTCCCTGAAGCTGATGTGCAATGTAGAAGTTGGTGAATCCCTTGTTTTCCAATTAAGTATGTTTCTATGGTTCATATTGGTGTAGTACTGTGAAATTAGTAGTAGTATAGATCTATCTTTCGGTTAATGTTGTTCTATGTAAGGATCATGCCCATCATTTGTACAAAACCACCAAGAGATATGACCCAGTATCCATTCAATGCTATCCACCGTGCATAATCCATGGGATATGGAATGTATACGGTGGATGGTAATGAGTGGATAGAGTGTCAAATTTCTTGATAGTTTTGTACGAGTGTTGAGAAGAACCTTCGTATGTAGTTTGAAACACGATTAAATGGGGCCTGGGGATGGATTGTAATACATGGATGTTGGTGGACATTTAATTCCTTATAAAACGCTGGTTTTGTGTAGAATTGCCACGTCTGTTTACTACCTTGATTCCCAGAACAAAACACTAGTCCCGTGGACATGATTCCTAAACATTTACCACACAATAGAATACAACCAAACACAAGAAATAGTTTGATTCCTAATTCCTTAATTAATCTTGCAAGAGTTTAACAAAGATGTAAAGGGACATCATTGCTTTTGGAACAAAAGACATAGAAGTCACTCTGGTGATTGGAAAGTAATACGATAGTATAAGGCATGAAACCATGTCAAGCAACCAAAATATGCAATATTTCCCGTTTTTTCACCAGAGGTAGTAGAGACCAAAAAAAGTGGTGGAAAGGAACAAAGGATGAGTTTGGTGATGCGTTGCTTAGTTTAGGGGATTGTTGCACGTTGCCCTGTTGTGACCAGGTTGACTGCATCTGGAACACCGGTTGGTAGAGGGCTTGTGTTCTTTTGGCTGCTGTACAAGTAGATAGTTTCCATAAGGTACAAAACGCATAATTCAGCAAATAAGCAATATAAATAAATTTGTCTGCTTACAGGGTAGTCACCAATGGATGGTTTCCTCTTTGATGGAGGCCTGCCACTTGGCCTGCGAGTAAACGGCGGCCCGAGGATAATATCACCATCTGCCGCGTTAGGTTCTTCATCTTGCAGGTCAATTTCAGGGAGGATGTGGCCTTCGTAAAGATAAACCCATGTTGATGTTCTGTACCAATTCTACGGCAAAGTGCCATAGGCTACACCCTTGTTATCAGCGGCAAGGAATGCATGCCAACAAGGGGTGCCAAGTCTATCATATACTCTGCAGGTGCACTTTTTGTCAACTAGGTTAACAAGATTGCGGTCGTTGAACCTACCAACAATTTCAACAACCCAATCAGAGTTACTAGTAACTTTGGATGCCTTGACTAGCTTCATTGTCTCCGCCATCTGTTGATCTACCTCGGGTGGGACAGAAGCGGTGCACCTTTGCGACTTACTCCTTCTGGCATTAAACCATCTTGACATCATAGAACGGATGAACGCAAGGAGGTCAGTGATTGCGCAACCTCTACCCCAGAAAAGTGCGTTGTTGAGGGTCTCAGCAATGTTGCTGGTCATCAGGTTATACCTATTGCCAGGGAAGTAGACACGAGACCATGTAGCAGCACCAATTTTCTCCAACCATTTTTCGCAATTCTGATCAGCAGCCCACACCTCGTCATAAAACTTCCTAAACACACCAACATGGTAAGCACAAGCAGCTCTACCAACAAGTTCTGCAAGGCCAGGTTTCTTGTATTTAGAATTTATGTTGCGCTGCAAATGGACAAGGCAAGCTCCATGACGTGATTTACGGTAAACTATGCTTAACGCTTTGAGAATGGATTGGTGTCTGTCAGATATCAATGATAAAGATGGGCTGTCAGCTATGATTCTTTCTAGCTTGGTTAGGAACCAAGTCCAAGCGTTGTCGTTTTCATTGTCAACGACACCAAAAGCAAGCGAATACACTTGATAGTTGGCATCCTGCCCACTCGCAGTAAGTAAGACACCTTTGAACTTCCCAGATAAATGAGTGCCATCTAAGATAAGGACACGCCTGAGTTTTTTAAATCCTTGAATGGATGCTCCAAACGCAAGGAAACAATACAAGAATCTGTCCATTCCATCCTCATCTTTCTCAGTTTCTAGGTGAGTGATCGTCCCTGGGTTTGCAAGCTTCAACCTTCTAAGATAAGAAGGTAATTTCAGGTACGAATCTTCTTCTGCACCTCTCATGTCCACAACTGCCTTCTCTTTTGCTCTCCAACACTGCATGTAAGAGGGTGAGACACCTAAATCTTCAAGGACAAGTTGTTGGAGATCCATAGGCCTGGGACCGTTAGCCGGGTCTGCATACTTAGATTTAAAGATAGAAGCAATTATCCGAGAGGTGACCCTCTTTTTGTAACCATCCTTTGTGTCAATGTTGCATGTGTGGACTAGTTGCAACTTACGTATTTGGTAGTTGCAATTGCTTTTCTTCTCTGCTGCCAGAACTCGCCAATCACATTTTTTATCAACACAACTAAGAACAAAGCTGTGTTTCTTCGTAGTGGTTTGCTTAAAACGAAATTGATGCTTAATAGCATAAATAGCTAAAGCGATTTGGCAATCTTCTTTATTACCATACACCTTCCCAACGTATAATTCTTCACCATCAGCATCAATGTCTAAGTCCGGGATTTGAATGCTCTCATAGAGAGTGTCGTCAAAAAGGGGAGGTATATCAAATTCCTCATCATCAACGTCCTCCAATTTTCGCTCGAATTGACCTGGTGGGATGTTACGATCTTTTCCCAGAGCAGATGAACTGCCAAGACCCTGTTTCCTCTCAGGCAAAGTAGTCCCAACATATTTATCAACTGTACTGTTTGACGGATACATTATATCGATCGCATTTGATCCCCCAAGCTCATCATCCAGAAACCCTTCCCAAAAATCCTTGTGATATCCCCTTGGGCTGACAAAGATATCATCTGCACTCTCCACCCAATCATCATCCTCTTCTTCAGCAACTGCCTTACTCTCTTCAGCAACTGATTTGCCTCTGCTCTTTAAGTTACTCTCTTCAGCAACTGTTTTGCCTCTACTCTTTAAGTTACTCTCGACTTCCTCTAGTTCAGCCAAGAAGTCTTCATCTTCAGAAGATAAATGGGTTCTTGATGGTGGGCATTCAACAGCTCCTAAACCAGTAACAACTGTGTCGCTTGACTGTAAATTGGTTGACGCTAAATTGAAGTTCCTAACACACCGTCTCTTGGTGCTCGAACTATCTTGTTCAGAGTTTGATAGAGATTTACCTCTCGAATCATGTAAATGCGTACTAGGCTTCAAATGATTCTCAAACATCTCTGTTATCTTGTTGAAAAAGCCACCAACAACTGTGTTTCCGGACTGAGGCATTGAAATATGATTAGTCTTGGACCCAACCGTACTCAGGTGAACACGGGGTGTGCTCCTACCAATACTACCTGCATTCTCCGACAAGGGTTTGACAGGTGTCTTGTAACCACAATCAGAGCTAGTTCCTTTCCCCTTATCACAATCGCTACTAAAAGTAACAAACAAATTGAAATCTTTGTTCAACCTCAACCGACTCATAAATATACCCCAAGAGGTGTCAGTAGACAAACGAACCGGAGGAATAGTGTGTCCAGATCCAGCGACACTGAATTGACCAGGCCAGTAACTAAGCGCAGTACGGTTACCTGGTTTGGTGTCAAACTCAGCATCCACGAGGCTCAGTACATCAGACAGCTTCATTCCAGATGAAAGAGGCACAATCCTAGCCATCATGTGCTTGTCGGCGACAAACTCCCACTGTCCATCCGGTAGACACCGCCACTCACCAGCAAACACATAACAATGGTCGTCAATCCACCTATGTCGCGACCACCAAGAGAGAAAACAAAGAAGAGGTTGTGTGTCTGAAGTATAACCTGATTTTCCTAATGAAACCTGCTTAAACTTAAACTTTCACCCTTTAAAACATAACCCATATTCCAAGGTCATATATTATAGCAAGCAACACGTCCAATTTCAACAACAAAGCTGGGGATTGAATGTAAACCACATGATTATTTAAGTGGGGTGGGGGTTTGGGAATGCATTCATTGTAACTCAAGTAATCAGCTTCAATCACAACCACACAATCTTAACTAAGCTCATGTGGAACGGACGGCCAGGATTAAAAACTCTTGTATCAGATAATTATCATAAGCGTGAGACATGAGGGGCTGTTTTGTCCTTTAAAACACAAAATAAGGGGAATAAGTGTACGAAAGTACACCACCCGTGGAAAGTGTTCTTTCTTTTAATAAGTTAGCAAGAAAGTATCTACTGAAGTAATATTTCCTTTAGTTTTTTACCACTTTCTTTTATATCTCGCAATTTTAACGGCAAGGCAGATTGTTTAGCCCGTAGTACATCTTCTCGACTTTTAGATTTTACCTATGTAAACAATTGTCTCCCGGTTTGGTTAACCAAACCATTTCATTAATATAAGAATATACGATGTCAAAAAAAAAATTGTTGGCTTGATAAGAAAGCCACATTATTTTAAAACAAATTAAGGTATATCTAAAACGAGATTTGAGGAATTTTATGTTACAATCAATTAAAGGTTGCCTAAAAAATTGGACCAAGTTTCATAATATATTCAATTTAGAGGAATATATTAATTACATAATATTAACTAGTAAGCATTATAGGGAAAAATAGGAAACAAAATTAACCAATATATTTTAATGATTTAATATAATTGAATTAATGAAACAAGTATCATTTAAGGAATTTTAGCTCCTACCATTTAGGTGATAACAATTAAACAATTGCCTATATTAGTTCTAAATTTTTAAACGAAATTTCCTAAAATATAAAAATCAATTTTTTTTTAATGGAAATTTTATATAAGGAAATACAATATTTAAGGAACAATATTTGAGGATGATCCTACCATACGAAATTATTTAGGAAATATTATATATTAGGTTTTGACCCGAGCTACAGCGCGGAGCTTATGTTTTTTAATATCATTTTTTAAAAATCTTAATTTTAAGAACTTAATGCAACATAAATTTATGTATGTTGGTGTTTCTAGTAGAATCATTGTTTTATTAGTAAAATTAGTAGATATGGGGCGGTTGTATTATTGGATATATTATTGTTATCGGAAATTGTGTGTATGTGAGTGTATTTATCGTTGACTGGTTAAATTAAAATAAAATGTCGATGAGATAAATTTGAAGAAATGAAAATTTTTAATAATAAATCAATTTTAATTATATTACTAACGACCAAAGCAAAATCTATAAATAATAGTTCAAATTAAAAAAAATAGTTACCGCAACATCAAAAATAAACCAATCGATTTGGTTTCTCCAGAATAGCCTTTTTCAATCTTCAAGAATAGCCTTTAGAGAGATGGCGGAAAGCTGTAAAATTAGAGAAATTCGTAGTTCTGATAACTCCTTCTCTTGGGCAGGCTGGAGAGATCAGGTTTAGATCCAATGTCGATTAGATCGAAGCTTTGGGAATAATGCTTGGTTTAGACTGTTTCCCCGAGTACACACAGAGTATCAAGATCTGTGGGCTTCAGACCATCGTCCTCTGCGTATCAGTTTTGCTCTAGAAATGGTGGAGTCTAACAGAGGGCGTTTCTACTTTGACTCTCGCTTTCTCTCGTATGAAGGTATTGAGGAGACCATTAAAAAAGGATGGATCGAACCTTTTAGTGATGGTTCTCCTAGTCTATTGGAGGGTATTCGAAGCTGTAGACATCAGCTATCCCGCTGGAAAAACTCATCCAATATCAACTCGGCGTCACGATTGAACAAGATAAATGCTAGGCTTCAATTAGAGGTGGCTAAACAATTTTCGGATTCGGCTACTCTCCGGAATCTGAAACATGAACTGGCCATTGCAGTTAAGGATGAGGATCTATATTGGAAACAAAAGTGCCGAGCTGACTTTACAAAGTTTGGAGATAAAAACACCAAATATTTCCAAAATTTGGTAAAGAAGAGGAAAATTCAGAACAGAGTGTTAATGTTAAAGGATGAAGAGGGTTTGGACTATTTTGCTGAGGGATCTAAAGGAAGGATTGCAGTGGAATTTTACAATGACTTGTTTTCGAGTGAAAATCCTCATGACCTGGAAACTCTATTTTCTGATTTTGAAGGGAGAGTCACGCCTGAGATGAATCAAGCTCTAACACGCCCCATTACTGATGAGGAAATTAGTAAAGCAGTGTTTGCAATCAAGAGCAACAGTGCACCTGGTGAGGACGGTTTAACAGCGGCCTTTTATCAGAAATTTTGTAACATCGTTGGTCCCTCTGTCACCGCTGAGATTAAAGGATTTTTCGATTCAGCGGTCCTGCCGGCGGGCTGGAATCACACTCAATTATGTTTGATCCCGAAAATTCCAAATCCTACTTTGATGAAAGACATGAGACCGATAAGCTTATGTACAGTACAGTATAAGATCGTGTCCAGAATCCTTTGTGATCGTCTCAAAGTATGGCTTCCTTCAATCATCTCTGATACTCAAGGAGCCTTTGTTTCTGGCCGCCTAATCACGGACAACGTAATCATTGCTCATGAATCAACTCACGGTCTGCGTACGAATGATCTAATCTCAGATTCATTCATGGCGATCAAGACAGACATGTCGAAAGCTTTCGACAGAGTTGAATGGAGCTTCTTAGAAATATTTTTGGAAAAGTTGGAGTTTGATCATAAGTGGGTGCGCTGGATTATGGCATGTGTGAATTCAGTGACATATTCAGTCCTTCTAAATGGGCAATTACACGGTCTCATCAAACCAGAAAGGGGGATTAGACAAGGTGACCCTCTGTCACCGTTTCTATTTATTTTATGTGCTGAAGCCCTTATCCATGTTTTAAACCAAGCAGAAGTGAAAGGAAAGATTACTGGCTTGCGTTTATCTACGAATGGTCCTTCAATACATCATTTGCTGTTCGCGGATGATAGCTTACTAATGTGTAAGTCCACAAAAGAAGAAGCCTGTGCGATTTTGGAATGTCTGAAAAGTTATGGTGATGCATCTGGACAGGTCATCAATTTCGCTAAATCAGCTATCACGTTTGGCTCCAAAGTACCGGATTCGAGGAAAGAGGAAATCAAACATATCATGGGTATCTTTCAGGAAGGTGGTGAGGGTTTCTATCTCGGACTTCCCGAGAGCTTTAGTGGATCAAAAAGTAAGCTCCTCAATTATATTCGTGAAAAGGTCCAAGGCAGGTTAAGAGGAGGATATTCTAAAATCCTCTCTCAAGGAGGGAAAGAGATCATTTTGAAATCTATTGGTCTAGCGCTTCCGGTATACGCTATGTCTATTTTCAAGCTTTCGAAGGACTTGTGTTCGAAGCTAACAAGCGCTATGATTGAATTTTGGTGGAACGATAAAGACAATAAAAGAAAGATCCCTTGGGTCGCGTGGTCGCGTATGTGTCGAAGCAAAGAGGAAGGTGGCATGGGCTTTCATGATATAGAAAGATTTAACCAAGCTCTCCTATCGAAACAAGCTTGGAGAATCTGGGATAGGCCGGATTCCTTAGTAGCTCGTTTCCTTAAGTCTCGATATTTCCCCAACTCATCCTTTTTTGATGCAAGCCTTGGACGTAGACCTTCATATGCATGGAGAAGCTTGCTTCATGGTAGAGAGCTGCTTGTGCAAGGTATGGTCAAAACCATTGGCGATGGAAGAGATACGCTTGTGTTGACTGAAAATTGGATCATTGACGGAATCCCACGCCCACCTAGGTATCGCCAAGAAGCTGAGGTGGACTTAACCCTTCGAGTATCGGAACTCATGATTGAACATACCTCCTTATGGAATATTCCTTTGCTGCGCCGCACCTTTGTGGACGAAGATATCCAACGTATCCTTCAGGTAAAAATCAGCCAATCTCGCAGAGACAAGCTTATGTGGGGATTCTCTCAAAATGGACAGTATACGTCCCAAAGTGGTTATAAGTTCGCTGATTTTTTGGTAGAATTCAATTCCCCTCATCCTCACACCCTAGCCCCTTTACAGAGACAGCTTTGGAAAGATATCTGGAAAGCGCATACCACGCCAAAAATCAGACACTTTCTTTGGAAAGCGCTTGCAGGTGCTCTTGCAGTCCGTACAAACCTTCGCTCTCGTGGTATTCCCTTAGACACACAATGCCCTGTCTGTGGTGAAGGCTCGGAAAACATATGCCATGTTTTGTTTCATTGCGCCCACGCGCGAGAGGTTTGGAGGCATTCTCAATTTCCTCCACCGCAAGGAGGCTTCTCGTTATCCTCTGTTTTCCTCAATATTTTCTAGCAGAGCAAAAACCAGTTAATCCCAAAGACTCTGAGGCGTATGATCCCATGGATGCTATGGGACATTTGGAAAGCTCGCAATATCTTTATCTTTGAGAAGATCAAGACTGATGCCAAGTTGCTATTTCTCAACTCCCTTGAAGACTCTGAAATCTGGTTTGCTCTAAATGAGAATGATGGTACTAAGCCAATCAAGATGAATGCTATCCCTCCTCCTTCTCGATGGAGGAAGCCCACAGGTACAGTTCTGAAATGCAACATTGGCTCATCTTGGCTCTCATCTCATACTCTCGCTGGAGCTTCATGGATAGTCAGAGACAATAATGGTGTAGCGCAAGCACATAGCCGTACTTGTTACCCTTCTCTTAATTCAGCTCTGGAAGCCAGCCTCTATGGTATTTTCTGGGCAGTGGAATAGCTAAGGAATATGAACTTCAGATCTGCTTTGAAAGTTCCTCTGAACAGGCTTGCGAGGCCATTCTATTTCCACATAGATATCAATGGGCACAACCCATCCTGAGAGACATCTCTGTTCTCCTTTTAAGCTTTGACTTCTGGAGCCTCTCATGCATCCCTAGAGCTTGTAATCAAGCTGCAGAGGCCATTGCCTCTAGTGTTACAAGTGAACATCGATACCTTACCTATATTGCTAAGGATGGTCCAAGTTGGCTCCAACCTATTCTATCTTTTGAAGCCTCGTTTGGATAGTTAGGCACTTGATTTGCTTCTCTCTGTTCTATGCTTCAGGATATGTCCTGTTTTCTACATCCCTAGGACTCGATATCTACTGATATCGATTGTTAGTCCTCTTCCTCTATTGTTACATTATAATCTTTCATTAATAAAGTTATGCAGTGTTAAAAAAAAAAAAGGTCGTACAAAGATCAACGCTCACCATTAAACGAATTTCGAACGGATGGTACGGATTTAAACTTCACAACTTGCATGTTTTTTTTTTTTTTTTTTGTCGTCCACAACTTGCATGTTTATTCAATTGTAAATGGGTCAACCCGAGCGTTTATTAAAATTCGAACCATGGATCCGACAAATAATTCGGAGATTGCTACGAATGGTTCAGATTAGAAATTAATAGAACAGACGGCTTGGATTTAAAACTATTTCGATCAGCGCGTTTATTCGACTGTAAATGGGTCAACCTGCGCGTTTATCAAAATTCGAACAATGGATCCGACAAACAATTCGGAGATGGCTACGAATGGTTCAGATTAGAAACTAAAAGAATGGACGGCCTGGATTTTAAATTTGTTTGACCCGCGCTATATCCAAGAATATAACTGGATATCCTTTTTTGTTTAATGTTTAAAATGACTTAAAGACCCTTAATGAAAAATATTTTTTGCTTACAACTTCCAATTGCATATCATGTAAATTATTATAAAAAAATGTTTCTTTATAAAATGTACTTCAAAATTAATAATATTAAGATATGTTTTATTAATTAAATCAATCTAAATGGTATTTCAATGTAAATAGTCGATTTCATTAAACCTAATTATGTAAACCAACTGCATCTTTACCATGTCACTTGCCATGTCACATTTTCTCCCCTTAAAACCCTTTTATTGCGCCACATTAGATTGACCGAAATCACTTCATAATTAATAGTATAGATAAGAATTTTAATAACTTGCAATTGATTATTATTTTGCTTACTGTGTATCCAACATTTTTCGGAAAATGGATAGTGGAGAGATTGTTTTAAGAGACCAAAACGAATAAATAACAGTAATTGAAAACTAAACAAAGCTGTAACTTGTATCATTCTAAATAAAAGTGTTACCAGAATCAAGAAGATTGAAGAAGACGAGAGAAAGAGGGAAAATCTATTAGAGAATAGTTTGATTTCTCATTAATTCTCCGAAACTGATACAATGTGATATGTATATACATCGGTTAAACTGATACAATGTGATATGTATATACATCGGTTAATCTAAACCAAATACAAAATCATTAAATAAAATTGAACCGGCAAAAGGAAACCAATTCAATCTTGTTGTACCAATTCTAACCAACTCCAATAGGCCCCCTCAAGATGTGCAGAAAATGTTATGGATGCACATCTTGGACTTTAGATGCTCCAATTGGTTAGGAAATAGAGGCTTTGTGAATATGTCAGCCACCTGATCTTCAGTTCGAACATGAAGAGTCTTGAGTAGACGCTTATCTAGCTTCTCCCAAACCGTATGACAGTCCACCTCTATGTGTTTCGTATGTTCGTGGAAGACAGGATTCGTGGCAATGTAAATGGCTGCAGTGCTGTCAGAAAAGAGAACAGGTACTTCAGGATTATGGAGCTTCAAATCTTTCAATAGAGCTTATAGCCACATCAACTCGCAAGTAGCTAAAGCTAGAGCTCTGTACTCTGCCTCTACAGAGGACCTAGAGACTGTGGGATGTTTCTTTGAGCGCCATGAAATCAAAGAAGGGCCAAGAAACATGGAAAAACCTGTGGTTGACCTTCTGCTATCAGGACAAGCTGCCCAATCTGCATCTGCAAACCCCTTTCAAAGCCAGATCAGACGAAGCAGAGTAGAATAGTACTTGGCCTACAGTGCCCTTGATGTACTGAAGAACCCTGTAAACTGCAGTGAGATGAGAAGTCCTAGGAACAGAAGAGTATTGACACAACTTGTTCACTGCAAAAGTTATGTCAGGACGTGTAATGGTGAGATACATCAATCGTCCCACTAGCTTTATATAAAGTTCTCTGTCTTCTATAAGGCTTCCATCATCCTTGGAGAGCTTGAGATTAGGAATCATGGGAGTAAATACATGCTTACACCCTAACATCCCAGTAGAAGATAAGATTTCCAATGCATATTTTCTTTGACATAAGGAAATACCGTCATAATTTTTAGCAATTTCTAATCCCAAGAAGTACTTCAAATCTCCCAAGTATTTGATTTTGAATAACATTTTCAAATCAGAAGTGATCTTCTCTGCTGCTCCTTCCCTCGTACTGGCAATCATTATGTCGTCAACATATACCAATACCACTACAAAACCTGTCTCAGATGCTTTCACAAACAAAGTGTGATCTCCATGACCCTTTTCAAAACCCAAAGTGATCAAAGAATCTGAGAATTTGCGAAACCATAGTATGGATGTCTGTTTCAATCCATATATGGATTCCTTGAGCTTGCAAACAACATTAGGTGGCAAAGAGATTCCCTTTTGTTATGCATAACCCTCTGGTAGCTTCATGAAGATTTCTTCATCCAAATCTCCATTTAGGAAAGCATTAGAGATGCTAATTGCTTAAGAAACCATTTCTTTGAAGCAGAGACCTTCAACAACAATTTACAGTAGCCATCTTGGCTACAGGTGAGAAGGTTTTGTTGTAATCCAACCCCTCTTTCTGTGTGTAGCCTTTTGCTACAAGTCTAGCCTTGTATCTCTCTAAGCTACCATCTGCATGAAACTTCAATGTAAAAACCCATTTACATCCTACTGCTTTCTTCCCTTTTGGAAATGTTGTGACATCCCATGTGTCCTTTGACTCCATTGCACTGATCTCATTGTCCACAGCTCCACACCATTCTTAAGAGTTATGTGCCTCATCATATGTAGATGGAATCGGGATTTTTGTAATGCTATTGATAAAAGCAAGATGAGATGGAGAAATTTAGAGTTTGAAAGATGAGGAGAGATGGAATCATGAGTTTTTGAAAGAGTAGAGTAACAGTGATAATCTTTCAAATGAGAAGGCAGTTTGGGTTGCCTTTTAGAAATTTGTGGTGATAAAGATAAAGAAGATGGATTGATGGTACCTGGAGACACATAATCTATTGGTGGAAAGAAATCCATTGGAGATTCCTCTGATGTAGTCTTCGATGCTAGTTGAAATATCTCTTCATGAAAGACCACATTCCTTGTAATATACACTCTGTTACTCTCCAAATCAAGAAGCTTGTAGCCTTTATAACCGGAAGGATAACCCAGGAAGACACATGCTCTTGAACGAGGTGCAAATTTGTGTCTCTGTTTAGGAGAGGTTGAACCATAGCATAAGCAACCAAATGTTCTGAGCTGATCATAGAGAGGTGGTTTACCCATGAGGACTTCATAAGGAGTTTTGTTTGAGAACAACTGCATTGGTGTCCTGTTAATAAGAAATACAACTGTTAAAATACAATCACCCAGTAGATAAGTGGAACCTGAGATTGGAACATCAAGGCACATGCAACATTGAGAAGATTTTGGTGCTTTCTCTCAACTACAGAGTTCTGCTCTGGTGTTTCTGGACATGAATGGTAAGAAACAATCCCCTTTTCTTGATATAACTTGGTGAAACTTAATTCAGGTGCATTATCAGAACGTATTGACTTGAACTTTGTATCATACTATGTTTCTACCTGTTGAATGAAAGCTGGAAACACAGTTAAAACATCTTGCTTTGTCCTAAGAAAATACACCCAAGTTACGCGTGAATGATCATCAACAATATTCAAGAAATATCTATATCCTTCTATTGTTTCCACTGAAAAGGGACCCCATATATCAATATGTAGTAAATGAAAAATTTCATTACAAACATTATTGAAAGATGTATAGGACAACTTCTTTTGCTTAGCCAAATGGCATACATGACAATAAGAGGATCCTTTATTCTTATGTCTAGAAGTTCCTAATACATCTAAGAGAATATCTATTCTATCATATGAGGGATGACCTAGATGTTGATGCCATCTGGTGATATCCACAACTGCATTGACTGAGATGACTATTTTCTGAAGCTCAAGCACATAAAGATTGGCAATTCTCCTACCCTATCCAATCGTCAATCCCCTGACAGGATCCTGAATTTCACATGAAGATGGATCAAAGACCACTCTAGAACCTAAATCAGTAGTTAAGGAACTAATACTGATGAGGTTTAATCTGAACTCTGGTATGAACAATCAATTTTTCAAAACTATGTTTTGATTGAGTTGAATGGATCCTACTCCACTAATCTTAATTGTTGATCCTGTTGTCAAATTGACATAACTCAAAATAGATGTATCTAAATGAGTAAAAAGAGTTCTGTCATGAGACACATGATGCGTAGCTCCAGAATCTATTACCCATGTATGATAAGAAACTTTATGATTTGAAAATGTCAATATGCCAACAAAGCAATAAGTGGAGGATGAGAAGGAGATACCAGTTTTATCATTCGCAGAGTAAGAAGTGCTGGCTACTGAATCAGACTGTGGTTGTAGCTGAGAGCTGAATAAGGCAATGAACTGTTGTAGCTGATCCTTGTTCAATTTTCCAACCAACTGATCCATGGATGTATTCTGAGGATTAGCTGATGAAGTCATAGCAACTTGTGCAGCTACAGGACGAGAAGACTGTGGTTTGTGAGAGAACTTGGATTTTGGTGTAAATCCATGTGGAAAACCATGCTTCTTGTAGCATCTTTCTGCAATGTGTCCTACTCGTTTGTAAAAGGAACAAATGGGACGTCCTTTGTTAACTCCAGTCTGAACATAGCATATTGCTTGATCTGGAACCTGTGAAGATGTAGTTTCTGACACCTGAAATGTGGTAGGAGAAAGAGGAACTGTAGAAAAACCTCGCTGACTATCATCTTGGTCCAGGATGTTGTAAACTTCATCCACCGAAGGGAGAGTGATGTTAGCATATTCATGCATCATATAGATGGCATTTTAGTTAGGATTCATAGCATATTAGATAGGATTTTATGTTTTCATATGGTCTTTAGATTGCATTTAGAGTTTTTAGGTTTTTTTTAGGCCCTAGAGAGTCTAGGTGCAATTAAGGTGTGTTAAGCAGGTTAAAAGGAGCTAGGAGCAAGGATGGGATGGATTGGAAAGTGATGAGACACAAAAGTGGTCATTTTAGCCTATGATTTTGTACAAGAATCTTATCATTAGACACCACTTTACCCCATTATCATATGCATAAGAGACTAGTTTAGTGTATATAGAGTCTAGGAGTCCCTAAGTAGTGTATAGTGTGTCTTTTTGTATGTTTTAGGTCATTTCAGGTATCAAGAAGGTCATGGAAGCTTTGGGACAAGATTACAAGCAATTTGGAGGTCAAATTGCATGAAGAACAAGAAGACAGGCGATAATATCGACCCTGTATAGGGTCAATATTCCAAAGAGAAGCATTTCGCCTGAGGGAAATATCGACCCCCTATAGGGTCGATATTCAGACAAATATCGAACCCCTATAGGGTCGATATTCTGGTGCAGACTTAAAAGAAAAGACTAAAATGCCCCTAGCCGACTTGCTACCACTATAAATATAAACCCAACTCGACCCAAGACAAAGAGGCTCCCATTTTTAGTTCCCTTTAGTTATCTTTTAGTCTCTTTTGTCTCTCCATTTCTACAACTACTTTTGTACATTTTTGGATCTTATTTTGTCTTTAAGTTTCATAATTAAATACTTATAAATATGTTTTCATCTACTTCTTTTGTCTCTTTCTCACTTAATGAGTAATTAGTTAGGTGAGTTAAGAGAGAGAGAGAGATGGGTTAGTAGGTGATTAGTGAAGGTAATTAGGTTTAGGTTAAGATGATTAGGGTTTAGCCTAGTAATCATGGGTCCTTAAGGGAGGATTAAGAGGTTAGGACTAGTGACAACCTTCTCTTCTTCTTTCTTCCTTACAATCTTTTACACATCTTTGTGATTAAGAGAATGTCTAAGTGGTTAACTAGATGTTATCTCTACTTATGGTGCACTAATACATCCTTAGGTATCTATGTGTGATTTGTGTAGAATTGCGGTGTCCAAAGCCTCTAATCATGCTAGTATCCTTCCAAAGGCTTAACATGTTAGGAGAGTGATTAGTAGAGTACAAACCACATCCCTAAGAAATTGTTGGGGTGGTAGCTAGTTTAAAGAGCAATCTACACATTAAGATAACATGGGATTTGTAGTTCTTAAGGCCATTAGCCTAGATCTTGGTGGAGTCATGAACCATCTTTAGTTTAGGTTAGTGAACCACTCATCACCAATACGCCCTTGGGTTGAGTGAAACCTAGCAAACAAACCCCTAGACAAGTACTTAATAACCTTCACCATAATTGCTTAGCTAGGATCCTTACTAACCTCTCTAGGATCTCTCTCTCGAAGCTCACTGTGTTTAAATCTTGTTTACAAATCATTTTCCAACCAACAATCGAGTCTCGGCTCAAACAACTCAAACCAATCAACAACCAAAACCCCCTTTGTTTTACAAAACCTTTTGTTTTCAAAACCCAACTCGCTTCTAGAATAACCACTCCTTTGGGTTCGATCCCTCAAGTGCTACAACAGTATTCACTTATACTTGGGAGAGCATTTGAGGTGTTTTATAAATTTAAAGCTTGAGAGTTCTTAACCAAACGAAAAACACCCTATCAAGTTTTTGGCGCCGTTGCCGGGGAGTTACTGAGTTAGTTCAAGAAAGAAAGGAGTTTGGGGATTGGATCATCAATTGGTTTTCGTTTATTTTCATTTATTTCAACTTTTGGGTTACAGAACGAGAATATCGACCCCCTATAGGGCCGATATTCACAATATCGACCCCCTATAGGGCTGATATTATCGCTCTGATCAAAGTTAAAATTTTCAAACGTAGATTACTTGTTCTGATTTGGTTCCTTTTGCTTCCAATTGTCTTTTTATGTTGTATGAGGAGGAGTAACAGTGAAGGAAGCCTATTTCCAGTTACCTACACCGGAAAATTGGAACGGACCCTAAGGAAGAACAAAAAGGAGCGAAAGAAGACTTCGAAATCAACAACAATGGATGATCAAAACGGAGAAACAACACCGAATGGAGGAGCACAACCCGAAGCCCTAATCGGGAGATACGACTCTCCGACACTCATGCCGTCTCAAACCGGAATCAAAGTTCCAAGAGAAGCCGCGAACTGAGTCGAAATCAAAGGAATCATCCTCAACATGATTCTACAAAATCGCTTCAATGGGATGAATCATGAAAACCCGCTGGACCACTTGGAAATATTCGAGAGGATATGTCAAACTATCAAAACTAATGGAGAGAATGACGACGCTTACAAGATGACACTATTTCTGTATTCTTTAGGAGATAAAGCGAGTCATTGGGAGAAAAACATCTCGAGTAACTCTGTTAGAACGTTGGAAGACTGCAAGAAAGCATTCCTCAACAAGTTTTTCAGTAGGCAACGAACCTTGAAGTATAGAAGCGACATCACTTCATTCAAATAAGGAAGTACCGAAGACTTATTTCAAGTGTAGGAGCGTTTTAACCGTTACTCTAATGAATGCCCTCACCACGGTTTCAACAAGGATCAACTTCTAAACATCTTCCACCAAGGATGCATACCAAGGTTTAGCGATCACAACCGCAAGTCAAGGAAGTTTTGCCAATCTTACTCTATCTCAAGGAGAAAAAGTAATCGAAGACAATACTCAATCCGAGCATGGTTTGCTCGATTCACAAGGAGATGAGAATGAGACCATGGAACTCAAGAGTTTGAAAGAGCAAATCGAGAAAATGTCCAAGAAGCTCGAGCAATTGCTTCTCATGGGACAACAATTGCAAGCTTCCAAGAAAGGAGTGCATATGATTCAAGAAGACCCATGCCAAGTTCAAGAAGAAGAAGTGAGTTATGTTGGCAATCAAGGTCAACCCCCTTATAACTACAAACAACAAGGAGGGTTCAATAGACCAAATCAAGGGTTCACAAACCAAGCTTGGAGGGGAAACCAATGATTCAGCAACTATGGGAATCAAGGAGTTCAACAAGGGAAATCTTCTCATCCAAATGAAGATACAAATGCCATGATCAAGAGGATTCTAGATGGTCAAAACAAGCATGCCATGGACGTGACTAGCAAGCTAAACGAAGTGAGTGCCAAGGTTGATACAAGCATGAGTATCATCAACAAGCGGATTGATAGTTGTTACAATGATCTCAACGGAAAGGTTGAGAAGTTGTCAACAAGCGTTAAACCTTTGGAGAAGAAATCATCTGAGAATGGTAACTCGTCTACTTCATTACCCGCAAAGCCACAACAAAACCCGAAAGATTTCTGTGGTATGGCTGATGGCTATTACGATGATGGTGAGTACTACTTTGATTATGATGGTTTGATAAGTGATCTCGAAGATTATTATGAAGAAGAAACTTTCATCGAGCAATTCCTCGAGTATCGGATGTACAGTGGTTTTTGCGGGTTTATCCCGTTTGTTTTTGTACATTTCTGGATGTTTTGTAGGTAGAAAAGATGAAGAAAAGACCCACTTGGAGCAGCAAGGACGGAATTAAGAAGTGGAGCAAAACTGGGAAGCAACCGAAGAAATTGGCGATCTGAAGAATTGTTGACCAGACGTTGACCAAGGCAGTGCGTCGACCGACGCAGTCCTGGCATCGATCAACGCAAGAAGGCAAAACGGTTGTTTTCCTTTTTCGAGCTTAAGTTGGACCCGAAGAAAAGGAAAAATCCCAGACTCGACCCTCCTCTTATATAAGCCCTTAGCCACGATTTTTTAGGATATCTCAGCATATTTTTAGAGAGAGAGATTGTTTTAGAGAGCTTTTGAGGAGAGAAGGTTCTGAAACTCTGCCGGTTTTACAGAGTAGATCTCGAACTCCTGTTACATCTCTTATGCTTTTTATTTATCTAATCATGTTTTCTCTTTCGAATATGTGCAAGTAATCCACCAGTTAGATTAGTGTTTCCGCAATAGGTTAGATGAAGAATTGTTAATCAATCGAATCTGTTAGGGTTATGAAACTAGTCTTTGATTAGGATTGTTCTCAATACTTAAAATTGAATTGATCACTCTAATTTAAGCTCATAGGTTATTCAGCAGACACGAGAGTGTTGTTGAAAGCCTGATCTATTCTAATCAAGCATAGTTAAACCTAAAATCGTAGGGAACTCGTTTTAGGTTCTATGTGAACATATCATGCCTAATTAGAATGCATGTTTAGACTCGGAAAGTAATCATAGGGAATTTGTTGCTTTAGTTTCTAGACATAGGCAATTTACACAACGAGAGTTGGTAAATCGTACTATCATGACCTGAGTTCTAGGCTTAGATTTCATAGATAAAACCCTTAACAAATCGATTGGTTAATAGCTCAGATTCGATCCTTAGGAATAACCCTAGTCTAACGTTTCTCTCCATAGAATCAACACACTATTACTTAGTCATTTTAGTTTTCAGTTCGTCGTTTTTAAATACAACATATTCTACTTAGGTTAAATCGAAATTAGAAACATGTTACGTTCTAACTAGTCCTTTGGGTTGGATTCCTAAATACTACATTTGCATTCCGTGCACTTGCGGTTATCTAGGGTAAAACTTATCCCGTATCAAGTTTTTGGCGCCGTTGCCGGGGACTAGTTTTAGAACGAATAGAATTTTTAGGATTAGATTTGAGACTAGTTTCTTTTTCTTTGTTTACTCACATTTTCTCTTTCATCTTTGTGGGTTCAGGTGAATGCATAAACCTGCTACCAGAAGCAACAAGGAAACCGAGCTACTCAATCTTTCAAACGATCATTTAACTAAGTTGGAGAGAGAGAATAGATGAAAAGTAAGAATGGAACAAGCTGCGCCAAATCAGATTCCTTTAATGATCCTGTCACACAACCAAGATGGCACGATCACTGATGCTCAGGGCAATCTCTACAACAGGCATGGTCAGGGCGTAGATGAAGAAGACCGCATCATTGCCATCCCTGATCCCAATGCCAATCCGCCAACACCTCCTCAGCCCACACTTGCAGTATTGCGGGATGTCTTCTGAGAACCCGATGGATCATTTGGAGCATTTTGAGCGGATCGTTGCTAGAATCAAGATACAAGTGGTGAACTCTGATTATCTCCATTTGACATTGTTCCCCTATTCATTGGCAGATGAGGCTCTCAGCTGGCTGAACACACTACCACCAGGATCGCTGACTACCTGGGAGGCTGTGAGGAAAGAATTCTTGCTATATCTCTATGATGAAGCCATGTCAGAGGACTTGAGGACCAAGATATCGACATTTCTGCAAAGGTCCTAAGGAAGATTTCAAGGCAGCTTGGCTGCGATTCAAGAAATATCAGCGCGACTGTCCACATCACGGTTTTAACGAGCTGCAGTTACTCACTACTTTCTTCAAGGGCTGCGATTGGAGATATCAAGTCGCTATGGATTCTGCAAGTGATGGAGACTTTAAGACAAGGAATCCTGAAGCCGCAAAGAAGTTCATTCATAATCTCATGTAGGGTAACTCTACAAAGAAGCTTGATGAAGAACGCGCACGGACTGGTGTTTAACAGGGGACCGATTTGAGTAAGTTGGAAGCTCAACTGAACGCGATGCATAGTATACTGCGCCAACAAACCAAACAGGTTAGTTTTGTGGATGAAGCTGAGATCTTGAGGCGCCACCTGAGGAAGAGAATGTTAATTTTGTTGCTGGAGCTGGGTTTCAAGGTCAGAGACAACAATATCGGAACAGAAACTACCAAGGAAACCAGAGTGGCTACAGGAACAACAATTTACAAGGTAATCAAGGTGGTTATGGTTCATCTTCTCAACAGTTCCCAAGGTAGAACGCGCAGAATCAGGGGTACACGACGAACTTATGGTTCGAATGACTATCAGAAGCCAGCTGCTGCTAAGTCAGAAGATGCTGTTCAGGGTTTGTTGGAGCAGATTCTTGAAGGTCAGAACAAGTTGACCCATACCTTCAATGGCAATATCGACAAGGTCTACGAGGATATGAATCGAAAGTTTGACGCGATGAACATTCGTATTAAGCATTTGGATATTCAGGTCGCGCAAACCGCAGATGGTATGAAGAGACAGCCCGGTCAATTCCCTGGTAAGACTGAGCCGAATCCGCGCGAACATTGTAACGCGCTGCAGACAAGAAGTGGGAAGATTATGTGACCAATTTCAGGGTTGATCCAACCACCAAAGAGTTGATAGAGATAGAGGATGTAACATGCGAAGAAGATCTTGAAGAAGAGTGTAAAGAATATGAAGAAACCGCCCATCCATCTTCAGCGTCGACCGATGCATTACCAGCGTCGATCGACGTAAGGGCCACTTCTCAGAATCGCGGAGATTGTGTCGTACGACGCAAATCTCACAGCGTCGACCAACACAATGTCTCAGACGACCAACTCCTTTCTTCTTAATCCAAGGTCGTCTCCAAGCCACCTCTTACACCATACAAGCCTCTTGTGCCTTATCCAAAGCTTTCCAAGCAATCTAAGAAGAATTTAGAAGATGCAAGATGCAAGAAAATCTTGGAAGACTGTCTCAACAAAACCTGTCTCAGAACCTTTCACAAACAAAGTGTGATCTCCATGATCCTTTTCAAAACCCAAAGTGATCAAAGAATCTGAGAATTTGCGAAACCATTGTATGGATGCCTGTTTCAATCCATATATGGATTCCTTGAGCTTGCAAACAGCATTAGGTGGCAAAGAGATTCCCTTTTGTTATGCATAACCCTCTGGTAGCTTCATGAAGATTTCTTCATCCAAATCTCCATTTAGGAAAACATTTGAGATGCTAATTGCTTAAGAAACCATTTCTTTGAAGCAGAGACCTTCAACAACAATTTACAGTAGCCATCTTGGCTATAGGTGAGAAGGTTTCGTTGTAATCCAACCCCTCTTTCTGTGTGTAGCCTTTTGCTACAAGTCTAGCCTTGTATCTCTCTAAGCTACCATCTGCATGAAACTTCAATGTAAAAACCCATTTACATCCTACTGCTTTCTTCCCTTTTGGCAATGTTGTGACATCCCATGTGTCCTTTGACTCCATTGCACTGATCTCATTATCCACAGCTCCACACCATTCTTTAGAGTTATGTGCCTCAGCATATGTAGATGGAATCGAGATTTTTGTAATGCTATTGATAAAAGCAAGATGAGATGGAGAAATTTAGAGTATGAAAGATGAGGAGAGATGGAATCAGGAGTTGTTGAAAGAGTAGAGTAACAGTGATAATATTTCAAAAGAGAAGGCAGTTTGGGTTGCCTTTTAGAAATTTGTGGTGATAAAGATAAAGAAGATGGATTGATGGTACCCGAAGACACATAACCTATTGGTGGAAAGAAATCCATTGGAGATTCCTCTGATGTAGTCTTCGATGCTAGTGGAAATATCTCTTTATGAAAGACCACATTCCTTGTAATATACACTCTATTACTCTCCAAATCAAGAAGCTATTGGTGGAAAGAAATCCATTGGAGATTCCTCTGATGTAGTCTTCGATGCTAGTGGAAATATCTCTTTAGTAGCCTTTATAACCAGAAGGATAACCCAGGAAGACACATGCTCTTGAACGAGGTGCAAATTTGTGTCTCTGTTTAGGAGAGGTTGAACCATAGCATAAGCAACCAAATGTTCTGAGCTGATCATAGAGAGGTGGTTTACCCATGAGGACTTCATAAGGAGTTTTGTTTGACAACAACTGCATTGGTGTCCTGTTAATAACAAATACAGTTGCTAAAATACAATCACCCCAGTAGATAAGTGGAACCTGAAATTTGAACATCAAGGCACGTGCAACATTGAGAAGATGTTGGTGCTTTCTCTCAACTACAGAGTTCTGCTCTGGTGTTTCTGGACATGAATGGTAAGAAACAATCCCCTTTTCTTGATATAACTTAGTGAAACTTAATTCAGGCGCATTATCAGAACGTATTGACTTGAACTTTGTATCATACTATGTTTCTACCTGTTGAATGAAAGCTGGAAACACTGTTAAAACATCTTGCTTTGTCCTAAGAAAATACACCCAAGTTACGCGTGAATGATCATCAACAATATTCAAGAAATATCTATATCCTTCTATTGTTTCCACTGAAAAGGGACCCCATATATCAATATGTAGTAAATGAAAAATTTCATTACAAACATTATTGAAAGATGTATAGGACAACTTCTTTTGCTTAGCCAAATGGCATACATGACAATAAGAGGATCCTTTATTCTTATATCTAGAAGTTCCTAATACATCTAAGAGAATATATATTCTATCATATGAGGGATGGCCCAGATGTTGATGCCATCTGGTGATATCCACAACTGCATTGACTGAGATGATTGTTTTCTGAAGCTCAAGCACATAAAGATTGGCAATTCTCCTACCCTGTCCAATCGTCAATCCCCTGATAGGATCCTGAATTTCACATGAAGATGGATCAAAGACCACTCTAGAACCTAAATCAGTAGTTAAGGAACTAATACTGATGAGGTTTAATCTGAACTCTGGTATGAACAACACATTGTTCAAAACTATGTTTTGATTGAGTTGAATGGATCTTACTCCACTAATCTTAATTGTTGATCCTGTTGGCAAATTGACATAACTCAAAATAGATGTATCTAAATGAGTAAAAAGAGTTCTGTTATGAGACACATGATGCGTAGCCCCAGAATCTATTACCCATGTATGATTAGAAACTTTATGATTTGAAAATGTCAATATGCCAACAAAGCAATAAGTGGAGGATGAGAAGGAGATACCAGTCTTATCATTCGCAGAGTAAGAAGTGCTGGCTACTGAATCAGACTGTGGTTGAAGCTGAGAGCTGAATAAGGCAATGAACTGTTGTAGCTGATCCTTGTTCAATTTTCCAACCAACTGATCCATGGATGTATTCTGAGGATTAGCTGATAAAGTCATAGCAACTTGTGCAACTACAGGACGAGAAGACTGTGGTTTGGGAAAGAACTTGTATTTTGGTGTAAATCCAGGTGGAAAACCATGCTTCTTGTAGCATCTTTCTGCAAGGTGTCCTACTCGTTTGCAAAAGGAACAAATGGGATGTCCTTTGTTAACTCCAGTCTGAACATAGCATATTGCTTGATCTGGAACCTGTGAAGATGTAGTTTCTGACACCTGAAATGTGGCAGGAGAAGGAGGAACTGTAGAAAAACCTCGCTGACTATCATCTTGGTCCAGGATGTTGTAAACTTCAACCAACGAAGGGAGAGTGATGTTAGCATATTCATGCATCATATAGATGGCATTTTAGTTAGGATTCATAGCATATTAGATATGATTTTATGTTTTTATATGGTCTTTAAATTGCATTTAGAGTTTTTAGGTTTTTTTTAGGTCCTAGAGAGTCTAGGTGCAATTAAGGTGTGTTAAGCAGGTTAAAAGGAGCTAGTAGCAACACTACATCATTTCCTGCGTTTAGCGACTGTTTAATCAGTCGCTAAATTTAACGACTGATATGCTGCTTATTAGCCACTGATAGACGACTATCATAAAACAGTCGCAAATCGGTCGCTAAATTGCTACCCACCGATTTCAGTCGCTAAAGGCAGTCGCTAATCAGTAGCAAAATAGCGACTGATTAGCGACTGATTTTAGTGGGTAGCAAATTAGCGACTGATTTGCTACTGATTTTAGCGGTCGCTAAATCAGTAGTAAATCAGTAGCAAAACAGTAGCAAAAAGTAGTTTAGGGTTTAAGGTTTTAGGGTTTAGGGTTTTAGGATTTAGGGTTAGAGTTTAGGGTTTAGAGTCTTATTGATTATGGTTTTACTCTCAATGCTAGGCATTCGAGTATTTGTCTTTCTTCGAGATAGGGTTTGATACACTACTTTATGTTATAGGGTTTCGAGACACTTTAGGGTATAGGGTTTTGAGACACTTTAGGGTATTATAGGGTTTCAGTACAAAAACCAATCATCCATATCAATTTTGGTGAAACTTAGATGATTTTGTTTTCAATATCTCTTATTGATTTTGGTTTTACTGTTAATGCTTCGAGTATTTGTCTTTCTTCCTAAACCCTAAACCCTAAACCCTAAACCCTAAACCATAAATCCTAAACCCCTAAACCATACAAAAACCAATATCAAATTTGTTGAAAATTATATGATTTTATTTTCAATCTCTCTTACTGTTTCTGGTTTTACTGTTAATGCTTCGAGTATTTGTCTTTCTTCGAGATAGGTTTGAGACACTTTAGGGTATAAGGTTTCAATACAAAAACCAATCACCCATATCAAGTTTGGTGAAACTTAGATGATTTTGTTTTCAATATATCTCTTATTGATTTTGGTTTTACTGTTAATGCTTCGAGTATTTGTCTTTCTTCCTAAACCCTAAACACTAAACCCTAAACCCTAAACCATAAACCCTAAACCCCTAAACCATACAAAAACCAATATCAAATTTGTTGAAAATTATATGATTTTGTTTTCAATCTCTCTTACTGATTCTGGTTTTACTGTTAATGCTTCGAGTATTTGTCTTTCTTCCTAAACCCTAAACCCTAAACCCTAAACCATAAACAATCCGAATCGAATCTGGATTAATTCCAAAATTTATAATTAAGTCATATTTGTCAAAATTTAACCAAATTTAACTAAAATTCTATATATTTTTTTCTTTTATTTTGGGTACCCGGAACAGAACCGAACTCGGATGGAACCAAACTGAAATTTTATAAAATACTCGAACCGATCCTAAAATCTTATATCCGAAATATCCGAAACCGAACATTTAGTATTATTATTTTACAAAATACTTTTTTAAATTTTAATTAGAGTAATTATTATTATTTTAGTTATTATAACCACTATTAGTTCCAAACAATTAATCTATATATGTAAGCCAAATTTTTATGCGGGAAGCTTTCCCTCTTTGTTTATGGGCTGAAATTTTACTCACCCGCGTAAACCGAATTGGCCCAAACACACCCAACACTCGACAAACTCATCTTCATTCCATCACTTAGAGAAAAAAAACCTTCATCCTCTCTCTCAAACGAAACCGTAATCGCCATCTCTCTGATTCGATCTATGTTTCATTCCCAGAAACCTAATCGATTCTAATCGATTCTCAACCCATCATCCTCTTCCTCTTTCGCTCCGTTCTACAAACTCGTATTCCAATTTTTTTTCCGTCTGAAACTTGAAACCCTAGTCGTCTTCTTCTTTGAGGAGCGAAATCTTCTTTCCGTCGCTTACAAGAACGTGATCGGCGTCCCTAATCCCCATCATCTCTCCTCAATCTGCGTTTCTTTTCCAGAAACCGAATCAAAACCCTAATCGAATCTCATACCTTCACCCTCTTTTCTCTTCTTTCAGAAACCCTAATCGAAACCAATCGATTCTCAAGCCTTCATCCTCTTCCTCTTTCGATCTGTTCTTCATCCCTAAACAAAGTCCCCTTCTCGCTGAAACCGATAAAGTCTCCATCCTTTACAGAAAGCACCACATCTCGCCGCCGGTCACAGGGTTTCTCCGCCGCCGTTTACAGCTCCATCTCTCTCCACCAGACTTCTCAATCGGCTCTCTTTCTCCTACAGACAAGGTTAGTTCTTCTTCTTCTTCTCTGTACTTTTCTTTTTATAAACCCATCGTGATCTATTGTAAGTTTTTCCGATTGAAAACAACAATTCTTTTGCTCGACTGTGTATTTGAAATCAGAAATCTTTTGTTAGGGTTGTTCAAAATGGATATCGAACCATTTGTTACGAATTATTCCTGCCGGTAGATTGCAATAGTTTTGCTAAAACATCATTATCTAAGATTCTAGCCACTGTGTTTCAAAAATGGAAATGTGTAGTCAGTGATAGACATATAGATTGAATCTGATTTCGTGTTTGCTTTGCTCTGCAGTGGCTGATGGATTCGTATGGAGAAGATAGGAGAGCGATGGAGAAGGTCAAGGAGTTTGGCATTCCTACCCACTGCCCATGTGGAGAAAGGATTGTGGATGAAGTCTCTCCTGACCCAAAGTACCAGAGCTGTCCTGGGAAGACGTACCTCACTTGCAGAAATTACACGGTAAAGTATCCCAAACTAGACTTATAGTTACCAATACAGTTAGTTTACAATCACCAAACTAACATTTAACATTAATAATCTATGAGTCCTTCGTCTGTTCTATGCAGGATGATGGGAAGCATTTTCGTCAGCCATGTGTTAAGGGCCTGCAGGAGGAGGTTCAGAGCTTGGTAAAGAAGGTCAACGAGATATCGTTTGAGATCACGAAGCTGCAAATCAATGAGTGCGTGCAGAAGACCAAGTTTGAGGAACTTGAAAAGTGGGTGGAACAGCTTATGCAGCAGAACAAGGTGACACTTAGTTCCCTTACAATTGTTTATATGAATAAATGGGTTTTGTTTCTTAGCAAATGTGTGGAAATTAACATGGTATGTTCTCTGATAATACAGGGATGAAAGCTTCTTAAAGGTGGTGCTGAGATGTTCAAATGGGCAAAGCAGCAAATGTACAGGCACCATTAGCTTCCCTTGTTTCTCACTTCTTTTGTTAGGTTCGAATTATGTTGTTTTTGGTAACTTGAAACTTCAAACTTGGTTACTTTGTTTATAAGGTTGTTAATCCTAAACATGAAACATGTTAATGTAAATTGGTGTGTTAATGCTAAAGTTCTCTTTCAATTGTTTCATTTGTCTTTTTTGTTTTGTATAGACTCAAGATTATTTTTAAATTAACAAACCAATTAGTTGCTAATTAACAAACCAAACATCATTATGAAAATTCTGTACCAAAACATAGTAGCAAATTCAGTAGCAAAATCAGTCGCTAATCAGTCGCAAAATTTAGCGACTGAATAGCGACTGATTTTTTCAGTATCAACATCAGTCGCTATTCAGTCGCTATATGTAGCGACTGATCCCATTTAGCGACAAGCGTTTTAGCGACTGCAGAATCAATCGCTAATCAGTCGCAAAAGGGGATTTTGCAACTGATTAGCGACTGATTCTGCAGTCGCTAAAACCCGGAAATGGTGTAGTGCAAGGATGGGATGGGTTGGAAAGTGATGAGACACAAAAGTGGTCATTTTAGCCTATGATTTTGTACAAGAATCTTATCTTTAGACACCACTTTACCCCATTATCATATGCATAAGAGACTAGTTTAGTGTATATAGAGTCTCGGAGTCCCAAAGTAGTGTATAGTGTGTCTTTTTGTATGTTTTAGGTCATTTCAGGTATCAAGAAGGTCATGGAAGCTTTGGGACAAGATTACAAGCAATTTGGAGGTCAAAATGCATGAAGAACAAGAAGACAGGCGATAATATCGACCCTGTATAGGGTCGATATTCTAAAGAGAAGCATTTCGCCAGAGGGAAATATCGACCCCCTATAGGGTCGATATTCAGACAAATATCGAACCCTATAGGGTCGATATTCTGGTGCAGACTTCAAAGAAAAAGACCAAAATGCCCCTAGCCGACTTGCTACCACTATAAATATAAACCCAACTCGACCCAAGACAAAGAGGCTCCCATTTTTAGTTCCCTTTAGGTATCTTTTAGTCTCTTTTGTCTCTCCATTTCTACAACTACTTTTGTACATTTTTGGATCTTTTTTTGTCTTTTAGTTTCATAATTAAATACTTATAAATATGTTTTCATCTACTTCTTTTGTCTCTTTCTCACTTAATGAGTAATTAGTTAGGTCAGTTAAGAGAGAGAGAGAGAGATGGGTTAGTAGGTGATTAGTGAAGGTAATTAGGTTTAGGTTAAGATGATTAGGGTTTAGCCTAGTAATCATGGGTCCTTAAGGGAGGATTAAGAGGTTAGAACTAGTGACAACCTTCTCTTCTTCTTTCTTCCTTACAATCTCTTACACATCTTTGTGATTAAGAGAATGTCTTAGTGGTTAACTAGATGTTATCTCTACTTATGGTGCACTAATACATCCTTAGGTATCTATGTGTGATTTGTGTAGAATTGCGGTGTCCAAAGCCTCTAATCATGCTAGTATCCTTCCAAAGGCTTAACATGTTAGGAGAGTGATTAGTAGAGTGCAAACCACATCCCTAAGAAATTGTTGGGGTGGTAGCTAGTTTAAAGAGCAATCTACACATTAAGATAACATGGGATTTGTAGTTCTTAAGGCCATTAGCCTAGATCTTGGTGGAGTCATGAACCATCTTTAGTTTAGGTTAGTGAACCACTCATCACCAATACGCCCTTGGGTTGAGTGAAACCTAGCAAACAAACCCCTAGACAAGTACTTAATAACCTTCACCATAATTGCTTAGATAGGATCCTTACTAACCTCTCTAGGATCTCTCTCTCGAAGCTCACTGTGTTTAAATCTTGTTTACAAACCGTTTTCCAACCAACAATCGAGTCTCGGCTCAAACAACTCAAACCAATCAACAACCAAAACCCCCTTTGTTTTACAAAACCTTTTGTTTTCAAAACCCAACTCGTTTCTAGAATAACCACTCCTTTGGGTTCGATCCCTCAAGTGCTACAATAGTATTCGCTTATACTTGGGCGAGCCTTTGAGGTGTTTTATAAATTTAAAGCTTGAGAGTTCTTAACCGAACGAAAAACACCCCATCAAGTTTTTGGCGCCGTTGCCGGGGAGTTACTGAGTTAGTTCAAGAAAGAAAGGAGTCTGGGGATTGGATCATCAATTGGTTTTCGTTTATTTTTATTTATTTCAACTTTTGGGTTACAGAACGAGAATATCGACCCCCTATAGGGCCGATATTCACAATATCGACCCCCTATAGGGCTGATATTATCGCTCTGATCAAAGTTAAAATTTTCAAACGTAGATTACTTGTTCTGATTTGGTTCCTTTTGCTTCCAATTGTCTTTTTATGTTGTATGAGGAGGAGTAACAGTGAAGGAAGCCCATTTCCAGTTACCTACATCGGAAAATTGGAACGGACCCTAAGGAAGAACAAAAAGGAGTGAAAGAAGACTTCGAAATCAACAACAATGGATGATCAAAACGGAGAAACAACACCGAATGGAGGAGCACAACCCAAGGCCCTAATCAGGAGATACGACTCACCGACACTCATGCCGTCTCGAACCGGAATCAAAGTTCCAAGAGAAGCCGCGAACTGAGTCGAAATCAAAGGAATCATCCTCAACATGATTCTACAAAACCGCTTCATGGAATGAATCATGAAAACCCACTGGACCACTTGGAAACATTCGAGAGGATATGTCAAACTATCAAAACTAATGGAGAAAATGACGACGCTTACAAGATGACACTATTTCTGTATTCTTTGGGAGATAAAGCGAGTCATTGGGAGAAAAACATCTCGAGTAACTCCGTTAGAACGTTGGAAGACTGCAAGAAAGCGTTCCTCAACAAGTTTTTCAGTAGGCAACGAACCTTGAAGTATAGAAGCGACATCACTTCATTCAAACAAGGAAGTACCGAAGACTTATTTCAATTGTAGGAGCGTTTTAACCGTTACTCGAATGAATGCCCTCACCACGGTTTCAACAAGGATCAACTTCTAAACATCTTCCACCAAGGATGCTTACCAAGGTTTAGCGATCACAACCGCAAGTCAAGGAAGTTTTGCCAATCTTACTCTATCTCAAGGAGAAAAAGTAATCGAAGACAATACTCAATCCGAGCATGGTTTGCTCGATTCACAAGGAGATGAGAATGAGACCATGGAACTCAAGAGTTTGAAAGAGCAAATCGAGAAAATGTCCAAGAAGCTCGAGCAATTGCTTCTCATGGGACAACAATTGCAAGCTTCCAAGAAAGGAGTGCATATGATTCAAGAAGACCCATGCCAAGTTCAAGAAGAAGAAGTGAGTTATGTTGGCAATCAAGGTCAACCCCCTTATAACTACAAACAACAAGGAGGGTTCAATAGACCAAATCAAGGGTTCACAAACCAAGCTTGGAGGGGAAACCAATGATTCAACAACTATGGGAATCAAGGAGTTCAACAAGGGAAATCTTCTCATCCAAATGAAGATACAAATGCCATGATCAAGAGGATTCTAGATTGTCAAAACAAGTATGCCATGGACGTGACTAGCAAGCTAAACGAAGTGAGTGCCAAGGTTGATACAAGCATGAGTATCATCAACAAGCGGATTGATAGTTGTTACAATGATCTCAACGGAAAGGTTGAGAAGTTGTCAACAAGCGTTAAACCTTTGGAGAAGAAATCATCCGAGAATGGTAACTCGTCTACTTCATTACCCGCAAAGCCACAACAAAACCCGAAAGATTTCTGTGGTATGGCGGATGGCTATTACGATGATGGTGAGTACTACTTTGATTATGATGGTTTGATAAGTGATCCCGAAGATTATTATGAAGAAGAAACTTTCATCGAGCAATTCCTCGAGTATCGGATGTACAGTGGTTTTTGCGGGTTTATCCCGTTTGCTTTTGTACATTTCTGGATGTTTTGTAGGTAGAAAAGATGAAGAAAAGACCCACTTGGAGCAGCAAGGACGGAATTAAGAAGGGGAGCAAAACTGGGAAGAAACCGAAGAAATCGGCGATTTGAAGAATTGTTGACCAGCCGTTGAGCAAGGCAGTGCGTCGACCGACGCAGTCCTGGCATCGATCGACGCAAGAAGGCAAAACGGCTGTTTTCCTTTTTCGAGCTTAAGTTGGACCCGAAGAAAAGGAAAAATCCCAGACTCGACCCTCCTCTTATATAAACCCTTAGCCACGATTTTTTTAGGATATCTCAGCATATTTTTAGATAGAGAGATTGTTTTAGAGAGTTTTTGAGGAGAGAAGGTTTTGAAACTCTGCCGGTTTTACAGAGAAGATCTCGAACTCCTGTTACATCTCTTATGCTTTTTAGTTATCTAATCATGTTTTCTCTTTCGAATATGTGCAAGTAATCCACCAGTTAGATTAGGGTTTCCGCAATAGGTTAGATGAAGAATTGTTAATCAATCGAATCTGTTAGGGTTATGAAACTAGTCTTTGATTAGGATTGTTCTCAATACTTAAAATTGAATTGATCACTCTAATTTAAGCTCATAGGTTATTCAGCAGACACGGGAGTGTTGTTGAAAGCCTGATCTATTCTAATCAACCATAATTAATCCTAAAATCGTAGGGAACTCGTTTTTGGTTCTATGTGAACATATCAGGCCTAATTTGAATGCATGTTTAGACTCGGAAAGTAATCATAGGGAATTTGTTGCTTTAGTTTCTAGATATAGCCGATTTACACAAAGGGAGTTGGTAAATCGTACTATCGTGACCTGAGTTCTAGGCTTAGATTTCATAGATAAAACCCTTAACAAATCGATTGGTTAATAGCTCAGATTCGATCCTTAGGAATAACCCTAGTCTAGCGTTTCTCTCCATCAAATCACTCTTACTTAATCATTTTAGTTTTCAGTTCGTCGTTTTTAAATACAACATATTCTACTTAGGTTAAATCGAAATTAGAAACATGTTACGTTCTAACTAGTCCTTTGGGTTCGATTCCTAAATACTACAATTGCATTCCGTGCACTTACGGTTATCTAGGGTAAAACTTATCCCGTATCAAGTTTTTGGCGCCGTTGCCGGGGACTAGTTTTAGAACGAATAGAATTTCTAGGATTAGATTTGAGACTAGTTTCTTTTTCTTTGTTTACTCACATTTTCTCTTTCATCTTTGTGGGTTCAGGTGCATGCATAAACCTGCTACCAGAAGCAACAAGGAAACCGAGCTACTCAATCTTTCAAACGATCAATTAGCTAAGTTGGAGAGAGAGAACATATGAAAAGTAAGAATGGAACAAGCTGCGCCAAATCAGATTCCTTTAATGATCCTGTCACACAACCAAGATGGCACGATCACTGATGCTCAGGGCAATCTCTACAACAGGCATGGTCAGCGCGTGGATGAAGAAGGCCGCATCATTGCCATCCCTGATCCCAATGCCAATCCGCCATCACCTCCTCAGCCCACACTTGCAGACTTCAATCGTCCTGACACGTTCTACCAAAATCGTTTAGCCATCCGACCACCTGGGTTCGAGAGGAACAATTTCGAATTGAAGCCGCAGTACTACACCTTAGTGGGGCAGAACCAATTCCGCGGGATGTCTTCTGAGAACCCGATGGATCATTTGGAGCATTTTGAGCGGATCGTTGCTAGAATCAAGATACAAGTGGTGAACTCTGATTATCTCCATTTGACAATGTTCCCCTATTCATTGGCAGATGAGGCTCTCAGCTGGCTGAACACACTACCACTAGGATCGCTGACTACCTGGGAGGCTGTGAGGAAAGAATTCTTGCTGTATCTCTATGATGAAGCCATGTCAGAGGACTTGAGGACCAAGATATCGACATTTCTGCAAGGTCCTAAGGAAGATTTCAAGGCTGCTTGGCTGCGATTCAAGAAATATCAGCGCGACTGTCCACATCACGGTTTTAACGAGTTGGAGTTACTCACTACTTTCTTCAAGGGCTACGATTGGAGATATCAAGTCGCTATGGATTCTGCAAGTGATGGAGACTTTAAGACAAAGAATCCTGAAGTCGTGAAGAAGTTCATTTATAATCTCACGCAAAGTAACTCTACAAAGAAGCTCGATGAAGAACGTGCGCGGATTGGTGTTTCACAGGGGACCGATTTGAGTAAGTTGGAAGCTCAACTGAACGCGATGCATAGTATGCTGCGCCAACAAACCAAACAGGTTAGTTTTGTGGATGAAGCTGAGATCTTGAGGCGCCACCTGAGGAAGAGAATGTTAATTTTGTTGCTGGAGCTGGGTTTCAAGGTCAGAGACAACAATATCGGAACAGAAACTACCAAGGAAACCAGAGTGGCTACTGGAACAACAATTTACAAGGTAATCAAGGTGGTTATGGTTCATCTTCTCAGCAGTTCCCAAGGCAGAACGCGCAGAATCAGGGGTACACGACGAACTTATGGTTCGAATGACTATCAGAAGCCAGCTGCTTCTAAGTCTGAAGATGCTGTTCAGGGTTTGTTGGAGCAGATTCTTGAAGGTCAGAACAAGTTGACCCATACCTTCATTGGTAATATCGACAAGGTCTACGAGGATATTAACCGAAAGTTTGATGCGATGAACATTCGTATTAAGCATTTGGATACTCAGGTCGCGCAAACCGCAGATGGTATGAAGAGACAGCCTGGTCAATTCCCTGGTAAGACTGAGCCGAATCCGCGCGAACATTGTAACGCGCTGCAGACAAGAAGTGGGAAGATTATGTGACTAATTTCGGGTTTGATCCAGCCACCAAAGAGTTGATAGAGATAGAGGATGTAACAGGCGAAGAAGATCTTGAAGAAGAGTGTAAAGAATATGAAGAAACCGCCCATCCATCTTCAGCGTCGACCGATGCATTACCAGCATCGATGACGCAAGGGCTACTTCTCAGAATCGCGGAGATTGCGTCGTCTGACGCAAATCTCCTAGCGTCGACCAACGCAACGCCTCAGACGACCAACTCCTTTCTTCTTCAGCCAAGGTCGTCTCCAAGCCACCTGTTACACCATATAAGCCTCATGTGCCTTATCCAAAGCTTTCCAAGCAATCTAAGAAGGATTTAGAAGATGCAAGATGCAAGAAAATCTTGGAAGACTTGTCAGTACGTATTCCGTTCTTTGAAGCTTGTAAGATGGCACCTACATTAAAGAAGTATGTCAAGAAGCTGGTCACTAATGCCATTAGCTTAGAAGAAGGGGCTCTTATGATCACTGAGACGTGCTCACAGTTGATAGAGGGTAAAATGCCGAAGAAGATGAAGGATCCGGGCAGTTTTGTTCTTCATTGTAACATCGCGGGTCACGACTTCGAGCGTTCTCTCTGCGATTTGGGTTCGAGTGTGAATCTTATGCCATATTTTGTGTCTAAGAAGCTTGGTATGATAGAATTCTAAGAGACTCAGGTTATTCTGGTGTTAGCTGATCGTTCATGTCGTATCCTAGAAGGTGTTCTTGATATGTCTCGGTTTTTACGGGTTTTTCCCGTTAGTTTTGTATTGGTTTTCGTGTTTTTACAGGTCAAAAGGATGCAAAAGCGAGGGAATTAAGATGCAACAAGGATTTACAAGAAGTGTCGAGGATTAAAACAAAAGAGGAGAAGAAATGGAGTTTTGTTAGAAGAAGAAGAAAAACGTGCACAGGAACCAGTGGCGGTCGCCACTACCCCTGGTGGCGACCGCCACCGCTAGCGGACAAAAATCATGAATTTCCTTTTCGAACTCTTTTTGAGCCCGACAAAAAGGAAAACTTGTACCCACGATTTTTACCTCATTATATTAGTATCTAGGACGTTTTTATCTTAATTATCACGCAGACTATTGAGTTTTAGAGAGAGTTTTGTATTGGAGAGCTTTGGAGATCAGATCTGTTACTCTGCCGTTTCAGAGAAGAATCTTAAACTCTGTTATTTCTCTTTCTAATTCATTCATGTTTTCATCATCAAATATGTCTGAGTAGTTCTTTTTGTTAGATCTAGGGTTCCATATTAGGGTTTTGAATTCGAATTGATGAAGTAATCGAAATTGATTAGGTTATAGTTCTAGCCTTTGATTAGAAGTGATTTTATACTTGAATCTGAATTAGCTACTTAGATTTAAGATCACAGATTGCTAGATATATTCGAGAGAGTTATCTGCGATTCGAACAAATTCTAATCAAGCATAATCAATCTAGTAATCATAGGAGACTTGTACTAGGTTTTATGTGAACTTATTGAACCTGATTGTAATGCATGCTAAGAACTGATCTAGATATAGACATGGGATTAATCATAGGAGACTTGTTGATCCAAGTTCTAAGCATAGGTAGATTACTCAACGAGAGTTGGTAGTTTGCATTGTTGTGTTTGAGTTCTAGGTTAAGAAACTATAGAGAGAAATTCTGTAGAAATCGATTACTCATCAGTTTGGATTCAATCCCTAGGAATACCTTAGGTCTAGCGATTTTCCTCATTGAATACAACTTCTAATCTACATTTGTTTAGGCGATTTTCATAGTAGTTAATTAATACAATCATTTACACTTAGGTTAATTCGAAACTGAAAACTAGTGGGTCTTTCTTAGTCCTTTGGGTTCGATATCCTTTATACTACAGCTGCATAACTGTGCACTTGCAGTAGAATAGAGAAGAGCACGCCAGGAAAGAGAAGAAAGAGAAAGAGAATTAGAGATGGCTGCTGCTCAACCAAATCAGATTCAGTTCATCACGCTCATTCGCAATGCTGATGGGACCATCACTGATCCGCAGGGAAACCTGTACAATGCTCAAGGTCAGAAAGTGGATGCTCAGGGACGGGTCATTGCTATTCCAGATCCGAATCCTAATCCTCCACCTCCTCAGCCCACTTTGGCAGACTTCAACAGGCCATATACGTACTACGAGAACAGATCGGCCATCAGACCACCTGGGTTTGAAAGAAATGATTTCGAGTTGAAGCCTCAGTACTATACTTTGGCTGGGCAGAAACAGTTCCGTGGGATGAGCACTGAAAATCCCATGGATCATCTTGAGTATTTTAAGAGGATTGTGGCTGGGATCAAGATTCAAGGAGTGAGCAGTGACTACCTCCACTTGACATTGTTTCCATACTCCTTGGAAGATGAGGCATTGAGCTGGCTGAACTCTCTGCAACCTGGATCGTTGACGACATGGGAAGCTGTTCGAAAGGAGTTCTTATTGTACTTCTACGATGAAGCCATGTCAGAAGAGCTAAGAACCAAGATCAGTACATTCGCGCAGGGACCTAAAGAAGCATTCAAGGCTGCTTGGATGAGGTTTAAGAAGTATCAGCGCGACTGTCCTCATCACGGGTTTAACGAACTGCAGTTACTCACCACATTCTTCAAGGGATGTGACTGGCAATATCAGATCGCCATGGATTCAGCTAGCAATGGAAATTTCAAAACCCGGAGTGTTGATGATGCTAAGAAGCTGATCGATAATCTTACAAAGAGCAACAACACGAGGAAGCTGGACGAGGAAAGAGCAAGGAAAAATACATCGCAGGCTGCTGACTTGAGTAAGATGGAGGCACAATTGAATGCCATGCATGCGTTGCTGCGAAATCAGAGTAAGCAGGTTAATTTTGTTGATGGGGCTGAAGTGATTAACCAGGGAGTTGAGACTGAAGATGTGAACTTTGTTGCTGGAGCTGGATTTCAAAGGAATCAGTATCAAAATCGAAACTTCAACAACAGTGGAAGTGGTTACCAGAATCGAAATTACAACAACTTTCAGCAAGGTAACCAAGCTGGTTTTGGCTCTTCTTCTCAATAATTCCCAAGGCAAAACGCGCAGAATCCAGGTTTTACTCGTACTTATGGCTCTAACGATTACCAGAAGCCAGCAGCTGCTAAGTCTGAGGATGCTGTTCAAGGCTTGTTGGAGCAGATTCTCGAAGGCCAAAACAAGATGACTCATACCTTTAATGGTAAGATTGACAAGGTTTATGAGGATATGAATCGCAAGTTTGATTCGATCAACATTCATCTCAAGCAGCTGGATACTCAGGTTGCTCAGAACGTTGATAGTATCAAGAGACAGCCCGGTCAGTTTCCTGCAAAGACCGAGCAAAATCCGCGCGAGCATTGTAATGCGTTGCAAACGCGAAGTGGGAAGGTATAGACGCCAAATCTTGGTGTTGACCCTGTTACTAAGGAGTTAGTTGAAGTAGAGGATTGGGAAGATGAAGAAAATGGTGAAGAAGAGGCAAACAAATCGGATTTGGATTTTTCATCAGAGACTGGTGGCGGTCGCCACCAGCCTAGTGGCGGTCGCCACCTTGCAAAATCCACGAATCCTCCATCGTCCTCAGAAACCCCTGGCGGTCGCCACCTAGATCAGTGGCGGTCGCCACCAACCCCAGAAGACCAAAAACGACAAAAAGCTTCAGCATTTACTCCAGTCGCACCATACAAGCCACCTGTTCCCTATCCCAAGCAGCCTGTACCTTCCAAGAAAGAGATTGAGGATGAGAGATGTAGAAGAATTCTTCAAGACTTGTGGGTAAGAATTCCGTTTTATGATGCTTGTCAGATGGCTCCAGTGCTGCGGAAATACGTGAAGAAGATGGTTACTAATGCTGTGACTGTTGAAGAAGGAGCCTTACTCATCTCAGAGACGTGCTCCCAATTAATTGCAGGAAAGATGCCCAAAAAAATGAAAGATCCGGGCTCTTTTGTGCTGTATTGTACTATCGCGGGTCATGACTTCAAGCGATCGCTTTGTGATCTTGGGTCTAGTGTGAATTTGATGCCTTTCTCTGTGGCAAAGACGTTGGGATTGACCAATTTCGAGGAGACTAACATTGTATTAGTTCTCGCTGATCGTTCATGCAGACATCCAGAAGGTCTCTTAGAAGATGTACCGGTAAGAATTGGGGAATGTTGGATTCCAGCTGATTTTATCGTTCTTGATTATGATACTAAGGAACCACGCGATCCAATCATACTTGGAAGAGCCTTCTTGGCTACTGCTGGTGCGCTGATTGATTGTAGAAAAGGGAAGATCGAGCTGAGGTTGGATAATATGTCAATAACATTCGATATGAACGAGATGATGAAGAGACTAACCATAGATGGCCAGACATTCATGATTGAGACTCTGGATAACATATCTGCTCGGGATTTCCAAGAGTTGAACGCCAAAGACCCTCTTGAAGTGGCGCTGACACAGGTAGAGACTGAGCATGGATTCATGTGCGAAGAAGCTACAAGCTACGCACGTCTAATGGATTCAAGCAAAAGAGTTGGAAAGATGATTGCAATGTCTGAACCTGAAAAGCCTGAGAATTCGTCCAAGGCAGTGAAGAAGAGTGACTGGAGCGAGGCTGATGCTCCAAAGATAGAGTACAAAACGCTTCCAGCCGGGCTAAGGTACGCATTTCTTGGTCCTAATTCAACATACCCAGTCATTATAAATTCTTCTTTGAATAACGCCGAAACAGCTTTGCTTTTAAGCAAGCTGCATAAGTTTCGGAAAGCTCTTGGGTATTCTTTGGATGATCTTATAGGTATCTCTCCAGATCTTTGCATGCACATGATCCACTTGGAGGATGAGTCCAAATCGTCCATAGAGCATCAGAGGAGGCTGAATCCGAACCTGACAGATGTGGTACGCAAGGAGATCATGAAGCTGGTAGAAGCTGGAATTATCTACGCTATCTCTGACAGCTCCTGGGTCAGTCCAGTACATGTTGTACCCAAGAAAGGAGGAGTTACTATTGTGAAGAACGAGCATAACGAGTTGATCCCTACCAGAACCATCACAGGTCATCGATTGTGCATAGACTACAGAAAGCTGAATGCTGCTACGCGCAAGGATCATTTTCCATTGCCATTCATTGACCAGATGCTTGAGAGACTTGCTAATCATCCATATTACTGTTTCCTCGACTGATATTCGGGTTTCTTCCAAATCCCGATTCATCCAGACGATCAGGAGAAGACAACATTTACCTGTCCTTATGGTACTTATGCATATCGCAGAATGCCATTTGGACTGTGTAACGCTCCTGCGACGTTCCAGCGCTGTATGATGGCTATATTTTTAGAGATGATTGAGGATATCGTCGAGGCATTTATGGATGACTTTTTAGTTCATGGATCATCGTTTACTGACTGTCTTGAGAACCTGTGTAAAGTGCTGCAGAGATGTGAAGAGAAGCATTTGGTCTTAAACTGGGAAAAATTCCACTTCATGTTCAAGAGGGCATTGTTCTGGGTCATCGAATATCAGAAAAGGGTATCGAAGTGGATAAAGCGAAGATTGAAGTGATGTCTACTCTTCAGCCACCGAAGAATGTGAAGGATATCCGTAGTTTTCTGGGTCATGCAGGCTTCTACAGGCGATTTATTAAAGACTTCTCTAAGATCGCGCGACCACTCACCGAGCTACTCTGTAAGGATGTACCTTTTGTGTTTTCTGATGAGTGTTTGACTGCATTTCAGACTTTGAAGAAAGCATTAGTGAGTGCTCCTATTGTGCAACCTCCAGACTGGGAATTGCCTTTCGAGGTGATGTGTGATGCCAGCGATTTTGCAGTAGGAGCAGTACTGGGTCAACGCAAAGAGAAGAAGCTGCATGTAATCTATTACGCGAGCAGAACCTTAGACGAAGCTCAGAGAAACTACGCGACTACCGAGAAGGAGTTATTCGCAGTGGTTTTCGCTTTTGAGAAGTTCAGACCATATTTGGTGGGTTCGAAAGTTATTGTACACACTGATCACTCTGCTTTGAAGTACTTGATGACTAAGAAGGATGCGAAACCTCGTTTGCTGCGTTGGATTCTGTTGCTACAAGAGTTTGACATCGAGGTTCGGGATAAAAAAGGTGTTGAGAACGGTGTTGCTGACCATCTATCGCGTCTTCGAGTAGATGAGTCCGTTCCAATAAATGATGACCTTAGAGAGGAGCATGTGTACATGATCAAGTCGAAAACTGAGGTTAAGTATGCAGAAATTCGTCCAAGTTTTGAAACTCAGGATATGGTGGCGGTCGCCACCACCACCAGTGGCGGTCGCCACCAATCCCAGACGCCCAAAAATGTTCGTTTTGACAAGTTGCTGATTCGAAGTCTTCTAGCCCATACTGAGTCTTGTGTTGTTGTTTCCACTCAAAGGCCATGGTTTGGAGACATAGTAAACTACCTTGCAGTGGGTGAAGAGCCAAATGAATTCACCGGTTATGCAAAGAAGAAATTTCTACGTGAGGTACGTCGTTACTACTGGGATGATCCTTATCTCTTTAAGCAATGCGCAGATGGCATCTTTAGGCGATGTGTCGCTGGAGAAGAAATCGAAGAAATACTCTACCACTGTCATGGTTCGAGTTATGGTGGTCACTTCGCGACATTTAAAACCGTTGCTAAAGTCTTACAAGCCGGTTCTTGGTGGCCATCAATGTTCAAAGATGCTCATAGGTTTGTCACGAGATGCAATGTTTATCCGAGAAAGGGAAATATCAGCAAGCGCAACGAGATGCCACAGAACTTCATCCTCGAGGTTGAAGTGTTTGATTGCTGGGGTATCGACTTTATGGGTCCTTTTCCATCATCTTATGGGAACCGGTTCATCTTGGTTGATGTTGATTATGTGTCAAAATGGGTCGAGGCAGTTGCAAGTCCTACAAACGATGCTAAGGTAGTTGTGAAGCTTTTCCAATCGATCATATTTCCAAGGTTTGGAGTTCCAAGAGTGGTTATCAGTGACGGAGGATCACATTTTGTCAATAGAATGTTCGAGAAACTCTTGAAGAAGCACGGTGTTCATCACAAAGTTGTTACTCCTTACCATCCGCAGACGAGTGGTCAAGTAGAAGTCTCCAACAGGCAGATTAAAGAGATACTTGAGAAGACAGTTGGAGTTACGCGGAAAGATTGGGCTCACAAGTTAGATGACGCGCTTTGGGCATATAGAACTGCGTTCAAGACGCCACTTGGGACCACACCATTCCATCTACTCTATGGGAAACCGTGTCATTTACCGGTGGAGCTCGAGTATAAAGCGGATTGGGCAATAAGGAAGTTGAATTTCGACTTCAACGATGCTCGCAAGAAGAGGATGACACAACTGAACGAGCTTGACGAAATTCGCCACATGGCTTATGAGAGCTCGAAGATCTATAAGGAGCGTACTAAGGCTTATCACGATAAGAAGATCATTCCTCGGGAATTCCATCCAGGCCACCAGGTACTTCTTTTCAATTCTCGCTTGAAATTGTTTCCTGGAAAACTTCGTTCTCGTTGGTCAGGTCCATTCATTGTGAAAGAAGTTCGCCCATATGGAGCTGTTGTCTTGATAAATGAGAAGGATGGGAGCGAATTCACTGTCAATGGCCAGCGTTTGAAGCATTACTGGGCTCAAACTGACATACCGGACAGAACTGAGATCTCCGTTACGGATCCACGCGACAAAGTCAAGCTAATGACTGAAAACAATCGCTTAGTGGGAGGCAACCCACTTGTAAGTTTTTCTTTTGGATTTTTGGTTTTTAATAGTTAATTTATCATTTTCTATCATAAAATTAGGATTTCATAGGAAAAAAATCGTGTAAAAAGTGGAAAAAAAAATTCACCTCAGAGACCCCTGGCGGTCGCCACCCATGTTTTTCCGAAAATTTGAATTTGAATCAGAGACTGGTGGCGGTCCCAGTGGCGGTCGCCCCCAACACCAAAAACGCGCTTTTATATATGTTTTTCGGATCAAAATCATTCACTCTAATATTTTCTCCCCATCGCGAAAATCGCCCCCTCACACTATATTCACCCTAAAATCCTCAAAACTCAACCGATTTTAGTGATTCAAGGCTCTAAATTGATTAGATTTTCATTCTCTCTCTGATTCTACTATCCATTCAATCAAACAACAAGGTATGTGCTCTTAAATCAAGCTTTTTGGATTCGACTTTAATGGAGAAAAACTCAAAACTCAAAATTCGATTTCGATTTTGGTTGTTTTTATTGATGTTTCTTGATTGGGTTATGCTCATACAAGATAGATTAAGTGAATTCTAGGCTTGGAACGCAATGGAAACTAGTTTAGAATCGAATTCAAGAATTTTCTAGGGTTTATGCTCTTGAAATTGGGGATTTTTGTTCTTGATGAGATTTTGGACGAATTTCTGTTGCTATGTGTTGTTGTTGATGAATGTGGATAGTAGAAAATGATAGTTGAGAGAATGGAGCTTTGAATCGCGTTTTTGCTTGCTAATTCGTGAGTTTTTCGGTTTTGTTTTGTTGCGTTTGTGTTTTTGCAGATGGCAGGTGACGGAGATCAGAGGAGACCAAAGAGAGCTCGCAATGCTGCTGAGCGAGAGGCGATCAGACTTGGGAAGCAGCCAACTACTAGTCAGGCCAGTGTAGTTCAGAGTAACCGGCCTAATCCTTCTAGTGAATGGCCTCGACGTGTGCCATTCGAGCTTCCAGCTGCTCTCGCTGACACGACACCGAGAGCTCTATACAAGATCTACAAGCAGTCCCCGTTTTCTGAGCAGTGGGATGCATATGACAGCTTGTTCTACAATGGTTTGCTGAATGTTCCTTTCGCACCTACGCGTCTCCTCGACCCTCAGTTCTTCTAGAAGATAGAGTGGCTCGAGCACTTTCAGACTCTCAGTGACTGGTTGGGTCTCGGTACCATGCTATTTACACCATACCCGCTCTATGATGATCTCGCGCGTCAGCTTCTCGCCTCTTGCCGGGTTCAGTACGTTAATGAAGATAACAGACAGTTTCACGAGGGGAGCTTACACTTCAAGCTTGATGGAGTTCACCAGTCTCTCACGTTTGCTCAGATCTGCGATCTTTACGGGTTTGATGCCTCGGGAGTTGAGTGGCAGATTCCAGTTCAGACACGTGCGCTTGACAGGTTGTGGGAAAAGATTGCTGATGGTGGTTTATACGACGCGTCTTCTTCTTCTCACTCTCAGATTCGACATCCGGTTCTGCGGACATTCCTGAAGCTCATTAGTTACACTTTACTGGCCAGAGCAGAGCCCGGGAAGATGAGACTACCTGAGTTGAGTCTTCTGCATTACACTATTGGGAGCATGTTTGAGTATTCGCGATCCGCGCCAGCATATGATGCCAAACACAGGATTAACTTTGGAGCAGTCTTTGCGCATCGTCTGGAAGAGCTTAAGGAACGTGGTGTTTTGTCTCGCGCTACGAAGAAGGAGTACGTTGGGAGTTTGCTTACACCTATCTTCCGTCATTTCGGTGTTTCCTTGGCTGGGAGAGAGTCTAAAGCGAAGATGGAGGTGATTGGTGAGGCATCGATGAGGAACGGTCATATGCTTAAGGGTGATTCGAGGAAGTTTCGGTATTCCTTCTTATGGAATGAAAGAGAGAGCATGATGGATCTCCCGAATGATCTTTGCGCGATAGATTCTGAGGAGGCACTGCGATTCCGTCCTCTAGCAGGTAACGTTATGGGAGCTCCTAGCGGCATAGGACCTACTCGTAGACCAGCCGCTCCACCTTCTTCTGCGCCACCTCCTGCACGTCCTGCTGCTGCTGCCAGACACTCCACTTCGAGTGTTCCTACTGGTTTTGATCTGGGTCCTTTTTATGATATCTCTGAGCTTGATATGGAGGATAACATGAAGAACAAGAGGTTCGTGCGACACACTCTGAAGGGTCTCTGGAAGGGACTTAGCCACTTGCTTGGATGTTCGAGTAGAGATGATGTGATGCATAACTGGGATCAGCCTCTTTCTCCACCTGCAGAAGATGATGCTGGAGAGCATGTTTCAGACACAGACCCAGACGAGTGATGTTTTCTCTTTTCCTTTTTCTTTTCATTTCTTTTGACCTGTTTCTTTTTATTTTGTTTCTTTTTGTCTTTCTTCAGTTCTTAATCAAAAACCGAGACGGTTTTGGTTAAGTCTGGGGGAGGATTAGCTACTAATCATCGTTTATTTCTTTTGTTTATTTGGATTTTATCGAGTCTGTTGGATTTCATTGAGTCAGTTGTTTTTGATTATGATTTGCTTGTGTTAACCATTTGCTTTGATCTATGTTTGAGTGACCATTAAAATTGCAGAAATGACTAACAGATGTGACTAATGGAAAATCCGCTGACTGCTGACGGAATGATTTTGTCAAAACCCGAGAGAGAGAATTCATTAGGCCCGAGCTAGAGTTGTAGAAAAATTTACTGGTATGATCTACTTGTGAAGCTTGATTTCTTTTTCGCGCCAGCATGATCAGCTAAGTAGTAATTGGTTTCTCTCCCTTATTCTGAAAAATCTGGTTGAATAAAAATTGCTTTCTGTATGTTCTGATGAGGCCCCGGAGTTCGTTTTGAGGTAGAAATTTGTTTTCATGCTGATGATTCTCGAACTCTGTAGCTCAGACTTGCGGTGGAGGGTAGTCTCAGACTCGAATTCACTGGGAATGGGAAATGGAAAAGATGTAAGGGTGAGGGAGTGTGAAAACCCGATAGCACCTGCCTTTTCCTTGGTTGTTCGGGACATGCAGAAAACACTGGAAATAAAGTAAAAAAAAAAAAAAAAGAGATAGAGAAATGAATAAGTCTGGAGGAGAGAAAAACCATTTGGTAGAAAAGCTGATCCGTTTGGTAGTTGAAAGGGTAGAATCTAGAAGGTTTCGAGTGTTTTGATCACCAGGAAAATGAGCAATGAGGGAAATATGGATTATCTTTCGGGCTAGATGATTTCTGATGTTAAGCAGCAAGCGGTGAAGTACATGGTGGTCTAACTTGGGTCAGTTCTTCTCTTTTCATGTGGATTATAAGGTATGGTCATTGCATTGGTTGATTCATTTAAGTTATAATTTTCGGTTTTCAAACCTCGACTTCAGGTTTAGTTATTTGTATTTGCTTGAGGGCAAGCAAAGGCTAAGTCTGGGGGAGTTGATATGTATCGGTTTTTACGGGTTTTTCCCGTTAGTTTTGTATTGGTTTTCGTGTTTTTACAGGTCAAAAGGATGCAAAAGCGAGGGAATTGAGATGCAGCAAGGATTTACAAGAAGTGTCGAGGATTAGAACAAAAGAGGAGAAGAAATGGAGTTTTGTTAGAAGAAGAAGAAAAACGTGCACAGGAACCAGTGGCGGTCGCCACTACCCCTGGTGGCGACCGCCACCGCTAGCGGACAAAAATCCTGAATTTCCATTTCGAACTCTTTTTGAGCCCGACAAAAATGAAAACTTGTACCCACGATTTTTACCTCATTATATTAGTATCTAGGACGTTTTTATCTTAATTATCACGCAGACTATTGAGTTTTAGAGAGAGTTTTGTATTGGAGAGCTTTGGAGATTAGAGATCTGTTACTCTGCCGTTTCAGAGAAGAATCTTAAACTCTGTTATTTCTCTTTCTAATTCATTCATGTTTTCATCATCAAATATGTCTGAGTAGTTCTTTTTGTTAGATCTAGGGTTCCATATTAGGGTTTTGAATTCGAATTGATGAAGTAATCGAAATTGATTAGGTTATAGTTCTAGCCTTTGATTAGAAGTGATTTTATACTTGAATCTGAATTAGCTACTTAGATTTAAGATCAAAGATTGCTAGATATATTCGAGAGAGTTATCTGCGATTCGAACAAATTCTAATCAAGCATAATCAATCTAGTAATCATAGGAGACTTGTACTAGGTTTTATGTGAACTTATTGAACCTGATTGTAATGCATGCTAAGAACTGATCTAGAGATAGACATGGGATTAATCATAGGAGACTTGTTGATCCAAGTTCTAAGCATAGGTAGATTACTCAACGAGAGTTGGTAGTTTGCATTGTTATGTTTGAGTTCTAGGTTAAGAAACTATAGAGAGAAATTCTGTAGAAATCGATTACTCATCAGTTTGGATTCAATCCCTAGGAATACCTTAGGTCTAGCGTTTTTCCTCATTGAATACAACTTCTAATCTACATTTGTTTAGGCGATTTTCATAGTAGTTAATTAATACAATCATTTACACTTAGGTTAATTCGAAACTGAAAACTAGTGGGTCTTTCTTAGTCCTTTGAGTTCGATATCCTTTATACTACAGCTGCATAACTGTGCACTTGCAGTAGAATAGGGTTAAAACTTAGTAGGAAATTAAAACCTTATCAGTTCTCGAGGATATTCCGGTAAAGATTAGAGAGTGCTGGATTCCTGCTGACTTCATAGTGCTTGATTACGACCACAAAGAGCCTAAGGATCCTATCATACTTGGGAGAGCATTCTTGGCTACTGTAGGAGCTCTAATTGACTGCAAAAATGGGCGCATTTAGTTGAGATTAGATGACATGACCATGACATTCGATATGAACAAGATGTTATAGCGACCCACCATTGATGGTCAGACTTTCATGGTTGATACACTCGAGAGTCTAGCTGCTCAATCTTTCGAGGAGCTGAACGCCAAGGACCCTCTTGAGGTAGCGCTGACACAGGTTGAAGGTGAACATGGATTCTTGTGTGAAGAAGCTACAAGCTACGCGCGTCTGATGGATTCAAGCAAGACAGTTGGGAAGATAATCGCAATGGCTGAGCCTGAGAAGCCTGAAATGTCGTCTAAGGCAGTGAGAAGAAGTGATTAGAGCGAGGCTGCGGCTCCAAAGATTGAGGTCAAAACACTTCCAGCTGGGCTAAGGTACTCGTTTCTTGGTGCCAATTCGACATACCCTATTATTATTAATTATGCTTTGAATAACGCCGAATCAGCTCTGCTTCTAAGCAAGCTGCGTAAATTTCGGAAAGCACTTGGGTATTCTTTGGATGATCTTACATGTATTTCTCCAGAGCTTTTCCTGCATCGGATCCACCTGGAGGATGAGTCCAAGTCATCTATAGAGCATCAGAGATGGCTGAATCCTAACCTGAAAGATGTGGTGCGCAAGGAAATCATGAAGCTGGTAGAAGCTGGAATCATCTACGCTATCTCAGACAGCTCTTGGGTCAGTCCAGTTCACGTTGTGCCCAAGAAAGGAGGAGTCACTGTGGTAAAAAATGAGAAGAACGAGTTGATTCCTACAAGAACCATCACAGGTCATCGAATGTGCATAGACTACAGAAAGCTCAATGCTGCTACGTGGAAGGATCATTTTCCGCTGCCATTCATTGATCAGATGCTCGAGAGACTCGCCAGCCATCCGTACTACTACTTTCTCGACGGATATTCGGGTTTCTTCCAAATCCCGATTCATCCTGATGACCAGGAGAAGACGACATTTACCTGTCCTTATGGTACATATGCATATCGCATAATGCCATTTGGACTGTGTAATGCTCCTGCTACTTTTCAACGCTGCATGATGGCTATCTTCTCAGAGATGATCAAAGATATTGTTGAGGTTTTTATGGATGACTTCTCGGTTCACAAGTTATCTTTTGATGACTGCCTCGAAAATCTGTGTAGAGTGCTTCAGAGATGCGAAGAGAAGCATTTGGTTTTAAACTGGGAGAAGTGCCACTTCATGTTCCAAGATGGAATAGTTCTCGGTCATCGGATTTCAGAAAAGGGTATATAAGTGGATCGAGCAAAGATTGAGGTAATGGCTACTCTTCAGCCGCATAAGAACGTGAAGGATATTCGCAGCTTTCTCGGTCATGCAGGTTTCTATAGGTGATGTGCTGTGAATAAGTCTTCACCCTAATTTCCTACTGAGCCGCAAGCGGACGGCAATGCTGTTGTAGTACTTAAGGTTATCGATCCCACAAGGACTGAGCTGGCTGTAGGGTTCCTAGTTAGTAACGATAAAAGTATGCGTAAACCTAAGATGCAAGTAACGAAATGTAAAGAGTTTCCTAATGGATGTTAAAACTCTAGACCTAGGGTGTTGTTTTCGGGTGTTTCATAGCCTGATTCTCTAACCTAACATACTTAAACTGCGAATCTGAATGATTCCTTTAACTCGAGTCGCGTTTGTAAAGACAACCAACTCTCGTAACGAATCTATCTATGAATCAACGCTCAACCAACCAAATTCCTTTGATAGATCAGAATACTAACTCATGCATTATCAACAGGCTCGATAAGTATAGAAAACCCTAAGCGAAATCTCTTTAACCTAGGTGATTTTCTACCCGATAGAATTGTTTCCGGTTAATCGATTAACTCTCGTTAAATCAACGCTCCTAAGACTAAACCTTGATTGATCAGTTCAAAGCATAGTAAGATAAACCTATTCTATCAGTGGCAATCATCAGAATACGCTAGATAACATGCTTACGTTCGATAATTCATGGCTAACCCTAAACAAACCCTAGATCTAACATGCAGATTTACTCGCGCATATCAAAAGCAAAACGAATAGAACAAAAACAAGGAACGCAGAGAAACATCATGAACAGAAGTATTAAGGTCGTGGCTTCAAAGTAGAAGGGGCCGAGAACTCGAAAACAGAGAGTTTCTCGGTAAAAACCCTAACCCTAAATCTCGAAAGTGGTGGTTTTTGGATCTCTCCTTCTCCTCTCTCTTACTCACTAATTTTCTGCTCTCTCTGGTCACACACGACCTAGAGAAGCTTATATATGACCTAGAGTCGTACAAAAGAGAAAGGAAGTCGTTTGGCCCGATAAAGGCCCGTCTGGAAAAACTCGATAAACGTGCCTCACTGTGTCGCCCAACAGAATGGTTGTCGCCCGACAGAATGGTGGCCGAGAGAATGGTGGCCGACAAGGACCTCTGTTGGGCGACATAATTGGCCTGCTCGATCCGTCTTCTTCGTTTCCGCTCATTTCAGCTCCGAAACGCGTGTATTCCTTCCAAAACCCTTTTGACACTCTAAGTACCTGTTTAGTTCATGAAATGGACTCCAAACATACTAAAAACCATCTTAAATCCGAATAGGAACCGGTGAAAATATCAACATATCAAATTCCCCCAGACTTAGCTTTTGCTCGTCCTCGTGCAAAACAAGCTAGTCAATGGTAGAAGAAAATGAAAACTCCGAATAAACAGCTCATGATCAAAAATGTTACCTTGCCTCGGTTGTATCTATCCTCGTGATCTCTGGCAGCGTCTAAACCAGAACTATACTCCGCATACTTTCCATGCTAACCATCGAGAACTCTCCTTCACACTCTTTCGTCCACAGCGAATCCTCCAGTTACTGTCACTGCATAACACCGAAACAAAAACCAAGCCTAGCCAAGAGCCTATCACGAAATTGTCCTAGACATACAAGTTTTCTTGCCTGTTTTCCCCCAGACTTATTCTTTTGCATAGACCGATTTCTCCCTACTTTTCTAGGGTATCATTTTATTTTTTCTATCGGTCTATCTATTACTATATTTTTTCTACTTTGCATGCTGTGTTTTTAGTGTTTTAAACTACCTAGGATAGAGCAGGACGTCTTGGAGTTTGCACGCCCTCATCCTTACTCTTCCATACCCCGGGGCTTCCGGGCTTCCGGGACACAAAGTCCCAGGGGTTTGTTTAAAACACACAGCTTTTAAAGTTTTTCTTTTCTTTTTAAATCACGGGAAAAATTCAGACTCGAAACTTCAATCACCAGACAAATTTTGCAACAAACAAAAGACCAAACTGACTCAAGTTAAGGTGGTTCAGACTTAACTGATTAATGCTAGGCAGTGCTGAAATCATGCGAGACTCTGGAGTGTTCCGAAACTGTCTACCAAGCTCGCTGGATTTCCGCGTTGTAAGTCCATCGTTAGTTCTGCTAAATCACTCATAACCGAAAACAAAATACCATCAAGGAAAACACGGTTTTTAGAAAACAATACGCATATGGTTTTTAAGAAAATCTGGAGTCATACACAACCACCAAAAATGAAAACAAAACAACTAAAAAGCACATCAGTGAACCGCTTTTAACCCCCCCAGACTTAAACAACACTATCCGCAGTGTTAATCAAATCCGAAAAAGTTAAAGCAGGAACATAGATAATAATACGGAAATTAAATAAAAAGTCTAAAATAAAATAAAACTACAAGAAAATAAAAGATAGGTAGAGAAAGAAAAACCGCTACTCCTCGTCGGGTGGACTGCGTGTGCGGGATCGCTCTCTCTCGAACTAGCCAGCTGACGATCCACCGCCTCTGAAGTAGTCCTCTGGAGGGTGTGAGGAATGGAAAGGATCTCCCGGAAAACATCGGAGGTGGATGTCGAAAGCCGAGACGTGGAACGACTCGGTCGTGGTAGCCTCTGTCGCTTGGCGGCGTAAAGCCTCTACGGTGTGTGGTCCGGTCTGATCCAACTCCATAGCAGAAGTGCTCCTCCGTCTCTCGGGAACCCGAGTCGGGCTAATCGGACTCTGTGGTCGAGTGCAGCCCGTAACAACAGATAAGATCCTCCTCCAAAGACTTAACTGGCGTCTGTGGCGGTCAATCTTATACTCTTATCTCTGCTTTGCAGAAGCGCCAAACGGTGGCGGATGCGGTAGCGAATAAGCATCCCAATCAATATCAGAACCACTCCGGGATCCAACAAAACCGGAGCCATCACCTCTAGCGGGTGAAACGTGATGCTCATGCTCCTCGGGAATATGTCCCGGAATCTCCTCGTGGTGCTGCTCATGCGCCTCAGCATCAACAGTATGGACGGGACTCAACAGCTCCAACGGCGGCTCGAAACGCAACTGATCAGCCATCGCAATACCCGTGGACTCCGGGTTCGGTAGCTGAATGTAGTACTCGATCAAAGATGCCGCGCAGAATCTGTATCAACCATCCTCGATAGTGTGCGTGCTATGGAAGTGAGGAATGTCCATGAAGATAGCAGTGTCGTCCTCTATCTGACGTTCCCAGTAGTCAACCTGGCAGAACTCAAACAGCGGAAACAGAAGCGGACCGACGAACTCCTGTCCTCCTTAAGACCCGAAGAATGCTCTCCGCGTAAGATTCAGCAAATGGCACACGAAAATGGCACTCGTGTTGAATCCCGTCTTCGGGGATCCTCGGTAAACAACCGCGTCTCCAACCGCGAAATATAACATATGGAGTTCCTCCTTATGGAGGCGTCCGATATCGCCGCGCGTCATGATAGTGTTACTCAGAAGACGCACGAAGAGTCGCAGGGCAGGATGACGGATCATCGACTGCTTGGTGTTTCCACCAAAAGCACCACCGGAACCTATCAAACCCCAGAAGGTCTGGAAATCTAGAAACGGCGGGAGATGCTGCGACGTGCCGCTGCTCAAAACCGTAGACATCACAAATGTCAGCGACAGTAAGTTTGTAAAACTTACCATCAATCTTGAAGCTCAAGATGCCACCGATAGCATCCAAATCGTTCTTCTTATCCTTCTTCTTTGATCTGAACTCCAAGTCGACCGAAGCGATAAACTGGCGAACCACGTCTGCAACAAGTCCGGCTGGTGTCGTACCAATACGCCCCATACCGGCCTTCCTCATCAAGACACACATTTGGTCCCAAAGACCAAATGGTCGTAAGTTGAATGGGCGAACCAACCGCAGGATACTCATCGTGACCTGCTGCCACTGGTTGTAGATCACCGTCTCAAAATCGTCCCATTCCTGTGTACGTCTGCGCTCCTTTCGCTCATCACTCCTGTAAAGCTGTACCGGGTCATTGTTGATGAAACGAGCCGGGACGGGTAGAAGATCCTCATCATTCTTCTCCCACATTTTGATGCGTGCTTGATCCGCGTCACTGCCCGAATCGCTGCCTGACATCTGAAAAAGACGCAAAAAACAGAAATTTTTTTGGCTTAGACGTGATCAGAGTGTTCTGTCGGGCGATAGAGGCTTCTGTCGGGCGACAGAACCAACCCACTATAAGCATTCGCGATTTCACGATTTCTGTCGGCCGACAGAGCTTCCTGTCGGTCGACAGAACGACCTGGATTTTCCCGATTTCGTCCGAAAATTGATTTTTCATGCAATTTGAACATTCCCAGAGCTTAATCGAACAATTTCCTAACAATTTCTAGCCAAGATTTATCCAAAACGAGACAAACAAATGTCCTAACAGGTTCGAATAAAATAAGCTTGAAAAGTAGAGAAACAGGATTCATACCTCGCAGATCTGAAAGATAACCGGTAGAAAACGAACGAATTGATACTAAGAACGCAGAAATCGGGCTTGAAACGAAAAATCTAGAAGAGAAAGAAAAATCTCTAGGGATTTTGAGAATGTAGGAATCGTAGCGTCATAATAGGGAAACAAGCCTTTATATAGACTTGGAGCCCTAGGTTTCCGTCGACCGAAAAATTAATTTCTCCGATCGTCAGAAACCCGATTCCGGTTACTCTTCGGTTTTTTTTTTTTTTTTACGCATGATAACCGGGAAACCATGTGTAAACCGAAAACGAAAATTAAAAACTTACGGCGAATTTAGCGGGTTGCCTCCCACTCAGCGCTTGGTTTAAGTCATTAGCTTGACTTTCTCAGTTCACATTTCCATGAAATCAGAACCGGTTGTGAAGAACCGCTCCTTATGCGCTTGATCATTTCCCGAGTTTGCAGCTCTCGAGATACTCATCGGTTTTCCAACGTCATCGGTTCTCACAGATAAATCAGGTAAATTATTCGGTTTAGGAACATCATACCCGTATAACTGATGCGGCAATTGGAAATTCAGCTTCCTCCTAACTGACTTCTTCGGTTTAAGCTTAACCGACCCATTCGCAAAATCAATAACTGCGCCTAATGCTTTCAAGAAATTTCTTCCAAGGATTACTCGGTTATTGAGAACCGGGATATTCTTCACAATGCAGAAATCCACGTAGAAAAACTCGTCTTCAACTCGTACCGAAACGTCTTTTAGAACTCCTTCGGCTTTGACTGAACTATTACCCATCCGCAAATAAACTTCTTCTTTAACAAAGTTACCAATCCGCAAGTCTTGGGCTAACTCATCTGTCATCAGGTTCACGAAAGTTCCACCTTCACAAATAGCATCATCGATCCATTCGTAACCAATCATACATCGAATCGTAATTGGCTCGGGATCTTTTCTCTTCATTTCTTCGGGTTCAACGCCTGCTTTATCACACCATTCAAACATTTGTAAGCACATCTTATCGATAAAGATAGTACCTCGCAGTAACTGACCAACATGTGCTCGTAAAGCAGGTGAATAACGACTTCTTCTAATGATAGGCCAAATGTTAAGACAGTCGATAAATAGCTTATCGACGTCTTCCTCGTATTGCGCTTGTGTCACTCTTTTCTTCATTGGTTCCCTGAGATTATAATCCACATAGTCCTCTAACTTTTCTGTGATTTTCGGTCGAATAATCGGAGCATTCGGGGCGAAACCGGGCAGAAAAGACAAGATACCATCGTCAGGGGCTTTCTGTCGGTCGACAGAACTGTCTGTCGGTCGACAGAACAGCCTGTTGGTCGACAGAAATTCGGAAGCACTCCTGTCGGGCGACAGCAGCCTGTGTCTGGCGACAGAATGCTTCTGCTCGTTCCATCTCTTCTCTGCACCTCTTCAACTGCAATCTGGTCATCGTTTTCAACTCTTTTTTTTTTCTGTAATAACCATCTTGTTGCTCTTTTACAGCTCTATAGATTGGAGCGGGATGCCCAACTCTCCACAATGTCATCGTGCCCTCGTAACAATCAATTTGAGCTCCAACGATTGCCAAGAAAGGCCTTCCAAGTATTAGCTTCGAATCGTCTTCTTCTCTTCTCGTTTTCATGACATGAAAGTCAACTGGAACAAATCGATCTCCAATCCTTACTTGAATGTTAGACAATGTACCCATCGAATGTCTAGCGGAAGAATCTTCAAGCTCGAGATAGATATCAGTCTCTTCGAAAGTAGTCAATCCGAGTTTGTAGGCAGCAGCATATGGCATGAAATTCACACCAGCTCCTGTATCACATACACACGCGTAGAAACCTTCGGAACCAATAAACACCTTCAACTCGAATCTGCCCGGATCATCAATCTTGTCGGGCATTCTCTTAGAAATTTCTCGATCACATCTTGAGTAGAACTCATAATCTGCTTGCATCTGACACTTCTCTTCATTCATCATACTTCTAACTTACTTCTCCAAGTAGTCTTGCAACTCTAACTCAGCCACAAAAGGCATCTCAGCAAGTAGATTCTCATAAACTGCTTCAACCCATTCATCGAATTTATCGAAACCAGCCTGGTCTTTCTCCTTAAAGAAGTTATCCAAATCATACATCTCAAGTGTTGTCCATTTCCCAATCGTCTGATTAGTTCGCATGTCTCGAACATGTCTCTTGATAGGTGGTCTGATCAGTGGCGGACATCCCTCGATCCACGTTGTATGAACATCCTCGAAAATGGCTCGTTTCGGGCGTATCAGCTTCTGTTGGTCGACAGGACTTTCTGTTGACCGACATAGCTCTCTGTCGGGCGACAGAGACTGGCACAGGTCGACAAAATCGTCTATGGGCAACAAACCATCAGAGCAGACCATTTTGTCGGTCGACAGAGCTCCCTGTCGGCCGACAGAATCACTCTGCGTTTCCTCGACTTTCTTCCAACTCTTCAGATCACATCCAAAGGCTATAATCTCCAATCCTTTCAGCTCCTCAATTCTCTTGAACCTTCCTTGATGCACGTAAACACTCTCACGCTCTCCAACTCTCTCTGCGAGTCTTTCAACACGTTTCAAGATAAGATCGGTCTTCGCATTGAATTGGCAATAGACCTCGTCTATCATCTTCCTTATGCGACCAAATGCGGTGTTATGAGCATCCAGGAACTTTTCAACAAGTTGCATCATCCCATCATCAGGCTGAGAAGGTATGTACATGGACCTCAGATCTTGATATCCATTTCTGAAAGTTGCTGCTCTGTTGAAGTCCACGTTCATCCTCTCTGCATCTCGTGAGATTTGATTCCTCTGCATGGTACCTGAAAGATCAGAAGAAAACTCAGAAAAAATGTTAATCAAACTGTTAAACATGATAAAGAAAATGAAATGCAAATCCTAATTCTAATCGAAAATACGCTAAAAACCCTAAAAACACCGTCAGTCCCCGGCAACGGCGCTAGAAAACTTGATGTGCGGTGAATAAGTCTTCACCCTAATGTCCTACTGAGCCGCAAGCGGGCGGCAATGCTGCTGTAGTACTTAAGGTTATCGATCGCACAAGGACTGAGCTGGCTCTAGGGTTCCTAGTTAGTAACGATAAAAGTATGCGTAAACCTAAGATGCAAGTAACGAAATGTAAAGAGTTTCCTAAATGATGTTAAAACGCTAGACCTAGTGTGTTGTTTTCGGGTGTTTCATAGCCTGATTCTCTAACCTAACATACTTAAACTGCGAATCTGAATGATTCCTTTAACTCGAGTCGCGTTTGTAAAGACAACCAACTCTCGTTACGAATCTATCTATGAATCAACACTCAACCACCAAATTCCTTTGATAGATCATAATACTAACTCATGCATTATCAACAGGCTCGATAAGTATAGAAAACCCTAAGCGAAATCTCTTTAACCTAGGCGATTTTCTACCCAATAGAATTGTTTCCGGTTAATCGATTAACTCTCGTTAAATCAACGCTCCTAAGACTAAACCTTGATTGATCAGTTCAAAGCATAGTAAGATAAACCTATTCTATCAGTGGCAATCATCAGAATACGCTAAATAACATGCTTACGTTCGATAATTCATGGCTAACCCTAAACAAACCCTAGATCTAATATGCCGATCTACTCGCGCATATCAAAAGCAAAACGAATAGAAAAAAAACAAGGAACACAGAGAAAAATCATGAACAGAAGTATTAAGGTCGTGGCTTCAAAGTAGAAGGGGCTGAGAACTCGAAAACAGAGAGTTTCTCGGTAAAAACCCTAACCCTAAATCTCGAAAGTGGTGGTTTTTGGATCTCTCCTTCTCCTCTCTCTTACTCACTAATTTTATGCTCTCTCTGGTCACACACGACCTAGAGAAGCTTATATATGACCTAGAGTCGTACAAAAGAGAAAGGAAGTCGTTTGGCCCGATAAAAGCCCGTCAGGAAAAACTCGATAAACCTGCCTCACTGTGTCGCCCGACACAATTGTTGTCGCCCGACAGAATGGTGGCCGAGAGAATGTTGGCCGACAGGGACCTCTGTTGGGCGACAGAATTGGCCTGCTTGATCTGTCTTCTTCGTTTCTGCTCATTTCAGCTCCGAAACGCGTGTATTCCTTCTAAAACCCTTTTGACACTCTAAGTACCTGTTTAGTTCATGAAATGGACTCCAAACATACTAAAAACCATCTTAAATCCGAATAGAAACCGGTGAAAATATCAACATATCAATAGGCGATTCCTGAAAGACTTCTCTAAGATCGCACGGCCACTCACCGAGCTTTTGTGTAAAGATGTCCTATTTGTGTTTTCTGATGAGTGTATGACTGCATTTCAAACGTTGAAGAACACATTGGTGAGTGCTCCTATTGTACAGCCACCGAACTGGGATATGCCTTTCGAGGTGATGTGTGATGCCAGTGATTTCGTGGTAGGAGTAGTGCTGGGTCAGCGGAAAGAGAAGAAGCTTCATGTGATTTATTACGCGAGTCGCACATTAGATGAAGCTCATAGAAACTACGCTACCACAGAGAAGGAGCTGTTTGGAGTGGTGTTTGCTTTTGAGAAGTTCAGGCCGTACTTGGTTGGTTCGAAAGTAATTGTTCATACAGATCATTCTGCGCTGAAGTACCTCATGACGAAGAAAGACACGAAACCTCATTTTCTGTGTTGGATTCTTTTGCTACAAGAGTTTGACATAGAGGTTCGAGATAAGAAAGGTGTAGAGAATGGAGTTGTTGACCATCTATCTCGTCTTAGAGTGGATGAATTCGTTCCTATAAATGATGATCTTCGTGAGGAGCATATATACATGGTTGCAGAGCATTTGGGACAGGTTTTTCTTCAAAATCGTCCAAGTCATGAAGATACAGAGCTTGTGTCGATCGACGCAACCTCCAGCGTCGACCGACGCAAGAGCTAGGCGACCTAAATTCTTCAGCGTTTTATTGTAGAGGTCGCGCGAGTCGAGCATGCATACTCTGATATCCGTCCATGGTTCAGTGACATTGTGAACTATCTTGCTGTAGGTGAAGAACCTGATGAGTTCACAGGATATGCGAAGAAGAAATTTTTGCGCGAGATTCATCGGTATTTCTGGGATGAACCGTACCTCTACAAGCATTGTGCAGATCGAATATACCGAAGATGTATTGCTGAATCAGAGGTTTCCGATGTGCTGTATCATTGTCACATGTCAGAGTACGCAGATCATTTCGCGACATTCAAGACGGTTGCCAAAGTTTTACAAGCTGGTTTATGGTGGCCAACAATGTTTAAAGATGCTCACCGTTTCATCTCAAAATGTGATGCCTGTCAGAGGAAAGGGACAATCAGCAAGCGACATGAAATGCTACAAAGCTTCATCCTCGAGGTTGAAGTCTTTGACTCCTGGGGTATAGATTTTATGGGACCGTTTCCATCATCTTATGGAAACCGGTATATCTTGGTCGCTGTGGACTACGTGTCTAAGTGGGTAGAAGCCGTTGCGAGCCCTACTAATGATGCGCGAGTAGTCATGAAGCTGTTAAAGTCCATCATTTTCCCGAGGTTTGGAGTTCCACGCGTTGTTATTAGTGACGGTGGCACTCATTTTATCAATAAAATGTTTGCCAATCTGCTGAAGAAACACGGTGTAAAGCACAAGGTTGCTACTCCTTACCATCCTCAGACGAGTGGACAGGTCGAAGTTTCTAATCGGCAGATCAAGGAGATTCTCGAGAAGACGGTTGGAGTTACGCGAAAAGACTGGGTTGTGAAGCTAGATGATGCACTTTGGGCATACAGAACCGCGTACAAGACACCGCTGGGAACCACGCAATTCCATTTGCTTTACGGAAAACCATGCCATTTACCGGTTGAGCTCGAATACAAGGCGGAATGGGCGATCAAGAAGCTGAATTTCGATTTCACCGCGGGTGGAAAGAAGCGATTGACACAGTTGAGCGAGCTGGACGAGATAAGACATTTGGCATATGAGAACTCGAAGATCTACAAGGAGCGAACTAAAGCCTATCACGATAGCAAGATCGTCTCTCGAAATTTTCAGCCGAAAGACCAGGTACTTCTTTTTAACTCTCGGTTAAAGTTGTTTCCTGGAAAACTGCGTTCTCGTTGGTCAAGTCCATTCGTTATCAAAGAGGTTCGACCTTATGGAGCCATTGTGCGGTGAATTCACTGTGAATGGGCAGAGAGTGAAGCATTATTGGGCTCAAGAAGAAAAAGCGAACGGTGAAGAAATTCCAGTCTCGGATCCGCCAGCTGCCTCGACCTAATGACTGTAAACAAGCGCTTAGTGGGAGGCAACCCACTTGTAAGTTGTGCTTTTCGGTTTTATTTTTCGGATTTCTAGGATAATTTTCGTCATTAGGCTGTAATTAATTAGGATTTTTAATTATTAGTTTAGTTCATTATTTAAAAAACATAAAAAAATAATAATATTGCTGCCTGCGTCTCTTACCCACGTCGGTCGACGCATCGAAAGTGTGCGTCAGACGACGCAAAGTCTGCAAATTTTTGGAGACCCCTTTGCGTCGACCGACGCACACCAGCGTCGATTGACGCACGTCCTGGATCCGCGTCCTGACCCGAAAGATCCGGGTTTTACCCGGATATAATCCAAAAACCCACGCGAACCTTTTTTCTTTTTTCTTTCTTCTTTCTCTTCCACTCCGCCACCATAACCTCTCATCTTCTCCATAAACCCTAAAAACCTCAATTTTTGGTCAAATTAAGTGATTCAAGAGCCTAGATTGTGTGGATTTTTGTTCTCTTTCTCATTCTCCAATCTATTTTCGCATTCGAGCAAGGTATGAATCCGTTTTACCCAGTTTAGAGTCTGAATTTTTGCTTTTATGGATGAAAACTTGATCTCATGATTTCTCCATCTTAGTTGCTAATTTCTTTATGGGTTATGCTCTTTAGATGTTAGTTTAGAGGATTGTGGATTTGGATTACAATGGAATCACGTTTTTGATCAATATTTGTGAATTCATGGAGCTTGATATGATTAACAATGGTGAATTTCGTATTTACATTGTTTTCATGATGAATTCGAATTTATTTTGTCTTGCTCATGCTCTGTAGATTGGTAGAACTGATGTTGAGACGGATTTTTGGTTTGATTATGGTTTTGGATTTTTCGGTTCTAATGTGATCGCGTTTTTGCGAAATCTTTGCGATGTTTGTCTTGCAGATGACGAACGGTGAGACACAAGAGGCTAAGCAGATCAGACTTGAGAGGAAGAGAAGCGTGAAACGACCCGCGAGTGCATCAAACGCTTGTCAGAGCTCTGCACCACCAGTTGGGATTGAATGGCCAAGAACTGGACCTTTCCCGCTTCCTAATCTTGGAGGTCGAACGTGGAAAGACATCAAGGCTAAACCAGAGTACAAGAAAAAGAAGTTTCAAGATGCATGGGATGAGTATGACAGCTATTTCTATAATGGGTTTCTTGATATGAAGATGGAGCACACAAGTGTGATGGATGTGCAATTCATGAAGAAGATTGGTTGGTATGATCATTTGAAGACGCTGTCTGCTGATTTGGGTCTGGGGCACATTCTGGTTCGTCCCTATCCGTTGTGTGAGGATCTTGAGCTTCAGTTCTTGGCTTCTTGTTGGATCACTTATGCGGATGATTCTGATTACAACAGTGGAGGATGACTTTTCTTCAAGCTGAATGGGGCCGCACATCATGTGCCGTTTGAGAAGATTTGTGATTTTTATGGTTTCAACAAGAGAGCAAAGAAGTATGCGATTCCAGATTTGAGTGCTGAGTGTAATTCATTGTGGAGGGAGAGTTCGCGTCGGATTCACTATGACTCTCACAGCGCGCTGCATTCAGAGATAGTACATCCGGTCCTGAGGATGTTCATGAAGCTTGTGAGTAGCACTCTCTTGTGCAAGATGTAATCTGGCAAGATGAGGAAGGATCAGCTGACTCTGCTGCACTACACCATTGGCCATCACTTTCCTTACGGTAAGAACATGGATAGGAATCATGATATCAACTTCGCTGCGGTTTTGGCTACTGTTCTTGAGGAAGCTAAGATTCGGGCAGTGACTCCATCAAAGAACCAGAAGTCTGAAGCTCTTGGAGTTCTTCTCTATCCTTTCTTTAAGTATTTGAAGATTAGGACTGATGGTTTGGAGTCTGCTTATCGCGATGAGTACTATGTTGGAGAGAGTTTTATGAAGCTTGGGCATCAGATTTGCGGGACAGGCACGATTGAGCTCACCTATATTGATGTTAATGGGCGCAGACAGTCTCTTTTCTTGTCGAGTGAGTTCTGTTGGATCGATTGCGCTGAGGCTCTGAGGTTCAAGCCTGATATCAGCAATGAGCAGCCAGCTGGGACTGGTAGACGGCGACCCGGTAGAGCTCCACCAGCAGTGGGTCCTTCTGAGGTTCGTGAGGAACCTGGCGAGGCTGAGCCTTCAGCGAGACGTGCATCAGCTGCTGCGTTTGACTTGGGCGAGTTCCCCGAAATTACTAATGTTGATCTAGAGGATAACATGAAGTACAAGAAGTGGGTTCGGAGCACTCTGAAGTCGATGTGGAGCGGGATTAGACAAATTGCTCATGGCTGTTCTAGCTCAGACGACGTGATCCCACCACGGGATTCCGAGGATGATTGATTGGGTTCTTTTTCTTTCATCTTTTTCTTTTTCTTTTAATTTTCATTTTCTTTTATTTTCTGTCTTTTTGTCCTCTCTTCTCACTTGATCAAACCGAGACGGTTTTGGTTAAGTCTGGGGGAGGATTCTGGTACTAATCCGTTTATTTTTTTTTTCTTTTGGCTTTTGGATTTTATTGAGTCAGTTTGTCGTTTTTATTGAGTCAAAAACTTGTTTGAGATGATGATCCTTTGTTTAATCATTTGCATTGACCTTTTATTGAGTGACCATTGATGCAGAACTAACTTCAGACGTGACTAATGGAAAATCTGCTAACAGCTTCACTGACTGATTATGTTCGACATTCAGAGGGATTCCAAATGAACTGGAGCTACGATGTGTTTGATTAATAGCTGATGAGATGGGTACAAAAATAGCTTGATTCCTCATATTCGTGCCAGAACTTTCAACCAGAACAGTAATGACTCTTTCCCCTATTCTGAAAGATATGTTGAATAACAAAAAAAAGAGAAAAGAAAAAAGAGTTGTTTTCTGTGTGTTCTGATGAGGCCCCAGAGTTCGTTTTGAGGCTAGAGATGTGTGAAAACCCGATAGCACCTGCCTTTTTCTTGGTTGTTCAGAGCATGCAGTTGACACAGAAAAGAAGTAAAAAAAAAAGGTAATGAAAATACTAAGTCTGGGGGAGAGAGAAAGCCATTCAGTAGACAGTTGAAAGTGTTTGGTAATCAGAAGGGAAATGAATCTAGAAGGCTTGAGTGCTTTGATCATCAGTGAAAATCAGCTAAGATGGCGATTTGGAGGATCTTTGGATTAGAATGGTCTCTGATGTTAAGCAGTTTTGCAGAGAAGTACATGGTGGTCTATTCTGAGTTTGTTTTCTGTTGTCACGTAGATTTTAAGGTAATGGTCATTTGCATTGATTTCTATTGGATCTGATTCTTTGTTTTCAAACCTCGACTTCAGTTTTAGTTCTTTGTTTTTGCTTGAGGGCAAGCAAAGGCTAAGTCTGGGGGAGTTGATGTACATTGGTTTTTGCGGGTTTATCCCGTTTGCTTTTGTACATTTTCTGGATGTTTTGTAGGTAGAAAAGATGAAGAAAAGACCCATTTGGAGCAGCAAGGACGGAATTAAGAAGTGGAGCAAAACCGGGAAGAAACCGAATAAATTGGCGATTTGAAGAATTGTTGACCAGCCGTTGACCAAGGCAGTGTGTCGACCGACGCAGTCCTGGCGTCGATCGACGCAAGAAGGCAAAAACGGGCTGTTTTCCTTTTTCGAGCTTAAGTTGGACCCGAAGAAAAGGAAAAAGCCCAGACTCGACCCTACTCTTATATAAACCCTTCGCCACGATTTTTTTAGGATATCTCAGCATATTTTTAGAGAGAGATTGTTTTAGAGAGATTTTGAGGAGAGAAGGTTCTGAAACTCTGCCGGTTTTACAGAGAAGATCTTGAACTCCTGTTACATCTCTTATGCTTTTTATTTATCTAATCATTTTTTTCTCTTTCGAATATTTGCGAGTAATCCACCAGTTAGATTAGGGTTTCCGCAATAGGTTAGATGAAGAATTGTTAATCAATCGAATCTGTTAGGGTTATGAAACTAGTCTTTGATTAGGATTGTTCTCAATACTTAAAATTGAATTGATCACTCTAATTTAAGCTCATAGGTTATTCAGCATACACGGGAGTGTTGTTGAAAGCCTGATCTATTCTAATCAAGCATAGTTAAACCTAAAATCATAGGGAACTCGTTTTAGGTTCTATGTGAACATATCAGGCCTAATTAGAATGCATGTTTAGACTCGGACAGTAATCATAGGGAACTTGTTGCTCTAGTTTCTAGACATAGGCGATTTACACAACGAGAGTTGGTAAATCGTACTATCGTGACCTGAGTTCTAGGCTTAGATTTCATAGATAAAACCCTTAACAAATCGATTGGTTAATAGCTCAGATTCGATCCTTAGGAATAACCCTAGTCTAGTGTTTCTCTCCATCGAATCAACACGCTCTTACTTAGTCATTTTAGTTTTCTGTTAGTCGTTTTTAAATACAACATATTCTACTTAGGTTAAATTGAAATTAGAAACCTGTTACGTTCTAACTAGTCCTTTGGGTTCGATTCCTAATACTACAATTACATTTCGTGCACTTGCGGTTATCTAGGGTAAAACTTATCCCGTATCAGTATCACTTTGAACCGGATGAAAATGCTGAATGGGATGATTCGTGGTCTGATGATGAAGATTATGAAGTGTTCCAAATGGAAGACACTGATGAAAATGGCCAAAATCAAGATTTGGAATTTGAAAGAAGCATCAGAGCGCAAATATCGACCCTATATAGGGTCGATATTCCTGGTTCCTCAACAAGCCCAGCAAATATCGACCCTATATCGGGCGATATTCCCGGAGAGATTTTGGAAAATGAGTTTTTAAGGCTTCAAATTAGTATGAAAGGCAAGGATAAAGACCCTGAACATCTCCTAATCAATGAGGAATCATTTGAAGAAGCTAAACTCAAGAGAACCTATGAGGAGCTCAACCACTTCAAGAGAGCTTTAAAAGACGCTTCGATCGAGCTACCTTTCGAAGTGAATGTCTCGACTATGCCAAAAGTGAGAAACTTTGTTAGATCAGTGGTTGGACAAGAAGATGCAATAGATAATTGGCTGGAGAAGCTTGAGATTAGAGCACAACGCATCTTGACGCCTACGATACTTCACAAAAGAAGCGATCCGGGACAATTCAACATTCCATGCCGAATAAATCATAAGAAGATTCAAGAAGCCCTCACTGACACTGGAGCGAACATCAACGTCATGACAATGAATCTCTTCAACAAGCTCGGTATTGGAGGTCTTGAACAACATTCTAGACCAATTGCTCTCGCGGATGCGACATTGAGAAAACCGAAAGGCATAGTGAAGAATGTACACTTGTACATCGATGAATGGGCGATTCCTACCGACTTCGTGGTAGTAGAAGCTGTTGATAATGAACCGGTACCATTGGTACTAGGCCGTCCATTTATTGATACGGTTGGAGCAAGGATTGATTTCTTACTAAAGAAGATTATCTTCACAAAGATGAGGTATATATCCTTTCCACTTGCTTCAACAACTTACAATTCATGTGCCATGGTTAATTCAAGAAGATGGAGTGATGAATCGGTTGGAGAAAATGAGTTTCAAAAGGAAATACGAGATTTTGAGCTTGAGAATGCGGTAGTTGATCCGCAATGCTTATGTGACTCGGGAATGATGAATGATGAAGATGAACCGAATCAAGAAGAAAGAGTCACAAAGTATCATGCCTTCACGGAGATCCTCGAAGAGATCATCATCAATGATCCTTCGACGGAAGACAAGTTCAAGCTACTTCTCAAAGCCTTACATAAGGTTATTCCAAGACTACCCGCTATGGTTCGAATCAAAAAGGTGTCACCTTTGAAGATATTTGATGGGATCTAAGTTTTACCCTTAGTTAAACCGCAAGTGCACGGTTGTGCAGTTGTAGTACTTCGGGATCGAATCCACAGGGACTATGAGTCGGACTAAACAGTTCTCAATTTTTACTTAACCTAGGCGAATATGTGTTATGCTAAAATCGACTAACAGTATCTAAAATCAGTATGTAAATGTGATGTAAACTCAGTGAGAGAAAACGCTAAGCCTAGGGTATTCCTAAGATGAATCTGAATTGTGACTAACCAATTTATTAGGGTTTGCTAGCGATTGTCTAGAACTCAAAACACGAATGAATGAACTATCAACTCTCGTTGTATAGCTCAACTATGCCTAGAAATGGAATAACAAGTCTCCTATGCTTATTCCAAGAACCTAAACATGCATTCTAACAGGTCTGATATGTTCACACAAAACCTAGAACGAGTCTCCTACAATTTCTAGATTGATTGTGCTTAATTAGGGTAGATCCGATTATTGATAACACTCTCGTGTATATCGAATAATCTGTAGGCTTAGTCCTAAGTGATCAATTCAAAACTAACTAAAAATACAACCCTAATCAAAGACTTAAAACGCAAACCCTAACAAATCATAACATCAACAATTCATCATCAATCTTAATTGGAAACCCTAAACCTAACTGAGAAATTACTCAGACATGGCAGAGAGAGAAAGCATAATCGAATTATTAAAGTGCATAAAAGAAACAAAGGGAGTTCAGGAAGCTTCTCTGAAAACAGGCAGAGTCTGGGATCCTTCTCTCCAAAGCTCTCTCAAAAATCTCTCTCTCTCTCTCTTAGAATGTCAAAATATGCTTAAATAGGTTACAAAACACATATATATAAGGTTGGGAACGAATTGGGGTTTGATTGGACAAAAAATAGGTCAAAAAGGAAATTTCCTTTTGCTGTATGGGGACCCAGTCGATCGACAGCACCCCCTGTCGATCGACAGGTACTTCTGATCCTGCACTCTTCGGTTCAGCGGACAGACTGGACACCTCACACTAAAACGATCATATCTGGAGCTACAGAACTCTTTTTCTCTGGATTCAAATTACATATGAAAGCTGACTTCCAGAGCTTTAATTTGATATGTAGATAGACTCCTGGATCATCAGATAAGTGGTCCAACCAATGCCAAACTTCCGGAACTCAGAACCGAGACTGCATCTCCCTTCGTCCAACTTTGCAACTTTTGCTCCTTTCTTCACCTCTTTTCCACACCCACTCCAGCATCTAAAATCCATCTTTCTCTCATTATTTTAACCTGTAAAACATAGAAATATATACAAAAACCAATGGGATAAACCCGCAAAAACCGAGATATATCAACTCCCCCAGACTTAGCTTTTGCTTGCCCTCAAGCAAAACAGAAAACTAACTCTGAAGTCGAGGTTTGAAAACCGAAAATTACAAATTAATTGAATCAACCAATGCAATCACCATACCTTATAATCCACATGAAAATCGAAAAACTGACCCAAGTTAGACCACCATGTACTTCTCCGCTTGCTGCTTAACATCAGAAATCGCCTAGCCCGAAAGATAATCCATATTGCTTTCATTGCTCATTTTCCTGGTGATCAAAACACTCGAAACCTTCTAGATTCTACCCTTTCGACTACCAAACAGATCAGCTTTTCTACCAAATGGCTTTTTCCCTCCCCCAGACTTATTCATTTCTTTATTTTATTTTTTTACTTTTTCTGTGTCAACTGCATGTCCTAAACAACCAAGAAAAAGGCACGTGCTATCGGGTTTTCATACTCCCTCACCCTTACATCTTTTTCATTTCCCATTCCCAGTGAAATCGAGTCCGAGACTACTGACATATCTCGGTTTTTGCGGGTTTATCCCGTTGTTTTTGTCTATGTTTCCGTTGTTTTTACAGGTCAAACAGGTGAAAAGGAATGGATTTGAGCAGCTAGGACAAAGGAGCAAAAAGGATTGGAAATGGGAGCGAAACCCGAAGATCTCTGAAGAATCAAGAAAATGAAGTTTATTGGCGTGAACAGAAGACCCTGTCGATCGACAGACCCCCCGTCGATCGACAGCCCCTCCGATTAAGAAAAGGATTATTTCCTTATTTTATGTAATTTTCGAGTTTATCCGATTTTAATTAGTTTTTAGGGTTATAAAACAATAGAAACTCGTGGTAGAACATATCATACACGTTCATACTCAGAGGAGAGAGCTTTTTGAGAGATTTTGGAGCGAAGTAATCCCGAGACTCTGCCGTTTCAGAACTCGATTACCAGAACTCCTGTTATTCATTCTATGCTTTTAAATTCAATTATGCTTTTCTCTTTGAATATGTCTGACTAGTTCTCTTAGTTGGATTCAGGTTTCCAGTTAGGGTTTCGAGGATGAATCGACGATGAAACGTTTATAAGTTAGGTTATGATCATTAGTATTTAATTAGGGTGTTTAAATCACTTAAATCTGGATTAGCTACCTAGGTTTAAGCTATTAGATTGCTTGGTAGTCACGAGAGTGATATCATCAGTTTGAAAATACCTGATTAAAGCACAATCAATCTAGATTTGTAGGAGACTCTGCTAGGTTTTGTGTGAACAATTATCAAACCCGATTAGAATGCATGCTAAGAGTTACGAGAGTAATCATAGGAGACTTGTTGCTCTTAACTCTGATCATAGGTGTAGAATTCAATGAGAATGTGTTTTACATACTTTTATGTTTGAGTTCTTACTAGATAATCAAAGTAAATCCTGATAGAAATCGGTTAGTCGTTGGTTCTGAATCATTCCCGAGGATCACCTGAGTCCAGCGTTTATCTCCATCTGAATTTAATCAAATCGCCATTTGCTTATTAGTATTCTTAGTCGTTTTAGCTAGATATATTTACACTTAGGTTAAGTCCAAACTGAAAACTAGTTAGTCTTACTTGGTCTCTGTGGATTCGATCCCGAAGTACTACAACTGCACAACTGTGCACTTGCAGTTTAGCTAAGGGTAAAACTTAGACCCCATCAAGTTTTTGGCGCCGTTGCCGGGGACTAAGTCTTAGACAATTAAGTTTTCAGTAGTAGATTTGAGACTAAGTTCTTTTTGTTACTTTTTTACTTACTGTTTCTTCTTATCTTGTGATTTTCAGGTGTATGCCTCGTGCTAACACAAGGAGTCACAGCGATACTGAGCTATAAGATCTTACAGGAGAAGAGTTGTTAAGGTTGGAAAGAAGAAACAGAAGGGAAGCAAGAGAAGAAAGGGCACGCCAAGAAACAGCACGCAGAGAAAGAGAGTTAGAGATGGCTGCTGTTCAACCAAACCAGATTCCGTTCCTGATGCTTACTCGCATTGCTGATGGGACCATCACTGATCCACAGGGAAACCTGTACAACACTCAAGGTCAGCGAGTGGATGCTCATGGACAGGTCATCGCCATTCCACAGCCAAACGCCAATCCACCGCCTCCTCCTCAGCCTACTCTCGGTGATTACAACAGGCCAGATACGTTCTATCAGAACAGATCAGCCATCAAACCACCAGGTTTCGAGAGAAATAACTTTGAGTTGAAGCCTCAGTACTACACTTTGGCTGGGCAGAATCAGTTCCATGGGATGAGCACTGAAAATCCAATGGATCATCTTGAGCAATTTGAGAGGATCGTGGCTGGAATAAAGATTCAAGGAGTAAGCAGTGACTACCTTCATTTGACACTGTTTCCTTATTCCTTGGCTGATGAAGCGTTGAGCTGGCTGAATTCTCTGCAACCGGGGTCGCTGACTACTTGGGAAGCAGTGAGAAAGGAGTTCTTGCTGTATTCTTATGATGATGCTAAGTCAGAAGACCTGAGAACGAAGATATCCACTTTCGTGCAAGGCCCTAGAGAAGCATTCAAAGCTGCATGGATGAGGTTTAAGAAGTATCAGCGCGATTGCCCTCATCATGGTTTCAATGAGCTGCAGTTGCTTACCACATTCTTCAAGGGTTGTGACTGGAGGTATCAAGTTGCTATGGACTCCGCAAGCAATGGATATTTCAAGACAAGAAGTTCAGAAGATGCTAAGCTGCTTATTCAGAACCTCACAAACAGCAACTCCACCAGGAAAATCGATGAAGAACGTGCACGCTCTGGTGTTACTCAAGGAGCTGATCTAAGTAAGCTGGAGGCTCAAGTGAGTGCAATGCACAATATGTTGCGCCAACAATCCAAGCAGGTCAGTTTTGTCGATGAAGCTGAGGTTTTTGAAGCGCCACCAGAAGAAGAGAATGTGAACTATGTTGCTGGAGCTGGGTTTCAAAGGAATCAGTATCAGAACCGCAATTTTAACAACAATGGTTACCAGAATAGAAACTTCAACAACTACCAAGGTAACCAAGCTGGATATGGTTCTTCTTCTCAGTAGTTTCCGAGGCAAAACACGCAGAATCCAGGCTTTACACGTACGTATGGATCAAATGATTACCAGAAACCAGCTGCTGCTAAGTCTGAAGATGCTGTTCAAGGTTTGTTGGAACAACTTCTTGAAGGACAGAACAAGATGACTCATGCTTTTAATGGCAAGATTGACAAGGTTTATGAAGACATGAACAGAAAGTTCGATGCCATCAACATTCACATGAAGCAGTTGGATACTCAGGTTACAGAGAATGCAGAAGGTATTAGATGACAGCCCGGTCAGTTTCCTGGTAAGACCGAGCAGAATCCGCGCGAACACTGTAACGCATTGCAGACCAGAAGTGGTAAGGTATACTCATCTAGTCTTGGAGTAGATCATATTTCTAAAGAGTTAATTGAAGTAGATGATGAAGAAGATGAGGAACTACTGGATGAAGATCGCCTGGCAGAAGAGCCTGTCAATCGACAGGCCCCTAGTTGTCGATCGACAGCTCCCTTTTCATCGCCCAAGACCAATCAAACAGGAACACCTGTCGATCGACAGACCCCCCCCTGTCGGTCGACAGACGTTCCTGCTCATCAAAAAGAAGATTCTCAGAAGGCTTCTCAGAAGCCAATCATTGCTGCATACAAGCCTCCTATACCCTATCCCAAGCTTCCTAAGCCATCTAAGAAGAAAATTGAAGATGCAAGGTGTAAGAGGATACTTGAAGACTTGTCAGTCAAAATACCATTCTTCAGAGCGTGTAAGATGGCTCCTATGCTTAAGAAGTATGTGAAGAGGATGGTATCTAATGCCATAACAAAGGAAGAAGGAGCTCTTATGATCTCAGAGACGTGCTCACAACTCATAGCAGGAAAGATGTCGAAGAAAATGAAAGATCCGGGCAGTTTTGTCCTTCATTGTAGTATTGCGGGTCATGACTTCGAGCGTTCCCTCTGCGATTTGGGTTCTAGTGTGAATCTCATGCCTTATTCTGTAGCTGTTAAGCTTGGCATGACGAACTTCGAAGACACCAATATCATCTTGGTACTAGCTGATAGATCATGTAGACATCCTGAAGGACTTCTAGAAGATGTTCCGGTAAAGATTGGTGAATTCTTGATACCTGCTGATTTCATCGTACTCAAGTATGATCATACCGAGCCAAAGGATCCCATTATCCTTGGGAGAGCCTTTTTAGCCACAGCAGGAGCCATCATCAACTGCAGAAATGGAAGGATAGATCTTCAGTTGGGTGATATGACCATGACTTTTGACATGAACCAAATGGTGAAGCGACCGACAATCGATGGGCAATCATTTATGGTAGATACTTTGGAGAACATGTATTCCCAAGATTTGGAGGAGAGTACCAAAGATGCATTAGAAGTGGCGCTGACTCAAGTAGAAGGGGAGCATGGGTTCTTGAATGAAGAAGCAACAAGCTACACGCAGATGCTTGACTCCAGCGACCGCATGGAGAAGCTTGTCACAGTCGCTGAATTAGAGATACCAGAAACGTCAACCGTGGTGAAGAAGAAAATCGACTGAAGCGAGGCTGATGCTCCAAAGATTGAGTTCAAAACACTTCCAGCCGGGTTAAGGTACGCGTTTCTTGGTCCTAACTCTACATACTTAGTAATAATTAATTCTTCATTGAATAACGCCGAAACAGCTTTGCTTTTAAGCAAGCTGCGTAAGTTTCGGAAAGCTCTTGGGTATTCTTTGGATGATCTTACAGGTATATCTCCAGCCTTGTGCATGCATAGGATTCATTTGGAGGATGAGACCAAGTCATCGATTGAGCATCAGAGGCGGTTGAATCCAAATCTGAAAGATGTTGTACGCAAGGAGATTATGAAGCTGGTAGAAGCTGGAATCAACTATGCCATATCAGATAGCTCATGGGTCAGTCTAGTACATGTTGTTCCCGAGAAAGGAGGAGTTACTGTGGTGAAGAACGAGAAGAATGAGCTGATTCCTACGTGTACTATCACTGGTCATCGCATGTGCATAGATTACAGAAAGCTGAATGCCGCTACGCGCAAGGATCATTTTCCTCTGCCATTCATTGACCAGATGCTTGAGAGATTAGCCAGCCATCCTTATTACTGCTTTCTCGACGGATATTCAGGTTTTTTCCAAATCCTGATTCATCCAGCTGATCAGGAGAAGACCACATTCACCTCCCCTTATGGTACGTATGCTTATCGTAGAATGCCATTTGGATTATGTAATGCTCCTGCAACTTTTCAGCGCTGTATGATGGCCATATTCTCGGAGATGATTGAAGATATAGTCGAGGTCTTCATGGATGATTTCTCTGTTCACGGATCATCCTTTGCTGACTGTCTAGAGAATCTGTGTAAAGTGCTTCAGTGGTGTGAAGATAAGCACTTAGTTCTTAACTGGGAGAAATGCCATTTCATGGTTCAAGATGGTATTGTTCTGGGTCACAAAATCTCTGCGAAAGGTATAGAAGTCGACAAAGCTAAGATCGAAGTCATGGCAACTCTTCAACCACCGAAGAATGTCAAAGATATTCGCAGTTTCCTTGGCCACGCAGGTTTCTACAGACAATTTATTAAGGACTTCTCTAAGATCACGAGACCACTCACCGAATTGCTCTGTAAGGATGTTTCTTTTATCTTTACTGCTGAGTGTTTAACTGCTTTTCAGACTATCAAGGATGCTTTGGTGAGTGCTCCTATTGTTCAGCCTGCAGACTGGGAATTGCCTTTCAAGGTAATCTGTGATGCCAGCGATTTTGCAGTAGGAGCAGTGCTGGGTCAGCGAAAAGCGAAGAAGCTGCATGTTATCTATTACGCGAGTAGAACACTAGATGAAGCTCAGAAAAACTACGCGACTACTGAGAAGGAGTTATTTGCTGTGGTATTTGCTTTTGAGAAGTTCGGGCCTTATCTAGTCGGTTCGAAAGTTGTTGTGCATACTGATCATTTTGCGTTGAAGTTTCTCATGACTAAGAAGGATGCTAAGCCTCGATTGCTGCGTTGGATTCTACTTCTGCAAGAGTTTGACATCGAGGTTCGCGATAAAAAAGGTATTGAGAACGGTGTTGCTGATCATCTGTCGCGTCTCAGGATAGATGAATCCATTCCAGTGAATGATGACCTTCGAGAAGAGCATATATACGCGATTGAGGAAAATTTTTGCCAGATATATGAAGAAAATCGCCAAGACTCTTTTGAACAGAAAGGCCTGTCGATCGACAGACCCCCTGCTGTCGATCGACAGCCTCCTCTGTCGCCTAAACCAAACTTTTACAACTCGCATCTCCTTTCAAGCTTAGATTCTACAGATGAAGAGCTGTGTGCTGAGGTTGATGTTGCTAAGAGACCATGGTTTACTGACATTGTAAACTTCCTTTTAGTGGGTGAAGAACCTGATGATTTTACTAGTTAATCGAAGAAGAAGTTCTTATGCGAGGTACGCCGGTATTTCTGGGATGAACCATATCTTTACAAGCATTGTTCTGATGGTATTTATCGAAGATGTTTAGCTGAATCAGAAGTTTCAGAGGTGTTGTATCATTGTCACGGTTCGAGCTATGCAGAGCATTTTGCTACTTTTAAGACAGTTGCCAAGGTTTTACAATCAGGTTTCTGGTGGCCAACAATGTTCAAAGATGCTCACCGTTTTGTTACGCAATGCGATGCATGTCAGAGAAAGGGCAACATCAGCAAGCGACATGAGATGCCGCAAAGCTTTATCCTTGAGGTTGAAGTCTTTGACTGCTGGGGCATCGATTTTATGGGACCGTTTCCGTCTTTGTACAAGAATCGGTATATCTTAGTCGCTGTAGATTATGTGTCTAAGTGGGTTGAGGCAATCGCGGGCCCAACTAATGATGCAGGAGTGGTCGTTAAGCTGTTTAAATCGATCATTTTCCCGAGGTTTGGAGTTCCAAGAGTGGTAATAAGTGATGGAGGATCACACTTCATTAACAAAGTGTTTGAAAAACTTTTGAGAAAGCATGGTGTTCATCACAAGGTTGCTACTCCATACCATCCACAGACAAGTGGTCAAGTCGAGGTTTCTAATCGACAGATCACGGAAATTCGGCAGAAGACAGTTGGTGCATCGAGAAAAGATTGGTCTATCAAGCTTGATGACGCGCTCTGGGCTTACAGAACTGCATATAGACACCACTCGGGAATACTCCATTCCATCTTCTCTATGGAAAACCATGTCATTTATTGGTTGAGCTGGAGTACAAAGCTGAATGGGCTCTCAAGAAGTTGAATTTCGACTTCAATGCTGCTGGTAAGAGAAGACAGACACAACTAAATGAGTTGGATGAGCTGCGACATTTGGCATATGAGAACTAGAGGATTTACAAGGAGCGCACCAAAGCTTATCATGATCGAAAGATCATCTCTCAGGAGTTCCAGCCAAATGACAAGGTACTTCTTTTTAACTCTTGTTTGAAGTTGTTTCCTGGAAAACTGCGTTCTCGTTGGTCAGGTCCATTCACAATCACGGAGGTTAAACCGTATGGAGCTGTTGTGCTGCGAAATAAGAAGGATGGAACTGAGTTCATAGTCAATGGACAGTGTGTTAAGCACTATTGGGCTCAAACCGAGAAACCAGTCGCAAAAGAAATTCACGTCTCGGATCCACGCGCAGCATGAATGCAGACAAAGGTGAGCTAACGACTGTAAACAAGCGCTTAGTGGGAAGCAACCCACTTGTAAGTTTTTCTTTTCATTATTATAGCTTTTAGGACTAGATTAATAGTTTAGAACGGCTTTTTGTAAAAAATTCGTATCAAATCAATAACCCAAAAACCATCGATCAGAACTAGGTGTCGATTGACAAACCCCCCCCCCCCCCCCCCCCCCCCCCTTGTCGATCGACAGCGTCCAAATCCTCGCCAAATTCAAATCGAACAGAAGTAGGTGTCGATCGACAACCCCCCCCCTGTCGATCGACAGCTACACCTGATGCGCGTTTTAAGATAAGTTTTTGGATCAAAAATCCATTTTCTTCATCTTTTCCAATCGCGAAAAATTGCCATTCTCATCCATAAAACCCTAAAAAACTCAAATCTTCACCAAATTGAGCGATTCAAGGCTCTAAACTTATAAGATTTTCGTTCTCTTTTCGATTATACCGTTCAATTCCACCGAAAACGAGGTAAATTGCTTAAAATTCGAATTTCTACTCGTTTTTACATTAGGGTTTGAGATGAAATTGAAATCTTGATTCTGATGTTTTTCTTGTTATTTCTTTGATGGGTTTTACTCATTAGGGTATAACTAGATAGGTTTTAGGCTTGGAATTCATCGAAACTCGTTTTTGTGATTGATTTGAGAATTTTCTTTGGTTTAGGCCTTTGAATATGGGGTTTTTGTTCTTAAACCATCTATAAACGAGTTTTATGTTGTTTTTCGGTGTTGATTAACTACTTGAACGGTAGAAATTGATAGTTGAGAGAATGATTCTATGAGTTTTGATGTGTGTTGCTAATAAATTTGGATTTTTGGATGGTTTTGGTTTGATTTTTTCTTGCAGATGGCTAGAGACGAGGATAGAGAGGCCAAGAGACTTTGATTAGCTGAGGAGAAACGTCAAGGCAAGAGGCCTACTGCAGCTGCAGCTGCACGCAGCGAGAGTGTTGATCAGAGTCGTCGCAGTCATATGGATACATCACCTGAGTGGCCTAGACTTGTGCCTTTCACATTACCATCAGTTCTTGCAGAACAGGACCCGCACAAGTTCTACAACTCGGATGACTACAAGCAGCGCGTGTTTACTGAGCAGTGGGATGAGGTAGATTCATTTTTCTACAATGGTCTACTCAACTTGAACTTCAAACTGACGCGTCTGCTAGATGGTTTATTCTTCGAGAAGATGAAGTGGGTCGAACATTTCCACACTCTCAGCGACTCACTTGGTCTCGGTACTATGCTTTTTCAGCCTTATCCTTTTTATCCTGATCTTGCTAGATAGTTTCTTGCTTCCTGCCGTGTTTGTTTTGCTGATGAGAGGAACAAGATTGCTAGAGAAGGATCTTTGAGGTTTAAGCTAGATGGAGTCGCATATTCGCTGTCTTTTGCTCAGATATGTGGAGCATATTGGTTTGATCCTTCTGGTATCGAGCTTCAGACTACAACTCTTCTTGATCGGTTCATACACAGATTAGACATCCAGTGTTGAGAATGTTTATGAAGCTGGTGTGTAACACACTCATGTGCAAGATGGAACCCGGGAAGATGAGGAAGACTGAGCTGCGTCTGCTACATTATGCGATAGGACAGTGTTTTCAGTATGGACTCGAGATGGATTATCGCCACAGGATTAACTTCGGGTCTGTTTTTGCTCATCATTTGGCGGATCTTAAGGAGAGAGGTACGATTGGGAAGAGCTTGAAGAAGGAGTATGTGGGCAGTTTATTGACTCCTCTGTTTCGTTTGGTACCTATTGATCTCAGTGGTAGAGAGAAGAAGATGAAGATTGAGATCATTGGTGAAGACACTATGGTTAAGGGGAACAATCTGAAGGTTCTCATGGGTTGGTACGCATATTCTTTCCTTGGAGAAGATGGGAAGATGAACATTCTGCCTCTGCCTTCTGAGCTGTGCAGAGTTGACCATGATGAGGCTTTGAGATTTGAGCTTGGTCCAGGTGATCTTCAGATGCTTTCCAGGCTGAACAGGCGAGCCAGAGCTCCAGATTCGCCACCAGCTGGACCATCTTCTGCGCCTCCTGCTGCTGCCAGACATTCTACTTCGAGTGTTCCTACTGGTTTCGATATGGGCCCCTTCATGGACATCTCAGATATCGATATGGATGATAACAAGAAGAACAAGAGATTCGTGAGACACACTTTGAAGGGCCTCTGGAAGGGACTGAGCCATTTGCTTGGATGTTCGAGCAGAGATGATGTGATGGGTCGCTGGGACTCATCGCCTTTATCCCCACCTATGGAAGACGACGCAGGAAAGCATGTCTCAGACTTAGAGCCAGACGAGTGATGTTTTCTCTTTTCCTTTTCTTTTCATTTCTTTTGACCTGTTTCGTTTTATTTTGTTTCTTTTTGTCTTTCTTCAGTTCTTGATCAAAAAACGAGATGGTTTTGGTTAAGTTTGGGGGAGGATTAGCTACTATTCAGTTTCTTTTTCTTTTGTTTCTTTTGGTTTTATCGAGTCTGTTGGATTTTTATTGAGTCAGTTTTTGATTATGATTTAACTTGAGTTAACCATTTGCATTGATTTGTGTTTGAGTGACCATTGAGATTGCAGAAATTGACTAAGAAATGTGACTATTGGAAAACTCGCTGACTGCTGACAGACTGATTTCGTTCGAAACCCGAGAGAGTGAATTCATTAGGCCCGAGCTAGAGTTGTAGAAAAATTTACTGGTGAGATTTACTTGTGAAGCTTGATTTCTTTTTTGCGCCTGCATGATTAGCTAAGAAGTAATTGGTTTCTCTCCCTTGTTCTGAAAAATCTGGTTGAATAAAAATCGTTTTCTGTATGTTCTGATGAGACCCCGGAGTTCGTTTTGAGGTAGAAATGTGTTTTCATGCTGATGATTCTCGAACTCTGTAGCTCAAACTTGCGGTGGAGGGTAGTCTCGGACTCGATTTCACTAGGAATGGGAAATGAAAAAGAATGGATTTGAGCAGCTAGGACAAAGGAGCAAAAAGGATTGGAAATGGGAGCGAAACCCGAAGATCTCTGAAGAATCAAGAAATGAAGTTTATTGGCGTGAACAGAAGACCCTGTCGATCGACAGACCCCCCCAGTCGATCGACAGCCCCTCCGATTAAGAAAAGGATTATTTCCTTATTTTATGTAATTTTCGAGTTTATCCGATTTTAATTAGTTTTTAGGGTTATAAAACAATAGAAACTCGTGGTAGAACATATCATACACGTTCATACTCAGAGGAGGGAGCTTTTTGAGAGATTTTGGAGCGAAGTAATCCCGAGACTCTGCCGTTTCAGAACTCGATTACCAGAACTCCTGTTATTCATTCTATGCTTTTAAATTCAATTATGCTTTTCTCTTTGAATATGTCTGAGTAATTCTCTTAGTTGGATTCAGGTTTCCAGTTAGGGTTTCGAGGATGAATCGACGATGAATCGTTTATAAGTTAGGTTATAATCACTAGTATTTAATTCGGGTGTTTAAATCACTTAAATCTGGATTAGCTACCTAGGTTTAAGCTATTAGATTGCTTGGTAGTCACGAGAGTGATATCATCAGTTCGAAAATACCTGATTAAAGCACAATCAATCTAGATTTGTAGGAGACTCTGCTAGGTTTTGTGTGAACAATTATCAAACCCGATTAGAATGCATGCTAAGAGTTACGAGAGTAATCATAGGAGACTTGTTGCTCTTAACTCTGATCATAGGTGTAGAATTCAATGAGAATTGGTTTTACATACTTTTATGTTTGAGTTCTTACTAGATAATCAAAGTAAATCTTGATAGAAATTGGTTAGTCGTTGGTTCTGAATCATTCCCGAGGATCACCTGAGTCCAGCGTTTATCTCCATTTGAATTTAACCAAATCGCCATTTTCTTATTAGTATTCTTAGTCGTTTTAGCTAGATATATTTACACTTAGGTTAAGTCCAAACTGAAAACTAGTTAGTCTTACTTGGTCTCTATGGATTCGATCCCGAAGTACTACAACTACAAAATTGTGCCAGTTTAGCTAAGGGTAAAACTTAGACCCCATCAACTACCCTCCACCGCAAGTCTGAGCTTCAGAGTTCGAGAATCATTAGCATGAGAACACATCTCTACCTCAAAACGAACTCTGGGGTCTCATCAGAACACACAGAAAACATTTTTTTACTCTACAAATTTTTTCAGAATAAGGGAGAGAAACCAATTACTTCATAGCTGATCATGAAGGCGTGAAAGAGAAATCAAGCTTCACAAGTAAATCTCACCAGTAAATTTTTCTACAACCTCTAGCTCAGGCCTAATGAATTCTCTCTCTTGGGTTTCGAACAAAATCAGTCTGTCAGCAGTCAGCGGATTTTCCAATAGTCACATCTGTTAGTCAATTTCTGCAATTCCAATGGTCACTCAAACAAAAATCAATGCAAATGGTTATCTCAATCAAATCATAATAAAAAACTGACTCAATAAAAATCCAACATACTCAATAAATCCAAAAGAAACAAAAGAAACAAAAGATGATTAGTACCAAAATCCTCCCCCAGACTTAACTAACACCGTCCTCGGTGTGATCAAGTGAGGAGAAAGACAAAAACGAAACAGAAAAACAGAAAACATGTCAAAAGAGTAAAAATCTGCTGGAGCAAAAGGGGGCCTGTCGATCGACACACAGGACCGTGTCGATCGACTGGTGTGTCTGTCAGAATCGGTGATGAAAATATCCTAGACGTGTTTTTCTAACAAAATCCAATCTAAAATCTAAAAATCCAAAAATTGAAAATGTAAAAAGAAAAACTTACAAGTGGGTTGCCTCCCATTAAGCGCTTGTTTACAGTCGTTAGCTCGACTTTGTCGGGAATCAGGCATCGGGTGGTTTGGATAAAGGCGATGAATGTTTCGCCAAAACCCGTCTCATCCATGGAGGTGTGTATGCAGTAGGCGCGTGAGCTTGTCCAAAGAATGCATGGAAGGAACAAGGGCGGGCTCCAGGCTTGGCTGGTTTCGATCGATTACCTGCAAAATCATGGGAAGACTTTGGTTTGGGTTTAGAGTTCGCGTACCTTTGCTTTGGTGGAGACGGAGGACGTTTGATCCTTGAAGCTTTTTGCTTAATAGCAGTTACATGTGCTGCAGACTTCTTAATCAACTCAGGTGGAGCTGTTGTTGTCTGCTTCTCTTCTCCAATATCGACAGAAGCAACTTTGGAAACAGGACTATCCAGTTTCAATTGTATCCAGTAGGCGCGTGAGCTTGTCCAAGGAATGCATGGAAGGAACAAGGGCGGGCTCCAGGCTTGGCTGGTTTCGATCGATTACCTGCAAAATCATGGGAAGACTTTGGTTTGGGTTTAGAGTTCGCGTACCTTTGCTTTGGTGGAGACGGAGGACGTTTGATCCTTGAAGCTTTTTGCTTAATAGCAGTTACATGTGCTGCAGACTTCTTAACCAACTCAGGTGGAGCTGTTGTTGTCTGCTTCTCTTCTCCAATATCGACTGAAGCAACTTTGGAAACAGGACTATCCAGTTTCAATTGTATCCACTCTAAAGGTTTGCCCATCAATGGTAGCGCTTTGCCTTATCTTGTCCATCTCGAACATCAGCGTTTTGTCATCCAATTGAAGCTCAATTCTTCCTTTTCTGCAATTAATGATGGCTCCAGCAGTGGCCAAGAAGGATCTCCCAAGAATGATAGGATCCATTGGCTCCTTATGATAAAAGACCTTCGGGATGTCGACATGATCGATCCGCAAGCACCAAAACAATCTGAGTCTCTTGGAAGTTAGTCATACCCAGCTTCTTAGCCACAGAGTACGGCATAAGATTCACACTCGAGCCAAGATCACAAAGAGAACGCTTGAAGTCTTGACCCACGATGTTACAATGAAGCACAAACGAACCCGGATATTTCCTCTTCTTCGGTATCTTACCCTCAATCAGCTGTGAGCATGTCTCGGATATACGCAAAGTACCTTCTTCTCGGGTTATGACATTTGTAACCATCTCCTTAACGTATTTCCCCAAAATAGGTCCCATATTGCATTCTTCGTAGTATGGTATTTTTTCGGAGAAGTCTTCTAATATCTTCTTGTATCGCGCATCCTCAATCTCTTGCTTATTTGGCCTATGTTTCTTCGGGTAAGGTATCTTGGGTGTATATGGGGCAACATGAGGCTTCTTAGGAGGCACTGGAGGAACCTGGCCGTCATTGGCAGAGGAGGTTGTCGATCGACAGGTGCTTCTGAACGATTCTGTGTAGACGAGGAAATAATGGCCTGTCGATCGACAGCAGGGGCTTGTCGATCGACAGGTGGCTTTGCATCTCTGTCTTCATCTAAGGCTTCATCATCCTTATCTTCTTCTACTTCTACTAGCTCATTAGTGATAGGATCAACTCCAAGATTAGAAGAATAGATCTTACCACTTCGAGTGTGTAGGGCATTACAGTGCTCGCGTTGAACCGGCAACGGACCCAATTGTCTCTTAATAGAATCTTGAAGTTGGGCTACTTGAGTATTAATCTGCTTCATATGGATATTGATCTCCGCGAATTTCTTGTCCATGTCCTCATACACCTTGTCAATCCTTCCATTGAAAGTGTGGGTCATCTGATTCTGTCCTTCCAAAATCTGTTTGAGCATGCCTTGAACCACATCATCAGACTGCGCGGGAGGCGGTTTCTGGTATTCATTCGAACCATATGTCCTCGTGTACCCATTGTTATGGAAATCATTACCCAAGAAGTTTCTGTTCTGATATTGCTGCCTCTTAAAACCAGCTCTATCGACAAAATTCACCTCATCCTCTATAGCAAATTGTGATCCAAACTCTTCCACTTCATCAACAAAATTTACCTTCCTCTTGTTCTGTTGAGCCAGCATACTGTGGATCGAGTTCATCTGCGATTCCTGCTTACTCAAGTCTGCGCCACTTACCACTCCAGTTCTCGCTCGTTCTGCATCTATCTTCTTAGTACTGTTGCTCTGGGTGATATTCTGGATCAGCTTCTTAGTAGCTTTTGCGCTTTGAGTGGTGAAATTACCGTTACTCGAAGAATCTAACACAACTTGGTACCTCCAGTCAACTCCCTTGTAGAATGTAGTCAACAACTGCAGCTCAATGAAACCATGGTGAGGGCAATCTCGCTGGTACTTCTTGTAACGCACCCATGCAGCTTTAAACGCTTCCTTAGGACCCTGCTGTATTTGGAGATCTTCGTTCTCAGGTCATCAGTCATCGCTTCATCATAGAAGTATAGAAGAAACTCCTTCCTGACTGCTTCCCATTTGGTTAACGAGCCTGGTGGTAACGTGTTCAGCCAGCTTAAAGCTTCTCCAGCGAGTGAGTACGGAAACAGCTTACAGTGAAGGAAATCGCTACTAACTCCTTGATACTTGATCCCACTAACAATCCCTTCGAACTTCTCCAGATGATCCATCGGGTTTTCATGAGGTAACCCGTGGAATGGGTTCTGACCAACCACCGTATAATACTGCAACTTCAGCTCAAAGTCGTTCCTCTCGATAGCAGGTGCGAGAATAGCAGAACGGTTAGCATAGTATGTGTCTGGCCTGTTGAACTCAGCAAGTGTTGGCTCAGGAGGAGGTGGCGGAGCCTGCTGCTCTAGAGGAATGACTCGTCCATTTTCATCCAACCTCTGACCTTGCGCATTGTATCTTTGTCCAGCCTCGTCAGTGATGCTTCCATCTTCTTAGAGCGTCAAGATCAGAAACTTTGGAGGAGTTTGATTCGCCATTCTTGCTCTTCTTTCGTTCTAACAAAGCACCTGAAAGTATCAAAGCACTAAGTAGAACTCGTAAGTAACAATAAAAATTAAAAGCCTAGTCTCAAATCTACTAATGAGAAACCTATTTGCCCTAATAGTCCCCGGCAACGGCGCCAAAAACTTGATGGGATCTAAGTTTTACCCTTAGTTAAACCGCAAGTGCACGGTTGTGCAGTTGTAGTACTTCGGGATCGAATCCACAGGGACTATGAGTCAGACTAAACAGTTCTCAATTTTGACTTAACCTAGGCGAATATGTGTTATGCTAAAATCGACTAACAGTATATAAAAGCAATATGTAAATGTGATGTAAACTCAGTGAGAGAAAACGCTAAGCCTAGGGTATTCCTAAGATGAATCTGAATTGTGACTAACCAATTTATTAGGGGTTGCTAGCGATTGTCTAGAACTCAAAACACTAATGTATGAACTATTAACTCTCGTTGTATAGCTCAACTATGCCTAGAATCTGGAATAACAAGTCTCCTATGCTTATTCCAAGAACCTAAACATGCATTCTAACAGGTCTGATATGTTCACACAAAACCTAGAATGAGTCTCCTACAATTTCTAGATTGATTGTGCTTAATTAGGGTAGACCGATTATTGATAACACTCTCGTGTATATCGAAAAATCTGTAGGCTTAGTCCTAAGTGATCAATTCAAAAATAAGTATTAAAACAACCCTAATCAAAGACTTAAAACGCAAACCCTAACAAATCATAACATCAACAATTCATCATCAATCTTAATTGGAAACCCTAAACCTAACTGAGAAATTACTCAGACATGGCAGAGAGAGAGAAAGCATAATCGAATTATTAAAGTGCATAAAAGAAACAAAGGGAGTTCAGGAAGCTTCTCTGAAAACAGGCAGAGTCCGGGATCCTCCTCTCCAAAGCTCTCTCTATCTTAGAATGTCAAAATATGCTTAGATAGGTTACAAAACACGTTTTTAGGGTATATATAAGGTTGGGAACGAATTGGGGTTTGATTGGACCAAAAATAGGTCAAAAAGGAAATTTCCTTTTGCTGTCTGGGGACCCTGTCGATCGACAGCACCCCCCTGTTGATCGACAGGTACTTCTGATCCTGCACTCTTCGGTTCAGCGGACAGACTGGACACCTCTCACTAAAACTATCATATCTGGAGCTACAGAACTTGTTTTCTCTTGATTCAAATTGCATATGAAATCTGACTTCCCGAGCTTTAATTTGATATGTAGATAGCCTCCTGGATCATCAGATAAGTGGTCCAACCAATGCCAAACTTCCAGAACTCAGAACCGAGACTGCATCTCCCTTCGTCCAACTTTGCAACTTTTGCTCCTTTCTTCACCTGTTTTGCACATCCACTCCAGCATCTCAAATCCATCTTTCTCTCATATATACAAAAACCAACGGGATAAACCCGCAAAAATCGAGATATATCAATATTTCTTTGCAAGTTCTTTAGCGATTTGAATGAAGCACATCGAGTATTTGACTCCAATGAGAAGGAATCGCAAGCCCAAAGAACAAGAGAGTATCTTGTGAATGCCCTTCCTCACCAAAGAATGTACAATCCGCAAGCTTTAGATGGAAGATCGCTCGATACCTTGTTCAAAATGAATGACAAAGAAGAAGAAGTGCCTTCGATGAACCAAGCAAGTCATGAGACGATTCGCGCAAAACCGACATCTTACACTCGAAAGATCCCGACCATGTACACCAATGCAAATCACGAAGAAATGACGCTACTTCTCAAACCACAAGCTTTCTTTGATGGAGCTATTCAATACCGCGTCATGAACAGAGGTTTAGCCTCACCATTCTCAAACATTCGGGCCACGATAAATGAAGATCACATCAATGCCGAAAGGAGAGCGCAATTACTCAACAATCCAATGAAAGTGATTCTTCCAAAAGGAGAAAATGGCGATGCAACGGTCCCGAATTTTCATGGATCCATCCAAGGATCCCACCGAAGACTCAAGTAAGTCTCTCTATCCTTCAATCCATTGTAAATTCCACTAGCTTTAGGATTCTATTTCGTTTTACGCTTTTCTCGATTTAAGTGCCACCGGGACGGTGTCATTTAAGTCCGGGGGAGGTTTCCATATTTTACTAATCTCGTTTGTTGTTTTCTTATCTTTATTTTAGTCCTTTTTAGCATCTTAAGTCTTAGAAAAAACCAAAAAAATCGAAAAAATGAAAAGATTTTCAAACAGTCCGAAAATATAGGTCCAATATAGGATAGATATTCACAATATCGACCCCATATCGGTCCGATATTATCGTTCTGACAAAAAAATATTTTGAAAAACCAAGAGTTTGAGGATTTCATCGTCTTTAATAGTACATACATGCTAGTATTAGGTTAGAATTGAGTCTAGGAAGTTAGTATAGTCTCTTGCATGAACATAAACAAAGTTTTTGAAAATCCACCAAAAAGAACAAGTTTTCGAAATGGCTAAACGTTTTTATGGAACTTGAACTTGTTTGATCTCACCAAAAGCAAAAGATATTCTTATCTTTCAATCAAAGAAACTTAAAACCTCAAAGAAAAGAGCATGAAGTGAACTTAACCTCACACTTATATGGCTTAAATTGGACTTAATTCGTTTTGCCTTGAACATTTGAAAAAGAAATTTTGTGGATACCATATACACATTCAGATTCTCCTTTTATCCATTCTACCACTCTTTCGAGAATCCAAATGGTTACCATTACCCCTTACCCAAACCTTCTTTGAAACCAAACATTACTTTTGAGTGAATTGTGAGGCCTTTTTCCAATGAATGCTTACTTTGCAAAACATGTTGAGCTTGGAGAACGACAAGGCACGGATAGTCATGTAGAAAATCACTCACAACTGAGCTGAACTTAGGATTAGGTTAGTTAGGATGGGGATGGTTTTGTTGTTTGTAAATAAAAAGAAAAAGAGAAAAGAAAAGGGAAAGAAAGAAAAATGATAGTTAAGAACATGGTCTAGTCCTGAAAAGAAAGAGAAAGAAAGCTCTAAGTGTTTTAAAAAGGAAAGTCCTCTAGTTTAAACTTGGAAAAGAAACCCAAAAAGGTTTCAATGCAATAAGAGGATAAGTTAAAAAAAGAAAAGAGAGCTAGAACCAAAAGAAAAAGACCATAGTTCTTAGTTAAACAATGAATTCCATACGAGCTTAAAGATAAAGAAGGGATCGTGTGTAAAAAGAAAAAGAAACATTGGGTAGTTTAGGATGGGTAGAAGGTGCTTTTGTGGATATAATCGATTCATTAGGAGTAAGACAACTTGAATTTTGGGCGGGTAGATGACTATTCGGCCTTGTATGCATCGGTTGTCCTTAGCTCTTAGTATTTTGTAAAAGTACCGTTCTTTCCCGAGAGAACCCAAATGCATGACGAAACCCCCTTCCAAAGTAAACCTTTTCTCACCAAGCCAAACAAATTGGATTTGATAATGTTTCATTGGCAAAACTTCACCATTGTTCTTAAATTGAATTAAATGAGGTTAAGGAAACGAATTGCATGTGGATTGAAAAACCCTATTGACGCAAGTATGCTTTGATGTGAATGGAGAATGTGCTTTTGGGAAAGAAAACTAACTCATGTTTCCATCATGATTTGAATTGAAATGCCATTGTCATGGATTTTTATCAATCAGATTTCAAACCTTCTTTTCGGAATGAACTCTAGTTTGCTTGAGGGCAAGCAAAGGTTAAGTCCGGGGGGATTGATGAGACACAAAAGTGGTCATTTTAGCCTATGATTTTGTACAAGAATCTTATCATTAGACACCACTTTACCCCACTATCATATGCATAAGAGACTAGTTTAGTATATATAGTGTCTAGGAGTCCCAAAGTAGTGTATAGTGTGTCTTTTTGTATGTTTTAGGTCATTTCAAGTATCAAGAAGGTCATGGAAGCTTTGGGACAAGATTACAAGTAATTTGGAGGTCAAAATGCATGAAGAACAAGAAGATAGGCGATAATATCGACCCTGTATAGGGTCGATATTCCAAAGAGAAGCATTTTGCCAGAGGGAAATATCGACCCCCTATAGGGTCGATATTCAGAAAAATATCGAACCCTTATAGGGTCGATATTCTGGTGCAGACTTCAAAGAAAAAGACCAAAATGCCCCTAGCCGACTTGCTACCACTATAAATATAAACCCAACTCCACCCAAGACAAAGAGGCTCCCATTTTTAGTTCCCTTTAGGTATCTTTTAGTCTCTTTTGTCTCTCCATTTCTACAACTACTTTTGTGGATCTTATTTTGTCTTTTAGTTTCATAATTAAATACTTATAAATATGTTTTCATCTACTTCTTTTGTCTCTTTCTAACTTAATGAGTAATTAGTTAGGTGAGTTAAGAGAGAGAGATGGGTTAGTAGGTGATTAGTGAAGTTAATTAGGTTTAGGTTAAGATGATTAGGGTTTAGCCTAGTAATCATGGGTCCTTAAGGGAGGATTAAGAGGTTAGGACTAGTGACAACCTTCTCTTCTTCTTTCTTCCTTATAATCTCTTACACATCTTTGTGATTAAGATAATGTCTAAGTGGTTAACTAGATGTTATCTCTACTTATGGTGCACTAATACATTTAGGTATCTAAGTGTGATTTGTGTAGAATTGCGGTGTCCAAAGCCTCTAATCATGCTAGTATCCTTCCAAAGGCTTAACATGTTAGGAGAGTGATTAGTAGAGTGCAAACCACATCCCTAAGAAATTGTTGGGGTGGTAGCTAGTTTAAAGAGCAATCTACACATTAAGATAACATGGGATTTGTAGTTCCTAAGGCCATTAGCCTAGCTCTTGGTGGAGTCATAAACCATCTTTAGTTTAGGTTAGTGAACCACTTATCACCAATACGCCCTTGGGTTGAGTGAAACCTAGCAAACAAACCCCTAGACAAGTACTTAATAACCTTCACCATAATTGCTTAGCTAGGATCCTTACTAACCTCTCTAGGATCTCTCTCTCGAAGCTCACTGTGTGTTTAAATCTTGTTTACAAACCGTTTTCCAACCAACAATCGAGTCTCGGCTCAAACAACTCAAACCAATCAACAACCGTTTAAATCTTGTTTTACAAAACCTTTTGTTTTCCAAACCCAACTCATTTCTAGAATAACCACTCCTTTGGGTTCGATCCCTCAAGTGCTACAACGGTATTCGCTTATACTTGGGTGAGCATTTGAGGTGTTTTATAAATTTAATACTTGAGAGTTCTTAACCGAACGAAAAACACCACATCAGAAATCATATGGAGCATAGAAGAGATGGAAAAGCCAAGGCAAGGACCAAGATGCGCCGCAGCGGACCACTGCAGCGGGTGCATCTTAGTCCGCTGCAAGAGAACAAAACGAAGGAGATCGCAGCGGACCTGAGCTAGACCGCTGTATAGGTCCGCTGCAAAAGAAGCTGACTTCTGAGGCATTCACGCCAAACCTGTGGCGGACTAAGATAGGTCCGCTGCACATTGGACGGGCGAGACACTTCGCAGCGGACACCCATAGCGGTCTAAGGGTGGGCCGCTGCAGACCAACTGGAACAAAAGAAAAACCGGGTCAAGACCCGGTTTGTCCCAGGTTGACCCGGTTCAAATGAGTTAGTATAAAAATCCCAAAACCCTATTTACACATTTATGCTTTAATTCCCTAATGTTCTTAGTTTATGAGATTTGAATCTTTGTAGAATCCTTTGAATCTCGTTAATTTATTTGCATTTTCACTTTAAAATCTTCTTCCAATCATTATCTAAACATGGTTTCTCTATCTTACAACCTTGGATTTAGAGAGATCATAATGGGTAGTGAGTAGTTTCCTTTTGGGTTTAAGGATGGGTTAGGGATTAGTGATTCAAGCATGGTTTAGGTTAAGTTTAGATCCAAATTACCACTTCCCTTCTATCTCGATTACATTCTAATACTTATTCTTGCAAGAAATTGAAGGAGATGATATAGGCAATTGATGAACACCAAGTGTTTGATGAAATGCCTAAGTGGTTTTAGAGTTAGGATTAAGATGCTAGGTCTAAGAGATTAGTTGTCTAGGATCTTGATAAGTCTTATCTAGTTATTGGAACTTAATGCTTACTAGTTACCATAATTACAAATGAGAGTTTGTTAATTAGGGTAATTAGTAAAGTGATTAGTGCCATGAGAGTGGATTAGTCAACTAAAATGGATAATTAGCTTAAGGGATAGATAATTAGGGTGGTCAAGACTTACTAATCCATGCTTGGAAAGCTAGTTCTACAATTAACCCATCCTAGGCCCATCTTTCATTATTGATTAAGTCTCATTAAGTAGTCATTAGCTTGTTACTTCTAGTTTCCTATTGAAAACACAAAAACCAAACCCCAATTAGCTTAGACTAAGTGATCCTTTGCACTCTATATGACAATTACTATACAAGCTTAGGTTCGACACCTTTTGTGCACAATTGACAAGGGTTATTGGTACCCTAAAGTGTTGCAAAACGCTTGTACCAATTTGGCGCCGTTTCCGAAGCTTGTTATTGCATCTAGTTTTAAGAATTGTTTAGGACTAAGCCTTTTTACTTTCTTGTGACATTTGAGACTTGTATTTGGATTTTGAATACCACTTATGAGTATTGTTCTTGGCCTCTTTGATCTCTTTTGTAGGTATATGCAAACTCGCTCAAGGGGACATCACAACTTGGTTCATCTCGAGTCTCCACATCGACAAAGACGCGTGCAACATTTGATAGATAACATTGAATATGGCTGAACAAGGTAATCCAATCCATGACCGAGGAGATGGAAATACCGGTGGAAATGGAGATGGTAATGGCCAAGGGAACGGCCTAGGTGGTGGCGGCAATCGCCAAGAGAGGAGAGCCGAAAACACCGTTGGAGTGGGCGATTGTGCTAATGTGAATTATCATAGACAAGGAATTCGCCCTCCACCAATCGCCAATAACAACTTCGAGATAAAGACGGGATTGGTAAACACGGTCCAAGCAAACCGATTCTACGGGTTACCGAGTGAAGATCCCCTAAACTATTTGTACCGCTTTGACAACCTCCTCGCCTTAATCATGATAAATGGTGTATCTGAGGATGCCTTAAATCTAAGGTTGTTTCCATTCTCTCTCGGGGATAAAGCCAAAAAAGGGGCCTAAAACTTGCCTACGGGTTCCGTGACTGCATGGGCCGATTGTAAAAAGAAATTCTTGGCCAAATTCTTCTCTCCCGCCCGCACGGCTCAACTAAGGAACAAAATCTCGAGTTTCCGACAACTCAACAACGAATCATTCCACGATGCATGGAACCGATTCCTTGGTTTGACTTACCGTTGTCCTCATCATGGGTTCTCACCCAATACACTCATGAGCATCATTTATAGAGGTGTACTTCCCGATGTTCGCCGTCTTTTGGATTCTGCATCTAATGGAAGTTTCGACAACAAGCAAGTAGATGATGCAATGGAACTTGTTGAGAACTTGGAAAAAAGTGATGGAACCTATGGAAGTGATTATGATCGGGTTCAACGCAACACATCGGATCAAGATGAGAGACGAAGAGTTCGGGATATGAAGACATTGACCGATAAGTTGGACAAGCAATCCGAACTTATCGCTAAGCTCCTTGCTTCTTCTTCTAAACCCAACAAGCAACCGATGAACTTTGTTGAACTACGATTTTGTTGAGGATCACTCCGAGGAACCTTATGAGGAAGAGTGTAATTTCGCGGGTCAGCAAGGATTTGGTTACAACCGCAACTACCCGAACCTCTCCTACCGAAGCACGAATGTGGCTAATCCACAAGACCAAACCTACCCTCCACGCCAAAACCAAGGCTAAAACTCCAACTTTCAAGGCCAAAACCCACGTCCTCAAGGCCAAGCATACCAACGGCCACAAGGACAAGCTCCTTCACGCCAAAACCAAGCTCCTTCGAGCTTTCAAAGGAACCAACAAGGATTTGGTCAAGGTGCTTCATATGGCTATGGTAATCAAGGCTTTAGCAACCAAGGACAACATGGGTATGGGAACCAAGGGCAACAAGGTTTTGCTCCTCATGGTAATCAAGGTTTTGGAAACCAAGCTTCTCAAGGATATGGCCAAGCCTCTCAAGACTATGGTCATCAAGGGTATCAAAACTATGGAAAGCAACCTCAACAAGGACATGCTTCTCAAGGCCAACAACCCGATTTGAACACAATGATGCAACAACTCTTGAGTGGTCAAAGTGCCTTGACAACTAAGATCGATACCATGGAACAAGAAATCAAGCATCTTAAGGGTCAAGGGGCTTCATCTTCACGCCCAAACCAACTCCCGGGGAAGCCCGAAGCAAACCCCAAGGAGTACATAAATGCAATCGAGCTTCGAAGTGGTACTAAATTGCCTACTAGAGAAGCTCCACAAGTCAATGAGACCATTGACTACAAAGAGGGGGAAGTAGAGGTTATTGATGAAGGTGATTTCGAAGAGGATCCCTACTCTCGGGATATGGCTCGAGAGTATGCTAAAGAAGACGCTTTGAACAAGGCTAAAGAACTTGAAACCACTACCCGAGCACAAGAGATAGCCGAGGCTAGAAGAAGCAAATCTAAAGTGGGTACTCAAGAGACCCCCAAGAAGGAGAATTTTATCCCGAAACCTTATGAGCCGCCACTCCCATATCCCGGACGGTTTAAGAAACAATTGGTGGAAAAGTACAAAGCCATTTTCGACAAAACAATCAAGAAATTCGAACTCACTATGCCATTGGTTGATGCCCTAGTACTCGTCCCTCAACATGTTCGGTTCATCAAGGAAATGGTAAATGAGAGGTAGAAGCAAGTGGAATCTATGATGCTCCTCACTCAAGAAGTAAGTGCTATCATCCAAAGACAAGTGATTCCAAAGAAACTCAAATACCCGGTCTCCTTTACTATCCCATGTGCAATCGGGACTCTTGCTTTCCAACATTGTGTATGCTATTTAGGGCAAGCAGGAGTCTAATGCCGTTCTCAGTGGCCAAAAGTCTTGGAATCACGAGGTATAAAGAGACTAATATAAGGCTTTTTCTAGCGGATAGGAGCGTAAGAACACCGATTGGAGTGATAGAGGACTTACCGGTTTCGGTTCAAGGCCAAATTGTCCCCACCGACTTAACTGTGCTAGAAATGGATGAGGAGCCCACGGATCCAATCATTTTCGGTAGACCCTTCTTAGCTACCGTGGGTTCCATCATTGATGTGCAAAAAGGGAATATTGATCTCCATCTAGGCTTGGATGAAGTGCTAGAATTCGACATTAATCAAGCCATGAAGAAGCCTACAATAGAAGGTCAATGCTTCTATATTGAGGAGATGGAGTATCTAGCAGATGAGCTACTTGAGGAAATGAGGATATAAGATGGGTTACAAGTCGCTTTGACAATGGATCACCAAGGACAAGGGTTTGTTACCAAAGAGAGCCAAGCATATGAACTCATTCTTGACCAAGAGATGGCGTCCAAGATTGGGAAAGAAGACGTGGAAGAGGTGCTTGCTCTTGAGGATACACATGTGGAGATGATGCAAGCCTTGGAGAACAAAAACGTGGAGAGCATAGGCAAGGAGTCCAAGGTCGTTGATAATGGAGATTGGGACGAGCTAAAGGCACCCAAAGTCGACCTTAAGGAGCTCCCTTCGGGGCTAAGGTATGTTTTCTTGGGCCCTAATGATTCTTATCCCATAATTGTCAATGATAAACTAAAGGATGATTAACTTACCTTACTTGTGAATGACTTTAAAAAGTATAGGAAAGCCATAGGTTATTCGTTGGAAGACATAAAGGGGCTCTCTCCATCTCTTTGAACCCATAGGATCCATTTAGATGATGAAACCAAAATTTCTATAGAGCATCAAAGACGGTTGAATCCCAACCTAAAGGATGTTGTAAAGAAGGAAATCCTAAAACTTCTTGGAGCCGGCATTATCTATCCGATTTCGGATAGTTCTTGGGTTTCACCGGTCCATGTGGTACCCAAGAAGGGAGAGATAACCGTTGTTAAGAACGAAAATGATGAGTTGATCCCTACTAGAACGATAACCGGGCATAGAATGTGTATCGATTACCGAAAACTCAATGCCTCTACCCGAAAAGACCACTTTCCCCTACCTTTCATTGACCAAATGCTAGAAAGATTGGCAAACCACAAATATTATTGTTTCCTAGACGGGTATTCGGGATTCTTTCAAATCCCGATACACCCGAATGACCAATAAAAAACTACATTCACTTGTCCTTGTCCATATGGCACATTCGCTTATCGAAGAATGCCATTTGGCTTTTCCAATGCACCCGCAACCTTACAACGTTGTATGATGTCAATCTTTTTGGATTTAATCGAGGAAACCGTTGAAGTGTTTATGGATGATTTTTTGCTCCATGGTTCCTCTTTTGTGTCTTGTCTATCTAACTTGTGTAGGGTACTCAAGCGATGTGAAGAGGCTAATCTCGTGCTCACTTGGGAAAAATGCCATTTTCTGGTTCAAGAGTGAATCGTTTTGGGACACAAGATCTCGGGTGATGGCATTGAGGTGGACAAAGCTAATTCGCGGTAATGGTGAATTTGGAACAGCCAAAGACGGTTAAAGAGGTTAGAGCTTTCCTTGGGCATGCCAGGTTCTACCGAAGATTCATTAGCGACTTTTCCAAGATTGCAAGACCAATGACAAGGCTCTTATGCAAGGATGTGGAATTCAATTTTGATGAAGCATGCATGGAAGCTTTCTACGAGATCAAGAAGGCTTTAGTGAGTGCCCCGATTGTGCAAAGCCCGGATTAGAACCTACCATTCGAGATTATGTGTAACGCGAGTGATTTTGCGGTAGGAGCGGTCTTGGGACAACGCAAGGACAAAAAGACTCACGTAATCTATTATGCGAGTCGAACAGTTGATGGTGCACAAACAAGGTATGCTACAACCGAGAAAGAGCTTCTTGCGGTCGTCTTTGCCATGGAAAAGTTTCGATCTTATGTCGTCGGTTCAAAAGTTATTGTGTATACGGATCACGCAGCCTTGCGTTATATCCATGCCAAGAAGGATACTAAGCCGAGGTTACTCCGTTGGATACTTCTACTCCAAGAGTTTGACATGGAAATCGTGGATAAGAAGGGGATCGAGAATGGTGTGGCGGATCACCTCTCGAGGATGCGAGTAGAAGATTTTGTGCCCATTGATGAGAAGCTTGGACAAGAAAGCTTGATGGTTTTGGGTATAGAATGCGAGTGATTTTGAGGTATTGAATGCTTTGCATGAAGACGGTTTGCCGTGGTTCGCGAACTATGTAAATTACCTCGCTTGTGGTAAAGAGCCGCCTTTGGATGGTCATAGGAAGAAGCGGTTTTTCCGTATGGTAAAATGGTTCTTTTGGGACGAGCCTTACCTCTTCACCCTTTGTAAATATGGTTTATACCGTAGGTGTGTGGTGGAAGAAGAAGTCGAGGGTATCTTGAAAGCTTGTCACAATGAACCGAGCGGTGGACATTTCGCCTCCTTCAAGACGGCTACTAAAGTGCTTCAAGCGGGTTTTTGATGGCCCACACTGTTTGGAGATGCCTATGAATTCATTAAGAGATGCGATTCTTGCCAACGGAAAGGCAACATAGGTAGAAGAGATGAGATGCCCCAAAACCCCATCTCTGTGGTCGAAGTCTTTGATGTATGGAGGATCGACTTTATGGGACCATTTCCGCCATCCTACGGAAACCGATACATACTAGTCGGGGTGGACTATGTATCTAAGTGGGTAGAAGCACTTGTTTGTCCCGCTAATGATGCTAAAATCGTGGTGAAGCTCTTCAAGACTATCATATTTCTGCGATTCGGTGTTCCACGGGTTGTAATAAGTGATGGTGGTAGTCACTTTATCAATAGAGTGTTTGAGAGCTTGTTGAACAAAAATGGTGTGAAGCATAAGGTAGCTACACCCTACCATCCTCAAACAAATGGTCAAGTCGATGTGTCCAATCGCCAAATCAAGGCCATACTAGAAAAGACCGTTGGTGCCTCGCGCAAGGATTGGTCCAATAAGCTAGATAATGCATTGTGGGCTTACCGCACCGCTTTTAAAACCCCGATTGGAACCACTCCATTAAACCTACTCTATGGAAAGTCATGCCATCTACCCATGGAGCTCGAGTATAAAGCCAAGTGGGCGATCAAGCTTCTAAATTTCGATCTTAAGAGCGCCCAAGAGAAGAGGTTAGTGGACTTGGAGGAGTTTGAAGAATCAAGGCTAAACGCCTATGAGAGTGCTTCAATTTACAAGGAGAGGAAGAAAGCATTCCACGACAAGAAGATACTCCCGAAAGACTTCCAACCCGGTGACCAAGTGTTGCTCTTTAACTCCTGGTTGAAGCTGGTTCCCGGGAAGCTCAAGACAAGGTGGTCCGGTCCTTTTATGGTAAAAGAAGCGAGGAGTTATGGGGCCATTGTTCTCATGAGTAAAGATCGGCAAGAATTCATCGCGAATGGCCAAATACTCAAGCCATACCACGCAAGGGAAGTCATCATAGAGGCTGTTTCTACACCTCTCGATGATGCTACCATTTCGACTTGAGAGAGCGGTAAACCGAGTCAAACTTAGTGACTTTAAACAAAGTGCTCTTGGGAGACACCCCAAGCTTATCATTGTATATAACTTTATTTCATGTTTTGTTAGGGCTTTTTGATGTTTTGTTGAAGTGTTCTAGGGCATATTAGGTTTAAAGGTGATGGCCTAAGTGCAAAGTCTCAAGGATGCAAGGAAAACTAGCCAAAAATCAAGTTTTGACGTGTAAAAGGGGTCACAGCGGACCACTGCAGCGGGTGCAGAAGAGTCCGCTGTGAAGAAAATGGTGCGGCGCAAACAGATCCACAGCGGACCGTGACAGCGGACGGAACCTTGTCCGCTGTGAAAGAAGCAGACTTCTGAGGCATCCGCAGCGGACCCGTAGCGGACTGAGGGTGGTCCGCTGCAGAGCAAAATTCAAGTATCGGTTTGGGAATTCCGGTTTAGCTAAACCGGAATTAAAATAACCCAAACCCGAATCAGCACCTTTAAACACGATTTTTTCACTGCAACAAAAACGTACATTGTTAGCAAGAGATTTATGCTATCTTAGGTCTTTCATAGCGGAATCATAACTGCTATGTTTGCCGCAGTTATCGTAGGTCCCCCCCCTACGATAGCGTTTTTTCGGTCCGCTATAATAGGTGAAGATACGATAGCAATTTCCGTCTGATATTATTTACTTTATAAAAATTCAACTTTAATGCTATAATAGGTCATTCTACGATAGCAATCAGTTAGTGCCGTAATATATTTTATTATAACTCCAAATTCGCGCTATATATTTTTGATTAAATGCTATTATACAATTTTTTTAATTCTTGTTTTCTATATATTATTAATTAATTATACTTTAAAATTAATATTTGATTCAAAGCATATTTTATAGATCATCAAAAATACATGAATACATAAATGTAGTATTACAAGTGCCAAACAACACAATTTAATCGAAAATGTATTATTACAAGTGCCAAATAACACAATTTAATCGAAAAAATGTCTCACACATCCATGTCTTCGACCTTTCAAAGCCTCCATCCAAGTTGTGTGGTCCTCTCTCTTCTCTGCACGCAGGTGGAGCCTATTGGTGCATGAACAAGCCTAAAAAGAAAATCCATAAATCCATAGTCCAAATCTCAAACTTTAAATTCACACTCTAACAATCGACTCAAGACGTATTGAGAAATTGAAAGAGGAACTAACCTCAGCTTGTCTCACCCAAAAGCTTTTTATGCTATGGTCTAAACCACAAATGCTACCCAAGAGTGTTCCATCCATTATCACATATCTATCTTCGTTGAGAGCTGTAACGAGCAGTGATGATGCAGCATCTGTTGATGATTGGTGAACCTGTTTTAGTTCCATTTCACCATTAAAAGAGTTTCACAACCCGAGATCAGCAAACAGTGAAATTGAAAAGGGACAAGGAATTACTTGAAACAATGTTCAATACATGTTTCTTTTTGAGTTTACAAAGATGGAGCAATGAGATGTTCCATGTTTGTGACATCATAAGGAAGAAAAGTGAAACTAACCCTTCTCAGAGAAAGCAAGGCAGGTACAATCGTCTCTATATATTCCCCAACCTTTATTAAACAACAAAAAACTGGGATTAAATCTAGAAAAGAGCAAGAATGTTTATGCCATAGGAGCTGAACTTTCAGTTGCAATTTTCAGGCTTACCAGCTTGATTCTCTATCAGTGGTCAATATTGGATTCATAGTATCCAAACCCTAAGAAAAACGAAATGAAGCTTAAAACACACATACAATGTTCAAGTAACCCAAATCTGCAATATATCAAACTCCAATGTTCAAGCTTGGTGCTGAAATCCCAAACCTTCTTGGCCAATTCTGAATCTTTGGAAAGAGAAAGCGGTTTAGCAATGTTGTTATCTGAGAAGTATTCACCTGTAACTCCCGCAGCCTGAGGATGCAATACCACATAGCAAGTCGTCGCTGCCCCCTACAAAACCCATACATGGCATGATAAACAAGAGAACCACTAATCCCAAATCAACCTCTAAAGCAAGAACGGTCTACCATTCACTTCAAATTAACTGGAGAAACCTCGGTTTGGAAGCATACCTGCAGAACAATCTTAAACATATATTTAAATGGCAAAGAAATTAAGCAGAAGTGCCTAGGATAACCTATCGAGTACCAAAACTCAGAATCTACGCAGAAGTAGCAGCCACCATCCAGAAGTTCCTAGGATATTGTACGCAGAAGTAGCAATCAATCCAGCAGATCTGCAAATTTAAACTGACAAAAGAAATAAGCAGTGAAACTGCTTATTGCTTAAGATAACTGATACAGTAGTATTCACACAGTACATCACTCGTTAAGCTCTAAAGCATATCCATTTTCGAGATTAAAAAACAAATGGCTTGTCAGTGATCACAAATCTAAACCTTTACTAGCAAACTTGATAGCTCGTGAGCTTGTCAAACAACAAAACTACTGTACTGGTTCGAATGTGAAATTCGGCTCATGGAATAAAGAAAATCCGCCTTTGGTTTTTCACAAGGAAACAACAAGCAAAATCATCGCTATCCAAGATGATGAAGACGGATCGAATAATCAAATAGAGAGGGAACACAAACCTGAGAAAGAATCGGATCATGATGTCTTCCACTAGCTTCATAGACTTTGCTCTCATCTTTCACTGATCTTTTAAGAATGCAAACCAGAGATTCCCACATGTTCCTATTTAGAGAATCCCCTTCAAAGACTAACCTTCTTCCTCTAAGCATCTCCAGCAATATACTTCCATTTAACCTTTAAAACATTTTTAGAAAAGAATGTGGTGGTTTCAGATTCAAACCCATAAATCTATATATACTCAAAATTGTGGAATTAAGCGACCACCGTACCTTGGTAAACTACATTTCTTAGGTTTCCACTTCAATTTCTGGAAATCTTTGTCTGGTCTTCCATTGGAAATACAACCGAACTGTTCATCGATGAGTTTACATGAATCAGGTTTGTAAAGCTGGTACGAATCATCCCTAACCCATTCTACATCAAAGAACTCGCAATCCTTCAGAGATTCACTCCATTTCTCGACCTCTTGTTTCACTGAAGAAACCAAACCACCGTTTCCCGATTGTTTCTCCGGTGTATAAGCAGTTGATGAATTGGTGGATTTGGAATTGGCCGACAGATCCACCGACGCGGGTGCTTTCAACGGCGCCGGAGCTGCTTTCACAGCTTCCGAGTTTTGATCAGCGTCAATGGTCCAGGACTGATTTTGCGGCGGTGGAGGAAGGCGTAGTAGGGTTTTCCGACGACATTGAAAGAGAGAGGATCGCTGAGATGTGGTGACGGTGGAGAAGAGCGGCTGAGGATGGTCGAGGAGCTGATTCTTCGACGAACGTGACGGTGGGAATCAGAGTGATATATCGAATTTAGGGTTCGTTGTGGTGATGGCTATTGGAGAAGAGAGTGAGTTTTTTTTTTCTTTTGTGGCTCAAATGAGTTTTTTTTGTCTTCAATAGTAAAAATGAGTTGGGCGCTAATTGTGTTATTTTTTTCCAAGTTTTGGCTCTAAAATACATTTTTTGTTTCCCGCTTAGTGAAATAATGGAATAGCGTTAATCTAGTGCTGTAATAGAGTGCCCCACCCCAGCACACCATCTATAATAGCACACCATCTATCAATGTGCAGTTTTCTTGTAGTGTTTGGTCATTCTTTCATCTTCTTCTCTATTGAAAAACATTGTTCTTCATCTCAAATAAACTCTCTCATACCAAATTCACCAAAAACTCATTAAATCTTGCAATTTCAAGTGGTTTTGTGCATCAATTCTCATTTACAGCTCATTTCCAAGCATCATTCATCATCATCATCAAGGTAAATTGGTTTTTCACCCCACCTAGTGTGTAAAAACGAATTTCTAGAACTTCATGTTTAAGTGATGAAAGCTTGATGAAATTGATTGCTCTTGATTGGGTTAAGCTAGTTTAGGCTAGTATATGTGATTTCATGCATCAATTCATGCCCAATTTGTGATTTTGAACAATTAGGGTTCATGTCAAAAAGATGATTTTTGCAAATTGGGGCTTTTTGAATCTAATGGTTTAGAATGATGAAAATGGATGAGATGAGTTGGTTTGAATGTCTAGACATTGAAATTGATCACAATTTGGCGATGCATTGGCTAATAAGCTTGAAAATCAATTTTTGCACTTATATGTGATAAGAATGCTTTGCTTATTGTTTGGATTAGTTCTTTGTCTTTTTGTAGAACAAAATGGAGTCATCTAGCTCGGAAAAAGGCAAGGGAAAGCAAGTTAAAAAGAGGGGTAGGACTAAAGAAGCTCCTCCAAGGAAAAATACTAAGCGATCAACGTCCCAAGGCTCCAAGAAGAGTAACGCGCCAAAAGCAAAGAAAGCTAAACCAACGCCAAAGGGACGATTAGCAACGATGGATGTCATGGCCTTTGTGAAAACCAAGTGGGCCGATCACAAGCTCTTGGAAGCACTCGGTTTATTGGACACCACCCGCAACATCTTCACCGCCATGGGTCAACAAGGGCTATTTGAGATGGCTCATGTGTCTTATGAGTCACCAACAAAGCAATTCCTTGCCACTATGCAATTCTATGATGATACCGCATTGGAGATCACGGACGAGAACCGCGGCGTCTTGAGCTTTAAAATCAATGGGGAAGAGTTCGCGATTAATATGACCCAATTGGCACGTGTTTTCAACTTCCAAGCGGGTGGAAGAGTGAGTTCCTTAGCCTTTAACAACAATGAGGCTCAAGCTGTTTAGAGCTTGATCGCGGATGGAGAGTACTCAAAAGGAGTTAGCAAGGCTTCTTCCATTCGACACCCGGAGATCCATTATGTCCATGCATTCCTCGCCCACACATTGTTTGCTAGGCGCGAGAAGGGAGGAGTCAAGGAAGAGGAGCTTGCCTTGATAATCGAGGGAATTAAGGGACGATTGAGAACCGCCGCATTCATTGGAAACATCCTCGGGCAAAAGCAACCAAACGACTTTGCTCGCTTCCTCTGATAAGGTTTTAATTTCTATTAAGTTTTAACCCTATTCTACTGCAAGTGCACAGTTATGCAGCTGTAGTATAAAGGATATCGAACCCAAAGAACTAAGAAAGACCCACTAGTTTTCAGTTTCGAATTAACCTAAGTGTAAATGATTGTATTAATTAACTACTATGAAAATCGCCTAAACAAATGTAGATTAGAAGTTGTATTCAATGAGGAAAAACGCTAGACCTAAGGTATTCCTAGGGATTGAATCCAAACTGATGAGTAATCGATTTCTACAGGATTTCTCTCTATAGTTTCTTAGCCTAGAACTCAAACACGACAATGCAAACTACCAACTCTCGTTGAATAATCTACCTATGCTTAGAACTTGGATTAACAAGTCTCCTATGATTAATCCCGCGTCTATCTCTAGATCAGTTCTTAGCATGCATTACAATCAGGTTCAATAAGTTCACATAAAACCTAGTACAAGTCTCCTATGATTACTAGATTGATAATGCTCGATTAGAATTTGTTCGAATCGCAGATAACTCTCTCGAATATATCTAGCAATCTGTGATCTTAAATCTAAGTAGCTAATTAAGATTCAAGTATAAAATCACTTCTAATCAAAGGCTAGAACTATAACCTAATCGATTTCGATTACTTCATCAATTCGAATTCAAAACCCTAATATGGAACCCTAGATCTAACAGAGGTGACTACTCAGACATATTTGATAATGAAAACATGAATGAATTAGAAAGAGAAATAACAAAGTTTAAGATTCTTCTCTGAAACAGCAGAGTAACAGATCTGATCTCCAAAGCTCTCTAATACAAAACTCTCTCTAAAACTCAATAGTCTGCGTGATAATGATGATAAAAAAACGTCCTAGATACTAAATAGAAGGGTAAAAATCGTGGGTACAAGTTTTCCTTTTCATTGGGCCCAAAAAGGCTTCGAAAAAGGAAATTATAGTTTTTGTCCGCTAGCGGTGGCGTCCGCCACCAAGGTCAGTGGCGTCCGCCACCGGTTCCTGTGCACGCTTTTCTTCTTCTTCTAACAAAGCTTCATTTCTTCTCCTTTTTTGCTCTAGTCCTCAACACTTCTTGTAAATCCCTGTTGCATCTCAATTCCCTTGCTTTTGCATCCTTTTGACCTGTAAAAACACGAAAACCAATACAAAACTAACGGGAAAAACCCGTAAAAACCGAGACATATCAACTCCCCCAGACTTAGCCTTTGCTTGCCCTCAAGCAAAACAGAAACCAAATCTGAAGTCGAGGTTTGAAAACCGAAAATTATGACTTAAATGAATCAACCAATGCAATGACCATACCATATAATCCACGTGAAAAGAGAAGAACTGACCCAAGTTAGACCACCATGTACTTCACCGCTTGCAGCTTAACATCAGAAATCACCTAGCCCGAAAGATAATCCATATTTCCTTCATTGCTCATTTTCCTGGTGATCAAAACACTCGAAACCTTCTAGATTCTACCCTTTCGACTAACAAACAAATCAGCTTTTCTATCAAATGGCTTTTCTCTCCCCCAGACTTATTCATTTTTCTATCTCTTTTTTTTTTTTTTTTTTACTTTCTTTTCTATGTTTTCTGCATGTCCCGAACAACCAAGGAAAAGGCAGGTGCTATCGGGTTTTCACACTCCCTCACCCTTACATCCTTTCCGTTTCCCATTCCCAGTGAATTCGAGTCTGAGACTACCCTCCACCGTAAGTCTGAGCTACAAAGTTCGAGAGTCATTAGCATGAAAACAAATTTCTACCTCAAAACGAACTCCGGGGCCTCATCAGAACATACAGAAAACGATTTTTTTATTCAACCAGATTTTTCAGAATAAGGGAGAGAAACCAATTACTACTTAGCTGATCATGCTGGCGCGAAAAAGAAATCAAGCTTCACAAGTAGATCACACCAGTAAATTTTTCTACAACTCTAGCTCGGGCCTAATGAATTCTCTCTCGGGTTTCGACAAAATCATTCCGTCAGCAGTCAGCGGGTTTTCCATTAGTCACATCTGTTAGTCATTTCTGCAATTTCAATGGTCACTCAAACATAGATCAAAGCAAATGGTTAACGCAATCAAATCATAATCAAAAACAACTGACTCATTGAAATCCAACAGACTCGATAAAATCCAAAGAAACAAACGATGATTAGTAGCTAATCCTCCCCCAGACTTAACCAAAACCGTCTCGGTTTTTGATCAAGAACTGAAGAAAGACAAAAAGAAACGAAATAAAAAGAAACAGGTCAAAAGAAATGAAAAGAAAAAGGAAAAGAGAAAACATCACTCGCCTGGGTCTGTGTCTGAAACATGCTCTCCAGCATCATCTTCTGCAGGTGGAGAAAGAGGCTGATCCCAGTTACCCATCACATCATCTCTGCTCGAACATCCAAGCAAGTGGCTGAGTCCCTTCCAGAGACCCTTCAAGGTGTGTCTGACAAACCTCTTGTTCTTCTTGTTATCATCCATATCGATGTCCGAGATGTCATAAAAAGGACCCAGATCGAAACCAGTAGGAACACTCGAGGTGGAGTGTCTGGCAGCAGCAGCAGGACGTGCAGGAGGTGGCGCAGAAGATGGCGCAGTGGATGGTCCAGGAGCGCGAATGTGCGAAGTACGAACTGTCGGGCGATGAAATCCCTGAAGATCACCCTGCAGAGGCCGAAATCTCAATGCCTCAGCACAATCTATCCGACATAGCTCACTGGGATGATCCAACTTTCTCTCCATACCATCCTCAAAGAAGGCATATCGAAACTTCCAGAAATCACCCTTAAGCATATGACCATTCCTCATCGATGCCTCACCAATAACCTCAATCTTCGCGTTAGACCCTCTCCCATCTAAAGTAACACCGAAATGACGGAAGATAGGTGTCAGCAAACTCCCAACGTATTCCTTCTTGCTAGCTCGAGATAAAACACCACGCTCCTTAAGCTCTTCCAGACGATGTGCAAAGACTGCTCCAAAGTTAATCCGGTGTCTGGCATCAAATGCTGATGATGACCGCGAATACTCTAACAAGCTCCCAACAGTGTAATGCAGAAGACTCAACTCAGGTAGTCGCATCTTCCCGGGCTCTTCTCTGGCCAGTAAAGTGTAACAAATGAGCCTCAGGAATATCTTCAACACTGGATGTCGAAGCTGAGAATGAGAAGAGGTAGCTGCGTCGTATACACCATCAGAAATCTCATGCCATAACTTGGTAAGCGCGCGCTGCTGGACTGGAATCTGCCACTCAACTCCCGAGGCATCAAACCCGTAGAGATCGCAGATCTGCGCGAAAGTGAGATACCGGTGAACTCCATCAAGCTTGAAGTGTAAACTCCCCTCGTGACACTGCCTGTTATCTTCATTAACATGATAAACCCGGCATGATGCGAGGAGCTGACGCGCGAGATCATCATATAGCGGGTACGATGTAAACAGCATAGTACCGAGACCCAACCAGTCACTGAGAGTCTGAAAATACTCGAGCCACTCTATCTTCTGGAAGAACTGAGGGTCGAGGAGACGCGTAGGTGCGAAAGGAACATTCAGCAAACCATTATAGAACAAGCTGTCATATGCATCCCACTGCTCAGAAAACGGAAACTGCTTGTAGACCTTGTAAGCCGCCTTTGGTGTTGTGTTAGCGAGAGCCGCGGGAAGCTCGAATAGTACACGTCGAGGCCATTCACTAGAAGGATTAGGCCGGTTACTCTGAACTACACTCGCCTGGCTAGTAGCTGGCAGCTTTCCAAGTCTAATCGTCTCTCTCTCAGCAGCATTGCGTGCTCTCTTTGGTCTCCTCTGATCCCCATCACCTGCCATCTGCAAAATCACAAACGTAACAAAACAAAACCGAAAAACTCGCGAATTAGCAAGCAAAAACGCGATTCAAGGTTCCATTCTATCAACTATCATTTTCTACTATCCATATTCATCAACAACAACAAATTGCAATAGAAATTCGTCCAAAATCTCATCAAGAACAAAAATCCCCAATTTCAAGAGTAAATGTTGTCTTCTCCTGATCAGCTGGATGAATCGGGATTTGGAAGAAACCCGAATATCCGTCGAGGAAACAGTAATAAGGATGGCTGGCAAGTCTCTCGAGCATCTGGTCAATGAATGGCAATGGAAAGTGGTCCTTGCGCGTAGCAGCATTCAGCTTTCTGTAGTCTATGCACATTCAATGACCTGTAATGGTTCTGGTAGGGATCAACTGGTCATGCTCGTTCTTCACAACAGTAACTCCTCCTTTCTTGGGTACAACATGTACTGGACTGACCCAGGAGCTGTCAGAAATAGCGTAGATAATTCCAGCCTCTACCAGCTTCATGATCTCCTTGCGCACCACATCTTTCAGGTTCGGATTCAGCCTCCTCTGATGCTCTATGGACGATTTGGACTCATCCTCCAAGTGGATCCTGTGCATGCATAAGTCTGGAGAGATACCTGTAAGATCATCCAAAGAATACCCAAGAGCTTTCCGAAACTTACGCAGCTTGCTTAAAAGCAAAGCTGTTTCGGCGTTATTCAAAGAAGAATTTATAATGACTGGGTATGTCGAATTTGGACCAAGAAATGCGTACCTTATCCCGGCTGGAAGCGTTTTGTACTCTATCTTTGGAGCATCAGCCTCGCTCCAGTCACTCTTCTTCACTGCCTTGGACGAATTCTCAGGCTTTTCAGGTTCAACCATTACGATCATCTTTCCAACTCTTTTGCTTGAATCCATTAGACGCTCGTAGCTTGTAGCTTCTTCGCACATGAATCCATGCTCAGTTTCTACCTGTGTCAGCGCCACTTCAAGAGGGTCTTTGGCATTCAGCTCTTGGAAATCACGAGCAGATATGTTATCCAGAGTCTCGATCATGAATGTCAGCCCATCTATGGTTGGTCTCTTCATCATCTCGTTCATATTGAACGTCATAGACATATTATCCAACCTCCGCTCGATCTTCCCTTCTCTACAGTCAATCAGCGCACCAGCAGTAGCCAAGAAGGCTCTTCCAAGTATGATTGGATCACGTGGTTCCTTAGTATCATAATCAAGAACAATAAAATCAGCTGGAATCCAACATTCTCCAATTCTTACCGGTACATCTTCCAAGAGACCTTCTGGATGTCTGCATGAACGATCAGCGAGAACAAATACAATGTTAGTCGCCTCGAAATTGGTAAGCCCCAACGTCTTTGCCACAGAGAAAGACATCAAATTCACACTAGACCCAAGATCACAAAGCGATCGCTTGAAGTCATGACCAGCGATAGTACAATGCAGCACAAAAGAGCCCGGATCTTTCATCTTCTTGGGCATCTTTCCTGCAGTCAATTGGGAGCCCGTCTCTGAGATGAGTAAGGCTCCTTCTTCAACCGTGACTGCATTAGTAACCATCTTCTTCACGTATTTCCTCAGCACTGGTGTCATCTGACAAGCATCATAAAACGGAATTCTTACCGACAAGTCTTGAAGAATTCTCTTGCATCTCTCATCCTCAATCTCTTTCTTAGTTGGCACAGGTTGCTTGGGATAGGGAATAGGCGGCTTGTATGGTGCGACTGGAGGAGCAGCTGAAGATTTTTGTCGATTTTGGTCTTCAGGTCTTGGTGGCGTCCGCCACTGGTCTAGGTGGCGTCCGCCAGGGGTTCCTGAAGACAAAGAAGAGTTGGCGATTTTAGTCTGGTGGCGTCCGCCAGTAGTGTGGTGGCGTCCGCCAGTGGGTTCTGATGAAGAATCCAAATTTGATTTTTTAGCCTCTTCTTCATCATTTTCCTCATCTTCCCAATCCTCTACTTCAACTAACTCCTTAGTAACAGGGTTAACACCAAGATTTGGCGTGTATACCTTCCCACTTCGCGTTTGCAACGCATTACAGTGCTCGCGCGGATTTTGCTCGGTCTTAGCAGGAAATTGACCGGGATGTCTCTTGATACTATCTGCGTTTTGAGCAACCTGAGTATCCAACTGCTTGAGATGAATGTTGATCGAGTCAAACTTGCGATTCATATCCTCATAAACCTTGTCAATCTTACCATTAAAGGTATGAGTCATCTTGTTCTGGCCTTTGAGAATCTGCTCCAACAAGCCTTGAACAGCATCTTCAGACTTAGCAGCTGCTGGTTTCTGGTAATCATTCGACCCATAGGTACGAGTAAAGCCTGGATTCTGCACGTTTTGCCTCGGATATTGCTAAGAAGAAGAACCATAACCTGCTTGATTCCCTTGCTAAAAGTTGTTGAAGCTTCGATTCTGGTAACCATTGTTGTTGTAGTTGCGGTTCTGATACTGATTCCTCTGAAACCCAGCTCCAGCAACAAAGTTCACATCTTCAGTCGCAACTCCCTGGTCAATCACTTCAGCCTCATCAACAAAATTAACCTGCTTACTCTGATCTGCAGCAACGCATGCATGGCATTCAACTGTGCCTCCATCTTACTCAAGTCAGCAGCCTGCGATGTATTAGCCCTTGCTCTTTCCTCGTCCAGCTTCCTCGTGCTGTTACTCTTTGTAAGATTATCGATCAGCTTCTTAGCATCATCAGCACTCCGGGTTTTGAAATCTCCATTGCTGGCTGAATCCATGGCGATCTGATATTGCCAGTCACATCCCTTGAAGAATGTGGTGAGTAACTGCAGCTCATTAAACCCTTGATGAGGACAGTCGCGCTGATACTTCTTAAACCTCATCCAAGCAGCCTTGAATGCTTCTTTAGGTCCCTGCGCGAATGTACTGATCTTGGTTCTTAGCTCTTCTGACATGGCTTCATCGTAGAAGTACAATAAGAACTCCTTTCGAACAGCTTCCCATGTCGTCAACGATCCAGGTTGCAGAGAGTTCAGCCAGCTCAATGCTTCATCTTCCAAGGAGTATGGAAACAATGGTATGGAAACAATGTAAAGTGGAGGTAGTCACTGCTCACTCCTTGAATCTTGATCCCAGCCACAATCCTCTCAAAATGCTCAAGATGATCCATGGGATTTTCAGTGCTCATCCCACGGAACTGTTTCTGCCCAGCCAAAGTATAGTACTGAGGCTTCAACTCGAAGTCATTTCTTTCAAATCCAGGTGGTCTGATGGCCGATCTGTTCTCGTAGTACGTATCTGGCCTGTTGAAGTATGCTAAAGTGGGCTGAGGAGGTCGAGGATTAAGATTCGGATCTGGAATAACAATGATTCGTCCCTGTGCATCCACTCTCTGACCCTGAGCATTGTATAGGTTTCCCTGCGGATCAGTGATGGTCCCATCAGCATTGCGAATGAGCGGGATGAACTGAATCTGGTTTGGTTGAGTGGCAGCCATCTCTAACTCTCTTTCTCTTTCTTCTCTTTGGTGGCGTGCCCTTCTTCTGTTCTCTCTCTCCAACTGCGCTAGCTCCTCGTTAGTAAGATCCAAAAGCGAAGTTTCTTATCTACTGCGAGTAATCGATCTAGGCATAAACCTGAAAGCAAAGCAGAGGAAAAGAAAACAAAAGGTAAGTGAAACGAAATAAAATAAAACTTAGTCTTAAATCTACTACTGAAAAACTTAATCGTCTTTGACTTAGTTCCCCGGCAACGGCGCCAAAAACTTGATAAGGTTTTAATTTCTATTAAGTTTTAACCCTATTCTACTGCAAGTGCACAGTTATGCAGCTGTAGTATAAAGGATATCGAACCCAAAGAACTAAGAAAGACCCACTAGTTTTCAGTTTCGAGTTAACCTAAGTGTAAATGATTGTATTAATTAACTACTATGAAAATCGCCTAAACAAATGTAGATTAGAAGTTGTATTCAATGAGTAATCGATTTCTACAGGATTTCTCTCTATAGTTTCTTAGCCTAGAACTCAAACACGACAATGCAAACTACCAACTCTCGTTGAATAATCTACCTATGCTTAGAACTTGGATTAACAAGTATCCTATGATTAATCCCGCGTCTATCTCTAGATCAGTTCTTAGCATGCATTACAATCAGGTTCAATAAGTTCACATAAAACCTAGTACAAGTCTCCTATGATTACTAGATTGATTATGCTCGATTAGAATTTGTTCGAATCGCAGATAACTCTCTCGAATATATCTAGCAATCTGTGATCTTAAATCTAAGTTGCTAATTCAGATTCAAGTATAAAATCACTTCTAATCAAAGGCTAGAACTATAACCTAATCGATTTCGATTACTTCATCAATTCGAATTTAAAACCCTAATATGGAACCCTAGATCTAACAGAGGTGACTACTCAGACATATTTGATGATGAAAACATGAATGAATTAGAAAGAGAAATAACAGAGTTTAAGATTCTTCTCTGAAACAGCAGAGTAACAGATCTGATCTCCAAAGCTCTCCAATACAAAACTCTCTCTAAAACTCAATAGTCTGCGTGATAATGATAATAAAAAACGTCCTAGATAGTAAATAGAAGGGTAAAAATCGTGGGTACAAGTTTTCCTTTTCGTTGGGCCCAAAAAGGCTTCGAAAAAGGAAATTAGAGTTTTTGTCCGCTAGCGGTGGCGTCCGCCACCAAGGTCAGTGGCGTCCGCCACCGGTTCCTGTGCACGTTTTTCTTCTTCTTCTAACAAAGCCTCATTTCTTCTCCTCTTTTGCTCTAATCCTCGACACTTCTTGTAAATCCCTGCTGCATCTCAATTCCCTCGCTTTTGCATCCTTTTGACCTGTAAAAACACGAAAACCAATACAAAACTAACGGGAAAAACCCGTAAAAACCGAGACATATCATCCTCGTACACCGCTTTCTCGAGGTCCAAGATTGGGTGATGACTCACAAGGACAATACACTGCAATTATCCATAGGTGGACTCATCACTCCTATCTTGTACGAGGTAGGAATGGATCTACAAGGAGAACCGGGACACGATCTTGCACTTCTTGATGAGGTTTACCTCGTCCAAAACTACTACCTCGCGGGACGCATTGGGAGATCCTATGGCTATCGGATCCAATGGACCAAAGAAGAGAAGAAGATAGTGCTACTCCCAAACAACGAAATCACAATGATGGGTGAACGCGACAATGTCATCTTCAAGCCGAAGCTTTTCTCTCTCCATGATCCATCAAAAGATGGGCCAATTTCAAAGATCAAGCTAAAGAAAGCCGCTGCAAGCTCAAGTCGCCAAGAGGAGGAAGAGGAGCAAATGCCCGAGGAGATTTATGGTCGCAAGCTCCTTACACCGAACCATGTTCGGGACCCGATGTACAAGCCGCACACAACAACATTGGGTTTCTTCGACGCAAGGTGAAATGGCAAAACAAGAAAATAAAGAAGCTTGTGAAAGTGGTAACAAAGCAAGGGAAGAAGATCAAGGAACAATGCAAATTGATCAAGAAAGTCCTCAAAGATTCAAAACCCTCAACGCAAAGAGATGAAGAAGCATATGTGGAAGCAGATAGAGCCTTAGCGCTACAATTGGCTTGCGAAGAAGAAGCGGGGACATCCGCGCATCAAGAAGGAATGGTGCCACTCTCTCCATCGAGTAGCAATGACTCGGGGAACCCATGTTACCCCATGGGATCCTCCACATCCTCTCAATCACCCGAATCCTAGGTACCTTTTGCACCTCTTGCATATAGTTTTGTTTTCTTTTGAGTCTTTATTTGTTTTGTTTTACTAACACTTCTCCGAATTTCTCTTACACCGGGACAGTGTAATTTAAGTTTGGGGGAGTGTTAGACATTTGATGTGGTTTTTTGTGTTCTTATTTTCTCTTTAGAAACTTTGAGTCTCATGCATTGGTAGTAATCATGCATTTTTGCTTGAATTGTTTTGACTTTTCATGCATTTCACTTAGGATCGAGTCTAGTATTTGCATTTGGGAGAATGGTTTGAACCGGGGTATCACGATTAGGAATTGAATCAACACCCTAGTTATTAGTTCTTTAATGCTTTGATGGTTGTGTGTGAAACTAAGGATGAACCATACATGGATCACACATAGGATAGTCATCATGGTTCAATCATTCTTGACTTGAACCTAGCCTCACTTAAGTGAAAACGCTAATCTTGACACATCAAATATTGCACTTGTATTTAGTTGAGTGAAAACCATGGATTACACACACATACTTAGGCATTCTTATTCACTTTACCACTCTCTAAAATGCCTAAGTAGATTCCCCACCAAACCAATAAACCTCCTTTCAAGCCAACACTACTTGTGTGAGATTTGTGAGGCCTTTTTCGAGCCAACTTAACAAAAAGTGTTAGATTTAGAGTGACAAGAAAAGGCTCTCGTGTAGTTTTAACTCCATCATCAAGGAGTTAACTAGGCCTAGGCTAGAATAGGATGGATGGGTTCATAATTCAAGTTTGGGGGGATATTTGTGAGATGTGTAAGAGATCAAAGAGTGAAAAGGGACAAAGTTTTGATTCTTGGGAAAAATAAGATGGTTTGTGTGATGCAAAATGGTAAAGAATGGAAGCTCCAAGTGCAACAAAAGAAAGCCTCAATGCAAAGAAAGAAATGAGCCAAAGTGGCGGATCAAAACGAAAGAAAAGAGGCGAAGAAACAAGAAAGAAAAGGAGCCAAATAAGAGCATAAGAAGCATCCAAACCAAAGAAGAAAAAGAAGATCCCAAAAGAAGCAAAGATGAGAGAAAAGACAAAGATCTTTGGGTAGAATGGGAATTGCCCTAGGATGACTAAAGGGTAGTTAGGATTTGGGTTGAATTGGGTTAGAGCATTGGCTTAGGGTAGTGGCATCTTAGGAAACGGGGTAGACGAGTGTCTTCTCTTGTACGCGTAAATTGCTCCTAACCTTTAGCCTTTTGTCAAAGTTTGCTCATTCATCGAGAGATCCTTACCTAGAAAACCCGGAGCTTAAATGAGATCACTTTTATCTCATAACCATGTCCCTAAACCAAATGGTCGAATCTTGATTAATATAAGTGAAATTCACGGGAACTATGCTTAATGAATGTTAGGAGGCTAGGGAATATGAAGGTTTGAGTAAATCATGCTTGATTTGATCATGTTATTGTGATGTGTTATGGCTAGTCTCTTATGAGTAGAGAGCCTCATTGCATTCTAGAACTAGTAACTTGGATGGTGATTTGAATTCTTCTTGTGAAACTTTGTTAATTAGACCACTCTCCCATTCATATAGGTATCACTCCCCTAAAAACTAGGATTTTGTTCTTACATGTCATTGCTTGGGGACAAGCAATTGTATAAGTTTGGGGGAGTTGATGTTAGCATATTCATGTATCATATAGGTAGAATTTTAGTTAGGATTCATAGCATATTAGATAGGATTTTATGTTTTCATATGGTCTTTAGATTGCATTTAGAGTTTTTAGGTTTTTCTTAGGTCCTAGAGAGTTTAGGTGCAATTAAGGTGTGTTAAGCAGGTTACAAGGAGCTAGGAGCAAGAATGGGATGGATTGGAAAGCATTTGGAGCATAGAAGAGATGGAAAAGCCAAGGCAAGGACCAAGATGCGCCGCAGCGGACCACTGCAGCGGGTGCATCTTAGTCCGCTGCAAGAGAACAAAACGAAGGAGATCACAGCGGACCTTAGCTGGACCGCTGTATAGGTCCGCTGCAAAAGAAGTTGACTTCTGAGGCATTCACAGCGGACCTGTGGCGGACTAAGATAGGTCCGATGCACATTGGACGGGCAAGACACTTCGCAGCGAACACCCATAGCAGTCTAAGGGTGGTCCGCTGCAGACCAACTAGAACAAAAGAAAAACCGGGTTGACCCGGTCGGATGAGTTAGTATAAAAAGCCCAAAACCCTATTTACACATTTATGCTTTAATTCCCTAATGTTCTTAGTTTATGAGATTTGAATCTTTGTAGAATCCTTTGAATCTCTTTAATTTATTTGCATTTTCACTTTAAAATCTTCTTCCAATCATTATCTAAACATGGTTTCTCTATCTTACAACCTTGGATTTAGAGAGATCATAATGGGTAGTGAGTAGTTTCCTTTTGGGTTTAAGGATGGGTTAGAGATTAGTGTTTCAAGCATGGTTTAGGTTAAGTTTAGATCCAAATTACCACTTCCCTTCTATCTCTATTACATTATAATGCTTCTTCTTGCAAGAAATTGAAGGAGATGATATAGGAAATTGATGAACACCAAGTGTTTGATGAAATGCCTAAGTGGTTTTAGAGTTAGGATTAAGATGCTAGGTCTAAGAGATTAGTTATCTAGGATCTTGATTACGCTTATCTAGTTATTGGAACTTAATGCTTATTAGTTACCATAATTACAAATGAGAGTTTGTTAATTAGGGTAATTAGTGAAGTGATTAGTGCCATGAGAGTGGATTAATCAACTAAAATGGATAACTAGCTTAAGGGATAGATAATTAGGGTGATCAAGACTTACTAATCCATGCTTGGAAAGCTAGTTCTACAATTAACCCATCCTAGGCCTATCTTTCATTATTGATTAAGTCTTATTAAGAAGTCATTAGCTTGTTACTTCTAGTTTCCTATTGAAAACACAAAAACCAAACGCCAATTAGCTTAGACTAAGTGATCCTTTGCACTCTAGATGACAATTACTATACAAGCTTAGGTTCGACACCCTTTGTGCACAATTGACAAGGGTTATTGGTACCCTAAAGTGTTGCAAAACGCTTGTACCAGAGAGCTTTCTTCATAATGATCTGTCTCAGAATGATCCCATATGAATCATTTAATCCAGCCAAAAATTTAACAATTTTGGCTCGTTCAGCCTTCTGGTGTAGACGAAGACCTTTGCCACAAGTGCACGGAGCATCTGGTTCATCAGTACTCTCCAGATTACTCCATAGTGTCTTCAAGGTTGTAAAGTACTCAGAAAGGGACATAGAACCTTGACGAAGATCTTAGATTTCTTGTGTCAGATTGAATGTTCTTGGAAGGTTCGTTAGATGAAAATGACCATAGAGATCATTCCAAATATCAGCAACATCATTCAATCTCACGATACTTCGATAAATTTGAGGCAAAACCGAATTCAAGAGCCATGCTTTCACCATACTATTGCAACGAGACCATTGATGAAAATCCAAGTCATATTCATTAGGTCGAGATAAGGTACCGTCAATGAAGCCGATCTTATTCTTCGCATCCAAATAAATTCGCATGGCCGCATTCCAGTCATCGTAATTTGTATCATCAAGACGAAGAGATACGATCTGTAAGCCAGGATGGTCAGCGTTGTGAAGAAACAACGGAGAATGACTCGGATCTTGAGAATCCGTCGATTTTCCAGATCGCGAAGCTTTGGTTGATCGTTTCGCACTTGACGGAGGAGACGCCAGAGAAGAATCAGATCTGGTTGCAGAGGCTAACCTAGATCGTGTAGTTTTACGCGGAATTTTCTTGATCGAAACCATTGTGAGCAGAATTCGAGGAAGATAATGAGGTAATCGAATTCAAAAATGGTGAAATCACAAGGAAACGGAGCTCGATGGCTCTGATACCATGTTACCAGAATCAAGAAGATTGAAGAAGACGAGAGAAAGAGGGGAAATCTGTTAGAGAATAGTTTGATTTCTCATTAATTCTCCGAAACTGATACAATGTGATATGTATATACATCGGTTAATCTAAACCAAATCCAAAATCATTAAATAGAATTGAACCGGCAAAGGGAAACCAATTCAATCTTGTTGTACCAATTCTAACCAACTCCAATAAAAAGTGATTAATTCGGGTCCTTCTAAATAAAGATAATTTGTAAATTGTTCATTCTTATTAAAATACTACATATGTCGAGTCATTCTTAATAAAACAATTTATGACTTGGTCTTATTATAAGAAAAAAGTATTAGTAAGTTGGGCCATTCTTAAATAATAGATATAATTAATTGTGGAAAGTCAGTTTGAGGATTTTTAAAACAATTTATGACTTGGTCTTTTTATAAGATAAGATAAGGTTTGAGATTTGATCCAGAACGAGTGATTTTTTTTTTTGCCAACACAAAAATGAGTGTTTAGATTGTAAAGTTTAAAGCTTTAATGATGAAAAGGTTTAGATTGAGAAGTTTGAAGCTTTAAATATGAAAAAGGTTTGGAGTTTAAAAGACGAAAAGTGTTTGAGATTTGATTCAAAAATGAGTGATTTTTTTTTTTGTCATCTCAAAAAGAGTAATTGGATTGAAAGAATGAAGTTTTTGATATATAAACTAATATTAGTGAAAGTGGGAGAGACAAGAGAGAAAAGTGGAGACAGTGACCATGTGGAGACCAATTACTAATTGGCAAATTAGTAATAAAGATTAGCTGCAAAACCATGTGAATATAAGTAGCATAGGAAGGTTTTCTAATTCTAGTTGTGCCATAATCATTTTTATTTAGTCCACTAATGATCAAAACCCACATGTTAGTCTGTAGTGTGATATAATTCTTTTGGATCTAAACAATTTCAACTGATTGACATTTTGAATCCCAATCAATTCAATTCACATGACGTCAGGATTGTTTTATTGTAACAATTATACCCCAAAAAAAAAAAATCCTTGTGTCAATTTTATAGAGGCTGGATGTATTATTCTTATTAGAATGGAGTTACAAGTATTTATACACCTACACTAGAGAATTAGGGTACAACTAATGACATTTAGACCCTTTCTATATACATATCTCCTATATTTCCCCTCAAGATGGAGTACTCTTTGATACTCCAATCTTGCAACATGCATTGTGAAAACGGCTCTTGGTAACGATTTTGTTAGTGTATCGGCGAGCTGATCATGAGTAGTGACATGTGACACACGTAGCATTCCTACTTGTATTTGATTCCGAACAAAGTGATAATCTATAGGGCTATTTTTTTTTTCTCGAGTGGAAAACATGATTGGCAGCAAGATAAGTCGAACCAATGTTGTCGCAGTATATAACCGGAGCATCGGGAATATCGATCTTCATTTATGAGAGAATCGACCACAGCCAACGTAGCTCAGATACAGTGAAGGCGACAGTGCGGTACGCGGCTTCGGTATATGATCGTGCTACACTACTCTGTTTCTTGGAAGATCATGAAACCGGATTAGAGCCAATGTAAATTATATAACCATGTGTGGAGAAAAAATCATCGGTGTCTCCCGCCCAATCAACATTAGAGAAGGCGATGATGCTTTAAGGAAAATACCATGAGTGATTGTTCCTGCAAGGTAGCGCAACACTCTTTTTGCGGCGATCCAGTGATTTTGGCTTGGACGATGCATAAACTGTGAAAGATTGTTGACAGCATAAGCTATATCGGAGCGTGTGAAGCTTAGATATTGCAAGCTTCTAAAAACAGAACAGAATTGTGCGGCATTGTGTTACGAATAAACTTTGTAAACTTGCAAATCAATGAAAATAGATGCCCTCTTTATTAAGAGATTCACTCTCAAAACCCTCAAGTTTCTGAATACAAACGAAGAACAAGTAAAGTAAAGCAAAACTCACACAAGAGAGTCAAAAGAGACTCAGCTCTCCCTCTCACAAACAAACAAAATGATCACTCACACAAATGATGACTGCATCATAGTACAAGTCCTTTGCTTTATAGCCATTTTTCCCTTGCTCTCCAATCCTTAGTGCCAACGTGTACCTCTTCTAGATTCATCCAAACACTTGATGACTCACTAAGCCTTCTAATCCTTGTTGAGCTTAGGCCCATCCTTCTTAGGCCTCATGCTATATTGATGAATGATATGAATCTTTTCATTAATCGTAACACATTGGTTGGTGGTGAGCCATCGTTGAGCGAGAGTTTTGGTGTGACCGGGAGAGGAGTGGAGACTTGTTTTGCGTTGATCATATTCGTTTTGTGGAGAAGATCAGCTATGTATTTCCTCTGCATAAGATGAATGCCATTAGCAATGCAATGAACTTCAATACGAAGAAAATATGTTGATCAGTGGGATCTTTAATTGAGAATCAACAAGCAAATGTGTCAAGAACATAATTGACGTGGGAGGTGTTGCTTTCGGTGATGATTATATCGTCCACATAGACAAGAATGTATATGAGTGTTGTAGCTGAGTGATGAATAAACAGAGACGTATCAGTGAGAGAGTTGGTGAAACCTGTGGCGATAAGATGTTGTTACAGTGCCGTATATGAAGCCTACGGGGCTTGTTTGACACCGTGGATTGGTTTTCGCAACTGACACACACATGTTTCACTGCCCCGATCAATGTATCCAAGCGGCTGAGACATGTAGACCTCTTCCGTTAACTCTCCTTGAAGGAAGGCGTTGTTGACGTCTAATTGTTTGAGAGGCCATGTTTTTGTGACGGCAATGTCGAGAACCAAGCGGATTGTGGTTGGCTTTGTCACTGGGCTGAAAGTCTTGGAGCAATCGATGTCATACCGCTGTGAAAATCCTAGCAACAAGCCTGGCTTTGTAGCGCTCTAGAGTTCCATTAGAGTGATATTTTGTCATGAAAACCCAGCGACATCCGACGAGATTCTGAGATGGGTGTGGTGGTACGAGATCCCATGTGAGGTTGGCTGTGTGGGCATCGATTTCTGTGGAAGAGGCTCGATGCCAATTTTCATCTATCATTGCTTGGGAAATGTTTGTTGGTTCTGGAACGAGAGAGAGGACCTGCAACAAATAAAGTAAATTTCTTTTTCGGTTTGTGAATATTATTTTTGCACCAAGTGAATACTTGATTTTAGTTTTATTCTGGTTCACTGGTATGACCAGTGGCGATGGTTTAAGATAGAGTTTTCTGCGGAATTTTGTTTGTTAGATTTGAGTTGGTTTGGGTTATGGCTTGATTTTCTCGTGGCTTATTTTGAGTTGTGGGTTGCAACTCGTGTTGTTGGTGAACAGTGGGCTCTTGTGTAATTATGGTTTGTTGGGCACTGGGTTCATGCCAATTATGTGGTAGAGCAGTGGGTTCAGAATTAGAATGAGGAGGAGAAGAAGACAAAGACAGAGGGAGAGATGGAGAGGAGCGTACCTGAGATTCGTCGGTGATGGTAAATGTTGAAGACGAAGGAAAGTGAAGGTCTTGTAGTGGTGGTCTGTTTGCTTGAGTCTATGGTGAAGATGTGATTGGTATCAGTGGGCACGATGGATAGGAGAAGTCAACATCGTCTTCAACCTCGTGAGCGGAGGGTGTGTTGCACAATTCCCGGAACGAAAATATGTGTTCCTGGAATTGGACATGTCGTGACGTATGAAGTCATCCAGTGGGAAGATGGAGGCAATAGTATGCGCTCTGAGTCAAGGAGTAACCGAGAAAAACACATCGCTATGAACCATCATCCAATTTGTGGTGAGCATAAGGGCAGAGCCAGGGAAAGCAGAGGCACCCGAATACCCGGATCTTCTCGTAATTTGGCACTTCTTCGAAGAGTTTATGGTACAGTGATTGATTATGGAGAACTGGAGTTGGGAATTCGATTAATCAAATAAACAGAAGTCGCAAAAGAAAATTGCCAATACTCTTTTGGAACAACAGTGGTAAACATAAGTGTGAGAATCGTCTCCATAATATGGTGGTGTTTGTGCTCCGCTAAACCGTTGTGCTCAGGCATGTGTGGTGGAGATGTGAGGTGCGAAATTCCACTTGCAGCTAGAAACTCTTAGAGAGAAAGAAATTTGCCACCATTATTAGAGAATAGCATGCCGATTGGGGTTTGGAATCGATTTTCAACAACATATTTGTAGGTAATAAAAATCTATTTGACATATGATTTCTTTTTGATTGGATAAAGCCATGAATATTGTTTGTAATGATCGATTAGGATAAGATAGTAACGATAGTTGTCTGGTGAGAGGATGGGTGAGGTCCAAACATAACTAAAAATGATTTGAAGGGAACGAGTCAAAGTAATAGATGTTTGTGTAAATGGGAGTTTATGGCTTTTGTTCAAGAAACATTCAGAACAAGACAAAGGTTTTGAAGCAGAGAGAGAGGAAACAGGGAGTGGAAAAGTTGAAAATCAGAGTGTTTAAAATTGTTGAAGAGGGATGCCCCAACCGAGCATGCCACGATGAGAGAGTTGTCTTCAGACCAGATGAAGAAAGGATAGCCATAACTTCAGACTTCTGCATCGGCCAATGGTAGAGCTCGTTACATGTTTTTCCTTAGAGCAACGGGACCCCCGTACATAGATCCTTCACCTGAAAGGAGGCAGGGAAAAATTCAACAGAGACTTGATTAGCATTAGACAAGCTATAGATAAAGATAAGGTTCTTATGAATATCGGGTATGCAAAGAATTTTATCCAAGTGTAAGCTATGATGATTAAAGGGTATTGAAGCGGAACCCGTATATGTAATGGAGGCAGCGGAGCCATCGGCTAAAATAACATCATTAGCACCATTGTAGGGCTGGTGAAGAGATAAATTGTTGAGATCAGAATTAATGTGATGGGTCGCGCCGGAGTCAACATTCCAATCATTGGGATTGTAAGAGCCGACAGCATGGTTAGCACGTGGTTTCCATGGTTTGAAAGGGTTTTGTGGTGTTGAATACTGCATGGTGGAGAACTACGGGAGCTGCAGACAATGAGGAACACTGTGACCTTGGGTTTGAAACAGTTGACATTTCCCAAGGTATGGCTTAGAGACACGATTATCGTGTCTTGATTGAGATGCCCATTGGTTGGAATTGTTGTTGTTGTATCGTGGTGCAGAGGAAGAATTGTTATTTTTGTGTTTGTTGTTGTTATAGCTGCGTTGCAGAACATTATTTGCCAAGACAGGAAATGAGGAGGAGTTAGCCACTGTTGCGGCAGCAAAGAGTTTGTTTTCTTGATTGAGAAGACGCTCATGAATTTCTGTTATGGAGGGAGGTGTGTCTTTGCCCTGAATTTGATCAGCAACATTCTTGTAGTCATCGGGGAGACTGGCAATGATTATGTCAAGCACCACTTCATGCTCCATGGGCTTTCCAAGGAGGACAAGTTCATCCAAACGAATGAAAAATCCCTGCATATAGTCATCAATCAATTTCGTACCTTTGGTGAGAGATCTCACTTAAGCCCGCAGTTGTGTGATATGTCCACGGCTTGGGTTGGCATAGGTGAGGTCCAACTTATACCAGATCTGTGAAGCAAACATTGTGCGAGAGACAACGGCTTGGAGATAAGGTGAGATTGAACCAAGGAGGGCAGAGTAAATAAGCTTGTCATGGCGATCCCATTTGATATAGTTAGGATTCGCTATGGTAGTCATACCGGCTATGACGGTAGCAGCAGGAATGATGGCGTTAGTGTCAAAATGGTGAGCAAGTCCATGGCCAGCAAGGAATGCATGAATTTGGAGACTGCACATTATGTAATTAGAGCTAGTAAGTTTTGTTATTTGTACCATGTTAATAGACAAAACATATGTAGAATGGAGCGGGATCTCAATAGTGGAGCCGTTGGGGTTGGTTTTTGTGTCAACCATAGTGGCGGCTGATTTGTTTTGGAAAAAGAAAAGGAATTTTTAGGTCTTTAGGAGCAAAAGCTTTGATACTATGTTAAATTTCATGGCCTTCCTACTCAAAACCAATTGGCAATGATGCATGGGATAGGCCCATGTCCCTTTTATACTTCTTACGATTCCTTTCAACTTCCGATGTGGGACATCAATCCCTAATACGCTTCCTCGAGATGATGACTCTTTTTAGCCATTAATTTTGATATGTTCGGGCTTGGATTGACGACATCAATTTTGGGCTTGGTCGATAATTGGACAAACTTTGGATCATATCGGGTTGGACTGTGTTGATCGTTTGCTCTGATACCATATAGAGGCTGAATGTATTATTCTTATTAGAATGAGGGTTACAAGTATTTATACAGCTACACTATAGAATTAGGGTACAACTAATGACATTTAGATCCTTTCTATATATACATCTCCTATAAATTTATCTTTGCCACAAACATTGTTGACGAACTTTGCTTGATCCAGCTTGTGGATCACTTGCCATTTCAGGTTAACGATAACTAGTTGTACCGATCATATATAACTTGTAAGAATGTAATTTACCTCAACACCTTTTTGATTAGATTGTTATGGAGCTCAAAAAAGCAGAATCCCCGATGTATCTAAAAGCATAAGCTTAAAATCTTGTAAACGAACAAAGTTCTTGTTTTTATTTAACTTAATTTATTTTTTACCACGATTGTAGTTCTTCTTCAATAGAAAAAAATAGATCTAGAATCCTCTAAAGACGCTCCTTTAATCTTCAATCTCATCCATTGATTCAAGAAGCGCGAATCGATTTGTCATGATCTCGTTGCTGGTTTGACTCTGCATGGTTTTCGCCGTTGCAGTGCCATGAACCTTTGCCTTGTTTTTCATTTTTTCACTTTCACAGATGATCGTCGAAGATCAAGATGAAGAGGAATCTTTGTCTCTTTTGAAATTGTGGGCTGAACGATCTTTGGGCCTTTACCTTTCTCTTTGTTATGACCTGACCCATCTTCTTCTTTCCCTTTGATACACATCGTTTGGCTTGAGTTGATTCTTGGCGTTTGAAGATGATCTTTGTTTTCTATGGAAGCCTCTTCTTTAGCTAGAGTATTTTCCACTTGAAGGCAAACCGAGCCATTGTTGCTAATACCCCCTCTCAACCCTTATGTGGGTTTTGGAGTCACACCAAGGCTGCTTCTTAATATGCTAAAAGGTCTTTGGCCAGAGACTTGGTAAAGAGATCAGCTTGCTGGAGATTTCTAGGCACATGTTTAACTTCCAAAGCCTTCAAAGCAACCTTCTCTCGAACATAGTGATGATCAACACCAATATGTTTTGCCCTGGAGTGTAGAACCAGATTTCCTGATAAGAACACAAAAGACAAGTTGTCACAGTATAGAGAAGGGACGACTGGTAGAGAAACACCAATTTCTTTCAATATAAAGCTGATGCATGAGATTTCAGTAGCAACTTCAGAAAGTGCTCTATATTCTTCTTCTGTTGAGCTTCGAGAAATTGTAGGTTGCTTTTTAGCTGGCCAGAAATGAGATTGTAACCTAAGAAGGTACAAAAACCACTAGTAGATCTTTGAGTGGAATGACATCCAGCCCAGTCACTATCACTATACACTGCCATAGGGAAATCTGAATCTTTGTCCAAGGAAATACCATAATCCACAGTTCCTTTCATATACCTTGGGATTCTCTTTATCAAATTGAAGTCAGACATGGTGGGAGCGTCCATCTTCTGGCACAAATAGTTGAGTGAGTATTGCAGGTCTGGTTTTGTCATGGTAAGATATTGTAGATTACCAGCTAAACTTCTGAAATAAGAAGGATCTGAAGAAGGAAATCTTGATTTAGAGTTCTGTCTAGTTTTAGTGGAAGTGGTGTTGCAATAGGTGAGAAATCAGCCATCCCAGCTATACCTTAGAGATCTTCAACGTATTTTTGTTGAGAAAGAAAGATTCTTTTGTCATGAGCCATCACTTGAATGCCTAGTAAATATTTTAGCTAGCCAAGATCATTCATTCTAAATTGAGTACTCAAATTCTTAGGAAGATTTTCAATGAGGTTTTGATTGTTATATGTAACAATCATGTCAGCCACATATAATAGAAGGAATACAACATCTCTTTTGGCTTGATAAATGAATAGCGATGGATCTGCTTTGCTACAAACGAACCCAAAATCCAGCAAAATGGATGTAAATTTATCAAACCAGGCTCTTGGGGATTGTTTGAGACCATAGATTGATTTATGAAGCCTGCAGACGTGATTTGGATTTTGAGAATCAATGAAGCCAGTAGGTTATAGCATGTAGACTTCTTTTTGCAGATCCCCATGTAGGAAGGCATTTTGAACATCCAGTTGCTGAATTGACCATTCCATGATCATAACAACATGGAGAATGATCCTTACAATAGAAGAGTGCCCCACTGGACTGTAAGTCTCCAAATAATCAATACTTTCAACTTGATCAAAACCTTGAGCAACTAATATGGCTTTTACCTTGTCCTAGGACCCATCAACATTTAACTTAGTACGGAAGACCCACTTGGAACCTAGAACATTCATAGTGGATGAGTAAGGAACTAGAGACCAAGTCTTGGTTTCTATACATGTATTGATTTCATCTTGCATAGCTTGTCTCCAACAAGAATCTTTGAGAGCTCCAATGACTATTCTTGGCTCAAGATAGCTCACCTTCTGTGTAAAGATAATGTACTTAGAATTCTTTTTAACAATCCCATTATTTAATATGTTTTGCATATAATGAATAGACTGTGTAGTCTGTACCAATTGACGAGATTATGTTAGATCTATGGTTGGTTGAGCAGAGGTGATTACTCCTTGAGATGCTCGAATCGAATCTGATAGGGGACCATCTACTACAGTATCTGACCTTCTAAAATAAGGAGTAGTAGTGTTGCCTATAACTAACGGAACAAAGTTGGGCGTACACTCAGTACACTATCCTTCTCTATCAATAGACACTTATGTAGATGTTCATGGATTATCTTCACCTGAAGTAGGAGATATGATGATAGTTGGCAAGCTAGAAGAACTAGAAGTAGGTGGCATCACTATAAGAGGCACAACATTAGTATTATTTGATGAATATGGAAAAAAAACTAGCAAGCCACATATCATATAGGTTTGAACTGGGAGATACAGACACATGTGATGATGTTTCAGCAAATGAAAAATTAGTTCATCCAAAATAGCATGCCTAGTAATGAACACTTTACCAGAAAATGGGTATAGGCATCTATATCCTTTGTAGCGACTGTTATATCCCAAGAATAGACACTTAAGAGACCTAGGATCAAACTATTATGTGCATATTCTCTAAGCATTGGATAACAAGCGCAACCAAATGTTCTTAAAGCAGAGTAATCCTTACCAAAGGTCTTTTTATAAGGACTTTATTGGTGATGAAAGACTGATGATGGCAGTAGATTCAGCAAGTATGAGGCTTTGAAAAACGCTTATACCCAATACTGCCTTGGAATCTTGCTCTGAAACATCAAAATTAGTCCCAGTTTTGTAATACGCCTATGTTTCCTCTCTTCCATTCCATTTTGCAGGGAGTGTAGGGACAAGATATGAGTTACTTGATCCCACGTTATTCTAAATGAGTCAGAAACTGGTTACTGAGAAACTCTCCACCCCCATTACATTGGACGACTTGATCTTAGAATCAAACAGATTTTCCACTAGCTTCTGAAACTTAACAAATACTTCAAAGAACTCATATTTCATTTTCAAAGGATATATCCAACAATATCGTGAGTAGTTGTCAATAAGAACTACATAGTATTTGAATCCTTGAAAAGAAACTACATGTTCAGGACCCCATATGTCACAATGCACAAGTTCTAAAGGCCTAGACGCAACAAAAGTGGAATCTGAGAAGGTTAATCTGCTACTCTTGGCAAGTGGATAGGCTTCACAGGTTAACTTTTCCGCCTTATTGATGCGGATAGCATTACTTGAAACTAAAAACTGCAGGACTTGAAGATTGGGATGGCCAAGTCTCCTATGCCAAACAACATATGAAGCATCTTGTTGCCTGGAGGAGAAGAACACATTATTCTAATGATCCTAAAGTAAATAGATCCCTTCACTTGTTTTTCCCAAAGTAAGAAGCTTCTGAGTAACTTTTTCCTTTACAAAAACCCTATCAGAGTCAAACTCAAATTTGCAGGGATAATCAGAGGTAAGCTTTGACACGGATAAGAGAGACTTGACAACCTGAGGGCAAACTAACACATCTTTTAAGGGAAGAGATATACCCAAAGACGAGCGAAGGATAGCAGAGCCTACACGGATGATTGGAAGAAACTTACCATCTCCTACCATCACAGACTCCTTTCAATGATATGGTATAGCTGGGTGAAGATTGTTGGAAGAGTTTGCAATGTGTGTTGTTTCACCCGTATCTGGATACCATTCATGATTATCAGATGTTCCAGAAACCTTCATAGTTGCTAATGATGCGGGTAGCTCTTCCACTTGGTAGCTATTACCAAATTTGTGCCAGCATTTGAGTGCATCATGCCCTTTTTCTTGCAAATATGACATATAGGTCTCTCATCTGCATTACAACTGCTTGAAGAACTGGAAGAGGTAGAAGAGTTTTGCTGATAAAAACATCTCCCCCTAGTAGAATAGTTACCTCTCTCCCGACTAAGCCTGCCATAGTTTTGGCCTCTTCCTCTGTTTGTAAAGAAGACCATGTTTTGAGGAGTAGATTGGCCACTCCCATTGTTTGGTGGAGAAGTAGTCTCTGAGTAAAAGACCAAATGGGGAGACACTGGAACTGGAGCTGCATACATTTGGCATCTTTCTTTATGGCCCAAAATCTTAGTAACTACCATCTCATAGGCTGGAATGGTCCATTCTTCTAAAGTCCCTTCAAGATTAAGAATGAATGGTTCATAATCTATTCCAAGACCATGAACTATAGAAAAATGCTTCATTTTTGCTGTGACAGGATGTCCCAAGCCTGCTAACGGGTCAGAGATTGATTTTATCTCCTGTAGATAATCCTCAATCTTTTTAGCTCCTTTAGAGATAGTTTGAAGCTTTCTTTGAAGATCATAGATCCTTGTATCAGACATCCGATTGTAGTGTCTTGCTAGAGTGTTCCAGATGTCGTATGATGTATTGCAGCCGACCACCAATGTTGAGACCTCGTCAAAAAGCAATCCTTGCAGCCAAGCTCTCACTACACAATCTTCTTGACACAAAACCTTAAAATATTGATTCACCATTTCCATTTGAGTTCCATCACCTCGAGGTACTGTGATCATCAGATCTGGTGGTTGAATGGTTCCAGTAATGAAGCCCAGCAGCTTATGTGATGAATGAAACATCTCGAGTTGATTCTTCCATACAGTTTGTGTATTCTTAGAGGCGGAAGAGAAAAGGTTTCAAGAGCCATGGCTCTGATACCATAGAAGCAGAAGCTTAAAAGCTTGTAAATGAATAAATTTCTTGTTTTTATTTCATTTAATTTATTTATTACATCGATTGTAGCTCTTCTTAAATAGAAACAAAAGATCTTGAATACTCTAAAGACGCTCCTTTAATCTTCAATCTCATCCATTGATTCAAGAGGCGCGAATCGATTCGTTGTCACGATCTCGTTGCTGGTTTGACTCCGCACGGTCTTCGTCGTTGCAACGCCTTGAACCTTGCCATCGTTTTTCATTTTCTCGCTTTTGTAGACGACCGTTGAAGGTGAGGATGAAAAAGGAAGCTTCGTCTATTTTGAACTTATGGACTGAACGATCTTTGTGCCTTTACCTTTCTCTTTGTTCTGAGCTGGCCCATCTTCTTCTTTCCCTTTGATACACATCATGTTATCTTGAGTCGAGTCTTGGCATTTGAAGTTGATCTTTGTTGTCGTTGGTAGCCTCTGCTTTAGCAAGAGTATTTGCCATTTGAAGGCAAAACGAGTCATTGGTGGTAATAGTATTGACGTTTATTAAATCTATAAATCAAATAAGAAAAAGGTTAGACAAAAAAATTTGAATATTACTTATCAAACAAAAAAATAACTTCTTAAGATATTTTTCGATTATTAGTGAAACAAAAGAATTAAATTTATCGATCATTGCTTAAAAGAATGTAATAAATTATATATTACATGGTTTGCATTACTTATTACTTCTAAGTCCACTTACATGACATATGAAGGACCACAAAGAGGATATTTCTCTTGGCATTGCTCTTTGTATTTTCTTCTTTTTCTTATTCCTCATTGATCCATACCATAATCCTATATAGACAAGCATAACATACATATACATATATTCCAAGATCTTTAACATTATAATTAATCAATATGAATACAAAAGAGTTAATGTACGATCGAATATATTTATACCTTTCCTCGATGAGACTTGCATTAGCAAAGCACAACAACGCAGACTTAAAAAGTAACTCCTCTTGGATTTGGAAACAACTGATCTCTCTTAGGTCTCTCGCAAAACAATTTATCTCATCCCACATTGGTAATGGCGAGAATACTTCTTTTTGGTTCGACAATTGGTGTGAAATGAGTCCACTAATTCAGATGTTTGGTGATGATGGGCCTGGTCACATTGGTATTCCCAGAAATGCGCTTGTTAAAGATGCTTGTGTTAATAATTGTTGGAAGCTACGGACGGCTAGATCCAATGCGTCAGAGGAGTTGCAGATTTTTCTTACCACAATTGAACCTCCACAACCTAAATAAGGACCTGACCAATTCTGCTGGTCAATGCCAAATCATTCAAGCAATATTGGTACGTTTTCTGCTTCGAATACTTGGGATTTTCTAAGACCTAAGGGGCAAGATAAAATATGGTTTGATGATGTGTAGTGTAAGGGCCACACTCCAAAACATGCCTTTCACTTTTGGGTTACAAACTTGGGGAGATTGCCTCTTAGATCTCGGATGATACGATGGGGATTGACTGTTGATTCTAGTTGCCTATTATGTGAGACCAATGATGAGGATAGGAATCACTTGTTCATTAACTGCCCATTCGCTGCATCCTTATGGACTTGTGTTCACACAAGGTTGGGCCTAAGGAGAAGCCAATTTTCTTATTGAAGTGAGTTGATTGATTGGATGCTGTCCCCATGTCCGCATCTAATACTTAGAAACCTCAGCAGCCCAAATGCTGATTTATATGGTTTGGAAAGAAAGGAATATCAGACTCCATGGTGGTAACAAGTCATCTCCAGATGCCCTCTTCTCCACCATTAATAGACACTTGAGAAACAAAATACTAGCCAACATTACTAAGAGGAAGTTCAAAAATCTTATTAGTTTGTGGTTCACATACGCGTAAGCGATTTGCAATAAAATGTTCTTGAAATGTTTAGTGCCAAAACACCTTTTTTTTTTAATTTTTTTTTTTGAGGAAAGCTGTAATAGAGAGCCTTGTAAAATATTCTTACAAAGTAATATATTTGCATTTATCAAAAAAAAATGCAGACTTAACACGAAAAATCAACACTCCCGGAATCTTACCCGTCATAGGATTATCTTCACCTGAAGTAGGAGATATGATGATAGTTGGCAAGCTAGAAGAACTAGAAGTAGGTGGCATCACTATAAGAGGCACAACATTAGTATTATTTGATGAATATGGAAAAAAACTAGCTAGCCACATATCATATAGGTTTGAACTGGGAGATACACACACATGTGATGATGTTTCAGCAAATGAAAAATTAGTTCATCCAAAATAGCATGCCTAGTAATGAACACTTTACCAGAAAATGGGTATAGGCATCTATATCCTTTGTAGCGACTGTTATATCCCAAGAATAGACACTTAAGAGACCTAGGATCAAACTATTATGTGCATATTCTCAAAGCATTGGATAACAAGCGCAACCAAATGTTCTTAAAGCAGAGTAATCCTTACTTAAGGTCTTTTTATAAGGACTTTATTGGTGATGAAAGACTGATGATGGCAGTAGATTCAGCAAGTATGAGGCTTTGAAAAACGCTTCTACCCAATACTGCCTTGGAATTTTGCTCTGAAACATCAAAATTAGTCCCAGTTTTGTAATACGCCTATGTTTCCTCTCTTCCATTCCATTTTGCAGGGAGTGTAGGGACAAGATATGAGTTTCTTGATCCCACGTTATTCTAAATGAGTCAGAAACTGGTTACTGAGAAACTCTCCACCCCCATCACATTGAACGACTTGATCTTAGAATCAAACAGATTTTCCACTAGCTTCTGAAACTTAACAAATACTTCAAAGAACTCATATTTCATTTTCAAAGGATATATCCAACAATATCGTGAGTAGTTGTGAATAAGAACTACATAGTATTTGAATCCTTGAAAAGAAACTACATGTTCAGGACCCCATATGTCACAACGCACAAGTTCTAAAGGCTTAGAAGCAACAAAAGTGGAATCTAAGAAGGTTAATCTGCTACTCTTGGCAAGTGGATAGGCTTCACAGGTTAACTTTTCCGCCTTATTGATGCGGATAGCATTACTTGAAACTAAACACTGCAAGACTTGAAGATTGGGATGGCCAAGTCTCCTATGCTAAACAACATATGAAGCATCTTGTTGCCTGGAGGAGAAGAACACATTATTCTAATGATCCTAAAGTAAATAGATCCCTTCACTTGTTTTTCCCAATGTAAGAAGCTTCTGAGTAACTTTTTCCTTTACAAAAACCCTATTAGAGTCAAACTCAAATTTGCAGGGATAATCAGAGGTAAGCTTTGACACAGATAAGAGAGACTTGACAATCTGAGGGCAAACTAACACATCTTTTAAGGGAAGAGATATACCCGAAGAAGAGCGAAGGATAGCAGAGCCTACACGGATGATTGGAAGAAACTTACCATCTCCCACCATCACAGACTCATTTCAATGATATGGTATAGCTGGGTGAAGATTGTTGGAAGAGTTTGCAATGTGTGCTGTTTCACCTGTATCTAGATACCATTCATGATTATCAGATGTTCCAGAAACCTTCATAGTTGCTAATGATGCGGGTAGCTCTTCCACTTGGTAGCTATTACCAAATTTGTGCCAGCATTTGAGTGCATCATGCCCTTTTTCTTGCAAATATGACATATAGGTCTCTCATCTGCATTACAACTGCTTGAAGAACTGGAAGAGGTAGAAGAGTTTTGCTGATAAAAACATCTCCCCCTAGTAGAATAGTTACCTCTCTCCCGACTAAGCCTGCCATAGTTTTGGCCTCTTCCTCTGTTTGTAAAGAAGACCATGTTTTGAGGAGTAGATTGGCCACTCCCATTGTTTGGTGGAGAAGTAGTCTCTGAGTAAAAGACCAAAGGGGAGACACTGGAACTGGAGCTGCATACATTTGGCATCTTTCTTTATGGCCCAAAATCTTAGAAACTACCATCTCATAGGCTGGAATGGTCCATTCTTCTAAAGTCCCTTCAAGATTAAGAATGAATGGTTCATAATCTATTCCAAGACCATGAACTATAGAAAATGCTTCATTTTTGTTGTGACAGGATGTCCCAAGCCTGCTAACGGGTCAGAGATTGATTTTATCTCCTGTAGATAATCCTCAATCTTTTTAGCTCCTTTAGAGATAGTTTGAAGCTTTCTTTGAAGATCATAGATCCTTGTATTAGACATCCGATTGTAGTGTCTTGCTAGAGTGTTCCAGATGTCGTATGATGTATTGCAGCCGACCACCAATGTTGAGACCTCGTCAAAAAGCAATCCTTGCAGCCAAGCTCTCACTACACAATCTTCTAGACACAAAACCTTAAAATATTGATTCACCATTTCCGTTTGAGTTCCATCACCTCGAGGTACTGTGATCATCAGATCTGGTGGTTGAATGGTTCCAGTAATGAAGCCCAGCAGCTTATGTGATGAATGAAACATCTCGAGTTGATTCTTCCATACAGTTTGTGTATTTTTAGAGGCGGAAGAGAAAAGGTTTCAAGAGCCATGGCTTTGATACCATAGAAGCAGAAGCTTAAAAGCTTGTAAATGAATAAATTTCTTGTTTTTATTTCATTTAATTTATTTATTACAACAATTGTACCTCTTCTTAAATAGAAACAAAAGATCTTGAATACTCTAAAGACGCTCCTTTAATCTTCAATCTCATCCATTGATTCAAGAGGCGCGAATCGATTCGTTGTCACGATTCGTCTGGCCTTTGCGTCGATCGACGCTGAGATGGGTTGCGTCGATCGACGTTGAACCCTCTACACCAAGACTTGGACGAATTTGAGTATAAATGCCCCCAAAATGCGCTTCTACCATATAAATGTGTTCCTCACGAAGATCATCGTTGATAGGAACGGATTCATCGACTCGAAGCCGAGACAGATGATCAGCAACTCCATTCTCTATACCCTTTTTATCCTGACCCTCTATGTCGAACTCTTGTAGCAAAAGAATCCAATGCAACAATCGAGGTTTTGCGTCTTTCTTCGCCATGAGATACTTCAACGCGGAATGGTCTGTATGAACAATCACCTTAGAACCAACCAGATACGGCCTGAACTTCTCAAAAGCAAATACTACTGCAAACAGCTCCTTCTCGGTAGTCGCGTAGTTTCTCTGCGCTTCATCCAGCGTGCGACTCGCGTAATAGATGACATGAAGCTTCTTCTCGATCCGCTGACCCAGCACTGCTCCTACCGCAAAATCACTAGCATCACACATTACCTCGAAAGGAAAATCCCAGTTAGGTGGCTGTACAATAGGAGTACTCACCAATGCTTTCTTCAAAGTCTGAAATGCAGCCAAACACTCAGCATAAAACACGAATGGCACATCCTTACAGAGCAGCTCGGTGAGTTGTCGCGCGATCTTGGAGAAGTCTTTGATAAATCGCCTGTAGAAACCCGCCTGACCAAGGAAATTGCGAATGTCTTTCACGTTCTTCGGAGGCTGAAGAGTAGCCACTACTTCAATCTTCGCTCGATCTACTTCAATACCCTTCTCTGAGATTCGATGATCGAGAACGATTCCATCTTGGATCATGAAGTCGCATTTCTCCCAGTTCAAAACCAAGTGCTTCTCTTCACATCTCTGCAGCACTCTACACAGGTTCTCAAGACAGTCAGCAAAAGATGACCCATGAACCGAGAAGTCATCCATGAAAACCTCAACAATATCTTCTATCATTTCTGAGAAAATCGCCATCATACAGCGCTGAAAGGTCGCAGGAGCATTACACAGTCCAAATGGCATTCTGCGATATGCATAAGTACCATAAGGACAGGTAAATGTCCTCTTCTCCTGGTCAGCTGGATGAATTGGGATTTGGAAGAAACCCAAGTATCCGTCGAGAAAGCAGTAGTATGTGTGGCTAGCGAGTCTCTCGAGCATCTGTTCGATAAATGGCAGTGGGAAGTGATCCTTGCGCGTAGCAGCATTCAAATTCCTGTAGTCTATACACATCCGATGCCCTGTAATCGTTCTCGTAGGTATCAGCTCATCCTTATTGTTCTTCAAAACTGTAACTCCACCTTTCTTTGGCACCACATGTACAAGACTGACCCAAGAACTGTCTGAAATGGCATAGATAACACCAGCTTCGAGGAGCTTAAGAATCTCCTTCTTCACCACTTCTTTCAGATTCGGATTCAGCCTTCTCTGATTCTCCACTGAAGTCTTTGACTCGTCCTCTAGATGAATCCTGTGCATGCACAGCTGGGGAGATATACCTGTAAGATCATCCAAAGAATACCCAAGTGCCTTCCAACATTTTTTCAACTTGCTTAAAAACAAGGTGGATTCGGCGTTATACAATCCAGAATTAATGATAACAGGATACGTGGAGTTAGGGCCAAGAAATGCATACCTCAAACCTGCTGGGAGCGTTTTTAACTCCACCTTTGGAGCTTTGTCTGCGTCCCAGTCTACCTTCCTTGACTCCTGTTTGAGTGCTCAGGAACCTTAAGCTCAGCTGCAGCAACCATCTTGCTAATGTGCTTGCCAGAATCCAGCAATCTCGCATAGCTTGTAGCTTCTTCACTCAAGTATCCTTGCTCTCCTTTAGCTTTTACCAACGCCACTTCGAGAGGATCTTTGGTGACTAACTCCTCAAAAACGTGGCTAGATGAGTCATCAAGAGTTTCCACCATGAAAGTTTGACCGTCGATCGTAGGACGCTTCAGCATCTTGTTCATATTGAATGACATGGTCATATCGTCTAACTGAAGATCAATGCGCCCATTTCTGCAGTCAATGATGGCTCCTGCTGTTACCAAGAATGCTCTCCCAAGGATGATGGGATCCTTTGGCTTTGTCTGATCATACTTTAGTACAATAAAGTCAACAGGTTTCCAGCATTCGCCAATTTTGACTGGAACATCTTCTAAGAGACCCTCGGAATGTCCGCATGATCTATCCGCGAGTACAAGGATGATATTAGTCTCCTCGAAGTCTGTCATACCAAGCTTCACAGCTACAGAATATGGCATGAGGTTCACACTAGAACCGAGATCACAAAGCGAGCGCTCAAAGTCATGTCCAGCTATGCTGCAATGTAACACAAAGCTGCCTGGATCCTTCATCTTCTTCGGCATCTTGCCTGCTATCATCTGAGAACATGTCTCTGAGATCATCAGCGAACCTTTTTCTAGACTTCCTGCATTGGTCACCATCTTCTTGACATACTTTGTGAGGGTAGGTGCAATTTGACATGCTTCGAAGAACGAAATGCGAACAGACAGGTTTTCCAAAATCTTCTTACACCTCGTTGTAATGCCCCAGTCCAGGATCTAGACCGGAACGCCACTGAGGAACACCTAAACGTCCGATCAGAGGTTCAAGGAACGAATCCTAAACCCTAGACTAGACATTCAAGTATCCGTCCCTATCTAATACAACTCAAGGCTTGCCAACCCGAGCTATATCCGATAGTTGGTTCGTCCAGACAGGACTAAGTACCGTATGAAACCCATCACGTCTTAAAACCGATCCTTTATTCTATTTATACTAGTCTTTAAAACCGCGAGTTCAAACCGTTACATACATAATAAACTTTATTCATTTACAAAAGCAAGACAATCTACCACTGATCTTCCTAATGTTCCGTACGTGCTCCAAGGTCTACTTACTACGGTTACCTGCAAAACAGATTGAGTCGTAAGCAATAGTTGCTCAGTGAGTCTAGGTTTCCCCTAAACGATCTTAAACATATAGGATTCCCCCTAAACGTGTTTAAACGTATAGGTTCCCCTAGATGGTTTAAAACTTATAAAATTCCCAACCAAACCCAAAAGCACTCAATCAACACTCAACACACAAATGCAATGCATAATTTAAACATGACCTGTTTAATGCATTCAACATTCTCTATTCTCTTAAGGCCTTTACGCGTTGTCCATTCCCATCACGTTTCTTACGTGTTTCCAAGGCATCGTACAGTCATAACCACAAAGGCCTATGACTTACAATCCTTGGATAATTCCTGTGGCCGAATCTTTACGGACTCTCACAAGGAATTCCTGCACTGATCACTTATGCAGACATCATGGCCAAAGGCTGCAATCCCGTCTCTCCATGGCATCGTGAGCATTAACTAACACCCCGCGGGTAGATAGCTAAGTCACGGAACGAGGGAATGACATACCGCGTACTTATCAAGTTTTATATGTTTTACCCATAATCTTTTATGCATATAAACTTGTATCTCGATTCATATAGATCCATTCTCAACCCTTAGTCAGTCTAGTGATATCATGGGTATACCACATAATTATTAAGTTTTATATCATTTAACCATGCATATAAACTTATAATTATCATACTCAATCCATTCTCAATACTTAGCAATTTCAGTGAGTTCCTAGATAAGAACCTCAATTGACATAAGCACACAACAAACAATCAATTACGTGTGTTCTACTCATCTAACACACAACACGCATCACTTTGGCTACAACCAAACAATCATGCACTAACTTTCAAGGAAGACATTAAACAATTCCTAGAATCTTAGCATGAACCTCTACGGTTATAAACATAACAGTAAACAATCAACGTGTGCTTCACTCATCTAGCACACGGACAAACATCTCCAAGACTCACGTGTATTCTACTCATCAATACACAAACATAGACTCACGTGTATTCTACTCATCAATACACGAACATAGACTCACGTGTATTCTACTCATCAATACATGAACATAGACTCACCGAGATGATGAAGTATGAAGCCGGCTCAAGACTTCTCTCGGATCCCTCCTTAGACTCGGGCTTGCTCCTAGATCGGATCAGAACATGATCCAAACTTCCCTCGAGCACTCCTAAGATCGCTAGAATGGACTCTCGGCTTGGCAAAGGCACGGATCGGTCCCTCGGACGGATCGGATCGGTCCTTCTCTCTATCGGGTCACGACTCAATACTCCTCTATCGGATCGCGGATCGACACGCTCACGCTCTCTTTTGGGTCTCGGCTCGTTAGTTCCTCTATCGGATCCCGGATCAGCACGGATCGGAACTTGAGCTCTATCGGATCTCTCTCGCTCTCGGATTCGGATCACGACACGCTCGGATCAGAATCTCTCGGTATGCTCGGATCAGTACGCTCGGCGCGCCTATCGGGTTACGGATCAGAACGTATCGGATCACTCGGATGGATCGGTACGGTCGGATCACTATCGGATCGATACGTGATCGGTACGGATCAGTGGATCGTACGGATTCTCTTTTTTCCGGTCCGAAGGAATGAGGGGGTCCTTCTATATATATAGGGACGAAAGCAAGCAAGCTAGGAGGACACTCATACGGTCGTGTGGCGCACATGCAACGAAAATCGATTTCGGACCGACACGTGTCACGTAACTCCTGGTCAACATGCAAGTCAACGCTTTTAGATGATGACACGTGGCAAAGTGGTCGGCAATCAAAGGCCACTCGCGGCCGGCATCCGGACGCTCCGTCCCTTGGCCGAATGGTGCCCATTCGGCCCGGTCTCGGCGCGTGACCAAGTTCCGTCTCGGTCCGAATCGCATACAGTCATTCTGGGGCCTAAGGCAAAAATCCATAATTTTGGCCGGTCGTTCCGCGTGTTCGGGGCCGGCCTTGGCCTAGGCCGCGGTACGGGTCATTACATTCTCCCCTCCTTATTTAGAATTCGTCCCGAATTCTTATCTAGCTAAGGTCAAGCTTCATCGGTTTGAGGTTCATTAAACATCTCCGGGTGGGATTTTCTAAGTCTTGTTTCCACTTCTCAAGTATCGTCATCACCGCTGTTCTCTTTTCTAATCATTTTCTGCAAAAAATCTTTCATCCTTCCAATTTAGATCGTGTCTCACCGATCCAAAAAGGTTTTTAGGGAAAGAAGGTCTAGGTTCAGTAGATTTAGTAGGCCAGGAGTAGCCTTTCGTGTCTTTGGGTAAGAATGACGTGTGTTCAATATTTGTATCCATTCTGATGGTGGCTCATCCGAGCCACAACCATTTACCCAAACTGGTTACATGAAATCCATCATGTAAACCTACCCTCCATAAAAGATCCATCTACTTCTCCTATTCTTTCGATACTGCGGTAAGGACCTTATACCATAAAGTCAACTTACTTGGGTTATCAATTCTACATCGATCAGCTTTTATCCATACTCCTGTGATGCGGTTTTCTTTTCTGTGGTCTGCCCTTTAACCATACTCAATCCTCTAGATCAGAACAACTGCTCTCCTCTATCGATCGGCTTATAACTTCCTCATATTAGTCCGAACAAGGCTAATTCTATCCGTAGTCTCTTTCACAATTTCTGGCCAACTCTTGTCTTTCTCCCACTTCAGTCCAACAAATGGGTGTCCTGTCAAGGCACTCCCATAACGCTTCTTATGATGACATACAAACAGCAGCACGGCAGCTACTATTGTATGCGAACTCTACTAAAGGCAAAAAGACTTCCCAAGCCTTAGCCCAACCAACTACCATTCCTGATGTAGATCATCTATCGTCCCGATTAGTTTACTCCTTCTACTCTTGTGGTGCTCCTCTGACTTTGGATGAAAAGCACTACTTATGCTCCAAAAACCTTTCCCAAGGTTTTACTAGAAGTTCGCCAAAATCTAGCCATGGATTTGCGATCACGGCCAGATACTATATTGGCTAAAACTCCATAGTATCGACTACTTCATCTAGGCACAACTTAACCCCTATCTCTTGGTTAACAAACGACGATTACCCAAATCGTGTTCTCATCACAATTATCCAACCATGTTGTCTCTTCATCTTAATGTTCTCGGTAACTCCTATTACCCACTCCCTTACAACCACATCCTCATTTCCATTTTGAACTTAGTAAACTCTGAATTAATTTCGCTGATACTCGATACTCCAACTTGATCTTCTGACAATCTGACACTGCGCCTCTTGCTTCTCACTGATCGTTTCCTTCCCAAGCCAAATCCTTTAGGCACGGTAATCCTTCATTCTGAAACAAAAATACCTTTAGGCTAAAAGGTATTTATCTGCTACCACTCTCGTAACGTCCCGAACTGGACTAGGTCAAACTTGATCCGATAGGTCACTCAACAATAAGACAAGAACAGGAGCGACCAACCGACCAACTGTTGACCCAAGTCCCATTCCGAGATGCCACTCTCTTCATCTATGGTCTTTAAGTTACTCGCCTTGAATTATGCAGCTCAACTCCTCAATCTCTCTCCATGTCAACACTTGTTTTATGGCAACTTAAAACATTTGTATCTACAGTTTCCTCTTCCCTCGGTGGTAAGTGATATCCATATCACAATCTTCTCCAAATCCATTCACCTTCTCTGTCTTAGGCTAAGAACATGTTGGTGACTACCAACTCATTAGCCTTTTTGATCCATCATTACTGGTACTCCTTCTTCAGAAAACTAAGATCGCCAGATCTTAAGGCAAACACTACTCCAATACTCTCTAAACCATGCGCGGGATACTCTTCCACATGTTTTTCCTTAACTCCTCAGATGCACAGGCAATGTCCCACTTGCCTTGCATCAGAACATATCCAAAACTCTGTTCTACACGCATCGCTGTATACCGTAAATGGTTGGTTCATCTATGGCTAGGACCGGTGTTGAGGTCGAAGCCTTCTGATGGAACCCCCCCTCCATTTACACGTCCAACACAAAGACTACACCCTCACCATTCCGTCTAGTCAATGGTTTAGATATACATGGAAAATCTTTTGAAATATTTTCCAGTATATCTAGCTAATCCTTTCCCCAATTAAATCTAACCACTTCTTCCATCTGAATCGCAACAATCTTCTTCGCACTCTTCTCCAGGTCCTCTCCAGGTCTTCTCCAGATCGATCAGAACTCCCTATTCCGATACCTGATGTCCAACAACGCCTATCTCTTGTTTCCACAAGTTACATTTGCTAAATCTCAGCAAAATGTTTTGACTCCTCAAGCGTTCATCCTTTTCCTCAAGCATTCTAACACTTTCTCAAAGCATTCCCACACTTTCCCAAAGCGTTCCAACATTCCGTTATGTGTCCCAACACTTCTCCTAAGTGTTCCCACACTTTCCTCGAATAAATCTTTCCTCCAACAATCCTCTAGACGTTTCTTCCACTCTGCGAACTCTGCATTCCCTTTTACTAACTCTGCAGGGCCATCTGGTATGACACCTTACCTATTGGACTACCGGTCCCAATAGAAAGATAAACATAACCTTACAAGATGGTGGTAACCCTTCCAAAGGTTTGAACACATCGTCGTATCCACAAACTACGGGAAACTCCTCGAGTTTCTGCTTGGCTTGTATATCGCTAACTTTCCTCAAGGTCACAACATAACTTAACCTACCATAAGGGCACTTTCTCCAAAGGCCATTATGAAGGTTATTCCGGTATTGGATCTGATTCCAATATAGACGGTCTCCTAACCATTTAATTGTTACACATCCTCATCTACGGTCAAAGGTCACTCTTCTTTGACTCCGATCAAAGATCACTCTTCCTCAACTGCGGCCCAAGGATACTCTTCCTCGACTGCGGTCATAGATTCCTCTTCTTCGACTCCGGTCGACAAGTGCCATCACGCCGCAAGCCAGTCCATTCCTAAGATCACTAGACCCTCCTCTAATGATACAACTTTGCTAATGAAATATGGTCTCCAATATCAATTGGCACTCCCATATAAAATAACAACTATCAGCATGAAGGTTTTGATTACCGGGTATTCTAACACGGATAGAAACTTTTACTCCCATAAAAGTTTCTTTTTACAACTCATGTGACATCAGGTGATATGGAACTATACTTTTCACCTGAGTCGAACAGAACGTGTGTGGGAACACCACAAACCCGTAATGTTTCCTAGTCATCTCTTCCAGGGTGACTTTAGGTGATACAAACAGAATATGTGGGGGGGTACACCACAACCATGCAATGTTTCCTACTCATTCTCCTTTCTACTCAAGAAAATTAAACATTTGCTTTGTTTAATTCCTTATATATATTAAACATTCAACACCAAAAGATTATCACACATCTCAAGAAAACACATCAAAAGATATTCGAGATAGAACCCTTTATTTACCTAGTACGGAACCTTTTTATAGGTCATGAGGGTTCAGGTTTATCTAGGGACTATTACACATCCTACAACGGCTTTCACCTAACCGTTATCATACACTCAAACAACTTTTCGCTTAACCTTTAGTTAAACTCCACCGCTCTTATCCCCACTTGTGCTTCCATTGACTCGACTTCGTAGTGAACGCATTATGGCCGGTATGTCACGTAATGTCCGGGCCGTCTGCGTGAACATCCCCTGATGTCGATCTCCTAATCGTTCTTCAACTTCAGGTGCTTTGGGTCTTGTCCTACTAGGTCTTGCTCCCTTGGAATTAAAACGGTGAGGACGCTTCCAACCCTGATGTTCTAATTCCTCCGGCTCCTCTAACTCAGAATAGCGACGACGAGAAGTAACTGACGGGGAACTCGATGGCGACCGTGGTGGTGATCGATGGCCATCAGATCCCGATCTACTTGGTCCTTCAGAACTCGTATCCTCCTGATGATATCTCTCCGATGAATCCGATGAGTCAGTGGATATCCATTCAGCATGACCATGGTGTGAACCCTCAGGTATGGGGTCACTATGATCTCGAAGTCCTAACTCCGACAACGGATGTGGAGGGTTCTCGCCTGTATAATCCGGGTACCCGACCAACGGCTCCGGATCATACTCTGGCATGTAGTCTGAAAGATTTGGAACATCTTCTGGATCATACTCCGGCACGTAATCTGAAAGATTTGAAATATCCTCTGACGGATCCGTATCAATCGACGTAGACGAATCGTCAGGCTCAGGTGGAGGAAGACCAGGGTATCGTCTCGGGTACCCTAAAGAAGGTTGTCCGTGCCCCCTCGGTGCTCTCCACAATCTCGTATCTGGCCAATCACGACGTGTCGGTTTAGACATCTGCATCACGGAATCGGGTAAGTCCTAATACCTCTTAAACATACTATAGCACCGGAACATAATCAGTTTATCCTACTTGCTTTTGCGACAGTTTTGACTCGATAAAACGTTTGAAAACCAAGTCCCATAAAAGCATCCTGAACAATGCTCTGATACCACTATTTGTAACGCCCCAGTCCAGGATCTAGACCGGAACGCCACTGAGGAACACCTAAACGTCCGATCAGAGGTTCAAGGAACGAATCCTAAACCCTAGACTAGACATTCAAGTATCCGTCCCTATCTAATACAACTCAAGGCTTGCCAACCCGAGCTATATCCGATAGTTGGTTCGTCCAGACAGGACTAAGTACCGTATGAAACCCATCACGTCTTAAAACCGATCCTTTATTCTATTTATACTAGTCTTTAAAACCGCGAGTTCAAACCGTTACATACATAATAAACTTTATTCATTTACAAAAGCAAGACAATCTACCACTGATCTTCCTAATGTTCCGTACGTGCTCCAAGGTCTACTTACTACGGTTACCTGCAAAACAGATTGAGTCGTAAGCACTAGTTGCTCAGTGAGTCTAGGTTTCCCCTAAACGATCTTAAACATATAGGATTCCCCCTAAACGTGTTTAAACGTATAGGTTCCCCTAGATGGTTTAAAACTTATAAAATTCCCAACCAAACCCAAAAGCACTCAATCAACACTCAACACACAAATGCAATGCATAATTTAAACATGACCTGTTTAATGCATTCAACATTCTCTATTCTCTTAAGGCCTTTACGCGTTGTCCATTCCCATCACGTTTCTCACGTGTTTCCAAGGCATCGTACAGTCATAACCACAAAGGCCTATGACTTACAATCCTTGGATAATTCCTGTGGCCGAATCTTTACGGACTCTCACAAGGAATTCCTGCACTGATCACTTATGCAGACATCATGGCCAAAGGCTGCAATCCCGTCTCTCCATGGCATCGTGAGCATTAACTAACACCCCGCGGGTAGATAGCTAAGTCACGGAACGAGGGAATGACATACCGCGTACTTATCAAGTTTTATATGTTTTACCCATAATCTTTTATGCATATAAACTTGTATCTCGATTCATATAGATCTATTCTCAACCCTTAGTCAGTCTAGTGACATCATGGGTATACCACATAATTATTAAGTTTTATATCATTTAACCATGCATATAAACTTATAATTATCATACTCAATCCATTCTCAATACTTAGCAATTTCAGTGAGTTCCTAGATAAGAACCTCAATTGACATAAGCACACAACAAACAATCAATTACGTGTGTTCTACTCATCTAACACACAACACGCATCACTTTGGCTACAACCAAACAATCATGCACTAACTTTCAAGGAAGACATTAAACAATTCCTAGAATCTTAGCATGAACCTCTACGGTTATAAACATAACAGTAAACAATCAACGTGTGCTTCACTCATCTAGCACACGGACAAACATCTCCAAGACTCACGTGTATTCTACTCATCAATACACGAACATAGACTCACGTGTATTCTACTCATCAATACACGAACATAGACTCACGTGTATTCTACTCATCAATACACGAACATAGACTCACCGAGATGATGAAGTATGAAGCCGGCTCAAGACTTCTCTCGGATCCCTCCTTAGACTCGGGCTTGCTCCTAGATCGGATCAGAACATGATCCAAACTTCCCTCGAGCACTCCTAAGATCGCTAGAATGGACTCTCGGCTTGGCAAAGGCACGGATCGGTCCCTCGGACGGATCGGATCGGTCCTTCTCTCTATCGGGTCACGACTCAATACTCCTCTATCGGATCGCGGATCGACACGCTCAAGCTCTCTTTCGGGTCTCGGCTCGTTAGTTCCTCTATCGGATCCCGGATCAGCACGGATCGGAACTTGAGCTCTATCGGGTCTCTCTCGCTCTCGGATTCGGATCACGACACGCTCGGATTGGAATCTCTCGGTATGCTCGGATCAGTACGCTCGGCGCGCCTATCGGGTTACGGATCAGAACGTATCGGATCACTCGGATGGATCGGTACGGTCGGATCACTATCGGATCGATACGTGATCGGTACGGATCAGTGGATCGTACGGATTCTCTTTTTTCCGGTCCGAAGGAATGAGGGGGTCCTTCTATATATATAGGGACGGAAGCAACCAAGCTAGGAGGACACTCATACGGTCGTGTGGCGCACATGCAACGAAAATTGATTTCGGACCGACACGTGTCACGTGACTCCTGGTCAACATGCAAGTCAACGCTTTTAGATGATGACACGTGGCAAAGTGGTCGGCAATCAAAGGCCACTCGCGGCCGGCATTCGGACGCTCCGTCCCTTGGCCGAACAGTGCCCATTCGGCCCGGTCTCGGCGCGTGACCAAGTTCCGTCTCGGTCCGAATCGCATACGGTCATTCTGGGGCCTAAGGCAAAAATCGATAATTTTGGCCGGTCGTTCCGCGTGTTCGGGGCCGGCCTTGGCCTAGGCCGCGGTACGGGTCATTACACCTCGCATCTTCTAACTCCTTCTTTGATAGCTTAGAGGCCTTAGGGTAAGGCAATTTTGGGTTGTAAGGTGCAACATGTGGCTTGGAGATGTCTTTTGCTGAAGATGAAGAAGGTTGGGCGTCCAAGGCAGGGCGTCGATCGACGCTGGAAGGCTAGTGTCGATCGACGTAATGGTCATTGTTCTTACCCTGCCTGACCATCGATCGATTCTGAATAGGAGACGCAGCGTTGATCGACGTAGGTGGTGCAGTCGGTCGACGCTGCCTGGGGTGTGGCGATTCCTTCTTCGAAATCTTCTAAGTCCTGCATATCTTCTTCTTCTGTAACATCTTCTATCTCAACAAGCTCATTAGTGGAAGGGTCAATACCATAGTTAGGCGTGTATGTCTTCCCACTCCTTGTCTGCAACGCATTACAATGCTCGCGCGGATTCTGCTCGGTCTTACCAGGAAACTGACTGGGCTGTCTCTTAATACCTTCTGCATTCTGCGCAACCTGAGTATCCAAATGCTTCATGCGAATGTTGATCGCATCAAACTTTATGTTCATGTCCTCATAGACCTTGTCGATCTTGCCATTGAAGGTATGGGTCATCTTGTTCTGACCTTCGAGAATCTGCTCTAACAAGCCTTGAACAACATCTTCAGACTTAGTAGCAGCCGGCTTCTGATAATCACTCGATCCATAAGTACGCGTATAACCCTGATTCTGCGCGTTCTGCTTCGGAAACTGTGATGAAGAAGAAGCATATCTAGCTTGGTTACCTTGTTGAAAGTTATTTCTGTAGCCACCTTGATTACCTTGATAACCTCTGTTTTGATATGGTCTTTGGCCTTGAAACCCAGCTCCAGCAACAAAATTCACATCTTCAGTCTCAACTCCCTGCTCAATCACTTCAGCCTGATCAACAAAGTTAACCTGCTTATTCTGATTTCGCAGCAACGCATGCATAGCATTAAGCTGTGCTTCCATCATACTCAAGTCAGCAGTCTGTGGTGTATTGACTTTCGCTCGTTCCTCATCAATCTTCTTCGTGTTGTTGCTATTTGTAAGGTTCTGAATCAACTTCTTGGCAGCTTCAGGATTCCTTGTCTTGAAATCACCATCACTTGCAGAGTCCATAGCAACCTGATACCTCCAATCACAGCCTTTGAAGACGGTGGTGAGTAACTGCAGCTCGTTGAACCCATGATGAGGACAATCACGCTGATACTTCTTAAATCTCATCTAAGCAGCCTTGAATGCTTCCTTAGGACCCTGCGTAAATGTACTTATCTTGGTCCTCAGATCCTCTGACATGGCTTCATCATAGAAGTATAGCAGGAATTCCTTCCTCACTGCTTCCCAGGTAGTCAACGATCCTGGTTGCAATGAGTTTAGCCAGCTAAGAGCTTCATCAGCCAAGGAGTAAGGGAACATTGTCAAGTGAAGGTAGTCACTGCTTACTCCTTGAATCTTGATACCAGCCACAATCCTCTCAAAATGCTCCAGATGATCCATCGGGTTTTCAGAACTCATCCCGTGGAACAGCTCTGCCCTGCCAAAGTGTAGTACTGTGGCTTCAACTCAAAATCATTCCTCTCGAACCCATGTGGTCTAATGGCTGAATGATTCTGGTAGAACGTATCAGGACGATTGTAATCACCGAGAGTGGGCTGAGGAGGTGGATCGGCATTGCCTTACAGATTTGGAATGGCAAGGACGTTTCCATGAGCATCTATCCGCTGGCCTTGAGTGTTGTACAAATTTCCCTGAGGATCAGTAATGGTTCCATCCTCATTGCGCAGAAGAACCATGAAAGGAATCTGGTTTGGTGGTATGTTTGCCATCTCTAACTCTCTTTCTCTTCTTGCTCTCTCTTGGCGATCTTTTCCTGCTCTTGCTTCTCGCCTGTTTCTCATTTCCAACCTTAACAACTCTTCTCCTGTAAGGTCTTGTAGCTCAGTATCGCTGTGACTTCTTGTGTTAGCACGAGGCATGCACCTGAAAGTCACAAAGATAAGAAGAAACTGTAAGTAAACAAAGAAATAAAAGACTTAGTCTCAAGTATACTACTAGAAATATTATTTGTCTTAATCTCAGTCCCCGGAAACGGCACCAAAAACTTGATAAGGTGTAAAGAGTCTTATCCTATTCTACTGCAAGTGCACAGTTTATGCAGCTGTAGTATATAGGGTTATCGAACCCAAGAGACTGAGTAAGACACAACAAATGTTCTAGATACAACTTAACCTAAGCCAAATGATTTGTAATGAATTAAACTACTGAGTAAATCTACTGAGAGTGAAGTAAACGGTTGTGATCAATGAGATTAAAGAGCTAGACCTAAGGTATTCCTAGGGATTGAATCCAAACCAATGACAAATCAAATTCTCTAAGGATTTAACTACAATTCCTAGTCTAGAACTCAACCTATGCTTAAAACCTGGATCAACAAGTCTCCTATGATTAATCCAATGCTTATCTCTAGATTAGCCTAAGCATGCAGTCTAATCAAGTTTGATCTGTTCACATAAAACCTAGTACAAGTCTCCTATGATTACTAGATTAATTATGCTTAATTAGGAATTGTTCTAACTGCAGATAACACTCTCATGTATATCAAACAGTCTGCAATTCTTAAACCTAAGTGATCAATTCAGATTCAAGTTTATAACACTCCTAATTAAAGACTAGTAGTTGTAAACCTAATTGATTCGATTATGTCATTGATTCTTCATCTAACCCTAATTTGGAACCCGAGATCTAACAAAGCTAACTACTCAGACATGGAGATGAACGAAAACATAATTGAATTGAAATAGCAAAGAGAAATAATAGAGTTCATGAATTCTTCTCGAAAACGGCAGAGTCTGAAATCCAAATCTCCAAAAGCTCTCTCAAAAAAAATCTCTCTCTCAAAACTCACAAGTCTGATAAAATAAAGTGTGTGTGATAAAAAGGTCGTGGCTAAACATATTTAAAGGGATAAAATAAGTCTGGGCCGTTTCCTTTTCTTTCGGTCCACTTTCTGATTGAAAAAGGAAACTTGGCCCGGATTCTTTCTAGCGTCGATCGACAGTGAGAGTGTGGCGTCGATCGATGCTCCTTCTGCGTTGACCAAAAGTCAACTCTCGCCAATCTTCTCCAATTCTTCGTTTTAAGCTCGGTTTTCTTCCACTTCTTGAATCCGTCCTTACTGCTCCAAATGGGTCTTTTCTTCATCTTTTCTACCTACAAAACAACCAAATATGTACAAAAACAAACGGGATAAACCCGCAAAAACCACTATACATCAGTACTTATGTTATAGACAGGTAATTCTTGGTTTAAAACATAAAGCCCATTCTCTAATGGGGCGCTACCATAGTAGATATTATTAAGATTAAAAGAACAACATTTGTTTTTAATCGAAAAATCAAAACCATCCAAATCCAAACAGGAAACTGAAATGATGTTTCTGCTTATAGCAGGTACATAGTAGCATTTATCTAAAATTAAAACCAAGCCCGAAGGCAAAGACAAATTGTAAGATCCTACGACTAATGCGGCAACCCTTTGTCCATTTCCAACGCGTTGATCCACTTGTCCTTTCTCCAGCGTCCTACTGTTGCTTAGCCCCTGCATTTTAGTACAAATGTGAGCACCACAACCGGTATCCAATACCCATGAGTTAGAACCTGAAGTAGTAACATTTACTTCTATAACATAAATACCTGGAGGAGCGTCGTACGTCTTCCTCATCGTCTTATAATCTTCCAAGTATTTCTTGCAGTTCCTCTTCCAATGTCGAGGCTATTTGCAATAGTGGCACTTGTCAACATCAGATGGGCCAGCCTTGGATTTGAGCTTGGGCTCGGGCTTATCCTGATTCAAAATCTGAACAGCTTTTCCCTTTCTCTTATCCTTGCCAGGTTTCTTAAACCTTTTACTCCCTTGTACTAAAAGTACATTTGGGGCAGCCTTCTTGATGTTCGGCTCAGCTGTCTTGAGCATTCCGTGCAACTCAGTCAATGTCTTCCTCAAGTTATTCATGTTGTAGTTCATGATGAACTGATCATAACTCGACGGCAGTGACTGCATGATGATGTCAGTAGCTAACTCTTGGCTAATGGGACAATCCAGCCTTGCCAGGTTATCAACATAACCCATCATCTTTATGATGTGAGGGCTCACTGGAATATCCTTTGGTAGCTTGCACTCAGTGAGAGACTTAACCTTCTGGTATCTCTCAATTCGTGACTGCTCCTGAAATATCCATTTCAGGCTAGTGATCATCTCAATTGGCGATGCCACATTCTCATATTGCTTCTGCAAATCTGAGTTCATGGTAGCCAGCATGAGACAACTCACATCGACCACATCATTAGAATGCTTATCCCAAGCATTCTTTTCTACTTGTGGAGCACTGGATCTGTACTTCTCGGGAAGAGGTTTCTCAAGGACATAGTCCTTCTTCTCTTGCCTGAGAACAATTCTGAGGTTTCGATACCATTCGAGAAAATTAGATCCATTCAGTTTGTCCTTCTCAAGGACGGATCTAAGGGAGAAAGTGTTTGAATGAGAGTTGGCCATTGCTGAAAAAAAGGTAGAGATTTAGTTATGATATTCAAGAAAAGAGAAATCTTAACTATTTAAGACAACTCGCATTATATTCAAACTATGTTTCCTCATATGAATATAATGATCCAAGATCCATACTTCACTAAAACTTGAGTGAGCTTTGGCTCATCGCTCAAGTCTAAGCTATCTAGGTAAGAAACGACTTTTGCTAATTGCATCCAATGCAACTCTTGGTTGTGGGCTGACATCTCATGTCATATCCACCTTATGTCTCTAAGCCCAACACTGTTGATAGCTCAGTCAAGTAAACCAATCTCTTAAGTCATGTAATTGTTGATACCTTGCACTGCAAGCCCATCAACACGATTACTTCCTGCCTTACTCATGTAACTGTGGATGCCTTGCACTGCAAGCCCATTCAGCAATGACACGATTCTTGACAGTTGACAAGACTGGAAAGACATCAAAATTACTTGATATTTAGTTGAGGAACGGAACTATTATTTAATACATGTCTTATATGCATTCTGGAGGTTTAAAACTCATTAAAACATCTTATTTAATTAAGTTTTATTATTTCTAGAAAGATTGGATCGATTCTGTGATTGTAGGTTTGAAACCAAACGATCAGAGGACCCTATCGATCGACACAGCTTGCTGTCGATCGACACAGCTTGCTGTCGATCGACAGCTCCTATCAGAACCAAAATTGCGATAACCGTTCAATACAATTGAACCGGTTTGATAACCGGTAGCTGTCGATCGACGCCACTGGCTGTCGATCGACGCCTACCAAAACCGAATCGCAATTCTTAACCGGTTCAATCTAATTGAACCGATTGGTTTAGGGAAATTCGATTCGAAAACTGAAACCTAATTTTGCATGATTTTAACGACCTGTCGATCGACGCAGATTGCTGTCGATCGACAGCCGCGAATCCGAAGGAACCCTAATTCGCGAGGACCTGTCGATCGACACATACTGCTGTCGATCGACAGCTTCCTCAGGAACCCTAATATGCGAACTTGAACAAAACGTTTTTGATCAATCTAATCTAGCATGCAACCTGTATATCTCACATATATACGAATTAAATTCAATTAACATGCTACTGATCCAACTAGAAAACCTGGCTCTGCTACCACTGAAGGAATTTGGTCAGGTTTTAATCAGATTAAACAACCTAGCAACAAATTCTAATCGCCAAGAATAGCGTGTTCATATTTAAAATTGAATCAACGAGATAGATCTCGAGTATACCTTATGATAACGCAGCGGATGAGAATCGGGTATCGAGATCTGAAGGGCGCTCCAATTGTTGCGTCTCTACCGGTATCCACACTCACACAAACTGGAAATATGGTGTGCTAGCGCCGAGAGATCGAATCTCTAGAACCTGTTCGGGATATTCTGATGTTTCCTGGAGGCAAAAACACTTAGGTCTTTCTCTAACTCGTGCACATCACATATATAGCCCTCGAGAAAACCTAATGGGCTAAACGGGCCCAAATTAAGTGACAGATCAAAATCACTATTTTGATCCGCATAGGCTGTCGATCGACAGCCTAGCTGTCGATCGACAGCTTCCTCAGAAACAAATATAAATGTATATCGAATATACATTAAACTTGATCATTACATTAATGATCAATCCCAACTAATAACATCCAGTTTTCTTAGGTGTGTGACCATGCAGGATCATATAATACTAGCAATGAGTTCCAAACTCATAGATCATCAGCGGCTTCTAGCAAAACATAATGAACACCTAGTATTATACAAATGTATGATCTCGACAGTACGACTCTCTTATAGAATGTGTACAAATGATTTCGGGACATTCCCTTCAGTGACAGCCCGTGGAAGACAAGTCAAATAGATTAGCATCCAGTAAACAATCCTGAAAATCCTGGATTCCTCTGATTGATAGCGCTGGTGGAGAAATTGAGTAGGACTCGTCTGAGGTTAAGACTTGATTAAAGTCACCTAGTACTATCCATGGAGAGGTACAAAGAGAGTTGTATTCTGAGAGAGCTCGAATCTGATCCCATAAAGATCTTCTCTCCTGAACTAGATTTCTAGCGTAGACAAAGGCAGTGGTGAAAGACTGATTTGTGGCTTGGTTGAAAACGCCACAGAGCATCAGCTGATCGGTTCTAAGATAGGTAACTACTGAGAGAGTAGGCTGCCAAATGACTATGATACGACCATTCTCCGCCTCCACAGAGTGATTAGAGTCATATCTACAGCCTTGAAAAGTATTCATCATCAATTGCTCCAAGTTTATTTGCTTCACATGAGTTTCCAAAAGACCACCAATCAAAGGTCGATTAGTGATAATCCATCGTTTAACTGCAGCTTTCCGAGAGTCGCCATTGAGGCCCTTACGTTCCAACAAAATATAGATGTGCTATTCATAGGAACTCCAAAAGTAGGGGTGTTGAGCACTAGTGATTATTTAGAGAGGCTGACCGCGGATTCGGTCTTCCCCTAGAACAAGAGCATGACAAAAGAGACTCGGCTTCGGAAATACCCATAGCTTCCTTCCTTAGCTTGAGCTTGAGTTTGCGTCTCGCTTTTTTCCTGCCTGTCTTTGAAAGATTTGAAGGTAGAGGTAAGATTGTAGTAGTTTCACCATCAGTACGTTGCCTCAGAATTGCCTGACCAATTTTTATATTGTTTTCTTCCGAGATAAAGTTTTCCGACGTGAGCGAGACCGATGAATTAACCAACGGACTAGATGCAGTAGGAGCTTCTGGTGGTTTTGAACGAGTGACCACACGAAGCCAACCTCCTGAACTGGACTCGGAGCTGTGATGAGGTAGACTATGGTGCCTTTTTCTAGCTGAATTAACACGAGATGGTAAAAAACCAGGAGAGGAAGCCTCGAGCGAAACACTGCGAACTAGAGCTGGAGTCGCTTGTTTAGAGGCTACCCCAACAGGAAGAGGAGCAGAGGGACCTGTTTTTTGAGCTTTAGGCCTCAGGGGATTAGTGATAGTTATAGGACATCGGATACCTATGTGCCCAAATCCCGAGCAAAGCTCACTAACAGGAGGAAGGCGTAGATATTCCGCTGAGATGAGCACCGAATTTCCTAACATATCAGTGATGCAAACAGAGTCAGGTCTCTTGGCAGCGAGTTTGATAGCCACTTTAAGCTTGAAGACACCGGAAGAGAAAGGAGGAAGCCGAGGAAATTCTGTGTGCTTAGGAGTACCCACACCAGAAGCCATAGCGCTGAATCCTTCGAGTGTCCAGAGACTTTGTGGTATACCCCTGAAAATAACCCATACACGCGCAACCTCAAGTTTCACCGGAGAGAAGCTAGTCGAGGAATCCCAATCCGTGACGGTAAATGAACAGTTACCGGACTGCCAAAAACCTATACCGAGAACCCATTTTCTTGTGACTTCACAAGGTATGTAGAACAGACAGGTCTGAGTGGAGTATCTCTTGATGGAGATTCTACCCGATTTACCCCAAATCGGGTTTAGGTCGCTGAAGAGTTTTGCAGCCGAAGGTGGTAAACCGTGAAAATGCCCAACTAGATGATCCTTCTAGATATTGTTGGAGCCTAGAAGGACGGAATCTGGGGCTTGAATGGTCGGGATACCATCGTCTGAGTAGGTTAGTTCACCCAATTTGGAGAGATTGCAGAGAGAGTTCGAAACTTTAGAAGCCCAAGTTACCGGAGCTTCAACAGTCGAAGGTTTGATTGAGGGGAGTACAACAGGAATTGATTTCTCGAAAAGAGGGTCCAGAGAGATTTGATCGGAGCACAGATCGAGAGAGATGTTGCGAACCGGCTGAGAGATAGGAATCGGTGTGAGGAAGAGGAGGTCAGGCGGGACCGGTGGAACAGGAGGAGGATCGGTGGAATTGACTTCTGTCATGGAGAAAGGAAGAGGAGGGAGAAAGCGGAGGAGATTCTCGTCGGCGACGCGAGAGGCGTCCGACGGCGGCGATCCAGCTCGAGGATGTCGAGATCGCCTTTTCTATCGTCTTTTCACTGTAGCAAAGGTAACTCGTGCGTTGATTATCAAAGAAGACAGCTTTCTCCAATATTTCTTCATCTTTTGAAGCTAAAATCAAAGCATGGGAATGGGCACTTGAAGATATGCACAACCTTCATCTAGAGAACATCACTTTTGCAGCGTCATCATCCGAAATCGTTAAGGGTTTACAAATGCCAAAGGATTAACCGGCTTTAGCGGGTGAACTTGGTGCTCTCCTGGATTGGGCTAAACATCACAGAGATTGGGGCCTGGAATTTGAGCCAATCTCGTCTAATAGAGTGGCTACAGCTATAGCTAAGAGCGTAACAAGGGCTATAGCTAAGAGCGTAACAAGGGATTTGCGTCTTCGATCTTATATTCAGATTGGGAGTCCTCAATGGTTGCGAGGTATCATCAGTGAAGATGCTAATTTAATCCATTCTTAAATATGGTCATGGTCTAATGTTTCATCACACTTTAGTCTAAATCTTCGCTTTCTGGGTTTGGATCTTATAAGTTTTGCGGATATGTCATATCTTTGATGTATGCTGTCCTTTGTGTTTTGCTGGCTTTGTTGTTTTTTAACGCTTTTTGCTTCTTGTATTACAACTTGGTTGAAACCTTCATTATCAATGAATTATTTCGATTGGAGAAAAAAAAAAATATTGATTAGTCACAAGTTGTTTTTTTTTATAAGAATGAACCAACTTACAAATTTTTGTACAATGCTTTTCGTCAAGTTGTATTAAACTTATTCTTCAAACAGAATTCGTCTCTAAAAGCAATATCTCGACCATTTCCGAACAACTATTAAATACATAACTCACAAAAAGACGAAAATAATTAAATTCTTATTTACTAGAAAATAAGATCCTGGCTAGTAGTTTCGATATAAATTTAGTTTAGATTGATATTGTCAGTCTCCCGACGATAATACACACCCAACATAGATATTTCCGAGGTTTGGCTAAAAAATAATAGATCCAAATTTCTACAACAAGCACAAATATAAAAATAAAATGTTTGTTGTGTGACGGTTTGGATACATGCTTCAGAATCTCAGATTTTTTTTTTTTTTATGTTTGATGAATGAGGAGGCAACTAGGTTTTGAAAACATTTTTTCTTCAAATCCAAAACGCATGAAATTCTGATATTTTGATTTTCTGTTTAAGTCACTAAAAAAGAATTTGATCCAAAATATGAGTATTGAGCATTCGACCCTTCGCAAATCTTGACTCAGCTCAATCTTGGCTTGGCATGCATTTGGGCGGTTTGATTTTTCTTCTTTATCCCATAGTGTGCAGTTTCAAGGCTTGTGGACCTCGTTGATTTTTTGTCTCTCTCAAATTCTTGCTTTACATACAATCTATTTTTAACCTCTATTTTTCATTCAAACAAACTTCAAATTCGACATATGAGTGTTCAATCCGAGGTTTTCATAATCCATTCATTCTAACGATCAAAATCGCAAGAAAAGCATCCATAAAAATGGACGGTGCTACTACTCAAAAGTTGGTTCCAACAATCTCACATGAAGAGAAATGACTGCAAACACATGACGACTCATAAGAACTGATAACATTCACTCGACTAGTGAGGGGGCATGTTGTCCTTTTCATAATACTTTGGTGTTGAGTTTTAATTTTATTTGTTTCTTTAATTAAATTTTCTGACTTTGCCAAAGTTATTTTCAATTTTAGATAGCAACACAAATTTCTTATTTATTTTTTTGCTTTTAACAAGTACACAAGAACAATTCTTTCAAATAACAATGGAGTCTCAACTCCTACACACTTCGAAACACAAAGTAAAAAGAAGGGAAGACTGAGTTTGTCCTCAAGGTTAGCTATGGAGTCTCAACTCCTACACACTTGGAAACACAAAGCAAAAACAATGGAAAATGTTGTCATAATTATTAATACGTAAGAAATGTTGTCTCCTCTTCCTTCAAATTACAATGGAGTCTCAACTCCTACACACTTGGAAACACAGCAAAAAGAAGGAAGAGTGAGTTTTGTCCCCAAAGTTAGAAACATCAACGTCGAACGTTAGTGATATTATTAATTATGATAGTAGTGTTGTCTCCCCCTCTTCCCCCTCCACCTCCACCTCCCCCTCCTCCTTTTACAACCGGAGGAGGATGGGAATGATGAGAATGATGAGAATGAGGAGTAGGAGGATGGGAATGATGAGAATGATGAGAATGATGAGAATGAGGAGAATGATGAGAATGATGAGAATGATGGGAATGATGGGAATGATGAGAATGATGATGAGAATGATGAGAATGATGAGGAGGTGAATTTGGCGCCATTGATATTTTGAGAAATTAATAAAAGTAAGAACAAAGATAGTTTATAGAAATTTTTGAATGTTTTGAGTGTGAGAGATTAATGAAAGTAAACCTTCTTCTTATATAGATTTTTCAAAACCGTTGACAATGGTACGAGTGGTTAGCATGTATTATATAACAATATTAATATTAAGTCTTAACACCTTATCTCTTCCCTCTGTAAAGGGGCAAACTAATCTCATATTGAGATTAACCACACTACACACGGTTTGTTTAATTAATCAAATATAAATTATGTTTTTATGCAATTCAATATTTTAATCATGTTTTTTGTTATAGTTTCCTTGCGAGACTATATCTCTTGTTAGGTCTAGAGTTTTCAAAGAGTAAATTCATGGATTATTGAAAATATTATTAAATCTAGGGATTAATATTAAGAGGTTCTTAATCAAAATTTTGTTTAATACTTTTACTAGAGTCATGACTAAATTAAAATCATAAGTTAAATTATTACGAAGATATTTAAATATTTGTTTAAAAGAAGTTAAATGAGCAACAAAATCTTACTACAAAGAGATTTGGCAAGGGGAACAGATCAAACCTGAACCTAATGATTGTTTAATTTCACGAATTCAAAAAAAGATTTGGTTTTCTTGGTTTTTAAACATAGTTAGTGATCCCAACGGGAGTTAGTTAACTAAATCCTAGTGATTTGAGTTCTCGAATTAAGCCTTTTGATATTAGGATAATCATGCATCATATAGGACACATTTTAGTTAGGATTCATGCATAAGTAGATAGGTTTTATGCTCTTTTGTGTAGTTCTATTGTCCTTTTTAGCCTTAGGATGTTTTCTTAGGTCCTATGAGTCTTTTGGTGCATATAGGGGTTTATACAGGTGAAATGGTGGATGGAGAGAAGCAAGGAGAAGCTTGGAGACAATGGGATGTGATTGGGAGCCAAGAAGATGCAAGAGGAGCCAAGGAACAAGGAGAAGAAGCTGGCAGCGGCCATGTACAGCGGCCTTAGGAGTGGGCCGCTACAGGAGAGCATAGCGGCTGAGGTGCGCAGCGGCCAGCCAACCACACCGCTACACATCAAGGCGCCTTCTGACCAACCATGGCGGTCTGGTAGCGGCCTATAGGCCAGACCGCTATGAACCCAGATTCTCCAAAATAAAACAAGGTCAACCCGGTTTGTCCCGGGTTGACCCACTCAGGGAACACTAGTATAAAGCCCAAAAATCCTCATTTTCATTATCTATGTCTTAATACTCTATAGTTTTATCTTAGGGTTCTAAGAGATTACAATTTCTACTCTTGGATCTTTGTTTTACTCTTAATTTCATTACAATCTAAGCTTTTAATCTCTCTTCTCTAATGATTTCTTCATCCTTCATTCTTGAATTTGGGGTTTTCATTATGAGTCAAGAGTAGTTCTCTTTGGGTCCAAGAATGAGTTAAGAAGAAGGCGATTCAAGCTTGGTTTAGTGTTAGGCTAGGTTTAAAACATCAAATTCCTTCTATCCCTAAGCCATCTTAAGGCTTCTCTTTGCAAGAGATTGAAAGAGATGATGTTGGTAAACATTGAACACAAGGTGTTTGATGAAATGCCTAAGTAGGCTTAGAGATAGGATTAAGGTCTCCTACCTAAGAGATTAGGAGTGTAGCATCTTGATTAGGTTTATCTAGTCATTAGGATCTTAATGCTTACTAGTTACCATGATTACAAATGAGAATTTGTTAATTAGGGTAATTAGTGAAGTGAATATTGCCATGAGAGTGGATTAGTTTATAAGAATGGATAATTAACCTAGGGAAACATCTAATTAGAGTATTTGCATAGCCTAAACCAAGCTTGGAGAACCTAATTCATATTTAACTTATCCTAAGCCCTCTTTCTAGTATTGATTAAGCTTAGTATTAAGTGTTTTGCATTTCTTTACCTCATTTGCAAGTGATAACACCAAACCAAACCCATTTGGCTTAAACCTAGGAAACCCTTGTTCTAGTTTGAAATCACATACCCAAGCCATGGATTGACTCCCTTTATGCTACAATGGCTAAGGGATTTTGATGCATCCCATTTAGACCAGAAAAGTCTATGTATCAATTGGCGCTGTTGCCATAGCTTGGATTTACATCTAGGTCTAGGATCATCTTAGTGCTAAGTCTTTTTCTTTTCTTTTGTTACTTGTGACTTGCATTGGACTTGTGGATTGGCCTCTTTGACTTGTTTGGTAGGTTGATGCACACTCGCTCTCACGGGCCAAGAGCATTCCTTCAACTTGAAGCTAATCGAAGACCGAGAAACCGAGTCCACGACCTTATAGACAACTTTGAGATGGCCGAACAAGGAAACGGCAATGGAAATGAAGGTGGTCAAGGACAACCACGAGCTCCAAACACAATGGTTATAGGCGACGTCGCGGATATAAACGAGGATAGACGCGGTATTCAACCACCACCGATCACCAACAACTTCGAGATCAAGTATAGGTTGGTTAATTCGGTTCAAGCTAATCGCTTCTACGGGCTTCCAAGCGAGGATCCGTTGAATCATATCCAACAGTTTGACAACTTTCTTGCTCTCTTAACCATTCATGGCGTTTCGGAAGACGCCTTGAAACTCCGGTTATTCTCATTCTCGCTTGGAGATCGAGCTCAACAATGGGCCTCTAACCTTCCTCCCGGTTCCATCAAGACTTGGGCCGAATGTAAGAAAGCTTTCTTCGCCAAGTTCTTCTCTCCATCAAGAATGGCTCAATTGCGTAATAAGATCTTGAGTTTGAAGCAACTCAACAACGAATCATTCCACGATGCTTGGGAGCGGTTTAGAGCCCTTACCAACAAATGTCCTCACCACGGATTCTCCAACAACACACTAATGGGAATCATCTACCGTGGAGTGCATCCCGATATCCATACGCTTTTTGACATTGCATCCAATGGTAGCTTTGCTAATAAAGATTGTGATGATGCAATTGAATTGGTCGAGAATCTTGCCAATAGCGATGGCACATATGGGAAGGACTACGATAGAGTGCCAAGGTCTACTACGGGTTATGATGAGTCCAAGAGGGATAAGGATATGAAGAGTTTGAATGATCGGTTGGATAAACAAGCAGTTCTCATGGACAAGATACTAGCTTCTACTTCGAAACCTACTAAGCAAACCATTGCTTATGCGGATGAGTTTGAATATGCGGTAGAAGAACCCGAGATGGTCTTTGATGAGGAGATGATTTATGTTGGTAACCAAGCCTATAACCCCAACCAAACCCATCCAAACCTCTCATACCGAAACACCAATGTCGCAAACCCCCAAGACCAATACTACCCACCCCGTCCCACCCAAAACAACCCCACTTACCAAGCCACAAACCAAAACCCACGCCCCCAACAACAAGGCTATACACGCCCACAAGGCCAAGCCTTCCAACGCCAATACCAAGCCCCTCCCGGTTTCCAAAGACCACAACAAGGTTTTGGTTATGGTCAACAAGGCTATGGTCAAGGTAACCAAGGGTTTCAACAAGGCTACAACCAAGGAACTCAAGGGTTCAATCAAGGTTCTACTCATGGTACTCAAGTGTTTCAAGGTCATCCTATCCACGTGCAACAAGGATTTACTCCTAACCAACAACCACAAATGGACATTACATCTATGATGCAACAACTTCTAAGTGGACAAAGTGCATTGAACACTAAGATTGACACAATGGACAACGAGCTCAAGCATCTCAAAGGTCAACATGCTTCAACATCTCGCCCTAACCAATTACCCGGGAAAGCCGAGGCAAACCCGCGCATGGAGCACATTAACTCTATTGAACTTCGAAGTGGTACCAAATTACCCTCTAGAGTGGCTCCAAATGTCAATGAGGCCATTAATTTGAAAGCGGGGGAGGTAGAGGATATTGTGGAAGAGGAGTTTGAAGAAGATCCTTATTCTTGGGACATGGCTAGAATATATTCTAAGGAGGATGCCTTAAAGAAGGCTAAAGAGGCCAAAGAGCTTGAAGACTCCGAGATAAGAGCCAAAGAAGTGGCCGAGGCTAGAAGCTAGAAAGCCAAAATTGTGGTTAAGGAAGCTTCTAAGAACGAGAAGTTTGTCCCAAAACCTTATGTCCCTCCACTCCCATACCCCGGGCGATTTAAGAAGCAATTGGTGGTCAAGACCAAAGCTATCTTTGATAAAGCCATCAAGGGAGTCGATGTCACTATGCCTTTGTTGGATGCTCTAGTGCTCGTACCTACTCATGCCAAGTTCATCAAGGATATGGTAACCGAGAACTCGAACCAAGTGGAAACATTGATGGTTCTAACACATGAAGCAAGCGCCATCATTCAAAGGCAAGTTATACCAAGAAAACTAACGGATCCCGGATCCTTCACGATACCATGTGCGATCGGGCCTTTAGCATTTGAAAGTTGCTTGTGTGATCTCGGTGCTAGTGGGAGCCTTATGCCCTTCTCGATTGCAAAGAAATTGGGTATAAAATGGTACAAGGAGAGTAACATGCAACTAGTCCTTGCGGATCGAAGCGTGAGAACACCAATCGGTGTTATAGAGGATTTACCGGTTTCGGTCAAAGGTTATATGGTGCCTACCGACTTCTTAGTCCTCGAGATGGATGAAGAACCCATCAACCCCATCATCTTTGGACGTCCCTTCTTAGCTACTGCTGGAGCCATAATCGATGTCAAGAAGGGCAAAATCGATCTACACTTGGGATAAGACGAAGTTCTCGAGTTTGACATAAACCGAGCAATGAAGAAGCCGACCATCGACGGACAATGTTTCTCCATCGATCAAGTAGTGGAGAAGGTTGCAGCTGTGCCCTCTAGTCCATCCATTACCATGTTCTCAATGGATGATATTGACAACTCCATCTTGGAAATTGAGAGACTCCTCTACGGAAATCAACAAGAGGAGTCGATTGGTGCTAACAAGGAAAAGGTCGAGGCAAATATTGATGTCAAGGCTCCAAGAGATGAGTTTGTGGCTAGCTATTCCACAACACAAGTGGATCCATCCCCAACAGCTAGTCCCACGAGTGGAATGCCAAGTAGAGAGCAATCTTTGGGTTATGACTATGGTTCTACGGGTGTTTTTCCAAAGCCAATAAAGGATACACCCAATGCTCAAGACCCCATCCACCTCAACCCATCTTCTTGTGCAACCCTCACACCATGGAAATACAAGGATGGAGCTCTTGACTATAAGGTGCATTGCAAGGGAAGGTCCAAAACTTTTGCTAAAGCACAATCCATCCTAACCACCGAGCTTAAAGAGAAAGGGCGAGGTAGCATTCAAGAGGTTATGAATGAAGTGACTGTGCTTCAATCCAAGAAACCACCATGGAGTGATCGTCCTCCCTTCTCGCCCAACTGAAGGAATGGGTAAACCAAGTCAAACTTAGTGACTTTAAACAAAGTGCTCTTGGGAGACACCCCAAGGTTATCTTTGTATATACTTTCCTTTCATGTCATTTTATTGCCCTTTAGGACTTTTTGATGTGTTTTTAAAGTGATCCAGGAAAGAATCAGGTCTAAGGAGTGAATGTGATTCCATTGGGACTAACTTTGGGGGGGGGGGGGGGGGGGAACAAGCCAAAGGAGTGCTTTAAGAAAGAAAGGTGGTCACAGCGGCCTAATACAGCGACCAAGGACATGGACCGATGCACAAGCACCTCCTCTCTGACCCTTCATAGCAGTCTGGTGGCGGCCTGATGGCCAGACTACTATGAAGCCCATTTCAATGCCTTTGCGACCCACCTTGCTCAACAGTAAAACGCCAGTCCTCTACTCAACAAGCATGACTCCGGGCACCCATGAAAGAGCACTCTTCCTCCTCCTCACCAACTCAAGGACCCTAAAGGTAACCCTAACACCTTTGTAAATACATTTTCTTTCTTTTGCATCTTTATTTCTTTTGTTTTACTAACATTTCTCCGAATTTTTCTTACACCGGGACGGTGTAATCTAAGTTTGGGGGAGTGTTAGTCATTTGATGTTGCTTTTGTGATCTTATTTTCCTTTTTAGAACTTGAGTCTCATGCATTTGTAGTGTGATCATGCATTTTTGGTTAAAAGTTTTCGATTTTTCATGCATAACATTCTAGGATCGAGTCTTGTAGTTGCATTTGGAGAATGGTTTGAACCGAAGTAGCATGATTAGGGATTGAATCAACACCCAAGTTGTTAGTTCTTTAATGCATTGATGGTTGTGTGTGAAACTAAGGATAAACCATCCATGGATCACACATAATATAGCCATCATGATTGAATCATTCTTGACTAGAAACTAACCTCAATCAAGTGAAAACTTTAAACTTGACTTATCAATTATTGTGCTCATGCTAGTTAGGAGAAAACCATGGATTCACATACACATATTTAGGCACTCTTATCCACTTTTACCACTCTTTAAAGTGCCTAAGTAGACTCCCCACCAAAGCATAAAAACCTCCTTTCAAGCCATCATTACTTGTGAGAGACGCGTGAGGCCTAATTTTCGAGCCAACTTAGCAAAAAGTGTTAGGTTTGAAGTGACAAGAGAAGGCTCTCATATAGATTTAACTCCATCATCAAGGAGTTAATTAGGCTTAGGCTAGATAAGGATGGGTGTTCTTTGAGTTTAAGTTTGGGGGAATCACTTGTGAGATGTGTGAGATATCAAGGAAAGAAAAAGAGGGAAATGGTCTAATCTTTGGGGGAATAATGTGGTGGTGCAAAGTCCAAAAGAAAAGTAGCTCCAAGAAACAACAAAGAAGCCTCATTGTAAAGAAAGAAAAGAAGCCAAAAAGTGGCGAATCCAAGAAGAAAGAAAAGAGGCGATTAAGAAAAAGATATGGAGCCAAAAGAAGAGGAAAAGAAGCGCTAAACCAAATAAAAAAGAAAGGAGAACCCCAAAGAAGCAAAATGAGAGAATGGACAAAGATCCTTGGGTAGATTGATGATTGCTTTAGGATGACAATGGGGTAGATAGGATTGGGGTTGATTGGGGATTAGAAGACTTGCTTAGGTTATTGACATCATGGGAAATGGGTAGACGAGTATCTTCTCTTGTAAGAGTCAATTGCTTATAACCTTTAGCATTTTGCCAAAGTTTGCTCACTTCCCCGAGAGATCCTTGAATTCGAAAACCCAGAGCCAATGGGATCACCTTTATCTCATGACCAAGTCCCTTAAGCCAAATGGTTAGATCTTGATTAGTGTGAGCACAATTCACTAGAACAAATGAATGAACGTTAAGAGGTTAGCGGATAGAAAGGTTTGAGTAAGTTATGCTTGGTTTGATCATGTTGTTGTGATGTGTTATAGCTAATCTCTTATGAGTAGAGAGCCTCTTTGCATTCTAGAACTAGCAACTTGGATGGTGATTTGAATCCTTCTTGTGAAACTTTGTCGATTTAGCCATTTCTCCATTTCATGTAGATATCACTTCCCTAAAACTAGGATAGTTCATTATAGATCATTGCTTGAGGACAAGCAATAGGATAAGTTTGGGGGAGTTGATATTAGGATAATCATGCATCATATATGACACATTTTAGTTAGGATTCATGCATAAGTAGATAGGTTTTATGCTCTTTTGTGTAGTTTTATTGTCCTTTTTAGTCTTAGGATGTTTTCTTAGGTCCTATGAGTCTTTTAGTGAATCTAGGGGTTTATATAGGTGAAATGGTGCATGGAGAGAAGCAAGGAGAAGCTTGGAGACAATGGGATGTGATTGGGAGCCAAGAAGATGCAAGAGGAGCCAAGGAACAAGGAGAAAAAGCTGGCAGCGGCCATGTACAGCTGCCTTAGGAGTGGGCCGCTACAGGAGAGCATAGCGGCTGAGGTGAGCAGCGGCCAGCCAACTAGACCGCTACACATCAAGGCGCCTTCTGACCAACCATGGCGGTCTGGTAGCGGCCTAGAGGCCAGACAGCTATGAACCCAGATTCTCAAAAATAAAACCGGGTCAACCCGGTTTGTCCCGGGTTGACCCACTCGGGTAACACAAGTATAAAGCCCAAAAACCCTCATTTTCATTATCTATGTCTTAATACTCTATAGTTTTATCTTAGGGTTCTAAGAGATTACATTTTCTACTCTTGGATCTTTGTTTTACTCTTAATTTCATTACAATCTAAGCTTTTAATCTCTCTTCTCTAATGATTTCTTCATCCTTCATTCTTGAATTTGGGGTTTTCATTATGAGTCAAGAGTAGTTCTCTTTGGGTCAAAGGATGAGTTAAGAAGAAGGTGATTCAAGCTTGGTTTAGTGTTAGGCTAGGTTTAAAACATCAAATTCCTTCTATCCCTAAGCCATCTTAAGGCTTCTCTTTGCAAGAGATTGAAAGAGATGATGCTGGTAAACATTGAACACAAGGTGTTTGATGAAATGCCTAAGTAGGCTTAGAGATAGGATTAAGGTCTCCTACCTAAGAGATTAGGAGTGTAGCATCTTGATTAGGTTTATCTAGTCATTAGGATCTTAATGCTTACTAGTTACCATGATTACAAATGAGAATTTGTTAATTAGGGTAATTAGTGAAGTGATTATTGCCATGAGAGTGGATTAGTTTATAAGAATGGATAATTAACCTAGGGAAACATCTAATTAGAGTATTTGCATAGCCTAAACCAAGCTTGGAGAACCTAATTCATATTTAACTTATCCTAAGCCCTCTTTCTAGTATTGATTAAGCTTAGTATTAAGTGTTTTGCATTTCTTTACCTCATTTGCAAGTGATAACACCAAACAAAACCCATTTGGCTTAAACCTAGGAAACCCTTGTTCTAGTTTGCAATCACATACCCAAGCCATGGATTGTCTCCCTTTATGCTACAATGGCTAAGGGATTTTGATACATCCCATTTAGACCACAAAAGTCTATGTATCACCTTTCTATTTTAATTTATTTTTCAGGTTTTCTTTCCAACACTTAGGCCCCAGTTAAGCTTACTATGGAACAAAAATTTGTAGGGCAACCACATGTCTCTTGGCAATTCTACCCCTTTATATTACTGAGATTTGCTTGCACGCTTGTGGAACATTATAGTGTAAAACCTGACACATATCACGTTTTTTGAGCCAATGTCGGGAAATTTTTGTGTGTCCTTTAGAAGCGGGTCTAATGATGAGTAATTCGTCGAGTTGGAATAAATTGTTGAAGTTGAGGATGTTGAGCCAGTGACGAACAACACATTTAGAGTGTCGATTGACACAAATTATGAAGATCTTCACATAAGAGAGATTTCTTCACATAAGAGAGAATGTTATATCGTCTCATCATTCGTAATTTTTACTTGGAAAACTAGAAGTGTAGATTGACATGGTAGTGGTGTCGACTGATAGGGCAAGCCCAATCGGTAGATGAAGGTATGTTGACATTAAATCTGAAGTCTGTCGACATGAAGAAGGAATTACCGACTGACAAACCAAGTGTCGGTCGACACTAACCTTTTACGAAGCTATTCATCAAGCCAAGGAATAGGAACGTGTCTACAAGCAAAGGATACCATATCCTAGGAAATCTAAAAAGTTTATGAAGGAGTTAGAAGAGGCTAAGTTTAAAGAAGTGGTTGATCGATTGATGATTCAAATTATGTTCCTCGATGCATGTAAGTTGGCCCCATGTTTAAGGAAATATATTAAAAAGATGACACTGGCCTACAATAGGCCAGATGTTAAGGCATTCTTTAAATAACTTCTCGTTGTTCGCTTTGAATTCTTCTCTTGTTACACGTCTTGTCCATGGGAGTTTGTATTCCACATGTTCCTTTCTCATCCAAGTAGTTGTGGGGTAAGTTGTTTGAGGTTAAGTGGCAGCTTTAGGTGGTCGAATTTGAGTTTTCTCCCTTTATGAATATTGGTCGACATCCTATTCTGTCGGAACGTCGGCCGACAGTTTGATCCTATCGGGAGATGTTTGCTTTGTCTTCTTGGTTTTCAGCCCTTCTTCTATTAAATGGTGCCCTCGTGATATGAGTACTTCAACCTTCCTCTTTATCGTCCCTTTCTTGTCCTTTTTCTCTCTAAAAGAGAAACTCAGGGTAGGCCTTCCGACTTTCCAGAGAGTGATCTTTTTTTTTGGTGCAATCGATGACAGCACATGTGGTTGCTAAAAATTGTCATCCAAATATCAGTCTTCTAGTCCTCTCATCTTCCCCCATTTTCTGAACGTAGAATTTCACTGAAATGAAGCGGTCGCCTATCATAACTTGATTATTCTTCTGTTTTCCCAAAGGGTGGCTATGCGTAAAGTCAACTAGCTCTAGGTGGATTTCTGAAGGTGTATCATCAATAACCCCTAATGTTCGGACGGCAGAGTGTGGCACTACGTTGATCCCAGCTCCCAAGTCACAAAGCAGTCTGTGAACTCGTAGGGACCTATCGCCACGTCTAATATGAAGTGGCTGGGATCTTGCAGCTTGTATGACAACTTTTCCATGATAGCTTGATCACACTTCTGCACGAACTCGCATGTTGCTTGTTGTGGACTTAATAATTCCTTGATGAATCTCCTTACCAGATCCCTCAGTACTCCATTGAGTCGGGATGCTCCTGCAAACGGCATGTCCATAATTAGATCTTCAGCAATCAAGTAATTTCAAGCTCGTAGTATTCAGCCGAGAGGCTTGCTTTCCTTGTGAAGATTTCATAGAAATCATATCCATCGATTGTCACCCATATCAGCACGGATTGGTTTGTTTTCTATTTCTGTTGAGCACTCTCAGTGGTGGTCTGAGCATCGTCAAACAACCTTCAATCTAGGTATTGAGCAGGTCACCAGCAATCAATCGCCTTGGACAATCTTCAGAATGTCAACCGACATGTTGGGGCTTTCGATCGACTGAGCCATTTTGTTGGTCGATTAGTTGGGAATTTTAGCCGACTTTTGCGTCAGACTTATCCTTCATCTTCTTGATCAGTTTCATCCACTTCAGGTTGTTACGTTATGATAGATCTAGGTTTTAGCAGATTTGAATCATAAGAACAGATCTCGAATACCTGATGGTTCAGATTGCAGCGGGGAATCAAGTGTACACGAGATCAAAGAGATCCTTGATGCAGCTCCTGCACAAGTATCCACACGCGCACGATTCAGGAACGGATTGCTAGATCCTCGGGAATCAGAGATTGAGAGAGAGAGGCGGCTGCTCCTGGGCGATTTTCTACTGGAAAAACTCCTCAGAAAAATTGCCCCCTTCAATCATATATATACTTAGGGTTTTCATTAAACCCTGTATGTTGTGCGGGCTTTTGGGCCCAAAGCCCAATTAGATTAAATACTCATTCATTTAATATGGCCCAATTATCTCAGTAAATACCTTGTATTTACTGAATAAATTCCCATTATTATTTCCTGGTCGCTTAGGTGTGTGACCCTATGGGATCATACAATACTGGTAATAAGTCCGGGACTTATAGATCAAGAGCGGTCTCTAGCAAGGCATCATGACCACCCAGTATTATATGACTTATGTCTAATCTCGACACTTTCATACTTTCTAGAGAAGTACAGAAGATTTCAGGACATTCCCAACAATCTCCCACTTGTACTGGAATCATCTGTTTCCATGATCCTTTTGTCTCAATATCTCCATCTGGCATAAGGCAAGATGAGTGTCATCTTTATAGAGCCAAAGATCGTGTTCATTGGTCTCAGATTGATACTGACAATACAAACGACTCGGGACAGTCCGTTTGAGTGTGGCCACACATTGCTCAGTCATCAAATCTCCGATTGGCCTTTGAGATATTATCTCCTTTTACAGGAGGGACAAATTCCGTCTTGTTCCATCACTGTAAATCACACACTTCATAATACACCCAATCAATGCCGTTATTACTCCCAGTTACGGAACAGCGTTAGGCAAGGTCAAAGCGCACCAATTCATGTGTAATATACATGACAAACTCATGTCTAAGGACTATACTCTATAGTCGTAATGAGAACCTCTCATGACACAAGTATCTTGTAGAGTTCTCATCAGCGGGTCATGTCCGGTCATATGTTCCCAACATATACCTATGTATTGACTTCGATGCTCATCATCTATGACACCATGAAACTTGGTCACAAGTCACATCACAATCTAGTCTCTCACGGTTGTTGATGTTCCACTTTCAACAACCTTCGACTAGGGACATTATGATTTATGTCATTTCTCAAATATGAGGTTTCATGATCAAGTCCTTGACTTCGATGACTCATAAAATGACATATATCACTTTGGAACAATTATTTCATCACAGTTAAAATAATTCTCGAAATGATTTTATTAAACATAAAATAATGTTTACATGAACACCCAAAAATAACTAAGTAAAGCCTCACAACTCCCACTCAAATTGAGATTACATTTCAATATCTCTTATGCCTACAGCAGCAGTCAGCAACTCGTACCTAGGCATGTGGAGTGGCTTTGTTAGCGGATCAGCTACGTTCTCATCTGTTGAAACTCTGCTGATCTTCACATCACCTCTATTAACTATCTCACGGATCAGGTGATACCTTCTCTCAATGTGTTTGGTCTTCTGATGTGATCTCGGTTCCTTGGCCTAAGCTATGGCACCATTGTTGTCACAATACAGCGCCACAGGCTCAGCAATGCTAGGAATCACACCAAGTTCAGTGATGAACTTTCTTATCCAAACACCCTCCTTCGCTGCTTCAGAAGCTGCGATTTATTCAGCTTCAGTTGTGGAATCAGCAACGGTGTTCTGCTTGGAGCTTTTCCAACTGACAGCACCGCCATTCAGACAGAAGATATAACCGGACTGTGACCGGAAGTCATCTTTTTCTGTCTGGAAACTTGCATCCGTGAATCCACTGACTTCTAGCACCTCACTTCCTACGTAAACCAAGAACTTATCTTCAGTATTTCTCAAATACTTGAGGATATTCTTTACGGCAATCCAGTGATCCTCACCTGGATTTGACTGGTACTTACTCGTCATGCTCAATGCATAAGCTACATCAGGACGAGTACAGATCATGGCATACATGATAGATCCTATTGCCGACGCATAAGGAATCCTACTCATGCGCTTAAGCTCATCAGGTGTCTGAGGACACTGTTTCTTGCTTAGCGTAATGCCATGTGACATTGGTATAAAGCCCTTCTTGGAATTTTCCATGCCGAATCTATGTAGGACTTTGTCGATGTAAGAATCCTGACACAGTCCTATCAGCCTTTTGGATCTATCTCTATAGATCATGATTCCAAGATGCAGTATGTTATCGACATACAAGATGAGAAATGCAACTTTGCTCCCACAAGTTTTCTTGTACACACATTGTTCTTCTTCGTTTCTAATGAAGTCAAATTGCTTGATCGCTTCATCAAAACGAAGATTCCAACTCCTCGATGCTTGCTTTAATCTATAAATGGACTTATGAAGCTTGCATACTTTCCCAGCATTTTTTGGGTCAATGAAACCTTCAGGTTGTGTCATATACACATCCTCTTCCAGAATCCCATTCAGGAAGGCGGTTTTCACGTCCATCTGCCAAATCTCATAATCATGAAATGCGGCAGTTGCTAGGAGAATCCGAATCGATTTCATCATGGCCACTGGGGAATAGGTTTCATCATAGTCTATACCATGAATCTGTTTGAAATCTTTTGCCACCAATCTGGCCTTATAAATCTGGAAATTTCCATCCACGTCAATCTTCTTCTTGAAGATCCATTTACACTCGATGGCTTTTGCACCAACAGGCAAGTCAACCAACGAAAACACTTGGTTAACTGACATGGAGTCCATTTCGGATTCTGTGGCCTTAAGCCACTTAGAGGAATCTGGGCCCATCATGGCTTCTACGAAATTCGATGGTTCATCACCATCAATGATCAAGAGATCATGACAGTTAGTCACGAGGAATCCCTGATATCTATCGGGTTCGTGACAGATCCTTCTAGATCTTCGAATTTCTGGTACTACAGGATTAGGATCTACAATTTCTTGCGGATCCTCTGACTGCTCTTCCTCATTAGGTTGAGCAGTTTCCTGTCCTTCTTGAATTTCTTCGAGTTGTACCTTACTCCCACTGTCTTTCTTAGAGAGAAATTCCCTCTCAAGAAAACTACAATCTCGAGCAATAAATATCTTATTCTCGCTTCGCAGGTAGAAGTAGTAAGCCTTGGTTTCCTTAGGATAACCAATGAAGTAGCATTTATCAGATTTTGGTGTAAGCTTGTCTGAGATTAATCTTTTGACATAAGCTTCACAACCCCAAATCCTGAGAAAAGACAGTACTGGAGCAACTCCACTCCTTTCTCCAAAGTTGTTCCAAATAATTTTCTTTTAGTACCTATATATAATCCCTATAAAAACCACAAATAGACTCGAACAACTACGGAAAAAAACCCATAAAAATCGACATATATGATTTTCTAAGATAAATTTAAATTAAGGCAATTATGATATTTAACATGTATGAGATACCTATTTAACATATGATTTTGAAAATAATTTTCCATGAAAGTATGTTTTTAAAAACATAGAATTTCCTCAATTATTTCTATCTTTAATTATTATGACTGGCCCAACTTTTTTTTTTTTATAAAGAAAGAGCCAAGTCAAGTTTGCTTTTGTTAAGAATGACACGACTTGCAAATTATTTTAGATAAGAATGAACAACTTACAAAATATCATTATTAAGAATGATCCAACTTACAAATTTTTATGCATTGTTTTCAGTCTAGTCGTATTAACATTAGTGTTATAATTGAATTCATCTCAAGAAGCAATCTCTCCTTTAACCAAGAAAAGAAGAAGAAGCAATCTCTCGACTGCCCAGCTTCCGAACAACTATTAAACAAATAATTTGCAACTAAACACAAATATTTCTTTAACAAAAAAAAAAAAAATAAACTAAACACAAATATTAAACCTCTTATTGACTAATAAATAAGGTTACATCACCATCGAAAGTCGTCTCCTCATAACGATATTTTCTTAAATCAAATATAGATCCTGTCTTGCCTAGTAATTTCGATCGAAGATATTTCTTTAAATCAAATATAAATTCTGCCTTGCCTAGTAATTTCTATCGATAAAAATTTAGTTTCGATTGATATGGTCAATTTCCCAACAATAATATAATAATACGGATCCAACATAGAATTTCAAGTCTTGACTTAGAAGTAATATATTCGAATTTCTACAACAAGCACAAATATGAAAATAAATGTTTTGTTGTGTGACGGTTTTGATATATGTTTCAAAATCGCTGAATAAAACTGCAATATTTTTTATATCGATCAAAATTATTAGGTGCTAGAAAACAGAAATATTACAAAGATATTTGAATAATTGGCTTAAAAGAACTTATGAGCAAACAAATCCTAGTACAAAGAGATTTGGCTAGGGGAACAAGTCAATCTTGAACTTAATGATCGTTTAATTTCACGAATTCAGAAAGAGATTTGGTTTTCTTGGTTGTTAGGCATAATTATTCTCACAACGGAAGTTAGATAACTAATCCTAGTGATTTGAGTTCTCGAATTGATTTGAATAGGATCCCTAGTTGATATCCAAAGGTTTTCCCTAAATTCTTGCAAATTTCCTAGACTTAGCGTTATACACCACTCAATACAAAAACCCTACCATTTAAGTCTTCCTATTTTCATTTATTTTTACCGTTTTCTTTCCAACATTTAGGCTCCGCTTTAACTTATTGAAGAATAAATAATTTGTAATTCAACCATATGCATTCATATGAAAGAGCTCTATTCCAAAAATCTGCTTATTTTTAATAGTAATGATATATTAATTAATAATGATTACATCATTCATGTGCTCTTTTAGATTACTAATCTGCATTTTCACACACAATATACTGATTTGATCTGCAATTTAACATATAAAATATTTTAAAATGTTGACAAATTTTGGTTTTACGAAAATTTTCATCTTATTAATATATAAATCTACGTTTAGATATAGATTGTTTGGCGTAAAATGTTATATTTTAAAGATGAATTTGCGAAAACAATTTTGGGATCACAAAATTTTGATTTTTCAAAAATGTTGAAAGTTTTGGGTTTACGAAAAATCCTCATTTTATTTTTCAAATAAAAGATAGAAAATTAACAATAAAATATATTTTGGATAAAGAAAACCAACTAAAAATACTCTTGTTTAAGCATAATTTGTTCAGCTTCTTCATGTCAAAAAACATTGTTTATATATAATATGGGATTGTTTGCCCTTTTACAGAGCGAAGAGATAAGGTGTTAAGACTTCAGATTAATATTGTTATATATATTTCTGTTGAGCACTCTCAGTGGTGGTCTGAGCATCGTCGAACAACCTTCAGTCTAGGTATTGAGCAGGTCACCAGCAATCAATCGCCTTGGACGATCTGCAGAATGTCGACCGACATGTTGGGGCTTTCGATCGACTAAGCCATTGTTGGTCGACTAGTTGGGAATTTCAGCCGACTTCTGCGTGAGGACTTATCCTTCATCTTCTTGATCAGTTTCATCCACTTCAGGTTGCAGTGCTTAGATCGTCTTGACAAATTTTCTATGTTGGTGCATTCCTTGTTCTTCTAGAACAGCCTCGAGATCTCCAATCCTCACATTTAATCTTTTGACATACTTCAATCGATTGTTGGTTTTGGCGTCAAAGTTTAGATATAGCTCGTCCATCGTCTTCTTGGGGTCTCCAAATGTTTTGTTTATATACTCCAAAAAGTGCTCTATCAGCTGTTTTATTCCGTTGTCAGGCAGAGCAGGTATGTAGATGGATCTAGGATCGAAATACTCGTTGTGAAACTGAGTAGCTCGAATGTAATACACATCCATCTTATCATTTCCCGTCAAAGTCCATTTCATATGCATGGACCTGGCTGATCATAATTGTAAGAAGAAGAAAACAAGTTAGTAAATTATTTAAACATTAAAGCTAAATTCAAAGGTTATTAAATGATTTAAATATTAAAGCTAAATTCAAAATCCCTAAAACACTGTTAATCCGTAGCAACGACGCTAGAAAATATGATGTGGTGTTTGTTTTTACCGTAGCTAAACTGCAAGCGCACGAAAACGATATTGTAGTAAATCCAAAAAGATTAAGCTGGTTCAAGGTAATCGAATTGTAAAACTCAATGTAAAACAAAATCTAATGAACAATGTAAAATTATGTGGATTGAATCTAAAATGATTAAACTATAAGTGACTAAAATGTTAAACGCTACGTTTAATCGCATGCATAGTCTGATACTTGAACCCATCAATCTTCTAATAAATCTTTTCGGATCTTAGAACTCGAATCATGGATGTAAAGATAATCAACTCTCGTTTCAGGATCTATGTATGATCTCTAGCCTAAATATCAAATATCTTTGCACATTCAAAGAAATAGATCAATCAGTGGGAATAAGTTCGATATGTTCATAAAAACCCTAGGCAAAATCTCTTTTCACCTAGGCAGATTTACCTACTAGAGTTTGTTACGGAGTCCCTGACCAACTCCTGTTGAGTCAAATATCCTAAAAGCTAAACCCTAAATGATCATTCTAGAGCTAGTGGTTAACTTTAATCTAGCAGAGGATTCCTACAGATTTTGTAGTTAAGTGATACCATTCAATAATTCATGAAAACCCTAAATCTAACTAGGAAACTTCTAACACATGATTAAAGAAAGCAAATACATTATTGAAATAAAAGACATGAATGAAAAACTAAGGAATTAAAGTAACAGGTCATGGCCTTCAACAGAACATAGAAACGAAACTGAGGAAGCTCAAAACCCTAAGAGTTCCTAGGGCAAAATAAAACCCCAACGTATCAGAAAACCCTAATTCTCTTTACTCTGTATGAGTCCCTGTTCATCTCCTAAATAGCATACCTATAGTCCCTAGGGATTTACAAAAGTAGGAGATGCAACATGGGGCAATGGGCCCAACTTAAAGCCCGGTCAAAAATATCTTCGAACATAAGTCTATGAATCTCGGCCTACTGTCTGGTCGACCACTTGTTTTTTCTTCTCTTTTCGCTCTAAAATGCTTTTGTCTTCTCCCAAAATTTTCTGACGTCCAAAGTACCTGTTATAATCCTAAATGATTCTAAAAAATTCGCAAAACATAGTCTACGGATAAAAACCGGTAAAAATATCGATACATCATGGACCTACACTTGTAGCGGGTTCCCTTCAACATCCAGTCTCTGACATTGGGTGTTGTAACGGTGTCCTTGAGCATCCTCCAATTTACTAGATGCGTCATGGACTAAGATGAGAGGATTAACCATTCTGATTTCTTTGCTACTTTGCTGTTTTCACGTTCAAACCTTTTGAACTCTGTATTAGTGAGATTGAGTAGCTCAAGACTGTTGTTGCTTAAGATTTTGTGATTAGGCTTGCACCTAAACACACACAAGAAAACAAACAAGATATGTGAGTGACATTAATGAAAGAAAAACCTAGACTAAATTCTACTACTAGAAACTTAATGGTGTTATCTAAATCCCCGGCAACGCTGCCAAAAACTTCATGCGATCTAGTTTTTCCCTAGTTTTTATCATGCAAGTGCAAAAATTGGTGTTGCTAATACTAAGGTTTGTTCCTTATGGACTTGATTCAACACTACAATTTCTAAGTTCAAATTAAGCTAAGTGGAGTAAAGTGTAAGAATTAAAAACGTGGAAAACAACTAAAATTAAACGGTTTGTGATCAATGGACTAAAAATGCTAATGATAACTAGGATTTTTAGGTCCTATTGGGGTTACCAATACCCTTTTAACCGATGTAGTATAAAGGGATCGAGTCCAATGGTCTGAGTTAAGAGATTTGCCACCTAGAATTTGGAGAGCTAGTCTAAGTTAGAATGGGGGTTTGTTTGTTGTTTTATCACTAATTAACTACCAATTGCAACTTAAGCTACTAATTAAGGTTTGATTCAATATTAAAAGCAAGGGTCTTAGATAGGTTAATCATGGATGGAGTCATCAAGCTTGGTTTAGGTGTTATATAACTACTCAATTGAGCTTTCCCTAGGTTAATTACCCATTCTTAAAGACTAATCCATTCTCATGGTATTAATCACTCACTAATTACCTTAATTAACAAACTCACATTTGTAATTATGGTAACTAATGAGCATGAAGCTCCTAATGACTAGATAAACCTAATTGGACTCTAGACAACTAATCTCTTAGGCTAGAATCACTAATCCTAACTCCTAACCCTCTTAGACATTTCATCAAACACTTGGTGTTCATCAATGTCACATATCATCTCTTTCAATTTCTTGACAAGAGAAGCATTAATATGGTTAGGGATTAGAAGGAAATGAAGATATTAACCTAAAACTATCCTAATCCAAGCTTGAATCATCCATCCTTTAACCCATCTTCAACCCTAAGAGAACTACTCAAGATCCATATTAGAAACCTCAAAATCAACACAAATGAAAAGAGGAATCATAATTAGATGTTGATTAGAAAGAGAAATTAAAAAGGAAATTGCAATTAAACTCAAGATCTTAAGGTTTAAGAAAGAAATCTAGAGAGAATATCCAAAACCCTAAGCATAAGCATAAGATAATTAAGAGATGCATCCTCTAAAGTATTAAAAACATGCTAAAAAATCGTGGTCAAAGTTGGTCAACCGGGTCAACCCGGAACAAACCGGGTATTGACCCGGTTTAAAGTCTCCAAAAACTCCCTCGTAGCGGACTTGATGAGTCTGCAGTGGTAGATCCGCTATAAGTCCTCAAAGCGCATTCATAACGTAGCGGATTGCTTTAGTCCGCAATGGGTCCGCAGCGTGTAAGAGTTTCGAGACAATTCAGGTGAGAGGCTACGGTCTTGATGAGTCCGCAGCGTGTTCTGGTCCGCAGTAAGCTTCTATAGCGGACTTGTTGGGTTCGCAGGAATTGGTCCGCAGCAAAGGCTTTATCGCATCATAATCCATAGCGGTCCTGTTGACACCGCAGTGATGGGTCCGCAGCAGTGTGTTGTCTTCACTTCTTGGCTTTTCCATGGCTCTTCTTGATCCCAATTGCTCCCAACTCATCATGCCTCACTCCCAACTCCATTTAGTACCTGTTTTGATCCCTAATATGCACCATTTGACTCTACTTGGACTTAAACACTCCTAATACTCTAAATGCACCTTAAAGACTACATAAAGCATAAATATCCTAACTAAAATGGATGAATCCTAGTTTAAATGCACCCTAAAATGTTGTATGATATGCTAATATCAGCTAAGTGTAGAGAATTCCTAAGAATCTGAATTGTGACTAACCAAGCTATCAAGGTTTTCGATTAAGAGCTGTCTATAACTCAAATCACAACTATGTTTTTACCAACTTTTTTGGTGCAAATTACCTATGCCTAGAAACTAGAAAACCAAATTTTTTTTTTCGGATTCTCTAAGTCTAAATATGCATTAAGATCGAGGTTGATATGTTTAAAAAATCCCTTGACCAAATTTATTTTTGAATAGGCTAATTTGCTGACCTAGGATGGATCTAGATAACTAACAATACTTTCATATCTATTAATGAACTTATGATTCTTAGTTCCAAATAGTTAGAATGAAGTATTAAGAACAATCCTAGATGAAGACAAAAAAGATAAACCATTATAGCAAAATATAATTAACAATTATTCATCAATTTTTATGGAAAACCCTTGACCTAACTAGCTAACTACTCAAACATGGTGATTGAATTAAACCTGATGTATTAAATAGAAAATATAAAAGAAATCAAGAATACAAATCTAGGTAGCTAAGCTAGAATAAAGTATTAAGAACAATCCTAAATGAAGACATAAACGATAAACGATAAACCATAATAGAATGATATAATCAACAATTTTTCATCAACTTTTATGGAAACCTTATACCTAACTAGCTAACTACCCATACATGGAGATTGAATTAAGCCTCATGTATTTAAAAAACATGAAAGAAATCAAGAATACAAATAAGAAGGGTTAGGATCTCTCTTCTCCATAAACAAATTTTCCCTAAAATTCCCTAATATAAGACTTGGCCTAAACAATGGCCTAAAACAAGTATTTATATACATATGAGATGGCATGGCTAAAGCCTAAAAGAAATAGGAAGCCAGATTCCAAATATGTGCAGAAAAAGGAATTTTCCATTATGTCTCTGTCGATCGACACAGTTAATGTGTGTCGGTCGATCGACACACTCCGTGTTTGACTGATCAACGACCAAAAATCATCATCTTTGACTTTTCTCTAATTCAGACCGGTTTTCTACTCCTTTCTCCAAACTTGTTCCAAATACTTTTCTTTTAGTACCTATAATCCCTATAAAAACCACAAATAGACTCGAACACCTATGGAAAAAAAACCCATAAAAATCGACATATATGAATTTCTAAGATAAATTTAAATTAAGGCAATTATGACATTTAACATGTATGAGATACAAATTTAACATATGATTTTAAAAATAATTTCCCATGAAAGTATGTTCTTAAAAACATAGAAATTTCCTCAATTATTTCTATCTTTAATAATTATGACTGGCCCAACTTTTTATTGTTTTTTACAAAGAAAGACCCAAGTCAAGTTTGCTTTTGCTAAGAATGACACGACTTGCAAATTATTTTAGATAAGAATGAACAACTTACAAAATATCATTATTAAGAATGATCCAACTTACAAAATATCATTATTAAGAATGATCCAACTTACAAATTTTTATGCATTGTTTTCAGTCAAGTCGTATTAACATTAGTGTTATAATTGAATTCATCTCAAGAAGCAATCTCTCCTTTAACCAAGAAAAGAAGAAGAAGCAATCTCTCGACTGCCCAGCTTCCGAACAACTATTAAACAAATAATTTGCAACTAAACACAAATATTTCTTTAACAAAAAAAAAAAAAAAAAACTAAACACAAATATTAAACCTCTTCTTGACTAATAAATAAGGTTACATCACCATCGAAAGTCGTCTCCTCATAACGATATTTTCTTAAATCAAATATAGATCCTGTCTTGCCTAGTAATTTCGATCGAAGATATTTCTTTAAATCAAATATAAATTCTGCCTTGCCTAGTAATTTCTATCGATAAAAATTTAGTTTCGATTGATATGGTCAATTTCCCAACAATAATATAATAATACGGATCCAACATAGAATTTCAGAGTCTTGACTTAGAAGTAATATATTCGAATTTCTACAACAAGCACAAATATGAAAATAAATTTTTTGTTGTGTGACGGTTTTGATATATGTTTCAAAATCGCTGAATAAAACTGCAATATTTTTTATATCGATCAAAATTATTAGGTGCTAGAAAACAGAAATATTACAAAGATATTTGAATAATTGGCTTAAAAGAACTTATGAGCAAAAAAATCCTAGTACAAAGAGATTTGGCTAGGGGAACAAGTCAATCTTGAACTTAATGATCGTTTAATTTCACGAATTCAGAAAGAGATTTGGTTTTCTTGGTTGTTAGGCATAATTATTCTCACAACGGAAGTTAGATAACTAATCCTAGTGATTTGAGTTCTCGAATTGATTTGAATAGGATCCCTAGTTGATATCCAAAGGTTTTCCCTAAATTCTTGCAAATTTCCTAGACTTAGCGTTATACACCACTCAATACAAAAACCCTACCATTTAAGTCTTCCTATTTTCATTTATTTTTACCGTTTTCTTTCCAACATTTAGGCTCCGCTTTAACTTATTGAAGAATAAATAATTTGTAATTCAACCATATGCATTCATATGAAAGAGCTCTATTCCAAAAATCTGCTTATTTTTAATAGTAATGATATATTAATTAATAATGATTACATCATTCATGTGCTCTTTTAGATTACTAATCTGCATTTTCACACACAATATACTGGTTTGATCTGCAATTTAACATATAAAATATTTTAAAATGTTGACAAATTTTGGTTTTACGAAAATTTTCATCTTATTAATATATAAATCTACGTTTAGATATAGATTGTTTGGCGGAAAATGTTATATTTTAAAGATGAATTTGCGAAAACAATTTTTGGATCACAAAATTTGGATTTTTCAAAAATGTTGAATGTTTTGGGTTTACGAAAAATCCTCATTTTATTTTTCAAATAAAAGATGTTGGTGGTGGTGGTGGTGGAGGAGGGGGAGGAGGATGTTGATGAAGAGGAGAGCTTTCAAGAGGGTGGAGGAGAAGCCATGTTCCTTGTTTAGTTTCTTTTTTATTTGCAAATAATAAAATAGTGGTTTTATGTTCCTATCTTTTAGGACAAACCCACTTTTCCTTTCTTTCCAAATGTGTAGGAGTTGCGACTCCATTGTACATTGAAAAAAAAAAATTAGAATGATTGGATTACAAAAATGACGGACTGAGCACTATAACATAATCTACTCATAAATCGAATTTGAAGTTTGTTTGAATGAAAAATTTGAGGTCAAAACTAGATAGTTTGAAAACCAAAAATTTGGGCAAAAGACAAAAATCAAAAAGGTTCACAAGCCTTGAAACTACACACTCTCAGATAAAGGAGAAAAACCAAACCACCCAAATGCAAACTAAGCCAAGTCGGCGTTTAGCCGAGTCAATATTTTCCAAGCTCTAGCTCAGGATGTGGATTTGTATCGAGTCTAATGCTCAATAGCCATATTTTGAATCAAAATTCTTTTTCAGTGTTTTAAATAGAAAATAAAGGTATCATAATTTCTTAACCAAATGGATTTAGTACCAGAATGGATTTGCTATTAATTCGGAACGTTTTGGTTTTGATGGAAATAATTATTCTAAAAACCTAGTTGCCACGTTCATCAGTCATCAAAAATTCCGCATCACTTTGGTTTTTCAGTGAGTTTGATAGTACAACATGATTTCTGAGTTAACCGGTTTATGATCTTAGGTTCTGGAAAACATAAATATTGCAGTTGTATTATGAGATTCTGAAACATATATCCAAACAGTCACAACAAACATTTTATTTTTGTATTTGTGCATGTTGTAGAAATTCGGATACATTACTTTTTAGCGAAACCTCATGAATGATATGTTGAGTGAATAATGAGGAAACTAATTTCGATGGTCAATGATTGATGATGTAACCTTATTTATTAGTCAATAAGAATTTTAATATTTTGGTTTACTTGCGACTGATTGTTATTTTGTTTAATGTATATCCTACGTTTCTGGAAACTAGATATATAATCGAGAGATTGGTTTTAGAGACAAAAATGAATAAATCTACTATATGAATGTAGAAGGGCTCTGTATAAAACCTACCATATCAGCGTATGAGAGTTTGACATGTGTCACTCAAAAGTTTTGATGCTTGACATTCTTTTCCAAACGTTTTATGTTTTGGAAGCCTCTTTTTATTTAGGGTTTAATTGCACATATGTTAATAAATGTATATTACAAAAATTATCAAAACATAAAATGTTCCATTTTCTCTTCCTCTTTGTATTATTTGCTTTATCAATCTTTGCTTTCGTAAAAAAAGGAACCATTCTCGCATGAAAAAACAATGCAGTTTGACTTATGACCTTCGAATTTTCTAGTTTCGTCGTCTACCATAGAATACATAACAACGTAATTGGCGAAGCTACAATTTTTTAAAAATTACGTCGTGCTTTATTCATATTCACAATCTCTTTTCTTACGACTAAAGCGGTTAGATCTGTCTTATACGATTTTCCTTTCTAGATTCTTGATTTTAATTGGTTCAACTAGGTTAAAGTGAAACGGAAAACCCTCCATGTCAAAAACCCCATCAAATTGGGCGAAACTCCTTGAGCCTTCTCTCTATTTTGCATTCCTCCGGCTTATTCCAATGAATGGTTTTCCGTTTCACTATCTCCAGTATTAAACCTATGTATCTTTCTCATCTCTGTAAATCTTTGTTAGTTTCAACAAATTTGAGTCTTTTATCCTATAATCAATGAATCATTGGTTCGCTATTTATGGTTTCTTTGAGTCAACAGAAAATTTTCCAATAGCTATCTGTTAAGTTGCATGGACTCTCAACTCAAAACCAATTGGCAGTGTGTGGATTGACCAATTTTCCTCTATATACTAATGTTAGTCCCTTTAAACTTCCGATGTGGATCCTAACACGCTCCTCGAGATAACGGTTCTTCGTTTCATCTCGAACTGAATCCCACTCTAGGATCGACAACATACCCTACTTAGGCCACCCTACATGAGTCAACAAACGAGACTCAGATACCATGTTAAGTTTCATGGGATTCCAACTCAAAACCAATTGGTTGTAAGTGGGTTGGCCCATGTCCCTTTATATTCTAGTTAGGATCGCTTCCAACTTCCGATGTGGGACATTAATCCCTAATACGCCCCCTCGAGATGATGGGGCCTTTTGGCCATTGATCTTGATATGTTCGGCTTGGATCGACGACATTCAAGCTTAGTCGATGATTGCATTAACTTTGGGTCGGATCGGGCTGGACTATGTGGATCTTGCTCTGATACCATATTATGTTGCATGGGCTTCCAACTCAAAACCTAATTGGCAGTGAGTGGATTGGTCTATGTCTCTTATATACTAATGTTGGTCCCTTTAAGCTTCCAACGTGGGATCCTAAGACGCCCTGATGTATCGTGGAATTTACCTGTTTTATGCCACGATACAAGTCTTTTATCGAGTCTTTCAGTATTGTTTTCATAGGTTTATCAATGAATAAAGGAAGAATGGTGTTTTGATCAAGAGGAACGCAAAAGGAGCTCATTTGGTGAAGAAATGAAGAGAAGAAGTCGTCTGGCTGATTCTGTCGGTCGACAGGGCCCTCTGTCGGTCGACAGAATCGCCTGGCCCGTATCTAAATGGCCCAAAACTCTTCCGAAAGGCCCAATATGATCATGGCTCGACATATATAAGTTCTTAGACGACCCTAGGTCAGAGAGTTCGAGTTTTTGCTGCCACTTTGCCTCTTTGTTGTTCTTGAGATCAAAAACATTTGTTCTTAGGTTTACTTTGTGATTCTCGAGGATTCAAGCGTCTCTACCTTCATTTCCTCTGTTGGTACTATTGTTTTTGTTTGCTGTTGATTCAATGAAGTGTTCAGAGACCATGTTTTGCTTTGAGTTTACTTTGATCATGTTAGAGTAGACATCTTTTCAGATCTAGGGTTTTCCTATGGTTTCTAGGGTTTAAAACACCCGTATTATTCGTTGTGATGATTGTTGAATGCATGTGTTAGGTTTTTCTATTAGGGCAGAAGATCAGAACTTGAATTAGGCGTAGCTAACCTAGTTTGAGGGTTTAGGTCGTGGTTTATTCATGAGAATTGATGGATCACACCAGAAAAACCCTAATCGAGCAGTTTCTGTCTCTTGCAAAGAGATTTGCTTGAACAGCCTGTGAACTGATCCTTCTTGAACGTGTAATGCTTGTCTGATCAGGATAGATTCAATAGGAATATCGAATCTTAAGTGTTTAGGCAAAGATCACTTAGTAGACGAAAGTTACAAGTCGATATCATTAGGAGAAAGGAGTTCGAAGACCTAGAACTTGAATGTTTGAATCATCTAATGAATTTGTTAGAAACCAGAAGATTCCCAATGATCTGATCCCCCTCATCATAAGAAGAAACCCTTAGTCATTTCGTTTGTTAAGTTTAGTTCAAGTAGAAATACGTCAAACCCTAGTTTAAACCGAGATAACCAACACAACTCCCTGTGGGATCGATAACCTTACGTACTACAGCTTCATAGCCGTCCGCTTGCGGTACAATAGGATTAGGGTGAAAATTATTCACACCATCAAGTTTTCTGGCGCCGTTGCCGGGGAGTTTCGGTGTTAGATCGGTTTTAGATCATTAGGGTTTTAGTCTCGTTTCTTTCATTTCGTTTGTTTTTGATTTCATTTCTTTGATTTCTCTGAACTAATCCAAGTTTTAGTTTGTCTTTGATCTATACAGTGCATGCCAGTTCGGACCAGGAGTGGAGCATTGCGGATTGAAGAATTAATATCTTTATCAACTATGAATGGCCCAACTTACGAATACTTTATGTTTTATAAAGAAAGGCCCAAATCAGATGTTGCTTTGGTTAAAGAATGAACAACTTACAAATCATTTTAGATAAGAATGAACAACTTACAAAATATCATTATTAAGAATGATCCAACTTACAAATTTTTATGCATTGTTTTCCGTCAAGTCGTATTAAAATTATTGTTAAAACTAGGATTCGAGGCCCCGCGATTTATGTTACATTTAATTTTCCCTCATATATAATACTATATTTATTTTATACTATTTTTTATAAATATGTGAAAATATTCTTCCATTAATCTGAGTATCTGGCTACCAATATGATTTACATTCAAATCATGAAAAAAAAAATTTATGAACGTAAATTCTCAACAAGATACAAATAAAGTTAATATGACTGATAAATGAACATAAATATTAGTAAAATGTATCAACCACCTGTAATCAAAAGTTATATATAAAATGAAAAGTTACCGGAAACACAACTATTTGGGCTGGTAATTAAAAATAAATAGAGTGGAAAAGCCAGAGTCATAAAAGACACGACTCTTGAAATAAGTTTCAGCCAGAGTCCTGTCTTTTCGTTCATGAATAGTCTCTTATTCGTTGGACTCGTTTGCAAGGGAGATGTTTTTTTAGCGAGTCGTTTTGAGTAGAAAAGTTAGACATCGTTTTGATGAGTGAAATAGGAACACATCTATGACAAGTTTAAGCAATCAAAACCCTTCCGTTAATATGCTTCAATCATAAACTCATATTCAAAAAAAATAACAAAAAAAGTTTTTAAAATGCAAGCGATTGAAATATAAAAAAAAAATAAAAGGCTCAGTATTTTCTTATGACCTTTTTAAAACCTAAACCAGCAACAGGTAAACTGAAATAGAATAAGAGACAAAAAATTATACAGATTATACAACTTCTTCAACTCTTTCTTTTTACATAAACGATATGTCCGTAATTCATCAAATACGTCTGCTACATAATTTCATAAAACTAATCTACACAACAGGACACAGTATATAGACGGTTTGTGGTGGTGATGTTGAGGAATAAAAAGATTCTTCAATATTTTTTATTAAACCAAAACAAAAATTTACCATGAAAAATTTACATGGACACAACCCTAAATCTACAGTTCTCAAATTCAAAAAAATGAAAATTTTCAATTCTCCTCAACACCAAGCATTTACTTAGAAGAACAAAAAATATATATGTATGTTTAATCACAGTAAAAATCAAAAGAAAGAGAAGAGAAGCTTTTGACAAAGACGACTAAGATAGATCGAAAGTGACTTACTTTAACTTTGAATCGATGGCGAACGGACACAACAACAACAATCGATGGTTTTAACTTTGTATAGTAGGAAGAAATCGAAGGAATTTCCAATATAGACTTAAATTTTAATTTAACTAAAGCTTCAGCACTTTCACATGATTCCCAAAAATCTTTTGTTAAACAATTATTTTTGGGAATTTGTCCTTTTTAAAAATATTGTATGTTGGAAAATAAATTAGCAATTATTGATGAGCGCCCTTGAAATTTAGTTAGAAGCATTGAGAAATTTTTTCTAAGAAAGGAAGAGCGGTTTACGTTAAATTTTTTTTAAAAAATCATCAAATATAGTTGAAAAGGTATATTCTAAAAGACACAAATTGAAATGGTACGATGAAAAGACACAACTGTTTGTAAAAGTACGATGAACGGACACAACTCTCTGTAAAAGTACGATGAACGGACGCAGCTCTTCGATGAAAATACACAACTCTTTGTAAAAGTACGATGAAGGATGCTCGAAAATAGATCTGCAATTATTGATGAGGGCCCTTGAAATTTAGTTAGAACCATTGGGAATTTTTTTTTAAAGAAAGGAATACGTCAAATTTTAAAAAAAATTCATTAAGTAGAGTCGAAAAGGTATATTCTAAAATTCGCAAATTAAATTGGTAGGATGAAAAGATACAACTGTTTGTAAAAGTACGATGAACGTACACAACTCTTCGATGAAAAGACACAACTCTCTTTAAAAGTACGATGAACGGACGCAACTCTTCGATGAAAAGACACAACTCTTTGTAAAAGTACGATGAACGATGTTGAAAAATAAATCTGCTATTATTGATGAGCGCCATTGAAATTTAGTTAGAACCATTGGGAAATTTTTTTAAAGAAAGGAAGAGCGGTTTACGTTTAATTTTAAAAAAAGTTCATTAAATAGAGTCAAAAAGGTATATTCTACAAGATGCAAATTGAAATGGTACGATAAAAAGACACAACTCTTTGTAAAAATAAGATGAACGGACGTAACTCTTCGATGGAAAGACACAAATCTCTGTAAAAGTACGATGAACGGATGCAACTCTCCGATGAAAAGACATAACTCTTTGTAAAAGTACGATGAACGGACGCAACTCTTCAATTGATTTTTTGAGTTTGTTATTGTATATATGATTGAATTCATCTCAAGAAGCAATCTCTCGACTATTAAACAAATAATTTGCAAGTAAACACAAATATTAGAATTCTTATTGACTAAAAAATAAGATTACATCATCAATCATTGACCATCGAAAGTCTGTCTCCTCATAAAGATATTTTCTTAAATCAATTATAGATCCTGCCTTGCCTAGCAATTTCGATCGAAGATATATATTTAAATCAAATAAAGATCCTATCTTGCCTAGTAATTTGGTTCGATATAAATATAGTTTCGATTGATATGGTCAATTTCCCAACAATAATACAATAAGACACACCCAACATAGCATTTTCCTAGCGATGACTCATTGGAAACTCGACATGATGATGCCCTTTTGGACGTTTACACCATCAGAACCTAAAGTGGGCTGGACTGTGGTCATGAAACGTGGTCGTGGAGGTCGTGGTAATAGCCATGGCTAATCCCTTCTCTCTTCACCTAACCTACTTGTTATTTTTTTTCTATGGAACTTGTTCCTTCTCTTAGCTATAGCTTAAGCATTCTCTACTAAGCCATTCTAAACTTATGTCACAAACTGTATGCTCCTGAAGGTAAAGCTTTGCATATTTAATTTGAAAACTCTCAAACAAAAAAAAACATAGCATTTTCTGAGGCTTGGCTAAAAATTAATATATCGGAATTTCTACAACATGCACAAATATAAACTAGTTAGATATATGCTTCAGAATCTCAGAGTACAACTGCAATATTTCTGTTTTTGCAACACCTAAGATCAGAAACTAGTTAGATCACAAGCCATGTTTCACTATCACACTCAGTGAAAAACCGAAGGGATTGCAGAATTTTTTTATATGTTTGATGAGTGACGAGGCAACTAGGTTTTTAAAACTTTTTTTCTTCAAATCCAAAACGTTCCAAATTAATAGTAAATTGTGGTGGTATAGCACTATGTCCCTTGGGTTATGAAAATCTGATATTTTAATTTTCTGTGTAAGTCACTAAAAAGGAAACTGATCCAAAATATGACTGTTGAGCATTCGACCCTTCACATATCCAAATCTTTACTGTTGAGCTCGAGCTTGGCCAATCTTGACTCTACTCAACGCCGACTTGTCCTGGCTTGCATTTGGGTGGTTTCATTTTTCTCCTTTTTCTCATAATGACAAATTTCTGATATTTTTATTTTTATTTTTTGCTTTTCTTACTAATTATAAGTAAACAAGAACAATTCTTTCAATACGCAATTGTATTATTTTCACATTACAATGGAGTCTCAACTCCTACACACTTGGAAACACAAAGCAAAAAGAAAGGAAAATGTTGTGATAGTATTTTAATAATTGTAATAATTATTAGTTACGTAAGAAATGTTGTCTCCTCCTCTTCCTCCTCCACCTCCTCTTCCACCACCTCCTCCTCCTCTTACAACCTTCTTCTTCTTCTCCTCCTCCTCCTCCTCCTCCTCCTCCTCCTCCTTATCTACCCATTTCTCCCCGTCCCAAAAATTCTTCGTGTCCTCCTCTAGCAATTGCTCCAAGTCCCCCCAATCCACCACCTCCTCCTCCTCCTCCTCCTTCTTCTTCTTCTTCTTCTTCTGCTCCTTCTTCTTCTTCTTCTCCTCCTCCTTTAGCCATTGCTACACCTCATAACCCCTATTCATCTCCTCCTCCTCCTTTAGCCTATGCTCCACGTCATACCCCCTATTCATCTCCTCCTCCTCCTCCTTTAGCCATTGCTCCACGTCATACCCCCTATTCATCTCCTCCTCCTTCTCCTCTCCGTCAATCTGTTGCAACAATAGAATAATATTAATCTTGTTTGTCACCTGATCGATATATTCCTAAATAGACTTTTCATTAGAAAGGCCAATGAATGAAACCTTGTGGTACAAGGGGTTCGCGTCTATTGTTTTAATGCAAAGCTTACAACACATGAATGATGTAGTCACTAATCTCTATTATATTTAAAAAAAAGAAAATTAAGTTATATACTAAATGCTAATGTATTTCTTCTTCTTCTTCTTCTTCTTCTTCTTCATCTTCTTCTTCTTCTTCTTCTTCTTCTTCTTATGTTGAATATGAGAAAGTAAGGGCTAGAGATAAGTATTTGAATCCGAATGTTCAATGTAGACAAATGGCTGGAGCTGATGTGTTTGCTAGATTTGAGGTTGAAAAGGAAAAGCTGAAACAAGTACTTTCAAAGCTGAAACAAGTATTTAGAGAAGAAAGTTTTTTCAATCACCCTGGATAATGCTTATAACAATGACACTATGCAAAAGCTTCTTAAGCATCGTCTCCAGATGATTAGTGGTAATGGGTTGTTGTGTGGTAGGGTAGGGTAAAAATACCCTACACAACATCCCTATCCGTGGCTAATTAGCCACTGGTATAACTACGGAGGACCATGACGATTTAGCAATGATTGTATTTATTGCAATATCGTTGCTATTCTGTCACGGATTATCAAAATTCCGGTTAGTGGATAAATAGCTACGGAGTAGTAACAAAATATATAAATTCGAATTTTGTTGATTTTTTGCGTTGCAAATACCGAAGGTAACTCGATTAATTGAGGCATAGCTACAAAATAGCCATGGATCATCCGTAGCTATAATTCAGATCAATTTTATACCGAAACCCTTCCCCTCTTTCTTCTTCTCACAATTTTTTTTGGTCTTCTCTTTTCCTCTTTGCCGTCACTAGTAGGTCTCTTCTCATCTCTTTTTTTATTCTTTATCTCATGTACTTAATTCTATTCTAATTATGTATATATATTTTTTAAAAATATTCTGTTATTTTATGAATTAAAATCATTAGATTTATTGAATTTAGGGTTTTAATTATTTAAGGTTTGATTAGTCAGAAATTAGGTTTTCGATTATGATTTAAATGAGGTTTTAGTGAATTTAGGGTTTATATAGCTCTTAAATAAAATAGTTTGTATTTTAGTTAATTTTTAATAATAGATATATATTAATTATATGTGTAAATAATTTATGAATTTATAATATTTTTTTTGAAATTACAGTTAATACTTTTTAGATAAATTATATAGGTTTTTTTCGTTATATTTATCTTATTGTAAATTATATTAAACTATGTTTTCACAATTTTATTACTAATTAATTTTAAAACTTTCTACTAATTAAATTTTATTTAATAAAGTCATATATATTTCATTATTTTTTTCAGTATTGCTTATATGATTTCTTTAGTGTTTTAAAAGTTTGTGATCACAGGGCTAATAATGCGGAGCTTGATGTTGCTTTGGCCGTAAATCTTGATGTTTATCTTAATAATCCGGAGAGGCTCAATAAACTACGGCTTCATCGCTCGAGGAACGATGGTCCTGTACGGCAATTTTTGATTTTATATGATTGTTTTTATTTACTTACATCAATTAGATCACTAATGTATCTTGTAGCAGAGTTTAGAAACCATCAACATAAAGATTGAGGGCTTTCTGATACAAAGGTGTTGAAAATGTGCCATTAATGTAGACAAGATTTATCTTTCTTTCTTTTTTCGTCGGGAAATAACTTCATTAAATTAAAAAATTGGGTTTACAATAGCCGATTTAGCGAGTGTATCAGCATCATTATTATTTGCACGTGGAATAAAGTAAGCGCAATAGAAGAAAATCGAGAATGAAGATCTCTAATGTCTTCCAAAATGGTATGGATTTCATTATACGATGACCCATTCTTCACTAGCTGAATGAGGGTGATGTTGGGAATGTCCTGAAATCTTCTGTACTTCTCTAGAAAGTATGAATGTGTCGAGATCATACATAAGTCATAAATATTGGGTGGTCATGATGCCTTGCTAGAGACCGCTCTTGATCTATGAGTCTCGGACTTATTACCAGTATTGTATGATCCCATAGGGTCACACACCTAAGCGACCAGGAAATGTAATGAGAATTTATTCAGTAAAGTACGAGGTATTTACTAAATAAATTAGAGAGTAATTGGGTTGGATTAAATAAATGAGTATTTAACCTAATTAGGCTTTGGGCTCAAAAGCCCGCACAACATGCAGAGTTTAATTAAAACCCTGATGTGTATATAGGCTGATAGGGGCGATTTTTCTGGCAAGTTTTTCTTGCAGAAAATCGCCCCCCTTGGTGCCGCCACTCTCTCTCTCTCTCAAGCTCGAGGATCTAGCAATCCGTTCCTGATCTCGCGTGCGTGTGGATACCTTGGAGGAGCTTCATCTGCAGTTCTTTCTGATCTCTGTTTCACCATATACTCCGCTGCAATCCGAAACTACAAGGTAAACCTAGAGATCTTTTGATTCGATTTATCTAAAACCTAGATCTGCATGTAATTCATGATTAGGTTTAATTGGCTAATTAAACAGAGAGAATCATCGAATATCTAACAGTGGTATCAGAGCCAGGTTCAATTAGGTTTTTGATAAGTTGAATCAATCTAGTTGTTTGAATTTGTTGAATCAAATTAAGTGTTAAATTTGGTTAACAAGATTGTAAAAACTAGAACAAAAAAAAAAAAAAAAAATTAAAAACCCTAATCGCGCCGCCGTCCGCCGCCGTCGCTGGTCGCTGCCGTCGCCGGTGTCGCGGAGTGCGCGTGGTCGCGCGGTTAGAACCCGTCCAAGCCGCCGCAGCTCGCCATCGTTCGCGCGATCCCGGCATCGCGATTCGTCGTGTACGCGCGGTTTGATCGCGGTTCTCGGGAGTTTGCGGTTTCGGTTTAATTTTCCCGTCGCGGTTTACCGGATTTAATTAACATAAATAAATCTAGGTTAAACCGGACTAGAAATCCAAAAAAAATTGGATTTAACCTAAACCAAAGACTGGTCTAATTTGATTCGGTTGGACCGAATAAATTTAGAGAGTATGGTTTAGTAAATAACCGGTTCAATTTAAGTTTATTAATTTGGTTGGACCAGAATTAATGAACCGACCCGGTTATGTCAAATTATTGGGCAATTGGGTTATGTGATTAACATAGACCAATTCTTGGGCCTTGGGCCGAGAATTAAAACAATTGGGCCAATTATTTGAAATACCCAATTCCAAAAAAAATTTAAATTAAATCTTTATTTAATTATTAAATATTAAATAAGAAAATTTCCAAATGTACGAAGTTTCTAGATTTAGTAAGTTTGTGATATATAGGAAATTTCTTAAAATAGAAAGTTTCCCGAAATAGGAAGTTTCTTAGAATAGAAAAGTTTCCCGAAATAGGAAGTTTCTTAAAATAGAAAGTTTCCTGAAATAGGAAGTTTCTCTAAATAGAAAGTTTCCTAAAATAGTAAGTTTCCCAAAATAGAAAGTTTCCCAATTTAGTAAGTTTCCAAAAATGGAAAGTTTCCCAAAATAGAAATCTTCTATTTTTTGGATGGATCTTTAGGGAAAATTTATAATCCTCAAATCAATATCAAGCTTTGGATGTCTTGTCCAATCTTGTCAACTGTTGAAGCTCATTCAATTGTGGACATGCCTTACAGTGTGAGGTGTCTGCTCTTGCATGAGTAAGACAGAGTGTGGATTGTTGACGGGCTGGCAGTGCCTGACATCAATGATCACCTTGAGTGAAGAGATTGGTTTTCTTGACTGGGCCATCGGTAGTCCCGGGCCTTGAGACATCGGGTGTATTGGGCCTAGGGCGCCAATCCACAACCGAGAGTTATGTGAGACATAACTAGCTATTGTATGCTTACCTAGTTAAGCTAAGGCTGGGTGATGGCCAGTGGCCCACTTTGGTCTTAGTGAGACATGGATCTCGGAATCATTATATTCATATGAGGATAATTTTAAAACTTTGAATATAATGTGAGCTAATTTTAATTATAAGATTACTCTTTATGAACATAATAACTAAACTCTATTTTATCTCAATTTCAACAATGGCTGGCACGAACAACAACCAAAACAATTTTTCGATTAGATTCGTCCTTGAGAAGGACAAACTGAATGGATCTAATTTCCTGACTTGGTCACGGAACCTGAGGCTCGTACTCAGGCAGGAGAAGAAGGACTATGTCCTTCAAACACCTCCCCCCGAGAGGCCCCCAAACAATGCAGCGCAGGCTGTGAAGAATACTTGGGAGAAGCATTCTTCTGATGTCAATGACGTGTGTTGTCTGAGGTTGGCGACTATGTCTCCTGATCTGCAGATGCAATATGAGAGCGTATTATTACCGATCGAGATGATCACGAACCTGAAAGCGTTATTTCAGGAGCAAGCTCGCATTGAGAGATACCAGACGGTTAAGTCTCTCTTAGATTGCAAGCTGGCTAAGGACGCTCCAGTAAGTCCCCATGTGCTTAAGATGATGGGTTATCTAGATAACCTGGGGAAGCTGGACTGTCCTGTAGGTCAGGAGCTCGCTAGCGACATCATACTGCATTCTTTACCGGCAAGCTATGATCAGTTCATATTGAACAATAATATGAATGACATGTCTAAGACATTGACTGAGTTGCACGGTATGCTAAAGACTGCAGAGCCTAACATCAAGAAGGCTAGCCCCAATGTACTGATGGTACAAAAGGGTAAAGGCTATAAGAAGCCAGGCAACGACAAAGGCAATGCAAAGGCTGTCCAAGTCAAAGACAAGGACAAGGCCAACGCCAAGCCCAAGTCAAAGGCCGGGCCTTCTGATGTTGGTCACTTCTGTAAAGAAGCGGGGCATTGGAGAAGAGATTGCAAGAAGTTCCAGGAAGGTCTAAAGGATCTGAAGAAGACTTACGAGACGTCTTCATCCGGTATTTTTGTTATAGAAGTTAATGTAACTACTTCTGTTAATACATCTTGGGTATTAGATACTGGTTGTGGGGCTCATATTTGTACTAATATGCAGGCGCTCAGAAGCAGTAGAAGGCTGAAGAAAGGAGAGGTAGAGCTGCGAGTTGGGAATGGAGTGAAGCTCCTGCACTGGTTGTTGGCACTTACACCTTGTCTTTACCTTCTGGATTGATTTTAGAACTTAATGATTGTTATTTTGTACCTGCTATTAGCAGAAACATATTTCAGTTTCGTTGTTGGATTTAGAAGGATTTGATTTTTCTATTAAGAATAAAGTCTGTTCCTTTAATCGTGACAATATGTTCTATGCATGTGCCCTCTTACGAATGGGCTTTATTTACTAGATCAATCCAAACCAGTATATATCATTAATACAAAAACGGTTTAAGTCAAATGATGAAAACCAAACGTTTCTATGGCATTGTCGTTTAGGGCACATCAGCGAGAAACGCATAAAGAGGCTCCATACTAATAGGCTTCTGGGCTCTTTTGACTTTGAGTCATGTGAGAAATGCGAATCTTGTCTGATGGGCAAAATGACAAGGGCGCCTTTCAATAAAATAAATGAAGGGGCTGGTGATCTGTTGGGCCTGATACACACAGATGTGTGTGGCCCAATAACCACTTATGCTAGAGGAAACTATCAGTACTTCATAACCTTTACTGATGATTTCTGTAGGTACGGCTATGTCTATCTAATGAGACATAAATCGTAATCGTTTGAAAAGTTCAAAGAATTCCAAAATGAAGTACAGAACCAGCTTGGCAAAAGTATTAAGGCTCTTCGGTCGGACCAAGGAGGAGAATATTTGAGCCAAGAGTTCAGTGATCATCTGAGAGAGTGTGGGATTATTTCTCAACTCACGCCTCTGGGAACACCACAATGGAACGGTGTGTCTGAAAGGAGAAATCGGACCCTGTTAGACATGGTTCGATCTATGATGAGTCACACAGACCTTCCGACATCCCTTTGGGGATACGCTATGCTAACAGCAGTATATACACTAAACAGAGTGCCATCAAAAGCAGTAGCAAAGACACCATATGAGTTATGGACTGGAGTTGCTCCAGTACTGTCTTTTCTCAGAATTTGGGGTTGTGAAGCTTATGTCAAGAGATTGATCACAGACAAGCTTACACCAAAATCTAATAAATGCTACTTCATTGGTTATCCTAAGGAAACCAAGACTTATTACTTCTACCTGCGATTTGAGAATAAGATCTTTATTGCTTGAGATTGTAGTTTTCTTGAGAGGGAATTTCTCTCTAAGAAAGACAGTGGGAGTAATGTACAACTCGAAGAAATTCGAGAAGGACAGGAAGCTGCTCAACCTAATGAGGCAGAGGAGCAGGAGGATCCACAAGATATTGTAAAACCTAATCCTGTAGTACCAGAAATTCGAAGATCCGGAAGGATCCGTCACGAACCCGATAGATATCAGGGATTCCTCGTGACTAACTGTCATGATCTCTTGATCATTGATGGTGATGAACCATCGAATTTCGCAGAAGCCATGATGGGCCCATCTTCCTCGAAGTGGCTTAAGGCCGCTGAATCCGAAATGGACTCCATGTCAGTCAACCAAGTGTTTTCGTTGGTTGACCCGCCTGATGGTGTAAAAGCCATCGAGTGCAAATGGATCTTCAAGAAGAAGATCCATGTGGATGGTAATGTCCAGATTTATAAGGCCAGACTGGTGGCAAAAGGTTTCAAACAGATTCATGGTATTGACTATGATGAAACCTATTCCCCAGTGGCCACGATGAAATCAATTCGGATTCTCCTAGCAACTGCAGCTTTTCATGATTATGAAATTTGGCAGATGGATGTGAAAACCGCCTTCCTGAATGGGATTCTAGAAGAGGATGTGTATATGACACAGCCTGAAGGTTTCATAGATCCACAGAATGTTGGGAAAGTATGCAAGCTTCATAAATCCATTTATGGATTGAAGCAAGCATCAAGGAGTTGGAATCTTCGTTTTGATGAAGCGATCAAACAATTTGACTTCATTAGAAACGAAGAAGAACAGTGCGTGTACAAGAAAACTAGTGGGAGCAAAGTTGCATTTCTCATCTTGTATGTTGATGACATACTGCTTCTCGGAAACGACGTTCCAATGCTGCAGTCGGTAAAGGACTGGCTTGGAAGTTGTTTTTCCATGAAAGACATGGGTGAAGCTACGTACGTTCTTGAAATTAGGATCTATAGAGATAGATCCAAGAGGCTGATAGGGCTATGTCAGGATTCTTATATTGATAAGGTCCTACATAGATTCGGCATGGAAAATTCCAAGAAGAGCTTTATACCAATGTCACATGGCATTACTCTAAGCAAGAAACAGTGTCCTCAGACACCTGATAAGCTTAAGCGCATGAGTAGGATTCCCTATGCGTCGACAATAGGATCTATCATGTATACCATGATATGTACTCGTCCTGATGTAGCTTATGCATTGAGCATGACGAGTAAGTACCAGTCAAATCCAGGTAAGGAACACTGGATAACCGTAAAGAATATCCTAAAGTGTTTGAGAAATACTAAGGATAAGTTCTTGGTTTACGGTGGAAGTGAGGTGTTGGAAGTCAGTGGATTCACGGATGCAAGTTTCCAGACAGACAAGGATGATTTCTGGTCACAGTTCGGTTATATCTTATGTTTGAATGGCGGTGCTGTCAGTTGGAAAAGCTCCAAGCAGAACACCGTTGCAGACTCCACGACTGAAGCTGAATACATCGCAGCTTCCGAAGCGGCGAAGGAAGGTGTTTGGATAAGAAAGTTCATCACTGAACTAGGTGTGATTCCTAGCATAGCTGAGCCGTGGCACTGTATTGTGACAACAATGGTGTCATAGCTCAGGCCAAGGAGCCAAGATCACATCAGAAGACCAAACACATTGAGAGAAGGTATCACCTGATACGTGAGATAGTTAATAGAGGTGATGTGAAGATCAGCAGAGTTTCAACTGATGAGAACGTCACTGACCCACTAACCAAGCCACTCCACAGACCTAAGCACGAGTTGTTGACTGTTACTGTAGGTATTAGGGATATTGAAATGTAATCTCAATTTGAGTGGGAGTTGTATGGCTTTATTTAGTTATTTCGAGAAGTTCATGTAAACATTAATTTTATGTTTAATAAAATCATTTCGAATTATTTTAACTGTGATGAAATAATTGTTCCAAATTGATTTATGTCATTTTATGGGTCATCGAAGTCAAATACTTGATCATGAGTTTATCAAGGTCAATGACTTGATCATGAAACCCCATGTTTGGGAGATGACATAAAGTCAAAGTGTCCCAAGTCAAAGATTGTTGAAAGTGGAACACCAACAATCGTGAGAGACTTGATTGTGATGTGACTTATGACCAAGTTTCATGGTGTCATAGATGATGAGCATCAAAGTCAATACATAGGTATATGTTGGGAACATATGACCGGACATGACCCGCTGATGAGAATTATACAAGATATAACTGTCATGAGGGATTCTCATTGCGAGTATAGAGAATAGTCCTTAGACCTGAGTTTGTCATGTAGGTTACACATGAATTAATGCACTTTGACCGTGCCTAACGCTGTTCCGTAATTGGGAGTAATAATGGCATTGATTGGGTGTATTATGAAGTGTGTGATTTACAGTGATGGAACAAGATGGAATTTTCCCCTCCTGTAAAAGGAGAATATATCTCATAGGCCAATCGGAGATTAGATGACTGAGGAAATGTGTGGCCACACTCAAACGGACTGTCCCGAGTCGTTTGTATTTGTCAGTATCAATCTGAGACCGATGAACGATCTTTGGCTCTATAAGGATTACAATCATCTTGCCAAATGCCAGATCGAGATATTGAGATGAAAGGATTATGGAAACAGAGGATTCCAGTACAAGTGGGAGATTGTTGGGAATGTCCTGAAATCTTCTGTACTTCTCTAGAAAGTATGAATGTGTCGAGATCAGACATAAGTCATAAATACTGGGTGATTATGATGCCTTGCTAGAGACCGCTCTTGATCTATGAGTCTCGGACTTGTTACCAGTATTGTATGATCCCATAATGAGAATTTATTCAGTAAAGTACGAGGTATTTACTAAATAAATTAGAGAGTAATTGGGCTGGATTAAATAAATTAGTATTTAATCTAATTGGGCTTTGGGCTCAAAAGCCCGCACAACATGCAGGGTTTAATTAAAACCCTGATGTATATATAGGCTGATAGGGGCGATTTTTCTGGCAACTTTTTCTTGCAGAAAATTGCCCCCCTTGGTGTCGCCACTCTCTCTCTCTCTCAAGCTCGAGGATCTAGCAATCCATTCCTGATCTCGCGTGCGTGTGGATACCTTGGAAGAGCTTCATCTGCAGTTCTTTCTGATCTCGGTTTCACCATGTACTCCACTGCAATCCGAAACTACAAGGTAAACCTAGAGATCTTTTGATTCGATTTATCTAAAATCTAGATCTGCATGTAATTCATGATTAGGTTTAATTGGCTAATTAAACAGAGAGAATCATCGAATATCTAACAGGTGAGGCAGTCTGATAGCACTTGGATGTCGTCATATCCTTGATCATGTAAAGCCTTGAGGGCTTCCTTCAAGGCCAACGCCTCTGCTGCTAGAGCTGAAGGGACATGGGCTTGAGAGCATGATTCCGATATATCCAGTGATGAATGTTCGTATTTTATTATCCATGCCATTCCTCCTCTATGGGTAGTGTCACTCTAAGCTCCATCCACAAAACATTGATACTTCATCGAGATGCTTTCCTCTTCTACAAGTTTGGAAGACTCTTGGGCTGTGCTCCAACTCTTTGCTTCAATGATGGTTTTAAGAACCACTTATGAGGGCGTGAAGTCCTTCCCTTCAAATATGAGTTGGTTCCTTAAAGTCCAGTTATTCCAGCATAACCACATGAAGAGCGGAATAGAGACACCATAAGGTGGAATGTTTGTAAGTTTTTTAGCATTGGCCAAAAACCAAGGACCGTGGGATCCCAGAGATGTTGTAACCCATCCATCGGAGCTTTAGCCCAAACCTCCTGAGAGTAAGGGAAATCTCGAATAACATGTAGGATTGACTCAGGTGCACCACAGCAACGAGAAGCCAGTCATTATTGATACCTCTCCATACAACTGAAGATTGACCGGGAAGGCTTGTTTGGCCATTTTCCAAAGAAAGCTTCTCACCTCTGGAAGGATTTTAGCCTTTTAATTTGTCGACTGCCAGGTAAAGGTCACTTCAGAGGGAGGTGCGATGATCATAGATCGTAACCCATATTCGGCACGAGTAGAATAACATTCGCTCTTACATGGTAGCAAGGCTATGCAATCTCTAAGTTTAATAGAACTTGTAGGAATACGCATGATAATCTCCTCGTATTGTGGCACTATTCTTCTAACAACGGTCCAGTTCCAATCATTCGTATCCAAATTCCTAAGGTCAGCCACCTTAAGTTCTTTTGCATCATAGGGATGGGGCCCATCGGAGTGAGAGAGCGGCGGATGAGATCCACGGTTCCGTCCACAGGGAAATACTCTCACCGTCGCCCAATCTCCATCCTAATCCCAGTTTAAATATTTCTTGACCCGCGCTAATACTTCTCCAGCCGTGGGAGGCACTGGAGGGAGCATGAGCCTCCACAAAGGAGGAAGAATGGCAATACTTGCCCAGAAAAATCTTAGCAAAGAGAAAGTCTGGAGCATTAAGAAGCCGCCAGCCAAGCTTTGCTAGGAGTGCATCGTTGAAGTCTTCAAAATCACGGAAGCCCAGGCCACCTGCATTTTTTGGCATAGTGAGTTTTGCCCACGAACCCCAACTCATCTTCCTCTCATCCAGCTTATTTTCCCACGAAAATCTAGTAAGGAGGGATTGTAGTTTGTTACAGACCGAGATGAGGAGCTTAAAGCAGGTCATGGAATACGAAGGAATATTGTTGGGGATGGGCTGCGCACCCCCTGAAAATAAACAGGACCCAAGTCCGGCACAAAAGGAAGGAACATGTCCATTAGAGAGATCTCCAACATCCAAAATCTCGCCACCTGCTCCACTATTGATAGGACAACGCTTGGCACGCTCTCTGACAGAAAGTAATCAAAATATGTTTGTGTGAAAAGAAATGAGTTAAGCCCATAAAGAGTGAAATGTTTTCATTGGCTATAACTATTTGAAAGAAGGCACATTGGAAAATTGGAAAGTTTCCAAGTAGTATATATATGGATGTTTTTGGTATAGCCCAAAAATTAATTCAAACCGAATGGTTTTGGTTAGAATTAGTGTCGGATTGGTGTGTGATTAAAACCTCTCTTAACCGAGATAGTAATTTCCGTTTTAATCAACCCAATCCTTGGCCCTAGATTCTCGGACTTGTTGATCAAGTTAAACTTGATAAACAAGTCACTTGGACTTGTAAAACAAGTAAAAACCCTAGCCGTCTCTCTACTATAAATATGAATCTTAAGCCTCCCTTGTAGAGCATCCGATCAACAGATCGACTGGTAAATCACACAAAGAAAAAACGCTAGGAGATTTCAGAATCCAAGAGCAAGTTCCTTCAGTCTCCAACTGTTTCAGGTATGTCTTAGTTTCGAGAGTATGGTAGATTATCATGGTCGCTAGAATCGAATTCGAGTGCTGCGAATCGATTTCCTATGGTTGTATCCTGGGACTCATGAATTCGTGAAATCCTGTCACACTACGGGGAATTTTTTGAGTTAAGGAAAGAGATCAAATCTCGCCTCCATATTCGATTTTATATTCGTCATTTAAATCGTTTTGATATCGTTTCCTTAAGGTTTATATTCTCGTGATTGAATCCCTTTATTCGTAGTGTAGAAATAGTGGTCCTACGGTGGCTACAACTATAGCTAAGAGCGTAACAAGGGATTTGCGTCTTCGATCTTATATTCAGATTGGGAGTCCTCGATGGTTGCGAGGTATCATCAGTGAAGATGCTAATTTAATCCATTCTTAAATATGGTCATGGTCTAATGTTTCATCACACTTTAGTTTAAATCTACGTTTTCTGGGTTTGGATCTTATAGGTTTTGCCGATATGTCATCTCTTTGATGTATGCTGTCCTTTGTGTTTTGCTGGCTTTGTTGTTTTTTAACGCTTTTTGCTTCTCGTATTACAACTTGGTTTTTTTTTTTTTTTTTTTTTTGGTCACGTATTACAACTTGGTTGAAACCTTCATTATCAATGAATTATTTCGATTGGAGAAAAAAAAAATATTGATTAGTCACAAGTTGTTTTTTTTTATAAGAATGAACCAACTTACAAATTTTTATACAATGCTTTTCGTCAAGTTGTATTAAACTTATTCTTCAAACAGAATTCGTCTCTAAAAGCAATATCTCGACCATTTCCGAACAACTATTAAATACATAACTCACAAAAAGACGAAAATAATTAAATTCTTATTTACTAGAAAATAAGATCCTGGCTAGTAGTTTCGTTATAAATTTAGTTTAGATTGATATTGTCAGTCTCCCGACAATAATACAATAATACTATTGGGAGATCGACGAGATCAGGATCCTGTCGCCTCAACTGAGCGTACAGGTACTCCATGTCCAGCTGTATCATGGACATACTAGCCTGCGTCTGTTTAAGCGTCTCCATGACGTTTTGGTGTTCCACCAATGGGACGTATCCCGGAGGAGGAGTTCTGGACTGAGCAGCTGAAGACGAAGTGGCTCTGTATTTGGCGATGGATCCCTCTCCGTAACGAACTCCGTGTTTGATGGGGACCTCCTGCATTTAAAAGTAAATTTATTTAATGAATTAAATAAGAATTATTTATAAAATTAGAAATGAAAAACAAATTTAATTACCTCATTGTAGAGTTCATTAGTTTCTTCGGTGCTCAGGTCGTTGGAGCAGACGTCCGAGTCTTCGCCAAGTGAAGCCGAACGTCGAGTCACAAGAGCTCGGGCCTTTTCCCTAACCGTTCGTGAGATTGCGTCCTCCTTCTTGTCGATGATTTGTTTGGTTTTCTTCGACCGGTGAGACTCCTCCAGCAAGGTCACCATGTCTGGTGATCGCCCGGTTGACTTTTGCTGCAAGTATGAAGGAAACGTTAGAATTTATTACAAAAATTTTAGAAATCTAAAAATGGAAAATTGAATCGCATAAATTTTTTTAACTTACTATATCCTTCCCAAGTCGCAAAATGGGTCTAGACCCCAATGTGTGGGAGTGGGGACCGTAACCTCCCCGGTCGCTCATCCGGCTCTGCGAGCATTTGGCACTTTTCTCCTTTTGCTTCTCTGCTTGCTAGAACCCCCCTTATACTCGTCAGCCACTTTCTCTGACATCCAAGCTGGAAGCTCATTCTTTTCCAGCCACCTCTTCTTCCACGTGGACACATAGCCCCGGAAGTTTTGAGTGCAAACCCGATCGAACTCAGAGCGCACAAGTCCGTTGATCTCCCAGTCCCAGTTGTATCGTTGCTGCATAAGTGAATAGAAAATTTATTATTGTTTAATAAATAACCAAAACGAGAAAGAAATAGTAGAATGAAATACTTAAACAAATAGTGTCTTTATTACCACAAACGATTTAAACCAACGTTCTTTGACGTCTCCCGGGACTTTTGTGTAGCTCGGGTATGCGTCTTTCAAGTCGTGTTCGATGATTGATTTGACGACCCCCATGATTTCTTTGCTGAGGACAAACCTATTAAAGAAATGGTCAACAAGCGTTAGTGTAAAATATAGTTAATTATTAGAAATACGAAACAAAAATTAAAAACAAAAACTGAAATTATTACCACTGGCAGTTAGCAGTGGGGAGGTCAGGGTCGAGTTTCGGGAGCTTAACACGAGAGGGTAACGCTAGGAGCTGGTTTAACGTCATCTGCTCGTTGGGTATGACTGCGAAAGTCTGAGAGTCTGCGCCTTCTGGTCTTGGAACACTGCTGCTCGAACCACCAACCAATCCGGTCGCAGGGCCATAGCGGTGCTCGTAATCGGTCCACATATCATTGTTGAACGCCTAAATTATAAAAAATTAGCAATCGATGATTTAATGTCGAAATAATTTTTACCGACCTAGCTAGCAATAGAAAGTAATATCCTAATATTTGAAAAATTATATCTTAACTTTTTATTACTAATTTCTAATTACTATTCCATTAGCCGAACAATTAATATTCCATTAGCCTAACAATTCTAATTACTACTAACAATTCCATTATCCTAACAATTAATATTCATATATTATTTATTAAAATAAATAAATATAACCAAAAAAAAACAAAACAAGAAAAGGGAAAGAAAAAACTCACCATTTGCCTTTTGCCTAGAGAGAGAGAGAGAGAGAGGTCTCGTGAGGTAGAGAGAGTAGAGAGATGCGGGAGATGTGAGTTATGTTGGCCGAATTCGTGGGTTTATATAGGCAAAAATATTCCTACTAAATTCCAAACGGAATATTCGTTAGAAACATAATTCGTTAGAAATTCGTGGGAACTTTCCAACGGAATTATTCGTGGGAACCCACCGCGTTCTCTAATTGGTCAATTAAAGGAGACGCGGATCGCCATGTCGTTAGAAATTCGTGGGAATTTTCTAACGAATATGGCGTTTGAAATTTCCAACGGATAAAACGTGAGTATTTCGAGAGAACGTTTAATATATATATTTTTTTAAAAGCATGATTTAATATTTGTTTTTTTGTAGTATACATGTTTGGAACTCGATTTTGAAATTTTTTTTGTTTGAAATTAATAAATCTTAGGCAATATAAGTTTAAGTGCACGAACATACATATATATATAACCAAATTGTCAACCACAAACAACGGCATGCACTTTGACTACTCACTGTCGTCTGATGAGTAATAAGTCGACGGAGCGGAGTCTTCATCCGAGGAGAATTCGTTCCTTTCATCCGAGTCCCAATCCTCTAACACATCTCCTTCGTTCTCATCAGCTAATATCGGTTCTTCAAGCGACTGGTTAATATGCCCAAGAGCACCGATGTTGATTTGTTGCATAGGGTCTGGTTCTGAAACGCCAACAACCCTACGCCTTGGATTAATTTGCGATACTGTCACCCATGGATCTTTCTTGTTCGTAAGGCGTGGGTAACGGATGTAACAAACTTGGTCTGCTTGTGCGGCGAGAATGAATGGATCATAAGTACGAAGCTTCTCCGATGAATTGACCTCTGTAACTCCAAACTTGGTATGCCTGACTCCAACTCCATAGACTGGATTATACCAGTCACAATAAAAAACAACACACTTCAGATTGATGACGCCCGGATAGTCAATCACCATTATCTTCTTAATATGACCATAATATTCATCTGCACCCGACCTGACTAACACACCATCATTAATTGTAGCTCTCCTCTTTGTACGCGCACGAATCTGGAAGATGTACCCACATGTGCAGTAATTAGGATATATTTCGCCTGGGTAGCCGGGCCGTCGGCTAACTCAACTAGCCATGTGGGAAAAACCTCGCCTTCCTTGGAATTCGCTCGATCTGTCAAAATAAAGCAATTTGTAACAAAGTGGTTCGATGAGTGTAGGATGAAAAAACAAAAATACATAAATTAGAATTTAAATATTTACGTAATATGGTAGCCATTTCGGAAAATGTTCTTTCTTCATCTTCTCAAATGCGTCGTAGGTCATGTTTGGATATGCTGCCATCACTTGGTTCCTGAAAATACTGATTACATTGATGTAGAACAAGATAAGTTTAGGGTTTAACAAGAACAGATATATAGAATTATTAGTTTCATTGACTCACCTCAAGTATGAGTCAACCTCCTCGCAGTTCGTCAGAATATACATATGAACGTGGTTGTAGTCCCTCTCCGCCAGTACGACATCATCTTTCTTTTCCCTCAGTCGCCCTATCTGTGCAAAAATATCAGGTACACGGGTGTGATATGAAGGTCTTACACCACCATCATCGTATCGGCCAGGTTTTCTCGCCCTTGTTTGAACGTGGGGGGCAAAGAAGTGAGAAGAGAAGAACAACGTCTCCTCTTTTAACCTTTGTTGAAGTATCGAACCCTCGACCCTGCTCATGTTTTTCACCTTCTTTTTAAGATGGAAGATGTACCGCTCAAATGGGTACATCCACATGTACTGTACTGGACCACCAAGCTCTGCTTCGCGCGGGAGATGTATTGGTAAGTGTTCCATTACATCGAAAAATGACGGTGGAAACAACGTTTCCATGTTGCAGAGTAGTAGGGGTATGGTGAGTTTCAGATGCTGAATTCCAAGTTCGCTGAGTGATCTGCTACATAGTTCTCGGAAAAAAGCACCAACCCCCGCAATAGCTTCATGTACGTCCTCTTGTAGAAGGTGAGTAAACGCCATTGGTAGTAGTCGCTGCATAAACACATGACAATCATGACTCTTCATGTTGGATAATCTACCACTATGGCTATCGACAAAATGAGCTAAGTTTGAAGCGCATCCATCAGGTAATTCACTGAGTACTTAATCCACTCAAAAAACTCAGTTCGCTCATTTCCTTCTAATCTAAAAGTTGGAACTCTCGCTGTTCCATCAGCATTTGCATGAAGTAGTTCTCGACAACACCAATCAGGCAAATCCAACCGACTCTTAAGGTTGTCCTTCGACTTCCCTGCCACATTAAGAACTGTGTTCATAATGTTGTCAAAGAAATTCTTCTCGATATGCATAACATCTAGATTATGTCTTAGTAAGTGATCTTTCCAATACGGCAAATCCCAAAAAATGCTCTTCTTGTGCCAATTATGGTTCAACCCATAGCCATGCTGGTACCATTTCGATGTGTTTCGATTCGCATCGTCTCTGCATCGAACTCTCTAAGTTGGGTCAATAAGGCTTGACCATCGATCTCTGGTGGTGCTCCTTCTAGAACGACTCTTCTCTTCCTAAACAACCGTCTACTTCTTCGATAAGGATGGTCGTGTTCAAGGAATCGTCGATGACAATCAAACCAACTCGTTTTCTGGTAATGCTGAAGTTGGATCGAGTCTGTATTATCCTGATAGTATGGGAAAGCTAATTTCCCCTGCGTAGTCCATCCGGATAACATCCCATATGATGGAAAATCACTAATTGTCCATATCAAGACCGCCCGCATCCGAAAATTCTTAGACTTAGAAACGTCATATGCCGCAACACCATCATACCATAACTCTTTCAACTCTTTGATCAAAGGTTGCAGAAATACGTCGAATGATCGCTTCGGATTTCATCCGAATTTGGTGATATCCACTTTTTAAATCGATTTTTGAAAAGACACTAGATCCATGAAGGTCGTCTAACATGTCGTCTAACATGGGAATTGGATGACGATACTTTACCGTAATGTTATTGATGGCTCTGCAATCGACGCACATCCTCCAAGATCCGTCTTTCTTGGGTACAAGCAATACCGGAATGGCACACGGACTCAGACTTTCTCTGATATGTCCTTTCTCCATGAGTTCACCGATCTGACGCTGGAGCTCTTTTGTTTCGACGGGATTAGTTCGGTAAGCAGGTCGATTCGGCAGTGTTGCTCCAGGAACAAAATCGATATGATGTTCTATACCGCGAACTGGAGGTAAACCACCTGGATTGTCTTCTGGAAAGACATCGCTGTATTCCTGCAAAAGAGATAAAACATTGCTTGGAAGGTCCAGCTCGGGGTTAGTCAAGCTCGTGAGAGCTTCCTTAAAAATAAGCAATACAAGAGGTTGCTTAGTAATGAGAGCTCGCTTAATTTCACTCGGTCTCACAAACAGGTTGTCTTGTCTGACGAGCTCATTCTCAACGGTTTTCAGGTCGGTATTCTTCGAGCTCGCACTCAGCTCGGGTTTCTTTGAGCTCGCACTCAGCTCGAATCACTAATCTCTAACCCATCCTTAAACCCAAAGAGAACTACTCACAACCCATGATCAATCCCTCAAAATCAATGTTAATGATAAGAGAAATCATTTTTGGGTAATGAGAGAAGAAGATTTGTGAAATAAAAAGTGCAAATTAATTAAAAGAAAGCAAGGATTCTACAAAAATCCAAATCTCATCAGCTAAGAACAATAGGGGATTAAAACATAAATGTTACGTAGGGTTTTGGGCTTAAATAGTTGTTATATCCGAACCGGGTCGACCCGAGACAAACCGGGTTTCGACCCGGTTTTTCTTTTGATTCAGATGGTCTGCAACGGACCACCCCCTGACCGTTGTGGGGTGTCCGCTGCGAAGTGCTTGATCTGTCCATAATTGTAGCGGTCCCTCTCTCTTCCGCTGCGTACAAAGTAGTCTTCTTCACCTCAGAAATTGACAGCGGACCTGCAGCGGTCTGGTTATGGGTCTGCTGCGTGTTATGTGGTGCTCGTCATGATTTGCGGCGGACCCTCCCTAGTTTGCTATGTCTTCTAGTCCACTGTAGAATCCCGCAACGGTCCTTGTTGCACCGCTGCACAGGTCCGCTGCGGTGTAACAAGGACTTCTCCTTGGCTCTTCTTCATCCCTTCAAACTCCATTTTCTTCCAAGCTGTCCAACTTTACTCCCATCTTCATTTAAACCTGTTTAAGCATCCTAAATGCACCAAGACTCACTAGGACCTAATAGGAAACCCAAGACTCTAAATGCAACCTAGAAGCTATACAAAAATACCAAAGTCTTACTCTAAATGCAAAGAAATCCTAACTAATGCACTCCTAAATGATGCATGAATATGCTGATATCAGTATTCATGACTGATGGAGATGCAAGAGCAGGAGGAGCAGGAGAAGGAGCAAGAGCAAGAAAAGGAGAAGGAGGAGGAGGAAGCAAAGGAGGAGGAGGAGGTGATGGTGGAGGAGGAGGAGGAGAAGGAGGAGGTGGTGGAGGAGGGAAAGGAGGAGGACGTTGATGAGGAGGAGGGTGGAGAAGGACACCCTTTTTTTTTGCAAATAATAAAATAATGGTTTTATGTTCCTATCTTTGAGGACAAACCCACTTTTCCTTTTTTTTATATTGTGTATCCAAGTGTGTAGGAGTTATGATTCCAATGTACATTAAAAATATAATATTTGCGTTGTTCTTGTGTTGTTAAGAAATTTGTGCTGCTAACTAAGTTTTAAAACAAATTTGACAAAGACAAAAAATAAAATTGAGGCAAAAAAAAAAAAAAAAATTGACATCAAGTAATCGTGAACAAGACATCATGTCCCCTACTAGTCGAGTGGCTCCAACAATTACCACTACAAGTGGTTCAAAGCTGGAAAAGCTTTTCTCACATATTTAACCGTTAGAATGATCGGATTACAAAAACGTCGGAGTGAGCACTATAACTTAATCTACTTATAAGTCGAATTTGGAGTTTGTTTGAATTAAAAATAGAGGTCAAAAGTAGATAGTTTGTAAAACAAGAATTTGGACAAAAGAAAAAAATCAACGAGGTTCACAAGCCTTGAAATTACACACTATAGGAGAAAGGAGAAAAACCAAACCACCCAAATGCAAACCAAGCCAAGTCGGTGTTTAGCCAAGTCAAGATTTCCCAAGCTCGAGCTCAGTATTTGGATTTGCGTAGAGTCGAATGCTTGATAGTCATATTTTGGATCAAATTCCTTTTCAGTGTCTTAAACAGAAAATCAAGATATTAGTGCCATAACACCATGATTTGCTATTAACTTGGAGCGTTTTGGCTTTAACGAAAGTTTTTTTTCCAAAACCTACTAGCCTCCTCATTCATCATACATAAAAAAAAATTCACAATCCCTTCGACTTTTCACTGAGTTTGATAGTACAACATGGTTGTGAATTAACCGGTTTCTGATCTTAGGTGCTGGAAAACGATTCAGAAATATATATCCAAACTATCACACACCAAAACATTTTATTGTTATATTTGTGCTTGTTGTAGAAATTCGGATATATTACTTTTAGCCAAGCCTCGGAAAATGCTATGTTGGATGTGTATTATTGCATTATTGTTGAGCGATTGACCATATCAATAAAAAATTAATTTATATCGATCGAAATTACTAGCCAGGATCTATATTCGATTTAAAGAATTATCATAATGAGGAAACAACTTTCGATGGTCAATGATTGATGATGGAACAATAATAATCCAATATCTTTTTGCCACATCACCCTGGGCGACTCTTTTGGCGATCTAGGGATTTCATTTTATCACGTTAAAGCGGCCGTCGGAGACTCGATGGCGCCGGCTCCGGAATCTTCTTCGCCTTAGGTGGTGACACCCGAGGGAACCTCTGAAGAGAGAAGTGAAGAGGATCTGGGTTTTGTAGTGGATAGAAGTGATGATGGGTTGGGACAGAACTCGACATGATCTCAGGGGAAATTAGAGGATTTGAAGGGAGAATTAAAAATTGGTGATCACGCAGAAAGGTAAATCGTAGAGGCTAGAGAAAGTGAAGATAAGATTATGTTGAAGAAGGATGATGCGATTGTTATAAAGTCTGAGCATGGTAAGAATTTGAAACCTAAGACGTGGGTGAATGCAGTGAATAATGGTACAGATCTAGATTCGTTCGATTTGGATAGTTTGAAAGTGAATGGTAAAGTGATGATATCGGAATCTTTATTAGCTGATGCTCCCTTGTGGTAAGATTTTTTTATAGGTAGATTTCCATCAGAAGCTCCACAAGTTGGGAAAATCTACTCGCTTGTAAACATGATTTGGACCTGGGAGACCGCACAATTTGAATTGAGGTTTACCGTATTGATGCTACTTCGGTGAAATTCTGTATCAAGCATTGTAACACGAGATTGAGAGTTTTAAGGAGAAGAATGTGGAACATATGTGAATTGCCTATGATTGTATCACAATTGTCTCAAAATGTGGAAGAAGCGCAACCAGAGTTGAAGATGATGCCTCTATCGGTAACCATCAAGAATGTACCTTCTTTTATGTTTTCATGGAAGGGTCTCAGCCTCTTAGTAGCGCCTATTGGTAAGGGAAAAAATCTTCAATCTGATACAGAATTGGTTTCAAGTTTTTTTGTTGCCAACGTTCTTATGGATGTAGATTTAACAAGAGAGTTAATTACGAGTTCACAATGTTGAAAGGAGATGATATTGTGGTAGAGTTTCTATCTAGGGTTTCCACCAAAATGTATGAAATGTGGTAAGTGGGGTCATTTAGCTGCTAACTGTCTGGGAAAAGGAATTAAAAAGCCTAAGCAAGAAGGGGAAAAAGCTAAGTTGACACAAAATGAAAATGAGTCAAAGGTTGAGGAGGATACTATTTATGTGGTAGCAGAGAATATAAAGCAGAATGACAAAGGAAAAGAGGTCACTACTTCAAAGAAAATTAGAAAGGAAAAAGATATCAAGAATCATAATGAACAAGATGAAAAAAACGGCCAAATTGGAGGAAGGAATGGTCACCCCAACAAAACAGTTCTCTGATGAAGAATGATGGACTTCTCCAGCGAAGATTGGAAAACTATCTGAGAGAAAAGATGACAAGGGAAGCATATCAGTCGCGTCTCATTTTTCACCTCTTATGGATGAGGAAGGAAATTATGATACGGAAGATAATGTAAAAAACGGAGAAACACTAGAAAATCCAAAACATGTGGGGAACGATGGGCCATCACTACAAGAAAACAGCGAGAATCCTACGGAAATATCCATCGGAAGTCTGTCGGAAAACGCATATTCCGACAGATTTCCGACGGATTTGTCTGTCGTTTCTATCTTGTCGGAAATGGTAATTCTGTCGGAAATCCGTCAAAAATTTCCGACAGATTTCCGACGGCTATATTTCCGACGGAATTCCGACAGCCTGCCGGAGTCCGGCAAAACGTCGGAATTCCGTCGGAAATACAACTGACGGAAATCTGTCGGTTTTGTTTCCGACTGATTTCCGACGAGTTCCGATTACATGTAAACCGACGAATTTCCAGCGAAGATTGGAAAACTATCTGAGAGGAAAGATGACAAGGGAAGCATATCAGTCGCGTCTCATTTTTCACCTCTTATGGATGAGGAAGGAAATTATGATACGGAAGATAATGTAAAAAACGGAGAAACACTAGAAAATCCAAAACATGTGGGGAACGATGGGCAATCACTACAAGAAAACAGCGAAAATCCTACGGAAATATCCATCGGAAGTCTGTCGGAAAACGCATATTCCGACAAATTTCCGACGGATTTGTCTGTCGTTTCTATCTTGTCGGAAATGGTAATTCTGTCGGAAATCCGTCAAAAATTTCCGACAGATTTCCGACTGCTATATTTCCGACGGAATTCCGACAGCCTGCCGGAGTCCGGCGAAACGCCGGAATTCCGTCGGAAATATGTCGGTTTTGTTTCCGACTGATTTCCGACGTGTTCCGATTACATGTAAACCGACGAATTTCCGACAGACTTCCGACGTATTTATTTCCGACGGAATTCCGACAGTTTTATTTCCGACAGCTTTCCGACGGATCAATTTCCAACAGATTTCCGACGTATTCGTAGAAATTATTAAAAATTATAATAAATTAAATAATAATTAATTTAATATAAATTTAAAATTTAAAATTTGAATTATTTAAATTAAAATAAAATTAAAAGTAGAAATTAAAATAAAATTAAAAGTAGAAATAAAAAGTAATATTGTTTTACAAAAACGTTCAAAATAAAAATCTAAATGGTGGGCCCCCGCGGAAAATCCAGGTTGCGGCCCAAGTACTCCATCATCCGTTGCATCATCTCCCTCTCCTTCTCCCGCTCGGCTCTCTCCTTCTCCCGCTCGGATTCTAGGGCGGCTTGTGCATCTCGTATCTGTTGGACCGTCGTCTTCAAACCTTCAATTTCGACGTCCATTTCCTTCATCTGGGCTTTCAGGTCGGATGTCTCGCTGTAGTAACAAGAAGACCCCGATGATCCCGCATCGTCGGGAAGACCATAAAGCCGCCCTTTGCTCTGCGGAGCAACCTGCGGAACAAATTAAATTGTAAATGAAAAAGACTTGAAAACTATTTTAAATTTTACATACCTTTAAGACGAATTGGTTGATGATGTCGTTCGGGGCTTGGGTAAGGGGAGGGGTTCCTTCGACGGATGGCTGAGACAGAATATACTCCTCTTCCATTCTTTGGACTCTCTCCTGGATCTCCCGAGCTACCTGATCCTGGACAACACCATCCTTGTCGGTGTGTGTCGCTAGCAGAAGTTCCAAGTTGTTGGGATCCCGACCCAACTTCTTAGCCTGCAGTTATTAGATATTTATTTAATAATATAAATGTATAAAACAAAAAAAAAATTAATAAAAATCAAGACGTACATAAAAAACTTACCATATCCCTAGCTTTTGTCTTCTTGCTGGTAGCTCCAAGGTTGTGGGTGGCAGATCCCTTGCCGTTGCGCTGGCTGTTCCGGTTGCTAGAGTGATATGTAGACCTCTCCTTGGTAGCCTCTAGTTGCCAATAGGTGATGAACCCGTTCCACAAGTTCGGCTTCTCAACCATCTCCTTTGGCACCTCACCGTTTAGCCACTTATCCTTCCACTCGAACACCTTCTTCGAGTAGTGCAGTGCTGCATAAGAGTCGAATTCCCTCCTAACCAGAGCGGTCATGTGTGGATCCCACCTAAATTCTTGCTGCAAATACAAAAATTAAATATAAATAATAATAATTTAAATAAAAGTAAAAATTGTGAAAACAGATGACTTACCGCAAATTGGCGAAACCACATATCTTGATCCTCCAGTGGCATGGCGGTGTATGTCGCATAAGGATGGCTGAGCATAGAGTTTTCCATCTTGTTGAGGGACTTCGAAATCCCGCTGCGAGAATCACCAAACCTACGGGAAAAATGTAACATTAGTCGCAATTAAATTAAATTTGTTAAAAAAAAAACAGAAATGGAACAAAAAACTTACCATCTGTCTCTACCGAGCTGGTCTGGATGGAGTCTAGTCAACCTCTCTCGTCCAGGAAGACCCATGAAGTCCTCGACGCTAATCTGCGACGGTGTTGTGGTGGCTGCTGGTGTCACCGGCGTCTCTAGAGGTGTAGACGACGGTGCAGGTGTAGACGTCGAAGTCGAACGAGATCTACTCACACGACGACGACGTGGTTCGCCGCTAACAGATGCAGCAGCGAAACCACCGTAATCCCTAGATTTATATGATAATATATTTTAAATATATGAAAAATCTATAATTATAAAAATATAATGGTAAAAAAAAACATTGCTTTAAATTTCCAAAATTCTTTGGTGGAATTTAAAATTTAAATTTCCAAAATTCTAAAATTTAAAATTTAAAGTTTTATAAAGTTTTGAATTTAAGGTTTTAGTAAAGTTTTATAAGGTTTTTAAATAGTTTTATAAGGTTTTGTAAACAATCTTATAAACCTTTTAAAAACTTTCCTAAATCTAATTGTTTAAAATTCTTTAAAATATAGATATAAATTCAAAAATTAAGTCATTATCTTTAAATTTACAATTATTTCGATATTCTAAAATTCTTAAGTAATTGTTACATAATTTAAAATTCTAAAAAATTAAATTTCTAAAATTTTAAATTAATCGTTATAATTGTTTAAAAATTAGTAAAACTTGCTAACAATTTTCTAAAAATTTATGGAAAAAATAATTTCCCAAAATCAATTTCCCTAAATCAATTTCCCTCATTTTTCCTAATCATAAATCTAATTTTTCATAACAAATTAAAAACCCTAACAATTTCATAACAATTTAAAAACCCTAACAATTTAGTAAAAATTAGTAAAAATACTAACAATTTAGTAACAATTTCATAAAATTAGTAACAATTTCCAAATTTCATAATATAACTTCCAAAACCCTAAATCTAACCCTAATCCTAATCCTAAATCTAGCAAAAAACAATTCACAAACTCATTTCCTAAATCTAACCAAAATCAATATATAGTTTGAGGATACTTCCGGTGGCGAGGAAGTGGAGGACGCGGCGGCGGCGAGGAAGAGGAGGAGGCGGCGGCGAGAGAGAGGAGGAGGCGGCGAGCAAGAGAGAGGAGAGGAGGAGGCGGCGGCGAGAGAGAGGAGAGGCTCCGGGTTGAATTCCGGCGAGGAGGAGCGGCGAAATCGGCGGTCGGAGGCAAATCACGATCGGTTCCGGCGAGAGGAGAAGGATTTCAACGGATGGAGAGGAAGAAGAAGATGACGGGTGTTAATAACACAGATTTTCCGACGGATTAAAAGCTGTAGGAAATCCGTCGGAAATCGACCGACTGATTTCGCGGTGTTTTTTTTTCATTTCGCGGGTAAAAATTGGCAAATCCGTCGGAAATCTGTTTGAAAAATATACATTTTTCCGACAAATTTCCGACAGATTTGTGGTTTTAGGGTATGGGAAATTTTAAAAATGTTTTTTTGTTGTTTTAGGGTTAAGGAATTGAAGAAATTTAAGAAATGTTTATTAAATTTAAGAAATTTAAGAAATGTTTTTTTTGGAAATTAATGAATTAGCATTTTGGAAAACATTGGTAATTTTTAAACAATATTTAGCATTGTTAACATTTTTAAACAAAATGCTTATTTTGGAAAAATTCACTACAAGAAAAATGGACATTGTTAGCATTGAAAACATGCTATTATATGTCATTGATAGCGAATTATCGAACGCTATCTCTACCCCAGCTATCATAGGTCGCACCCATATTATAGCAGTTTTTGTTGTGCTATTAATTGTTTCACGTATGATAGCGTTGTATTTGCCTTGCCATGTATGCTATATTTTAGCACTGATTTAACGCTATATATTGTTTTGTTGTAGCAAGTTTTTGTGTTGTGCTCTTACTTGTTATAGCTCATTTTTATGCTATAGTATTTAATGTCATAACTCATTAGTTAAGCTACGTTAGATGACTTTGTAGCAGTTTTCAATATGCAATAGTCTATGTTTTGATAGCAATATAATGTTGTTGTGCATAAGGTTTCACAAATGTCATCATAACCCTGATTCAAAAACACAAATGCAATCTCTTCATTCCACTGATTTACTTTCCTCTCACCTTCAGCAATTGAATTCACTTGATCTCCATGATGGAACCACTCCTTACACTGCTTGTAAACCTCATCCATTCCCCTTGTGATAAGATGAGCAACCACATCACTGGCTGAGTGTCGATCTACATTGTGATAGTCTTTGCAAGGGCAAATTATCATCACACTCTCTCCTTTTTCCGCAGACACAGCTTGGACAAAATTCCATGCACCTTTCTCATAAGCAGGATCAAGTCTGCAGTTTCAAGACAACAAAACAAATCATTAAAGACTATTAATACAAACTCAAACGTAACATATAGATATATTTAAATTCCATACCTGCAAAGATGCACCCACTTCTTGTCCAACATTGTATGATCTAACCTTAATTTACACCGTTAGAACAACAAGAAGGGTCACAAACAACAAAAAAATTCATGCCCAGACCAATTAATCAGATTACAAACACAAATAAATCAGTTTTCAACCAGCAGGCACAATAAAACCACAAGCAATCATGCATCAGCAACACTCACAGATATGTAACACAAATGAATCAAGACCAAAGCAATGTAATAACTAAACAAGTGCACAAAATTGAAAGATGGAAATAACCTGTCGTGTGATTGGGACAAAAGTGAAGCTTGATATGTTGAGAAACCTGTCACCAACACTCAGAAAACAAAAGGGGAATAAGTATAAGCTTAACACAATGAACAAAAAAAAAAGATTTGTATCAGAGAACTTGAATCTAGCTACTGCAGGGAATAAGTATAAGCTTAACACATTGACCACTAATAGAGATTTGTATTAGAGAACATAAAAAGCATCGAGACCCTAGATTTAAGAACTTGAATCTAACAATGGCAACGAACAAATGTTAATTAGTTAGAAAAATGTTAAAAAAAATTCAGGTTAGATGGAAGAACAAACTAACCTGTTCCTGTGATGAAAACCAGAAGAAAAGCTTCAATTCCCCAATATTGCAAATAACAACACTTGCAAAATAGTAACAGAATCAATATAAGTTTAAGCAGAACTTGAATCATGAAAAGAAAAGTGTCAAATTTGAGGTATTTGACATGACAAACAAACTGAATACAAATAAAGCTTATTACACAAACAAATCAAGAGTAATGTGTCGAATTTGATGGTTTTTGGTGTTTGAGAAAACATATGCAAATCATAAAAATCCAGACTTTTGATACAAAATTGTTCTTTTTCTATATCCAACTACATGTAAATCAAAATCAAAAACCACTAATAAGAAAAAACTACTACACAATATCAAAAACCGTAGTTATGCTAAAAGATCCCAACTTTAAGATAACAAATCTATTCAAGTAAACCCTAGAATCGAATCTATCTAAACTTGCAGTGATATAGAAATTGGTGGAAGGAAAGAAACGAGATTCATAAAGACGGAAATATGAGTAGGAACGAACCGTCGATTTCACTTCGCTACAGATCTGAGATGGAGAAATAGAGAGAGATGGAGGACGAAATTGTGGCGGTGGTTAGCTTCGCCGGTGGCGACGACGAGTTCTGGAGGTTCCTCGATGAGATTTCTGGGTTTGAGAGATTTCGATGGGTCTGAGTAAAATTTGAGGTGTGAGATTTCTGGGTTTAAGAGATTTCGATGGGTCTGAGTAAAATTTGAGAGATTTCGATGGGTGTGAGATTTCTGGGTTTGAGAGAGTTGTGGGTTTGAGAGATTTCGATGGATTTAAGAGATTTCGATGGAAAAGAGGGAAAAGAGTTATGTGTGGCGCCTGAGTAAAATTTGGGCTATTATTTGTGGCGCTTCAGTAAAATTTTGGCTAAGTGTTTGGCGGATTAACAAATTTTAGTTCCTGCTTACTGAATTTTTATCTCAGCGTTGTTTTAATGCTATAACATAGTAAAAAAAAATCAAAGTCCTCTTTCATAGCACTTACAGAAACCGTGCTATCGTAATGTGCTATCAATGAGCAATTTTTTGTAGTGATTGTTAGCATTTTGTACATATTTTTACCTGAAATCTCCAATTCCGACAGATTTGGGGTTTTAAGCTTGTTTATGATCCGTTTTTGTAGTTACAAGTTAATAGCATGGTTGGAGCAATATTTGGAAGATAAAATACTTGATAATGGTCATTTTTACTTTCAAATTCTAAACATTTACTATTTTCTGTAAACATCTATTGTTTTGTATATGTAACTGTATGCAACGCTTTTGGTTGAAACATGAAATAATCGCAAAACATATTCTGTATAGCATCGAGAAGGTTATTTACTCACTTATCTTTCACTTTAGTTGTCAGAATTGTATGCCGAAACTTTGTCTTCTCGAAATTCAGGAATTTGACCTCAAAACCCTAAATCTGTCGAAATTCTGTCGGAAAAATAGATATATTTCCGACAAATGTATGGGTAACACGTGTCATCTTTTAAGGTTAGCATGATACGAATATTGCGTCGGAAATCTGTCGGAAATATATATATATTTCCGACAGATGTCCGACGGAAAATCATTTTTTTTTTAAAAAATAGAAAACTATAAGAATTATATAAATATCAGTTTCTGTCGGAAATCAGTCGGAAATATATATATATTTTCGACAGATTTCCGCCGGAACATCATTTTTTTTAAAAAAAAAATAGGTAAATGTAAATTATCTGAAATTCTTGTTTATGTTAACAAATACAAACATATCAAAATCAAAAATCTGAGTCTGAGTCTGATCCTTCCGAAGGAATTGTGTCTTCGTCTTCATCAAATTCTCCAACTTCTTCTGATTCTGAATGTACTACATTATCACCAAATTCAGTGAAATCAACAAAAATGTCCACCGCTGAAGAATGACCAACTGGAGCCATCGGAGTAATTCTAGTTGGTTGCATAGCATCTTGCTCAGCAACTCCATATAGTCTCCCTCTTGAATTAATTGGAGTCACTGTAATCCAAGGATCTCCTCGATGTGTTACCCTAGGGTAAGAAATGTAGCATACCTGAAACAAACATATTTAGTTTAGGCAATTACAATATCATTATTTATCTATAACGCACGTATTATAAAATTTTAAAATCAAACCTGGTCTGCCTGTGATGCTAGGATGAATGGGTCATACTTTTGCAGTCTCTTAGAAGAATTTACTGAAGTGACGCCAAATTGGCTCACCTGAACACCTTCTGTATATGACGGATCATACCACTCACACAAGAAAACAATGCACCTCATGCCCAACATTCCTGGATAGCTCACTTTCAATATTTCTTTGAGAATCCCGTAGTAGACTACATCACCACTTGTAGCTGAAACACCGTAATCTTCAGTTGCCCTCGACCTTTCTTCATGAATCCTAAATGCAAATCCCCTAGTGCAATACTGAACGTATGAAGTTGCTTCGAAGCTTGGGCCAGAAACTATCTCTTGTAACCATGTCGGAAACCTTTCTCCATTCTTCATTCCTTCAGAAACCTGAGATAATAATTTAGACAAATTAATAAACAAACATTTTATTCAGTCCCATAATTAATTCACTAATTTTAAGATATATAAGCGTTTTTTAAAAACTTACGTAATATTGCAGCCAATTTGGAAACTCGGTTTCCTTAGATTCTCCAAGTTCGTCTTCTGTCATATCCGGATAATAGCGACGTATTGATGCAATGTAAATCCTGAAAGCAAACAACAATATATAACATATGAAACCTATATATTACTTAGGTATAAAAAAAAAGAAGTATTTAAATAAGTTCTGTTTTTACCTTTCGTACTCCGCCATCTCCTCACAATTCGTGAGGATATACATATGTAAGTGACTCCACTCATCTTGTGATAGGTAGCGTCTCTTCCCTCTCCCAATCACTCGGCCAACTTGCGAAAACAACTCAGGGACCAGCGCGGCATACGTGACTCTCTCACCTCTATCATCATAACGAGCAGGACGTCTACTCCTCGTACGAACTCCCCGCGGAAAGTAATATTCCGCAAACTGTGATGATTCTTCATTGATACTCTGTGCGATAATAGAACCTTCAACTCGAGCCAAATTTTTGACCTTCTTCTTTAGATGGAACATGTACCGCTCGAAAGGATACATCCAACGAAATTGAACGGGACCACCTAGTTCGGCTTCGCGGGGGAGGTGTAGGGGAAGATGTTCCATAACATCAAAAAAAGACGGCGGAAAGATCTTCTCAAGATTGCATAGGATCACTGGAATATTGGCATCTAAATAGCGGATCCCCTCAACTGTAAGTGTCCTCGTGCATAAATCCCTAAAGAAAGCACCAACTGCTGCAATAGCTTCGTGGACAGTTTGAGGAAGGAGATGGGTAAAAGCAAATGGAAGAAGCCTCTGCATCAGTACATGACAATCATGACTCTTCAGTCCCATAAAATTTAGGTATCGCGAGTCTACGCAGTTACCCAGATTAGCTGCATATCCATCAGTGAATTTAACTTCATCTTTAATCCACCGGAAAAATTCTCTTATCTTTTGTATTTGCAATCGGTACGGAGGAAAAGGATATGTACCATCGGGAAGACGATCAAGATAATCACGGTAGCAAATCTTTGAAACATCTATCCTAGACTTCACATTGTCTTTTGTCTTTCCCGGAATGTTTAACACCGTATTCATGATGTTGTCAAAGAAGTTCATTTCAATATGCATCACATCGAGGTTGTGCCTTAATAAATGATCCTTCCAATACGGCAAATCCCAAAATATACTCTTCTTGTGGCAGTTGTGAGCTTCTTCTACACCACAAAGCGGTTCATGCCCATTACCCCCACAATCAGGTGTCCTCTCAGCACCAAAATCTCTCAACAGATCCAATATAGTACGACCGTCTATCTCATCAATTGGACCATCAACCACTTGTGTATTTTTCTTAAATAATCTTTTAGACCGACGATAGGGATGACCGTACGGTAGAAACCTTCTATGGCAATCAAACCAACATGGCTTTCTTCCATTCCTCAATTGGAAAGCGTCAGTGTTGTCTTGGCAAATCGGGCACGATAATCTTCCATGAGTAGTCCATCCAGATAGCATACCGTATGCTGGGAAATCGCTAATAGTCCACATAAGGACCGCACGCATCAGAAAATTCTCCTTCCGTGAAACATCAAACACTTCGACACCGTGACTCCATAGCATTTGTAACTCATAAATCAATGGCTGGAGGAATACATCAAGTGATCTCTTCGGATGCTCAGGGCCGGGAATAAGAACGGAGAGGAATAAAAACTCTCGACGCATGCACATACCAGGGGGCAAATTGTACGGTGTTACGATTATGGGCCACAAAGAATACTGCCTTCCATGCTTCCCAAATGGGTTGAAACCATCTGTACTTAACCCGAGGTACACATTTCTTGGCTCGTATGCAAAATCCGGATACAACATTTGAAAATGTTTCCACGCTTTTGCATCTGAAGGATGTGTAATCTCTCCATCTTGACGATGCTCTGCATGCCATCTCATTTGTTCTGCCGTTCGCGCAGATTGATATAACCTCTTTAACCTCGCTGTCAATGGTAAGTACCACATACGTTTATATGGAATTGGAACTCTCCCACCAGTTTCCTGATACCGTGGTTTACGACAAAATTTACATCTTCTCCGGTCTTTGTCTTCTCTCCAATATAGCATACAGTTGTCGATGCATACATCTATCACCTGATACGGCATACCAAGACCAGCTACAAGTTTCTGTATCTCGTAGTATGATGCAGGTGCCTGATTATCTTCATGCAAAATATCTTTCGAAAAATCTGCTATCGCATCAACACAGTCTTCCGCCAAATTGAAGTCCGTCTTAATGGTCATCAGTCTACTAGCAGTTGATAAAGGTGAATGTCCGTCTCGACACCCATGATATAAGGGCTGCTTCCCTGCGTCTAACATATCATAAAATCTTCTACATTCTTCATTTGGTTCTTCTACTCTATCCTCCCCTATTACGATCGATGGCAAGTTCTCTCTAAACGCATCATGAACCATCTCAGCGGTACCTACACCAAAATCTACTTCCGTTCTATGTTCGCCTTAGCTATCCGTTCTATGTTCACCTAAGTTATCCGTTCTATGTTCGCCTAAGCTATCCGCAACATATGGTGCACTGCTACTACTAGCACCATCATTATTAGTTTCTCCATGAAAAAACCAAATTTTGTATCCCGGCATAAAACCATTGGTATACAAGTGATGCCAAACTTGTTCTACCTTAACATTACGCGAATTGCAACAATTTAAACATGGACATTTTATTACCTTTTGATTTCTGACAACCGCCATGAACTCGCATATACCTCGTGCATAACTTTCATTTAATGTCTTCGACTCCGGATCATACATCTCTTCATCCATCCACGATCTATAATATCTAGAAGATGACATCTCACTCTCTTAACGATTTTTTCTAACAAATGTTTGGTTGGAAGTTGTTGTTGTGAGTGAATGAAGTTGTGTAGAATCATATATATAAATACGCTGACCATCGGAAATCTGTCGGAAAAGCGTCGGAAATCCAACGGATATAATAACGGCCACATAACGGCTATTTTTCCGACAGATTTCCGACAGCTAGTTGTGTCTGTCGGAAATCTGTCGGAAATTTCTGACGGATTTCCGACAGCTATTTTTCCGACGGATTTCCGACAGCTTACCGGAATCTCCTCCGGCGTCGGCACCGGCTAGTTACCCGGTCCAATAATCCGACCGATTTTCAACGGTTTGCTTGTCCGTCAGAAATAATTCCGACAGATTTCCGACGGAATTAAAAAATTTCAGTTCCGTCAAAAATCGGTCGGATTACCGTCGGAAAATTTCCGACGGAATTACATCCGTCGGAAATTCCGTCAGATTTGCGGCTGTTTTCTTGTAGTGAATCTTGTGATCTACATATAATATGTGTAAGTGAGAGACGACAGGAGGATATTAGTTTTGCTCCACGAGTGAAGGAAAATTGGGACCAAACAAGAAAGTTATTTGTTTCTACATCAGCCTTGCATCATTTTTCAAAGAAACTGAAGGAAATGATGCCAACAGTAAGGCTGCTCCATAGAGATAAATTGGGTGATCTGTCTGTTAGTACTAAAGAAGCACTGTTTAGATTGGAAAAGACGCAGGAAGTTCTGATGCATAATCCATTAGTAGAGAATTTGGAGGAGGAACAGGAAGCAGAAAAGTAGTGGAATTTACTATCGAGCTTGGAGGAAGATTTTCTCAAATAGAGATCAAAGCTCCATTGGCTTTCGGTTGGGGACCACAGTCACAATGTATTGTTTCGAGCTATAAAAATGAGAGAGGCTAAAATTTCTATCCATGAGATTGTGTGTGCAAATGGACTCATTGTTACCTCACAATCGGACATCAATGCGGAGGTTGTTCGTTATTTTGAAGAGTTTCTAACTCACAAGCCAGAAAAATATGAGGGGATATCGATTGAGAGCATGCAGGATTTACTGGATTTTCGCTGCTCAGAGGAAGAACCAAAATCTACTTCTATGTGATATACCGAGGAAGAGAATTTTCCAAAGAAGCTTGGGAGATTATTGGGGCAGATGATATACTCCATTTTTGGGGTATTCTAACCATTGTTTTGTAGGGTTTTATCGAGTCTTTCTCCTTTGTATCGAGTCTTTTTAGGTCCAAAGGTGGCTGGAATGAAGAATTGGACTTTGCTAGGAGGTTTGGTGAAAAGGAAGGAAAACACGATCTTTGGAGGTTTTTGAAGCAGAAAACTGGAGCACCCGCTCCCGAATGGATTTGACTGCTCCCAGAAGATTACCTAGAAGATTGGCGCTGTTTAAGTGAATATCTAGAAGATTTGAAGAAAAAGGAATATTCACCAAAATTGAATATTCACCCAGAAGATTTGCAAAAGAGGATATTCACTAAATCGAAGATCTACCTAGAAGATTTATCCAAGATTTACTTCCTTATTTTCCTAGCCGCCTCTTTCTCCTTTAAAAGAGGAAGTATTCCTTTGAGAAAAAGAGACACGCTTCACGCCCCTTCACACCTCTTTTACACAGTTTACACACAAAAACACTTTTCATATTTTTACTTGTCTTTCACGTTTGGATTCGAGACCTTGGAGAGATTTCGTTTGCTTTGGATTTCAAGAGTTGTTCATCGCTTGTTATTGAGTTTTCTCTTGAACCTTACTCTTTTAATTTATTCTATGAATACTTTCATCTCTCTTTGTGTTGTTCGTTTCATTATGTGCGAGTAATCTCCCTTGTTAGATTAGGGTTTTTCAAAGGGATTTAAAGATTCAATGAACTCGGCATAGATAGGATCATGCTTACATATTTGATATCTTCATCTAATGTTGAATTTAATGCCTAGACTAGCTTGATCACCTAGTCTTTGATATTAGGTTAAATTTACTCATCAAATGTGTAGTAGATTGCTTGAAATAACTTAGATGGGCGATTTGACCCTTAGCCAACGACAGTTGAAGTTAAGGCAAATCGTGAACTTATCAATCTTAATCGTTAATGCTTGTTAATTTGTTTAGTCTCAAACGACAGTTTAGGGTGCTAGATTTATTAATAAAGTTGTTGATGCCACGACAGTGGATCCTCATAAAATCGTGATTGTGTTCTAGATTGGCGCTTGAATTTATATCCTGAATAATTGCTTGGTTCTTGATGATCTATTCTATGTGATAATTCCCTTGTCTAACGCCTTTATCATATTTGTTTACAACCGAATTTTACTTTGCTTTGTTATTTATTTTCGTGACACTTTAAAACCACTTGAATCGCTTAGCTTGAATTGTGTTTAAAAGGAACTAAAGTGTATTGCCAGTCCCTGAACGAACCTAAATCTATTTCTACATCGGATTAGTAATTTAGGAATTGAGTTCTTAACCCAGGCTAAAAACCTGTTATCAAATTGGCGCCGTTGCGACGGGGACTACTTCGATACTAATACGTTTCTAGACTAAGTACTAATTTGTTCTTTTTGTTTCTCTTGCTTGTGTTTCAGGGTGCATGAAAGCTAAGTCTACCCGAAAAAGTCGACAATCACCTCTCGTGTACTTCAGTAACTCGGAACTTGCAAGACTAGAACGAACCAACCGAAAGACAAAATCTGATAAGGTCAACATGGGTGACCAAACAGACATTGACATGGTGGCCGAGATGAAGAGGCTACAAGATCAGATGGCTCAGCTGCAACAGCAACAAAACCGTAACCAACAGCAAGAACGTGCCATCGAGGATATGGACAATCCTCACGCCTTCTATAGGAACCGAGCTGCAATCGCTCCTCCTGGTGTCATAAGGCAAGACTATGAGATAAAACCTCAGATGATCACGCTGGTCAAGCAACATCTATTCCACGGTTCCTGCTGAAATTCCGATGGACCATATAGAGAATTTCGAGGAGATCTGCTCCACGACAAGTTCTAATGGGATGAACCCGGATTTCTTAAAGTGCAAGCTTTTTCCCTTCTCGCTCGCAGATAAGGCTTCACGATGGCTCAAGTCTTTACCTGCTGGATCTCTCACGACTTGGCCACAGTGCAGGGCAGCGTTCTTGGATCACTTCTATACCAAAGCTAAGACCGCGGGATTGAGAAACAAGATCTCCACGTTTCAACAACAAACTGGAGAATCTTTCTATGAGGCATGGGAGAGATTTAAGGAGTATAAAAGGGAGTGTCCACATCACGGATTTACGGATGAGAACTTGCTGGGAATTTTCTACGACGGTGTTTATTGGGATTACCGGAACACGTTGAACGCTGCTAGTGATGGTGACTTTATGACCAAGACAAAGGAGAATGCTTACAAGCTTATTGAGAACCTAGCCGCAAGCTCAAGCAACAAGTCTCAAGAGTATGATCGGACTACAAAATCTAATGGAACAGATTCTCGTAAGATCGATGACCTAACGGCTAAGGTTAACTTGCTGCTCAAAGGGAACCAAAGGATGGTTCACTTTGCCGATGAGAATGGAGAAGCACTAGCTGAGGATGTGACCGATGGAGGAGAATTTGATCCGGAGGAGGTGAGTTATGTGAATGGGCAAGGGTATGTCCGAAACCAAGGGTTCAACTCAAACTACAAGAACCATCCGAATTTCTCTTACAGGAGTACGAATGTAGAGAATCCGCAGGATTAGGTATACCCGCAACAAACCGGTTATCAGAACCAGAAACTTCAGGATCAAGGTTTCCAGAAGACGGTACCTCAGGGTTTTCAAGGCAAGACATTCGTTCCGTTTCAAGGTCAAAAGCCCAGGTTCAACAACTTCCAAGCTCCTGCGAGCTCCGGTGGTACTTCTCAAGACGAACTTAAGAGTATGATGCAACAGTTGATGGAAAATCAGAATAAGACAGCTGCTGAACTGAACACTAAGGTAGACTCCATGTACTCGGACCTAAACAGTAGACTTGAAGCCGTGACTAACCATGTTAAGAAGCTTGACACGCTAGTAGCCCAAACCGCGGAGGCCGCTAAAAGCCCACAGGGGGTGCTGCCAGGAAAGCCGACCACAAACCCCAGAGAGGTTGCTGCTGGCACGCTGCGCAGTGGAAGAACTTTACCCCTGGTTGTGGAGGCAGTAACTAAAAACTGCCCAGAAAAATCTGCGGAGCACCCGCTCCAACAGGGAGCACCTGCTCCAACAGGGAGCACCTGCTCCAACCGAAAAACAGGATGAAACAGTTGCTGGATCATCTCGTCCTGTACCTAGACCGAATGAGCTAGTTGACCAAGTTCGGTCTCGTGTTTACAAACCCCCAGTCCCTTACCCAGTACCCCCAAGGAAATCGCAGAAAGATTTAGAGGAGGCAAAGTGTAAGGAGATGTTAGATCAACTCACGGTTAAACTCACACTAACCGATGCTATACAGATGATGCCGGCTATGAAAAAGTACGTTAAAGGTTTGATCACTGGTAAGGTTTCATCAGAGCAAGGTACTACATTGGTCTCTAAGGATTGCAGTGCCGTTCTGCAAAACCGGATGGTTAAGAAGCTCGATGATCCCGGGAAATTTGTGTTGGCCGTGCAGATTGGTTCTACGTGTTTCAAGTGTTCCTTGTGTGACTTGGGTTCCAGCGTGAATCTCATGCCCTATTCGGTTGCAAGGAAACTTGGTTATACTAACTTTAAACCAACTCGTATTTCTTTGGTTTTTGCTGACAGGTCGGTGAAGTTACCCGTGGGAATCCTAGAGGATTTACATGTCAGGATAGGCAACACGTTGATCCCAGCTGATTTTGTAGTGCTGGAACTCGATGAAGAACCGAAGGATCCCTTGATTTTGGGACGTTCTTTCCTGCGCACAGCTGGTGCAATTATCGATGTGAGGAATGGTATAATTGGTCTCCAGCTGGGAGACATTATCATGGAGTTTGAGATGGATAGATTGCTCAAACAGCCAACCATTGATGGGCAAACCTTTGCCGTCGAAGGAGACCTTGAGATCTCGGAAGACGACATGGAAGAACTCCTAACCGATGATCCGCTTGAAGTGGTGCTAACCAAGGCCAAAAGTGAACATGGTTATTTAAGTGAGGATGCAGTCGGGTTAGCCAGGATAATGGAGTCGGGTCAGAACGAAAAGTCCACCGGTTTTTTGAATCTTAAACCGGACGATGCTGAAGGAGCAGCTGCTCCCGAAGACGAGACCCCACCTCCTGGAAACATTGTTGACAGCCCTTAGAGCGAGCTGAAAGCTCCAAAACTCGAGCTCAAACCCCTTCCTGCCGGGCTAAAGTACGCGTTCCTAGGCCCTAACTCTACTTACCCCGTAATCATTAATGTTGAGTTGAATAATGTGGAAACCGCTTTGCTTTTGTGCGAACTAAGGAAGTATAGAAAAGCTTTAGGGTATTCACTAGATGATATTCCTGGAATTTCACCTGAACTTTGCATGCATAG